>CM026321.1:26270281-27501626 GCA_014843725.1 Amphicarpaea edgeworthii
AAATTAATGAAAATGGATTGATTTGCATTTCATTTTCTCCATAATCCAATTCAAACCGACTCATAAACATTCATATGTGGCATTATATTCAAATTAATATGGATCAATTTTTTTTTAATCAATTTTTGTGGGAAGTTGGCGAATTTCATATATACCAACGGAATCGGGTCTAATAAGTAACATTAGTCCATATAAAATAACAAAATACAGTAAGAAAATTTGTCAGCAGAGGTGTTTGTAATTAGGGGTGTTAAAATGGGCCCAAATCCGTCGGGCTGGCCCGCCAACCCGGAAAAAATGACGAGACGGGATAGGGGTGTCAGCCCGCTAGGCCCGCCCCGCCCTCAACCCGTGATCCGAGCGGGCCAGCCCGCGGCCCGCCAAATGTAAACTATCAGTTTATTTTTTTAACCCAAAAAACAAAAACGTCCAAAAAACTCTTCTCCCTCTCCGCCAACACGCTTCTTCTCCCTCTCTGCCAACACCTCCGCCAACACTCTTCTCCCTCGCGTTCTCCCTCTCCGCCACGAACCTCGTCACCAAGCCGCCACGACTTCGCCGCGCTCGATCTGCTTCTCCCTCGCCGCGACCCGCCTCGCTTGATCTTCTTCTCCCTCGCCGCGACCTTGCCTCCTCGATCTACTTCTCCCTCGCGCGATCTTCCTCGCGCGCGACGCCGCCATGATCTCGCAGCGACCTCGCCTACGTGCACTCCCTCTCGCGTTCTTCCTCGCGCGCGACGCCGTCATGACCTCGTGTTCTCCCTCTTCGCCACGACCTCGCAACCAGGCGACCACGATCTCGCCTCAACCTCACCGGGACCTTGTCGCAACCTCGCCCACGCCGCCACGACGCTCGTGCGTGATGCTCATTCTGATCTGGTAGATCTGCTTCTCATCTCAGTTTCTCCCTCGCGGTCTCTCAGCTTCTCAACTTCTCAGCTGCTGATCTGTTTTCAAATTTGTTTTTTTCAATTTTGACGGGTTGGCCCGCCAACCCGTCGCTGGAGGGGCGGGCCAAGGGGTCTAGCCCGTGCCGGCCATGGGAGGGCCAGCCGGCCCGGCCCGTTTTTGGCGGGCCAGGCCCAAACGGGCCGGGCTGCCCCGCTTTGACATCCCTATTTGTAATTGTATTAAATAAGATTATTTTATTTCATACAGTATGAAAATTTGTCTTACAGAAAATATTTGTGAAAAAAAAATATTTTTTTTTCTTTAGAGAAAAATACACTTTTAGATATTATTTAGGTGAGGACCATTATGTCCTCATTTTCCATTGCAAGTATGTTTGTACAATGTCAAGTCCACAGATTTCCTTGACCACAGGCATGGTTGCAGGGACCTTCAAGTCCTGAAATGTTGAATCTTCATTACCTATGTTGCTCCATGAAAGAAGCTGTTTCTTTGCTTCTTTTGCAGCTGCTCTTGTTGCACAGTGAACAGAAGCTGCTAGAATTAGTGGTGGTTCACCAGAAGCTGCACAAACAAATTTCAATTTTTTGGTATTCAACTGTTAGAATAAGTATTGTTAACAGATATTTTCTGTCTTTAACCTCCCTAGATTTTGGAATTGTACTGTTACAATAAGCCTATAATGTGAATTAATGAAAGAATGCACAAAACTTCCCATTTCATGTATAAGTGAGATGCAAAAAAAGGTTTTTGATGACTCCTTAGTCCTTGGTCATCCTCATACCTTTTGAAGAGAGAATACGTTGCTGGTAGTGCCCAGTGTTGAGGATTTGAACATTAAACTGTTTAGGTATAGTGTCTATTGTAGGAATTTTGTAGTTCCATGTGCCGTCTTGCAACACCAAACCATCAATATTTGTTTCGTATTCTTCAAGCATGAAAAATCCCAACCCCTGAACAAAAGCTCCTTCAATCTGCAGGATACAATTACATTGTTGAGAAGGATAAATACTCATAGTGGAATAACTGAACAATGGTTGTAAGTAGTAAGAGGCCATAAACATTCAAGGGCCTCTAATATGTAGTCAGCTTACCTGTCCTAAATCAACAGCAGGGTTTAGACTCTGTCCACAATCATAAACAATATCTGTTTGCAAAAATCTGGTTTCTCCATTCAGAAGATCTATTTCCACCTGATAAATCATTTCCATTATTATAGTATGGCAGTATTTACTTCAGTAACATGGCTTGTCTGAGAATATGTCACAAGCACTTAACATTCAAGTGAAGTAACTAGGTAGTTAGTAACTACCAATGAACTTAAAATACAATTTTTATTTGAGATATGCATAGAAAATAAGAAAACAAAAAAAATAAAACCAACTTACCTCACTTACTGCTGCACCATAAGTAAGGTAATCCGTGGAGTCATTACTGGGTACATAAAATGAAGATGCCGATAAGTTCACAGCTTGCATGTATGCCTGTATGTTAATAAATTGTAAGCGACATGGTAATTGAATATTTTCCTAATTAGAAAGGAGTTAGTTATGATTGTGAGAATGCCTAAGTGCCAATGTGCCATCTTCCATACCACATACTACAAAACCTTAAAAGAAAAGCTTGAACCAATACATCTCATGGTCAGTAGTGAAAATCAATCGTAATAAATAGTCTATTCATATGGATCATAAAGAGAGAAAACAATTAAAATGCCATTTGCTTCATGTTACTGCATGATTATGAAGAGAAAAGTTGGCTTTATCTTCTGGAAACTTCCTCCCACAATCATGAAGATAACACTTTATCTTCTGGTTCTATCAATGTTCAAAATTGAGCTGTTTTACTTTATTTATAGTAACTACCTGAAAAATAAGGGTCTCCCACTTGATAGAGCCCATTTCCTCCTGTAGCTTCTCTTTAAGAGGCTTTAGCCTCTCTACCAAGATATTACAGCTAAGCCTCACAGCTTGACTCTGATGTAGTGCTGCCACCAGTGAATCCTCCTTGAATCAAGCTCACGGTATCAGATTGCACAACGCGTACTTTGTCCAAGAGACCCTCAGTTCCATCACATTGAATAGCACCGAGAGCATATGCAGCCATTTGTTTCACCTTTGTCCAAAGACCTTGACCTAATTCAATTCCTCCAACTTCAACAACCACAGACCCATCTGAAAAAATACTTACTTTTCCATGAGTTGGCCTTAAATTCAGTTGAAACACGACCGGCACTCGAGAGATTCCCCTTTTCTTCCATATGTTGATCCTGTTAAAATATTGCACCGTTTTGGTTCTCTGGTCATAGTTTGCAGAAACAGCTAACTTGCTCCATATTGAAGGCAAGGTATACTCATAAGGTTCACCATGAGAGTGCTCATAGAATGACTGAAGACTTTTGTATGTGTGAAGATTAATGCTTCTGATTGAATCCACATCTATTGAAAGTGTAGCTGCAACATTTTCTATAATAGCTTCAGCAATAAATGATCCCTGCACCTCCCCAGGGCCCCTCATTGGAGCTCTACTAGGATGATTTGTTCTGCATAGCTTTATATCAAAAGATAGTGCCCCCCAGTTGTACTTTTTAAGTGCAGAAACTATACCATGTGGCATAATTATACTTAAATCCGAATATATGCCTGCATTGACCAATATCTGAAGTTCTAGTGCAGTGATCTTACCATCATTCCTAAATCCAACACTGTAAGTTATCTTCATCGGATGCCTTCCTCCGGCCATTATCATATCTGTCTTTCGACTTAGATACATCCTAACTGGGCGCTGTAATTTGTGTGCTGCCAGTGCACATGATGTGGCAACCTGCAAGATCCAATTGTTAGTATATTTTACACTGTATGTGCATCACCATTAAACTCTACACTAAAACATAACTAAATACTCACGGATATGGATTTTATGGCCTTTCCACCAAAACCGCCCCCAACCCTTCTTGTAATTACACGAACATTATTTTCGGGAATTCCTAAGCAACTTGCTATAGTAGAACTCGCAAACTCTTGGCATTGGGTCGAGGAGTAAACTGTAATGCAATTGTCTTCATCTGGAACAGCAAGTGCAGTTTGTGTCTCCATATAGAAATAGTATTGAGACCCAAGTTTCATCTGTATTTCGCATTAAATTTGATAGATAACAATGAATATTTGTTCAGCATAACCATCAGGAGCAAACTAATTAAACATTGCATCAGAAACCAAGGTTCACAAAGGTGTGAAATGAGAGGAAGAGGGGAAACAAAGTAAAATAATAAATATATTAGTATAATGTACCTCAGCAGAAAGAATCTTGTGATCCGCTTCAGCCATTCCTTTTAATATATCACCAACATGTTTTGGACAAACAAAAGGAGGAACTTCAAAAAAGCTAGATCTTTCAACAGCATCTTCAACGGATAGAATAGGTGGATCAAGATTTTCAGTATCATAATCAACAACAGCTGAGTTTGCAGCCATTTCTGCAAGTTTCTGAGTATCTGCAACCTAAAGAAGGTTTCATTTCACATATCAATCTCCAAAGAAATGAAAAATAAGCTCATACATTGTCGGATCAAAATGAGGGATATAAGAACTCACCACAAAGGCTAGGCGATCACCAACACATCTGGCTATCTCTTCAGCAAATAGAGGTTCAATACCAAATATGGTCTTAGATCCAACGTTTTCCCCACCATTGGGAATGTCCTTACTTGAAATGATATCCCTCACTCCATCCAGTTCCAATTCAGGCGTTAGTTTTATACTCCTTATCCTTGCTAAAGGTTTTGCACTATAAATGTATGCCCCATGTAAGCAATTTGAAGGTGATGGAATGTCATCCACAAACACAGCCTCACCTATATATGATTATTCATAAATATAAACATGTTACTTAACAGAAATTTAAACAACTAAAGATGAAAAATCACAATTGGCAAGCACCAAAAAAGGATAAAATAAACTTTCACTCATAAAAACTAGTCCATGGCCTGGAAAGTGGACTTGTTAGCATAGTTATCTTGACAATATTTATAAGGTAACCAGAGAGAGACTATAAGATGCAAAATATGTATACTCAATTCATCAGAACCAAGAGCATGGGGAACAGGTTTTTTGAACATAGTGGTTGAGTTCTGCTACGTAGCAATTGGTTATAAAATGCTACTAAATGAATATAAGACTGCTCCAAAGCAAGAGAACACAGGAAGGGTAAAGAGGGAAGGTTTTTAGAGAAGGAAAAATCTTTGTCACATTTGGTTGCTACAAGCTTCTAAGGAGAAAGAGAGACATGTTTATGTTTTTAACCTGAAAAAGAGATTGATGTCACATATCAAATGGAAATGAATAATGATGGGCAGTCCAATACACAATAACTCTGCATCCATTGTAGCATCTAGAGAGGGGCAGATGTATCTAGCCTTACCTCCATAAGTAGAGTCTGTTTCTAAGACTAGAAAATTTGACCATAAGGTCACAAGGTTACAACCTTATAATTGGACCAAGGCTCACTTTCTAGCAAATAGAATTTAATAAAAAAAAGTACCAACTTTTGTCATGTAAATATTTAAGTTTACTACTTTTGAAACGTTGATAGAAATGCAAATAACAGACAGCAGTCAGAGTATCAATTCAAAACAAACCTGAAGCTTGTAGTGCGGCTCCAGATTTAATGATTGGCTCACCAACAGGACGATACTCACAGCCTGCTTCAAGAACTTGCTTCCCAGATGACAGTAAAGTTGGAACTTTGTCATGATGAACCTGCTTCTGATTCTCTTTTAATTCTACATTTTTAACAGAAGGAAGATTAATATGCCCATTCACGTAACCATTGGTTATTGCGGCAGTGTCAATCAGTGGGTTAAAGAACTGAAAAATAAAACTAGCTGCCAAACTTGAACGATAAGCAGTTTTTGAGGTATCATCTTTATGTACAATAGTGGTTGTAACCATGTTGATAGCATCATACAAAATGCTAACACTTAAAAGCTTTCCAGATAAAAATTCCTCAACAGTTTTCGCTCTGATTGCATGTTTACTCCCATAAGCACCAAAAGACAACCTACAAGTGTGTATCACAGCTCCACCAGAGTCCTTGCACGGAGACACCTTAACCAGGAAAGCAGCATTTAAGTAGGGAAGGGCATTTCCAAGGGGTCGAGGAGAAGCTCGGTAAGTTTCAAAGAGGAATCTACTTCTTGGTTCTGAGGATTCACTTTTATTGAGTTCCAAACAAGGAATTTTAATGCTTAAAAGCACACTTTCCAAACCTAATGGTCGTCTTTCCAGAAATTCCTCCAATGTTAACCACTCAAATTGTGTACCAGTCATTATGTGAACCATTGCATCTACAGCAAGAAGTATTACAGCAATATCTGAGGGAAAATTGTTCTTTTGTGCCATAACTAAATTGCCACCAACACTGGCTGTGTTCCGAATAAATCCTGAGGCAACTTTGCTCAGATGGTCAGCAATCTTTTCAAGTATCATCTCATAATCTGAGAGAAAGTCACTTCTGCAATCTTCCTTCAGTGCTTCAATAGCTTTAGATATTGTTGCTGCTGCTCCAATTTCAATCCCTGTTTGATCCTTTTTGATCTTTGAAAGCTCAGAAATTCCCCTTAGATCAATGTACTTATCATAGCCTTCTTTATCTTTGTAATATCCCATACCTGTATTACTAACAACAATCTTTATCCGGGTTCCATTAGCATGGTTTAATTTCAATAAGTTCTGAAGCTCCGTTAGACTAATAGGTCTGTGCCAACTGTGTTTCTCAGAAGCCAAGAACACATCATGCTTGATCTCCTTCAAAAACATAGGAAATCTACTACTGATTTGATTACGATCATATTGAGGCAATCTACTAACCTTTAAGTCCTTGCTGTCTCCCTTTTTCCAGAAAGAGTTGAACCCCAAATCTTCCATATCAACATCAGCTGCAAAGCTTTTGCAGACATCAGCAATTGGTCGATACCCGGTACAGCGACAAAGATTCCCTGCAATAGCCTTTTCAGCCTCAGTAACAGTTACTTTTGAGAACCCAGCAGGTGGCTCCGGACAACTAGTCTTTTCAGCATTGACAAGAGTTCCAAAGAGGGAAACACACATTCCAGGAGTACAAAAGCCACACTGAGTGGCATGGAATCCTACAAATCTTTCATGAATTGGGTGAAATCCCTCTTTAGTACTGCCAATTCCTTCACTTGTTGTTATTGAACACCCATGTATGCTGCAAAGTAGTGTGAGACAAGAGCTTGCTGTAAAATCCTCAACTTGGTCATGCACAGGATCATATTTGGAGATTAAAACTACACAAGCACCACAACCCCCTGAAACCAAACATATCTCTAAACATGAAGTACCAAGTTGAAAAAAGATTAGGACTACTAAAACAAGCCATCAACACCTCCTTCATGATTAAATAAGATGAATCCCCCTGTAAAGCAGCTTCTTGTATATAAATAATGTGTAGATCAAATTATTCCAAGAATAACTCTGGGCAGAGTTACTCCACCCAATAATTCTCTATATATTACACTTCAATGATTCATTATATTAAAAGTTCTGATGAATAGTTCAAACTTACAATTTTTATAGTTTAAAAGTTATTCGATACTTCATTAAATAAATTCAAATTAACTTGCAATATAACTTTCTAAAATATAAGTAAATGTCGAGTATAAAATTACTTAACTACAAATGTCTGATTTATCTTATATCTAATGTACACCAAGTTCAACCTCAAAAATCAGAATAATCTTACAGAGAAAATGAAAAACAAAAAAGAGAAATGGCTGAACACGTAGAATCATATATAGTATACCTTCACCACAACCGAGCTTGACACTCTTGAAACGAGTGCGAGTGCGCAAGAATTCGAGCAAAGTGGTTGATGGGTCAACGTGGGAGAGCTCAAAGCTCTCACCATTAACAGCAAAAACCAAACTTGTTGGTGTCTTCTTCAGTTCCATAGTTCGTTCAACAATAACTGTTATTTCAGTTTTCAGCAACAGAAGAGAAGTTAATAATGTGTGTTCAGTTCTGCTCCGTAAGTATGTATCTTTAATTAACTGTTCGAGATTGACAAGGGAACATTTGGTACAGTTCTTACCTTCTTATTTTATTTCTTAAATTAAAAAAAGTAGTCAAGTATTCGAGAACGAGTGGTGGAACATGTGTTTTGATTTTTTCACATCGCCTAATGAATCTATCAGATATGACAACTTTTTTAATATATCCGAACCACCCGCACTTATAAATGCACAGTCTCTGTTGTATTAAATTAATTCAAACAAATTATTTCAAACGTCACCGCTTTTATAATGCTTGCAGCTGTTAAGTACTAACAAAAAATAATAACTCACGTCTAAATTAAAATAGAAATGAGAAATAGAAGAATTGACACACAATATTTAACGTGAAAAATCCTATCAAGATAAATATTTTCACTAAATGGAAAAGAACTTATAACCTCTTTTTAAATATAAGGAAAGAACAATTACACACTCTCTCTTATAGGAGAAACACTCACTTATAACATTTATGTGCCTAACTCTTAGTTTTGGAATGCAAAATAAGATGGAAAGAGTATGCTATTTATATAGCAAAGCTTTGAACCAATGTATTAAATGCAATGTCAAATTTTTTATTTTTAAGTCATATTTTATCAATCTAGCACATCAAATTTGAATTTTAACTTAAGCCTTTTTAACCTTTGTCATAAAAATCATAAAGTGATCTTATGTTTTCATAGCAGCATGCATGCATCTCATCTCATTCATCTCATTGCACCGCTGCCAATAGATAATAATATGTTGATTTTTCTGAATGGTCAAAAAAATATAACAATATGCTTAGTAACGTTTATTTAGGGACTTTGTTTTATGAATCATTATATTCCGACATCCTATTTTTTTAACTTCTCAAGAACTTCTCTTCTGTTGCTGAAAACTGAACACACATTATTATCTTTTTTTGACCATTTAGAAAAATCAACATATTATTATCCATTGGCGCAATGAGATGAGATGCATGCATGCTGCAAGCATTACAAAAGGGATGACGTTTGAAATAATTTGTTTGTTAATTTTTTTTTATTTTTTTATTTTTTGGTGAAAATTTGTTTGTTAATTTAATACAACAGAAACTGTGCATGTATAAGTGCAGGTGGTTAGGATCGAGTTGTTTATATTAAAAGTTGTCATATCTGATAGATTCCTTCGACTGATGTGAAAAAACCAAAACACATTTTCCACCACTCGTTCTCGAACACTTGACTTTTTTGAATTTAAGAAATAAAATAAGAAGGTAAGAACTGTATCAAATGTTACCTAGTCAATCTCTAACAGTTAATTAAATATACATACTTATGGGTCATATATTTCTACATTCCATCTTTTTAAACACTCCACTAACACTTCTCAATCTTCTCAATCATTTTTATCTTTCTTTTCCTATTATCATATCATTTATCTTTTTATCTCTTTCATTAAGTATAGAATATCATATGAATATCTAAACATCTTTATTCTTATTTTATAAAGTGAAAGATGTTATCCAAATTATGATTGATATCATATGATGGCTCTCAATGAAGACTTTTTCATATAGTAGTAACAATTAGCATGCTTAACAAAACATTCATGAAATTAATATTTTTTATTTATTTATTTACACTTGCACATAATCGATTACAGTACATAACATGTCCTGCCATCCGTATCTTTCAACAACAGCCTGCGCCTGGCCTTTGTGTCTCTTACATATGTGAAGCCAAAACAAAAAATTGTCACCCAAGAAAAAAAAAAATCAAATAATTGTTCCATATTCCAAATGATTAGAGATTTTCCTTATTTTACTTGTTGCCCATTTTGCATTTCAAGTATGTTTGTACAATGTCAAGTCCACAGAGTTCCTTGACCACAGGCATGGTTGCAGGAACCTCCAACTGAAATGTTGAATCTGGTCCATCTAAGTTGCTCCACGATAGTAGCTGTTTCTTTGCTTCTTTTGCAGCTGCTCTTGTTGCACAGTGAACAGAAGCTGCTAGGAGTAGTGGTGGTTCACCAGAAGCTGCACAAACAAATTTCAACCACAGTATTTGAAGCTTTCTCAATCTTATTAACAGTCCACAATAGCTTATAAATATTTTTACACTATCAATTAATTGAAAATGATCTTATTAGTAATTATTTTGAAAATTAAAAATCTTATAATACACGACAATTTATGATTATAAAATGTATTATAATTAGATTCTTTGTTATAACCATATGCATATGAAGAAATAGTTCTTGCACTGAAGTATAAAGACTTTTAACACGGGAAAAAAACACAGACATAGTTTAATACTTATAATTTAATTTTGAGAATTACTATGCCGTACCCTTTGAAGAGAGAACACGTTGTTGGTGGTGTTCACTGTTGAGAATTTGAACATTAAACTTTTGAGGAATAGTGTCCAGTGTAGGTATTTTGTAGTTCCATGTACCATCTACCAAGATCAAACCATCAAGATTTGTTTCATATTCTTCAAGCATGAAAAAACCCAATCCTTGGATAAAAGATCCTTCAATCTGCAAGATGCAATTATTTTGTTATCAAGTGAGTTATTCAGACTTGGTAATTTGATAAGCTGATAACTTCAGGAAATCGAACCAAAGAACCAAACCAACCCATCACTAGTGCATTTCACATTAAAAAAAAACGCAAGGTGTAATGTTTGGATTGAAAGTATCAGGCTAATGGAAGAGATAGTAAGAGACCAAAAACATTCTTGGGCCTCAATTAAAAGCTTTAACTTTTTGAGTTGAGTTGGTTCTTAAAATGGTATAAAAGTCAGTTTGACAGAGTTTTTAGTAGTCAAATCTTGCTTTCTCCATTCTTTATTATTAAATGATTAAGTTTAAAATCTACATGCCTTTTTTAAATAGTCATGTATTATGAACATTTAACCTTGTCATTCATGAACAGTAAAATAGTTCAGATTTATAATTTACGCACACAGAGATATATAGCTTACCTGTCCTAAATCCACAGCTGGGTTGAGACTCTGTCCACAATCATAGATAATATCTGTCTGCAAACATCTGGTTTCTCCAGTAAGAAGATCTATTTCCACCTGAGAAATAATGTCCATTATTTAGTGTATAATTTATGATAATTTGGATCAATTGATTCAGTAAGATGACTTGTGTGACTATGTCTATATGACATAAAGGCTTAACATTGAAGGGAAGTAACTTTCAATGAACTCGAGACAAATCCATTCTGATTCGAGATAAACAAACTCACCTCACTTACAGCAGCACCATAATTTATGTACCTACTGGAATTGTTACCGGGTACATAAAATGAAGATGCTGATAAATTCACAGCTTGCGCGTATGCCTGTGTTGATAAATTGTCAGTAATGCAGTAATTAAATATGTTTGGCTGTGAGCTAGGAAAATAAGAATAAACATATAAAAATGTGAGAAGACAAACGTTGTGTAAGATAATAACATAACTCATATGGATACAGATCATGAAAGGACATTTTACTAGGAGTGAAGTACCGCAAATTATCGAGGTGACGATTAAATAGAGCATAAAGTTGCTGACATTTCTTCACTACATTCCACATTTAAAATATTATACATGACAGATAATAGATTATCCCTCAACTATATTCCAACAGTTTATCATTAGCAGAAAAAATCATAATGAAAATTTAAAAGGGGAAAATCATGTTCTCATAAATTGTGGCATTCTAAGTGTCATCTTCTAAATACTACAAGACTTGAGGCAATATATCTCTGCTCAAAATTATAAACAATAAGATACACACATCAATGTTTTAAGAATTAAATTTCTGTGCTTTGTTAATCAATAAGAAATCATGATATGTATGACTTTTAAGGAGATTATAGGTAGAGTCAACAAACTTTTCAAACAACTTGTGATTGGATAACATTGTAAAATCCATTTACAGTATCAATGCATACAATATATACTCATGTTTAAAATATAGATTCTACCTGCTGAATAAGTATCTCCCACTTGACAGAACCTATTTCCTTCTGTAGTTTTTCCTTGAGAGGCTTTAACCTTTCAACCAAGATATCACAACTAAGCCTAACAGCTTCACAACTTGACTCTGATGTTGTGCTTCCAGCAGTTAACCCCCCTTGAATCAAGCTCACAGTATCAGATTGCACAACCCTTACTTTGTCCAAAAGACTATTAGTTCCATCAAATTGCACTGCACCAAGTGCAAATGCAGCCATCTGTTTCGCCTTTGTCCAAAGACCCTGACCCAATTCAATTCCTCCAACTTCAACAACAACGGACCCATCAGAAAAAATACTTGTTTTTCCTGGAGTAGGTCTTACGCCCACCTCATACAACACTGGCACTCGAGAAATCCCCCTTTTCTTCCAAGTGTTCATCCTGTTAAACTCTTTCACCAATTCAACTCTCACTTCATAGTTTGCAGATACGTTTAACTTACTCCATATTAAAGGCATAGTATACTCATGAGGCTCACCACAAGAGTTCTCGTAGAATGCCTTAAGACTTGTGTATGTGTGAAGATTAATGCTCCTTACAGAATCTACATCCATTGAAAGCGTTGCTGCAACTTTTTCTATTATAGCTTCGGCAATGTATGATCCTTGCGCATCCCCAGGGGCCCTCATTGCAGCTCTACTAGGATGGTTTGTTCTGCATAGTTTTATATCAAAAGATAGAGCACCCCAATCATACTTTTTAAGTGCACCAATCATGTTGGCTGGTATTATTGGACTAACATCCACATATATCCCTGCATTGATCAATATTTCAAGTTCTAATGCTGTAATCTTCCCATCATTCTTGAAACCAACACTGTAAGTTATCTTCATGGGATGCCTTCCTCCAGCCATTATCATATCTGTCTTTCGATTTAGATACATCCTGACCGGGTGCCGCAATCTTTGTGCTGCCAATGCACATGTTGTAGCACACTGCATATTTGAATGTCAGAACAAATGTCATACTAAATGTGCTGCCAATGAACATGACTATAACAAAAGCCTGTTTTCTTCTGTGTTGGTTTTTGATGAAGAAAAAGGTAATAACAAAAACAGAGAGAATAATATGTAAATATTTGGAGAGAAACAGATCATAGGAGTTATCTTATTCAGCTACCAATACACTACATTTATGATGTTTGTAGCAAAACAGAAAAACTAATTAAGATAAAACAGAAATATTTTCTCTTAAGATTTAGGAACAACTTTCCTAGAGTTTAGTAACAACTACTTTGACTAGGAAGTTTTATTCAACAACTGAAATAATAAGAGATAAGATTGTTATGTGCAGTCTAAAAAGCAGTTTTCTTAACATTCTGTTCCAAACTACAGAAAATCCAAATATTCATAGCTAGACTTTACATGTTAATTAGTCATATTCAAGAAGAGATAGCAGATCTAATAATAAAGAAGAAATATTGTCAAAAGGATAGTACACAACTAAAAACTTACTGCTACGGCTCTCAGGGCCTTTCCACCAAAACCTCCACCAACCCTTCTTGTAATGACACGAACATTATTTTCAGGAATACCTAGGCATCTTGCTACATTAGAATGAACATACTGAGGAGATTGACTTGAAATGTAAACCACAATGCAATTGTCTTCATCTGGTACAGCAAGTGCAGTTTGTGTCTCCATGTAGAAATAGTATTGAGACCCAAGTTTCAACTGCATTTAACATTGAATTTGATACATGACAACCAGTATGCTTGATCAATAAAATTTCATCAACATTCATTTTCCAGAAACAAACTTAAACATCACATCAGAAACCAAAGTAGATATGGGCACAAAGATGTGAAAGGAGTGGAAGGAGGAAACAATGGATATGTTACATGTACCTCAGCAGAAAGAATCTTGTGGTCTGCTTCAGCCATTCCTTTTGACGCATCACCTACTTGGCCTTGACTTGGAGGGAGAAAAGGAGGTAACTTAAAAATGCTAGATCTTTTAACAGCATCTTCCACAGTTAGGATAGGTGGTTCAAGATTTTCAAGACTGTAATCAACAATAGCAGAGTTTGCAGCCATATCTGCAATTTTCTGAGTATCTGCAACCTATAGAAGATACTCAGTGACTAAAATGGAAGCATTTCATTTGATGAGTCTCCAAACAAATGAAACATAAGCTAACACATTGTTAGATTTTAAGAGCTCACCACAAAGGCAAGACGATCACCGACACATCTAGCTATCTCCTCAGCAAACAAAGGTTCGTCACCAAATCCAGTCTTTGATCCAATGTTCTGCCCCCCATTGGGAATGTCTTTACTTGAAATAATATCCCTCACTCCATCCAGTTGCAATTCAGGGCTGAGTTTTATACTCGTTACCCTTGCTAAAGGTTTTGAACTATAGATATATGTTCCATGTAGGCAATTTTTTGGTGATGGAATGTCATCCACAAACACAGCCTCACCTATATATGAATTATTGATAAATATGTACTTACTACTGGTCAGATATTAAAACAACTAAATATGAAAAACAATAATTGAAAGGCATCAAAACAGCATAAAATATGAAAAACCGTAATTGAAAAGGAATCTGTCAATATCCTAATACAAAACTTGCTGCTAAACAAACCTGAAGCTTGTAGTGCAGCACCAGATTTGATGATTGGCTCACCAATGGGTTGATACTCAGTTCCTGCTTCAAAGACCTGCTTCCCAGATGACAGTAAGGCTGGAAATTTGTCATGATGAACCGGCTTCTGATTCTCTGATAATTCAAAAGCCTTCACAGATGACAGATTAGTATGTCCATTTAAAAAGCCATTGGTTATTCTTTCAGGACTGTCAATCAGTGGGTCAAAGAACTGAAAAATAAAACCAGCAGCCAGACTTGAACGGTACGCAGTTTGTGGGGTATCATCCTCAGGTACTATAGTGGCTGTAACCAAGTTGATAGCATCATATAGAATGCTAACACTTAACAGCTTTCCAGTTAAGAATTCCTCAACATTTTTTGCTCTTATTGCATGCTTAGTTCCATAAGCACCAAAAGACAACCGACAATTGTCTATCACAGTTCCACCAGAATCCTTGCATGGAGACACCTTAGCCAGGAAAGCAGCATTTAAGTAGGGAAGGGCATTTCCTAGCGGTCGAGGAGAAGCTCGGTAAGTTTCAAAGAGGAATCTACTTGGTTCCGAGGATTCACTTTTGTTGAGCTCCAAACTAGGAACTTTAATGCTTAAAAGCACACTATCCAAGCTTAATGGTGGTCTTTCCAGAAACTCCTCCAATGTCAACCACTCAAATTGTGTACCAGTCATTATGTGAACCATTGAATCCACAGCAAGAAGAATTGTGGCAATATCTGAGGGAAAATGATGCTTTTGTGCCATCACTAGATTGCCACCAACACTGGCCGTGTTCCTAATAAAACCTGAGGCAACTTTGTTCATATGGTCAGCAATCTTTTCAAGTATCATCTCATAATCTGAGAGAAAGTCACTTTTGCTCTCTTCCTTTAGTGCTTCAATGGCTTTTGATATTGTCACTGCGGCTCCAATTTCAATCCCTTTCCGATCCTTTCTGATATATGAGAGGTCAGAAATGCCACTCAAATCAATGTACATATCATAAACTTCATTATCTTTGTAATATCCCATACCTGTATTACTAACAACAACCTTCATCCGGGTCCCATTGACTTGGTTTAACGCCAATAATCTTTGAAGCTCCTTTAGACTAGTAGGACTATACCAACAGTGTTTTTCAGAAGCCAAGGACGAAATAGGCTTGATTTCCTTCAAAAACAAAGGAAAACTAATACTATTGTGATTTTTGTCATACTCAGGCAACCTACTAAGCTTTAAGTCCTTGCTCTCTCCCTTTCTCCAAAAAGAGTTGAACCCCAAATCCTCTATATCAACATCAGCTGCAAAGCTTTTGCAGGCATCAGCAATGGGTCTATACCCGGTACAGCGACAAAGGTTCCCTGCAATGGCCATTTCAGCCTCAGCAGCAGTTACTTTTGAGAACCCAGAAGGTGGCTCTGGACGATTGGTCTTTTCAGCATTGACAAGAGTACCAAAGAGGGAAACACACATTCCAGGAGTGCAGAAGCCACATTGAGTGGCATGGAATCCTGCAATTCGTTCATGAATTGGGTGGAACCCATCCTTACTATTTCCAATGCCTTCACTTGTTGTTATTAAACATCCATGTATGCTGCAAAGTAGTGTGAGACACGAGCTTGCTGTGAAATCCTCAACTCTGTCATGCCCAGGATCATATTTGGAGATCAAAACTAAGCAAGCGCCACAACCACCTGAAACAACACAAACATGTCAAAACATGAAGTGATAAGTTGAAAAGATTTGGAGGATCACTAAGAGCCAACATCTTCTCCTCCTTCATTTTCATGACAAAACCATCAGAAACAATTAGAGGATTGGTTTTCTTTCTTTTTCTCAATTCTTGGTGTAAGATTGCATGTTCTTGTGAAAAAGAGAAGAAGGGGGAAAAAAAAGGCATTGAAAGTTGGTAAAGCGGAATCTCATAATCAGTAGTATCTCTGAAGATCTGATCTTTAATCAAGTTGAATAGCATTGTGTGGTCCATTTATCTGGTTTCACCTAGTGAGAGAGTGAGAGCATAGGCTTCAAACACGATCAGAGTAATTGAAGTTGTAATTATCCAGAAAAACATTCCAAAAACAGCAATTATCCAGAAAAGGAACACACGTTAACTCCAAAAAGTTATCTGGAATTGGAAAATCATTCCAAAACAAGAATCAATAAAATCCACTAAGCTTCTCCAATATCAGTTAACAACATGCATAATGATTAATGAGATTGAAAAACAAAATCCACTAAAATCAAACCAGTTCAATAGCACTCAAGTAATCAATCATATATACCTTCACCACAGCCAAGCTTGACACTCTTGAAATGAGTGTGAGTGCGCAAGAATTCGAGTAAAGTGGTTGAAGGGTCAACGTTGTAGAGCTCAAACTTCTCACCATTAACACCAAAAATCAAACTTGTTGGAGTCTTCAAGCCCATAGTTCAGTTCAGTTGAGCAATTGTGTTATGTGTGTTTTCACTTTTTCAGCAAGAGGCAAGGAAGTAATAGAGGACTACGATTGTTATGCAATGCATGCAATCACTTTGACTTTGTTGTCTTTGCAACTGACAACGTTATACTGATTTGTGCATGACGTGGGTACATTTGGTACGTTATTTCTTGATTTCTCGGCCTTGTTTTTTGTTTTTTTTTTCATTTGATATTTTTCGTAGAGATAACTATTACTTAAAATCCGTCGGATAAATATTGATTTTAGTCACTGAAAATGCATTGGTCCCTGAAACCGCTGAAAATCTGAAAGGAAAGATGTAAAAGTGATCATTTCTGAGTTAATTATTTTTAAGTTTATTATATTTGTTTTCAGTTTCTTATGTGATTTTTTTCAGAACTTTTAGTCAGGACTCAGGAGACCTATGAGAGTGTATTTAGGAAATCATAATTTAAGTTTTATTATTATTATAAGCTGTTTAGAACATAATTTTTAATATTTGGCACACTAATTTAAATCTGAACTTGACTAAGTCAAACGAAGAAGAAATTCTTATCCAGTGCAATAACCACTCATATTAATAATAATAATATATGCCGCCATAAATAATACTACGTGGATAAATATAAAAACACAAACGATTGATCACATGACATTGGCCTCGCATAGCATGAATGTTCTCAGGACTCGGTCCCTTAAGAAACTCAATCAATCAAAACTTAACTAAGTCAAATTAAATATTCCAATTTTATCAGAACTAAAAATATATTTAAAAAATTACAAAAGCAAACATTTTTAATTTTATAGAGACCAAAAATATATTTTAATCAATAAAAAATTGGTTTTTTAAGCCTATGAATCAAATCATTTGAGAGTGGTTTCAAAACCTTTTTAAACAGTAGTTTGTGTTAATTTTTAAAATTTTAAATAACAAAAAAAATTGTAGTTAAAAGCTTCCACATATTTTTTAAAACAAATTATTTTTTCTTATTCGACATGTACTAATGACTTGCAATTAAGTGTAATGTTGTTGGATTGGTGTACTAATCTCAGGTTGCATTTTGTGAGTTTTACTGATTCTGCAGTTTGAATTTTCTGAGATGCGAATTAAGTAAAGTTGCACCAAAGTTTCTGGTATAGTTGATGATAGGGGATTAATATTGTTTCAATGTTGCCTCAGCACTTGGCTAATATATTGAGGAACATATATATATATATATATATATATATATATATATATATTATATGATGAAGCAGTTTGTTTTGTCCATGCAGCCAAAATATATATAGAATAAATGCAAACCCTCACCAAGGAACAATCTGAAGTAGTCCTTATCTTAATTTACACATTAAAGAACTTGATTAAATGTATTCTTTAGAGAGAAAGAAGCTAGCTAGCATACAATATTGCATGCCTAACATACAAGTAAAGTATTCTTCAGAGAGACAACGTCCGGGTTTTAATTTTCTCTTTCTCTTGCATAGGACAACCGAGAAAGTACTTAACATATATATGGTTAAGTGAATCTTAATTTGCACGAAAAGGAAGAACTATGTTCGAAGAAAACACAGGTAGTCAATTCATCGATGTGTATATAATTTCATTCTCCAAGATACGTACACTGAACATAAAAGAAAAAACAGGAGAAAAATGTCGGATGAAAAGACCAATGTCGTACAACCTGCACCGCCAGAATCTGTCAATGAAGAATTTCTACCACCATCTGATTGGGATCGTCAGAACGACAGTGACACCCTAATTCTAATGCTTCCAGGTTCATTTGTCTTAATTATAATAATAACATTTTATATATAAACTGACTTGCTAATTAATGGTGTATTAATTAATTACAGGGTTTAGGAAGGAGCAAATGATAGTTCAAGTAACCTCGAACCGTATTCTAAGGTTGAGGGGTAAAAGGAAGATCAGTGACAACAAATTTCGTCAATTTCAAAAGGAAGAACGCCTTTCTGATTATCATGACACCAAAGGTATTACTGCTAACTTTGAAGCTGGGATGCTCTATGTAAGAATTCCCAAACTCAAACCACAGCCAACACAACAAGAACCTCCAACAACAGCAACACCAACTCAACAAGAACCTTCAAAGCCTCAACCAACAACAACAACAACACCAACACAACAACAAGAATTACCTCCAAAGCCTCAGCGAAGTACAGTTACAACAACTGATCATAATCACAAACCAGATGCTCCTCAACAACATGTTGATGAAAAAGATCAGACAAATAATAAGAAGGAGGAGAAAAGTGTAGAATATTCCAAAACCAAGACACAAACAGTACCACTACCCCAGCTGGAACCAAAGGCAGCAGCTGAAGACTCCTCTCAAAAGAAGCCACAGAAGAAGGAAATGGGCAAAGCAGATCAAACTGAAGAAGAAAAAAACAAAAGTACTTCTAAAACTCATCAGCAGGAAGAGTACTCTCAAAAGAAGGAGATGATGAGCAAAAAAGCAGAAGCTGAAGAAAAAAGCAAAACTTCTGATCAAACTCATGATCAGGAAATGCATGGAACAACTACACAAACAACAACATTCAAGGAACAAAAGGCAGATCATGATGATTCAATAACCTCTAAAAATGCTGAGGGAATTACTAGTGTTGATGGGTTGAGTAAGAGTATTGTAGCCATGATGCACAAAATCCTGTCCATGATTTCTGACTTGGTTTTGGAGGTTAAGAAGCAAAATAAAGTGCCCCACTTTGTGATCCTCATCATTCTTGTGTTGCTGATTGGCCACTATGTTAAGAGTGCAGTTAAGTCATCTTTTGAAGGACCCAAAAACCAAGAGCTTTAATTAATCGCTTCATAGTTTCCTCGATGAGGTTATTAATGTGTCAACATGCATGGCACAAGACAAATTAATCATTATGATCGATCTGTATGTACGTGCATATATAAATTCATTAAGAAAATAATAAAGTTTTTTTTAACGCTTAGTAATTGTTGACTTACTTATCCAACCCAAAATGCATTATTTGTAACTAATATGTAATGAAATAGTGGTGACTGAAAAATTGACGAGCTCGATGCTCAAAAATAACCATATTAATGTAATCTATTTGGGTCAATTTTTGAATAAAATTTTTAATATCTCATGAAAACTAAAAACATTAGCTAGGTAAGTATGAAATTTTTTTTAATGTTAAAATATTAGCCATTTTGAAATGAAGAAATTAGATTATTGCTGCAATTCCCTATGTACTTAAAAAAATGATTAGTATATATAAAAATTTTAATTGCATTAATCATTTATGATGAAATTATTTAATCCCACCTTTACTTGATAGTTATATACAAGATAATCTTCTTTGTTTAGATAATCAAGATCGATCATGCATGGATGAGGCCGAAAAGAAACTTCACGTAACAAAGGCTATATATCCATTACCTTCTCGACATTTCCAATAAGCGACATAGAAGTGGATAGTTGTTAGATTGAACTAACTTAGCTGGTTTAATGGAGAACTTGTCACTAAACTGGTTCGACCAACCCTTAAAATTAGATTGGCAAAGTATCGATGTAAAATTAAGAATCGTGTGTTAACCTGTCATAATTGATTTTGGAACTGGAATTTTTTTTTTTAGTTACAAAATTCATTCTCTAAAAAAAAAAGTTACAAAAATTATTATTGGGGTGATTAATACAATTTTATATAGCAAAGTATTATAATGATTTATCATTACATCAAATATATTTATTTAGTTTATGTTAACAGATATTATTATATATGTTATTGAACTTAATTAAATGTTAAGATATAAATTGATTTGATCTCAGGTTCAATTTTGTATACTATATTTATTTTTTAAAATCTTTTGAATATTATATGTTATGAATTATAAGTAATGACATTTATAAGTTAAGTTTAATTTTTAATATTATTAGTTATTCGTATGTTTTTTTTAATATTATATACAATATTCTTACACTTTTGACGTACACTTAGTTATTAATAACAATTCAATTATTATTATTATTATAGCTTTTTTTTTTACGGAAATTATTGACTAATAAACAGATAGATTTATTATTTTATAAATAAGATAGAATTTATTTTTTAAAATAAGCAGTTTATTTTAAGCAGAGTTATTTAAATAAACATACTAAAAATAACTTATTTTATTAAAATAAATTATTATTTTACCAAATAAATTTAAATAAATCAGTTTATTATCATAATTAATAAATTAAATTAAAATTAAGGGGTCAACTCAGTTGGTTAAGGATGTGTAGGTATGGTAAACTCTTTGATTTTTTTATTTTTTTTTTGAGGAAGTCGGTTTCTTAATATAGTATTATTTTTTAAAAATATCTTTCTTAGAAGCAAGAAGAACAAAATCCTTAACTTTTGTCCAACCAATTATTTGTAGTGAGGAATCCTTGGAGGTTTTAGCATCGCCAAAAGTCAAGGTTACCCCCTCTATGAGACCAAAGCATATAAATTTTCGTGCATGAGCACCCTAATAACAGAGACACGATGTTTGCACGAAAAGAAAGTAATAAAGCAAAAAGAGAAATAACAGTGACTAGAATTTGCGTGCAAAATGCATAATAATAAATATCCCATGCATCAATGTGCATATAAAAGCACTCTGCCAGAGCTTTCATTCTCCAACAAATTAAGGAGATAGACAACAAACAAGCAAAAGATCATCAATATGGCACAGGCACAACCAGCAGCTAATTTTGATTACCAAGATTTTGATCCCTTTTTCGAATGGGCTGAAGACGAAGGAAGTGCCACGCTCATTGTAATGCTGCCAGGTAATTAATTAATTAATTAACTTCTTTATTTTACCCTATAGTATTATATATATCATTCATATAAAAGTCACATTAATTACTTATTTCTCAAAATTAACGTTACATTATTTTGTTCTATATATGTATATATTATGCAGGATTCACAAAGGAACAATTGAGGGTTCAAGTGACTTCAAGTCCTACGGTAAGGATAAACGGTGAACGACAGATCGTAGAGAACAAGCGGCGTCGTTTTTCTAAGGAATTCTCCATTCCCCCATACTGTGACACCAATGATGTGAGTGCTAAGTTTGAGGGTGGCGTCCTAAGCATCAAGTTTCCAAAGCTCATCGCCCCTGTTACTGCTAGGTCACAGCAATTAGCTTCAACGCCTCAGAAAGAGAAAGAACAACCAGCTGCACAACCAGAGAAAGAACCAGTAACTAGTACTAATATTGATGAAAAAGAAGAGAACAAAGCAAAACAAGACTACTCATCAGTATCACCACAGAAAGAGAATAATGAACCAATTAGTGATGACAAAACAAAAGAAGAAGTGGTTGCTGAAAAGAAGCAGGTGAGGACTACTTCAGCAGCAAAAGAAACAACCTCGTCGACATCATCAAAACCAAATAAGATAACACAGAGACTGAAAACAAGGGTTTTAGATTTCACAGTAAGTTTGAGATCAGTAGAAGACCATCAAAACAAGTACTGTGCAAACCTAATTAATTATAAGAGGCCAAAGATATGGATCAACATTTTTCTGGTCATCTTATTGGTTATGGTGCTGGGATTGTATGTCAAAAATGCATTCAGGCCATCTCAGCCTCCTCAGGGAGGATCAGAATTCAAGGATTTTTAATTCCCATATATATGCGTGCGTACTAATGCATGCATGCATGCATGATTGAATTCAATAAAGGAGTAAAGCAACTGGTCTCACTGAACAATTGGATTCAAAATTGACCAGTTTTCCCTATGTAATTCTCTCTTTCTTTTTTTGAATAAAATGATTTGTTTGAATAACATTAGTTTGTGCATAAACTAATTTATATAGAATTTCTCTGAAAGATGAGAAAGAAGGAGATCGAGGGACACAAGGAAAAGGAATACAAAGCAACACTCATAGGGAGACTTAAAATATAATTAACTTCACAACTTCTGTTTGCACTTATATAAATAAATAACTACTACTTAATTAACATATGTTGTGTTTTCATTCTTTCGTTTTGGAAATAAATTAGTGCAGTTATCTTATTTGGGTGATCAAGATTGGGCCGACCAATTTTAATATTAAAAATAATTAAATAATTAAAATGTAATAGATTATCTAAAAACTATTTTTTTAGTTAACATATTTAAACATACAATTGACTATTATATTTAAAATTGATTATTGAACCAATTCTCTTGAAATCCAATTCAAACACAGACGCATATCATTAACTACTGGTGATTATTCAAAGAAAGTAAGAATTAAATATTTCATATATATAGCAAATATTTTTTAAAATATAATTTTTATCTCGATCTTTAGTAATATTTTAGTTAACAAATTTGTTATTGGCATTCTACTATTAAAATTAAGCAATATATTTATTTAATGTAAACTGACTTTAATATTCAAGAACTCCTGTGATGAGAACTTCTAGCTCTTTTGTAATAATGGGGATACAATTTTAACTATATATGATACGGGATGTTGATGTTGAAGCTGACTTGATTCGATTTCTAAGAATCAAAATGTGTTATTTTTTAAAAATTTAATTACTTTTAAATATTTAATCCTACATGTTATCACTTTTCTTTTGCCTAAAATCTCATTTTGTACTTGAAAATCTTTACCTATAGAATCAATTAAGTTATTTAAATTCTTTCTCTTCAAAGTCCATCAAATAAAACATTAAACTCTGACAAAGATAATCTAACTTTTCTCTGTTTTACATCGTATAAAATCTTTCAAAATTTCATTATTTTCTAACTTTTAAAATTATTTCATATTCTAAACTTATCGTACAGTCTTAAATATTTGAACATGACTTTAATAATTAAAAGACTTAGATAGTATTACTTGAAAAGAAAAGAAAAAGCTAAAAACTAATAATGTAATTAATCCTTGTCAAACACTACTGATATCAAAATTAGAAAGTGAGACATGGAGACACGAGTTACACGTGGGAATTGAAAGAGACCTCCGAACTCCGAAGCAAGTAGTATATCTTGATTCTTGAGATGGAAAAAAGGTGTAATTTGTGCACTTGGAACAAAATTTTGCTTTTGGGTTTTAGCATCACCAAGGAACGAGGTCACCTCCTCTCATCACTAAAGCATATTATTTTTCTTACGCCACACAAACTAATAGTGTATGAACGTACGAAAAGAAACCAAGAAATTAAAGCAAACAAAAAATGCTACATTTTGCGTGCAAAATGGTCCTAAATTGTCTCAGCAATTATGAGTATAAAAGAACCACTAGGAAGCATTTCAATATATACCAAGAGGCAAATATATTATCAAGGCTGAAATATTAAAATGGGTTCAAGGACACAGCCAGCAGCATCTGATCGTGTCTACGAAGATTTTGAACCATTGTATGAATGGGACAGAAATGAAAGGCTTGTCAATGTTATGCTACCAGGTACGTAATTGCTGTGAAATAAAGCCTGTTTGCTTTCTATTAAATTTTCATCAACCTTTTTGTATTTGTAAAAACACAAAGAAATAGACTTGATCTTCTTCTTTGAATTATGATGAGCAGGTTTTGCAAGGGATCAATTGAAGGTTCAAGTGACCTCAAAGCCCACCCTAAGGCTAATGGGTGAACGACTGATCACTGGGAAGAGATGGCGTCGTTTCAGTTTAGAATTGCCTCTTCTTTCTGATTACGACACAGACAGTGTGAGTGCTAAGTTTGAGGGTGCTAAGCTATCAATCAAATTTGGAAAACTGTCACTCACTAAGCCTAAGGAAACAACAATAACTCCTCCAGAAGCAGCAAAGACCAATGATGAAGGCTCTTCTGATCAAAAGACACAACCACAGAATAAGGAGGAAACAACCAACAAAACTGAAACAACAACTGATGCCACAGACGACAAAGCCAAGACAGAAACAAAACAAGCAGTAGTACCACCTAAGACGACTAGGCCAGCTGTTTCAAGATTAAAAACAAGGCTAATAGATTTCGGCCTCGGTTCTGGATCTAATAATGATGATGTTGATGGAGGAGTCATTCAAGATTTTGAGACAGGGAAGAACAAGTGCAAGAAACTGGTGAAATGGATGGTCATGATCTACTTGGTTGTGGGACTTGTAGGACTTGGGGTTTATTATGGCCAAAATGCATTCACATCATACCCTCAAGATGATGAATCATACTTCCAAGAGCTATGATTTTCTTCGCCCTCAGGCTGAAACTACTTGTATGTATGTACACGTTAAGAGATTAACACTGTTCTTTTGCGTGTAATTGCATGGATTCAATAAAATAAAATAATAAAGTAACAATGTTTGAGATTTCACAACTATATTTGAGATCATTGTAATTCTAATACATACATTCATGTACAATTTAATTACTCAAATTCTGCACTATAATTTCCCGTGGTGTTGCTTCTTAAATTCTATTTAAAGATTAAGATGCAAATGAAAATGGAGATTCAATAAAAAATAATTCTTACTTACATCTGTTTATTCGTTTTATTAATCAAGGGAGAGATTAAATTGTAAGTATTTTTTTTTTTTATCAAAAAAGACAGATTTCCTTCAAAATTATTTCATTTGTCATTGGTCTTAATACAATATTCTTTCATCCCGGACTAACCTTTCTTTGCATAGTTTTTTTTTTCAATGTGTTTTTAATAAAATCATTTGATCTATCAAATTGCTTTTATAAAGATTACAAAACATAATTCAATTCTTCTCATGTTGCTTATTTGTATTTTACAATCATCTTACAGTATTCTCACCGTTCACGATTTTAGTTTTATGATAAAATATAAAAGATAAACTTTTCGAGCATTGAATGATAATTGCACTATTCCATTTCACTCTCTTGAAAAACATGGGGGCAGAATGTTGAAGCCGAGTAGAAAATATAATTAACTTTACTTGCAACAGGAACAAGAGAAATCAGAAGCAGCGCCAGTGGCTAGATTATAACTCTGTTCCCACACATCTGAAGGAACTGCTTCGGCATGAGGAACATGACGAGGATGCTTTTCTCTCTTGTCTCCCCTAAGCTGCTTCAGACCATGCTTAAGTGCTGGCAATAAAGCTTCCATACACTCAGCAACAGCATTTGGGTTTCCAGGCATGTTAAGGATCTGAATTTCAACAAAACAAGGACCATAGAACTTAGCCGGTAAGACAGATTACATGTCTGGATTGGATCCAGGGTTTATTAATTAAAGTAGATATTAACTAGCATTTTTGCCTTACCAAGGTTGATCCTCTGATTCCAGCTGCAGAGCGTGAAAGCATTGCAGATGAGGTCACCTATTTAAAGTTTAAACACAGATCAATTATGCCTTTTAGAAATCAATAAACACCTGAGTCCTGACTTTCCTAAGAAGCTGGCCTGAATGCATATGGTATCAACATAACTAAGCATGTATAAAACAGCATTATTCAAACAGACTGAAGAGAAAATTAAAAATCAAAAAGTTGATCTTGCTTTAAACATATAGATGTAATAAATGTGAGTAATGCTACTCCCATAAAATTCTTTACACAAGCTCTTGACAAACTCATTTTTTATTAATTAACCCATTTGTTTACTTTGTTATCAAATGAATGTGTTTCAATTACATTTCATCCAAATGCAAAACAAAGCAAGAAAGATGTGAATAGAAGTTTGAAAACAGTAGCATTACAGCCATTACTCTAAATATATAGTCAATCAGTCAGGTTGAGCTCTTTGAACACTGACTTGAAAAAAAATAACAGTTATAAAAAGAAAGTGCAGAAGTAAAAAAATAAAAAATAAGAAACCACAAAACACAAAAGACATAACTAGAATTACTCATCTGACTAACATAAACATAGCTTCCCATACCTTTAAACTCTCTTGCATCATTACATGCAGAAGGCCAGGTGTTTCTTTCTCAATCAATGGTTTTGTAGCTTCTGGTGTTACATCTCGGGAGGTAAAGCCAGTCCCCCCTTGATTGGTAAAGCAAAAATAAAACAGAAGTCAACTTAACAAAACTACAATTTTTAAAATTCCTTAGGGAAGCTGATAAATAAGTTAGATAAAAACGTACCAAGTGTAATTATGAGATCCATTTGCTCAATATCACTCCATCTTCTTAGAATGTCCTGAATTTTTGCCACATTATCTGGAACCACAGCAGTGGCTACAACCCTTGCTCCTCCTAGTCTTTCTGAAGAAGAATTAATAACAGAAACTGCCCTGGGACCACTTTATAATTGTAAAGGTATCAGCATATTTTGACACCAACACCAAGGATTAAAAAACTAAACTGCTTGGTTGAACAGATTGAATGGTTGAACAGATTGAATCATGAACCAGCTGTGTCTATAGTCAGAATCATCATCATATTATCCAGTTCAACCACTAATTTAACCAGTTTAACTAATCAAATTGTGACTTAGAGATCTTGCCAATTTAATATCCAGTTTGGTTTCAAAAACGTTGGCAAACATGCATGTCATTAATATTTTCACTCTGAAAAACTAGTCACTTTTCATAAAATCAGATAATTTAAATTAAAATAACTTTATTCTGTCACAGAAGGGAAAGATACTAAATACTCTACACTAAGGTTCTGCAATCAACAGAACACTTAATACTCTACACTACAACAGATCAATGCCCAAAACAGATATTTTACCTTCAAACACTTCAACTTTGAAATTGTTGCAAAACACTCAGTACATCCAATGCCCCTTTTGGCATCGACTAATATCAAGTTTGCTTTTTAGTTTTGCATCAACTTTGTGACCTCTTTCAAACAATGATTCAAAGAGGTGTATCTAGATGCCATTCAGTATTAGCCAACTGGGAAGATGATTAACCAATAATGCAACATTGGCTAATTTGACTATTTCAGCACATATGAATCCTATTGCAGATGAGCATACCTAAATCTGGGTTTAGTGATCACAAATGCCACATTGCTCCGTTCCTTTAGTATCCACAGTAAATTTTCTTTGGTTTGGAAGAGTATACTAGATGCACATGATGAATATGGCCAATACCTCATTAACCTTTTCTAGAGTATTGTTAGTACCAGTTTCAGAAGGAAATAAAAAAAGGTGCGGTATGGAATTTCTGCTTCTGCAAGATTTCATAAAAACATCTAGAAGCTGTTTTATCAAGAAAGTACAAAAACTGCTTTAGTCTTAAACATTCCTCATAAATTGATCAAATACCAGAAAAATCAATTAAAGTGCTCCCCTCTTTCAAAACAGAAATCCAAATAGGCTAAAAAATGCTTTAACCCTGATTTTCAGCTCTATGTATGTCTCTTTGTTTGCATACACCTGTATGTATATAATATAAAATATAAAATGAAGACCAATACCTTCTATCTGGGCCAGCACCCATAGAAACTGTGTCACTAACTGTAAGAATACCCACTCTGACTTGAGCATCCCCTGAAGAATCAGTAGTTATTTTATGTGATTTAATTCCTGGCAAAGAAAAGGCTGAGCCTGATGACTTATGATTCTCATCACATGCGATGGGACTTAGGTCAGAAATCATGATAGCTGACACAGCAGTCCCTGCAGAAAGTACACTGCCTGTTGCTGGAAACTCCAACAAAGCATTAGCTGACTTCATACTAAGTAGTCGACTGCTCACCTGATGACCAGTGCTCACAGCAACAAAACTGAGATTCATGGACAGGATAAAAAAAACCATTCATTAGAGAGACCAGATCAAATTTAGCAACAATGCTCAAGCACAAGCAATGAAGCAATAGAACAGATCTGCATGTAGATTAAGCTAACCCAAACCAGAACAAAACAATTCATCATCAACTTACCCTGAATTGCCTGTTCCATCATTGTCAGTCCATATAACAGATGCACGATGATATTCTGGTCTAAGTGGATCTGTCTTTACGGGTTGACAAAGCCGAGCTTGTACCCTGCATAGAAAAGAAAGTAAATGAATCAAACCAAAAGAAGCAAACCATCTTAAAAACAATTGTACTTTGGAAATTTACGTAACCTCAAATGATGAGGATTTGTCCACCCTGCAAGTTGCCGTATTGCTGGGACCACAAAGAGATGGAAACAAACTAAAGAGCTGACAGGATTTCCAGGTAGCCCAAAAGCTAGAATTTTGCTTTCTGTTGATTGAAAGTCAATCTCTGCAAATGTAAATGGCTTGCCTGGTTTAATACACACCTGGAAGATGAAAAAAAGACTAAGTTATGATAACATGATTTACAAATTCATACTCACCAAAACATTATACAGAAGGAAAAAAAATCGATAATATACTACTTCTACAACTACAACACATTGCATCCACAGCCCAAATTACAGGATGTCAGAATTTAATTAATAAACAATCAAATAAAAGAATGACATAACCTTATCGAAATGTACTTTTCCTCGCTTTTCAAGCAAAGGCTTGATAAAATCTTTGTCTCCCATTGAAACACCTCCAGAAGTTAGAAGAATATGAATTCCAGAAGCAAAAGCTTTATCCAATATCCTTCCTTGAAATTCTTTGTCATCCTTAGCAATACCAAAGTCTAGAACTTTGCACTGATGCTGTACTGCAGCTGCCAGCAGCATGGCACGATTAGAGTCCCTAATCTGCAAAGGAACTATATTAGCTTACATTCATTTTAGTTATATTTACCAAGCAACTCTTGTATATATGATGGCACAAACCCAAACAGATAGTCCACAAATGGATAGTTGAATAACTGATTACATTATTGTTGCTGCCCAACATTTTCATAAACTTGTCTCACTAATCCTACAAGACCATAACAATACCTGGCCACGACTCAGATGCCCAGTAGTTGGCTCCACAAGCTCGTCTCCTGTAGAAAGAACACCAACTGTTGGAGTAGGATACACCTGCATCAAGTCATTACATATATCAATACTGAACATATCAAAGTGCCCCCGACCCAAGGAATCAAACAAAAGCTTGGTTGGTTACAGAATCCAAAAACTCTCTGAAAGAATACCTTAACCATGGTAACACCAACTGTAGCAAGCAAGCCAATTTCCGAAGCACCTAACCTTTCTCCAGATGTCAAGACTACCGCATCTTTCTCAATATCAACTCCCTGACAGTGAGTGAATACCAACAAATAAGCTAAACTTAATAGAATTATAAATGCCACACGCAATGCAATGCATATACTGAACATTATGATGAGTGTAGAGGAGTGAAAAGAAGATACCACTGGGCGTATATCATCGCCTTTGGTGGTTTGTACCAATATTCTGACCCTTTTAGTCCCATCGGAGGCATCGTTCAGTATTTCAGTATTCTCAACCTGAACAACTGCATCAGCACCATCCGGTATCGGTCCTGAACCAACAAAATAACATGAAAGAGTAGATTACTCTCTGATAAACCTCTTCATAAACCTTATAGAAGTAGAAAAATAAATAATAATAATAAGAAGAAGAAGAAGAAGAAAATGAAATGAACTTGTCTTATAAACTAAAACTAATTTATGCACTTAATTTATATAGAACTAGAAGATTCCTCGCCTAAAAACAAAAATGCGTAAGTTGGTTTTAATCTGTAAGAGAAGTTCCTTTTATTTAACTTTATTTATTTATTTTGGTTATCCTGAAAATGTGACGGAGAAGTTTATCCGAATTGAAAGTGAAATGAGACGCGGAAAAAGTGAACCTCCAGTTGTTACGTAAGCGACAGTTCCAGGGGAGAGAGTGACGCCGAGAGCATCATCTCCTGCTCTTGATTCGGCAACAACGGGATAATCACCGGGGCCGTCGGCGGCGAGGACGGCGTAACCATCCTTGACGGAGGCAGGGTAGGGAGGGAGAGGGTCGGTGGCGCGAACGTCCTGCGCCAAGACCTTGCCGAGGGCATCGTGGAGGGGAACAGTGAGTAGGGGAAGACGACGTTTAGAGGCGTTAAGGACCGTTTGGAGAGCATCAATCACGGAGATCATTGTTACTTGTTAGTCGTAGGGTTAGAATCGTAATGGCTCGGCTCGTGTTTGTACTATGTACTGTGTGACAGTCTTAGTCATGAATATGATGACATGGACATGAACATTTTTTACCTTTTTTTTTATTTAATGTGAAGGTACGAGGCTGGCTGGCTGGCTCGAGTGGCTGCTATTGCTCTGAGCCATAGCTGGGAGTGACCACTTACCATATACCAGTGTCCCTTTGACGGCGCAAAGGGTCGCGCTACGCGGATTAGGAAGAAGCCACCTCGTGACATTTTGGTTTTAAGAGGATAAGATAAGATCTTCATTTTGATTTTTATATTTAAAAAATAATAATTATGTTGCTGCCTTATTTTTATTTGTTTTTAGGCTAACAGCCATATACGTCAGTGTTACTTATAATTATAGGAAAAAACAACCGACGGACGGCGACCATTGTCCCTAGACGGTGCGAGGTGTAGAGCTCCGTCATTTTCTTAAGTGATAATAACCATAAAATCAAAATGATGTAGCAAGTCATCGCTACTTCATCTTGTCTACAATCTCGATAATTTCCATTTTAGGGTTACTAAGATTTTAAAGTTTGCTTCTATAACAATTAAAATGTAGAGATTGTGCAAACATGCAATAGTGCAATCACGTCATTGTCACACCAGTGCCATGTCATTATCGTGTAAACACCACATCATTGTACAATTAACAATTTCAAATGACATTTGACAATCGTGACTAAAACAAACTAAAAATATATGTATTCATAGAGGATAGGAACGAGTAGCTTCTAGGTGTATGACTAAAATATGATTGTGTATATCTATAGGACCAAATAAATAATTAATCCTTATTAATATACTTATTGATTTTTTTTATGGAAAGCGTGTTTGGTAAACAAATATAGTAGCTTATAAGTTTACTATATTAACTTATTTTGGTAACTCCTAATTAATTTTCATCTATTTCATGATTTTAGGTTAACAAGGTGTAAAATCATTTTTAAATTTTTAAATAATTAATTTAAAATAATAATAACTACAAATTGTTATTATCTCTATGAGTTTAATACAATATACACTCAATCAAAAGCAATATAGTTACACTAGAACAAATTATAGAGAAAACAAGAAGAAAGTGAAGATCTAGTACCCAACCAACTCCAAACTAAATACAATTAATAATTGATACTAGTAAGTAGTTATTAATCCAAATAGTACCAAAATTACAACAAAGTACTAACAAGTAGGGTTTTAAAAATCAAATCGGTGATTAAATCGATTGAGGCATTTGATCACTGGATTAATGGTCGAACAAATGGATCGCTAGTTAAACCGTATAACTCGATAATATTATATTATAAATAATTATATATACATATTTATATAGTATATATATTATAAATATTATATTTATTAAAATTATATAAGTCAATTGACTTTATATTAATGGTAATGGTTTTGTGTTATTAATTTGATTCTTATGTATATATAATATAAATATAATATTTGATAGAAACATGACAATAAATTGCCTTCAGGCCAAATGCTCCAATGACAAAGCACTTAGCATGCTTTTGTTTGAGTGTGTCAAGGTTCAATTTGGTACTACTCTCGCAGTCCACATCGAAACAGTATTTTATCCCTATATGTTTGATTAACTGTTATGCCTCAACGCATTTCAGAAAAAACCAACTAGCTTTGGGTTCAAGTGGCATTTCACCTAAATAGCACTTACCCTCTCCCACCTCCTTTTCCAAAAATTACATCTTTAGAGAACCCCCATAACCCCTATCCATCGTCCAAACCCTCCACCACCCATCCAAATAGGTCTATCTCCCTAAAACTATAATCAACCTCAAACCCTTCATTTGTCTCTTTACCTCTTCATCCATTTGGCCGTCAACAAATCCTCCCTCTACATCGATCCTTCTATCGCTTTGAACCAATCCACTCTCATCCCACTTAAATCCATGATTGTCCTCAAATCCTTCTTTTTTCACGTTGCGGATCTTCCTCAAAAATCATATTGAAGAACTATCCAATGTTAATTAGGTAAGTTATTCAATCCTTCCCTCCTTTGTGTATTTGGGATGAATTGACTGTGCATCTTTATTATTTTTACCACTCTCCATTCAATCATGTTATCGATTTTTCATAGTAAATTCCTCAACCCTAAGTCTCCAATTCTCTAACCCTCCATTCTATCTTTTACCCAAAATCTCCAAATTGACTATTCCCTTCACAACCTCCTAACACACTTACCTTGTTAGCCATCACAGTTCCTCAAGGATAAGCTTGGAGAATTAATCCATTAAAACAACGAATATTTGAAATCTTCTATGTTGTTGTGAGTTTATAACACAAGTTAAATCTAACACCTTTTAACAACCCATAAAACGAAATAATTCCTCATTTCCTTTGAATACCATCTCATTCCTCAATTTTCAATTAGACCATAACCAAATAATCTTCCATACTTATGAATCTATTTTTCCTTTTACCAAACAAGAATGAAAAAAGAAATAATCATGTATATCACAAGATAAAATCACTAATAAATTAAGTTAGCCATAATATTATTTTCAAATCCCAACAACTACAAAATAAGAGAAAAATAAATATTCCTCATATTGTTAGTTTGTTAAATTTTACTAACGGAGATGACTCCCTCCCCTTCCCTTCTCTCTTCACCATCTAAGATATACCTTATATCCCCTTACCCTCAAGCAAGCAATTGAAAACTAGTAAGTGAGCATGGTTGATTTCCCAAGCTTTCTCTCGTTTTTGTTTCCAATAAAGGGGTAAAACAAAACACCAATAAATATACCTAACCAGCTTGTATAATATACTCCGTGACAAACACGAAATATATATTAATAATTAATATTTTATTATCTCGTAACAACAAATTTTCTAATCCCAAATTTAAGAAAATAACTAAATATTAGGTGATCACAATCTCCCACGAGTATAACATTTGCTTAAAACTATTGAAAAGTCCTGAACATTCGCCTTGCCATGGCCACGTGACGGATGAATATTTAATTTTGTTTCTTACATAATGAATTAATATTTAAAATTAATTTTGTTCAACATCAATGGTTATATTTGCAGCTGCATAGTGTATAGTTTCCCTTGGAACTGTAGAGGAGCCAAAAACCACATGGGACATCTGGCAAACGTGCTAGAGTATTCTTTAATCTTTACTACTACTACTTACTTCGCATCTAGATGCCCAATAAGAATCCGCCACGTCAAGATACCGCACACACTCTGGAAAATTCTCTAATTCAGGGGCAAATATGACATTCCAAGTCCCCTGACGTCAACCAACGTTACCTCAAAACCGCGACGCGTCCCGTGCCGTCGTCTTTTTCCGTCAACCCCAACGCTTCTTCTTCTTCTTCTTCCGTTCTCCGCCCAACCAATACAAATTTAAAAATCAAAAATCAAAATTAAAAATCCCGAGAATCCATTTTTTGATTTTTCCGCGGTGGTATCGTAATCGTATGAGCCTGGAAATTGGATTGGGAATCCAATAGGCATGGCCGGAGCGGCGTCATCATCGCCGCCGACGAGTTCGAAGTCGGTGACGCAGACGGTGAAGGGGTCTCACAAGTTCGTGATCGAGGGGTATTCCCTGGCGAAGGGGATGGGAGTTGGGAGGCACATTGCGAGCGACGTTTTCACTGTTGGAGGGTACCACTGGGCGATCTACTTCTACCCTGACGGCAAGAATCCCGATGACAATTCCGCTTACGTCTCCGTCTTCATCGCCCTCGCCAGCGAAGGCACCGACGTCAGAGCGCTCTTCGAGCTCACGCTTCTCGATCAGACCGCCCAGGCCAAGCACAAGGTCCACAGCCATTTCGATCGCTCCCTCGAGAGCGGCCCCTACACGCTCAAGTATAAGGGTAGCATGTGGTGCGCTTTTCAATAACCTTTTTCATGATCATCATATCTTTCTCTCTATGTTTTGAATTTTGTAGTTTTAAGTTTTAATGATCCTCCTTAGACCTTGGTAGTTCAACATTTAGTTGCAGTTCCAATGTTCCATAACTGCTTTTGTTCGTGCTATTGTCCAATTGGAATTCGAGTTTTACCTTGATAATCTGCATTGACATTTTTAATGGACGTGAGAATAACCAAGGTGACACTTTAATTCTAATTGGAGAACAAAAGCTCCTATGGAACTCAATGTAAGTATTCCTTTATGCGTACTATGGATTTGTCATTATTATGTACATCAATTTACTAAAATTTCATTTGATTTTTTCTTTAAGATGTCATCATTTATCATTTTTTTCTTTTAAAAAGCAAATCACACTAACACTACCTGGGGTTTCTTGAAACTGTGCATGACTCCCTGCTTTTTTAATGTTTATAGCAACCTTTATAGGGGTGCATGGCATAATTTGTTTTTTTGGTTATAAGAGGTGTTAGTCTAATGTATAGGGCATGATAGTGTAATGTTTGATGAAATCTCAGGGAGTATTAGGATAATTTTTATTTTTTTTTGTTGATCATGCTTGATTATGTCATTGCAATTAGCTTAACGAAAAGGTTATACAGGTCAGTTAACTTTCCTGTTATGTTTGTTAATGGTTTATATAAAGATAATTATATTATGCATGGAGGTTTCACAAACCAAAGGGTCTTCTCTCTTTTAAAGGGTTTTTGATGCGTTGCTGTTTTTTATTTCTGTCAATGGTTATCTATCCCAGGCTCTCCTTATTTGGAAAATTGATGCTAGATCAGTCTGAAACTGAAAGTATGCTGTTGTGTTGACATGTGTAAAATCTTGATATCTTTGTGTGCTTTTTTAGGGGGTACAAGCGGTTTTTCAGACGGTCTTTGCTTGAAAACTCTGATTTCCTCAAGAATGATTGTTTGAAAATCAACTGTACAGTTGGAGTTGTGGTTTCAGCAATTGATTGTCCACAACTTCACTCTATTAACATCCCGGAATCTGACATTGGATCACACTTTGGTTCACTATTGGATAATATGGAAGGTTCAGATGTTACTTTTGATGTAGCTGGGGAAAAGTTCCCTGTTCATAAGTTGGTGTTGGCTGCTAGATCCCCAGAATTTCGATCTATATTTTTTAATGGTTTAGATGAGGAAAAGAATGAGATTATTGTAACAGATTTAGAACCAAAGGTTTTTAAGGTAAAAATTAATTTGTTTTCCCTTTCTTTATTTTCCTTCACTTGTTTGGGATTTATTCTGTTATTGAGTACTTTTCTGTTAGATTTATTTTTCTTGATAGAAAAAATATCTTATAGGAGTTAAAGAGGTAAAGTACAACTAGGAGGATGGATGTCCTGATTCTTCCTATTTTACAGGCCATGCTGCACTTTATCTACAGGGATACTCTTACAGAAGAGGTGAACATGGTTTCATCAACCACAACTAGCGATTTTCCAGTTTCTGAGACATTGGCAGCAAAATTGTTAGCTGCAGCAGACAAGTATGGCTTGGGTAGGCTTAGATTGATGTGTGAATCTTGTCTTTGTAAGGACATTTGCGTGAATTCTGTGGCCAACATTTTAACCTTGGCTGATCATTGCCATGCCATGGAGTTGAAAGCTGTTTGCCTTAAATTTGCTGCTCAAAATCTAGCAGGTATACTTAATTTGTATCACTTGCACACGCACCAGTGGCAATTGTGATAACAGAAAGACTGATGTTCTCTGTATAACTTTTGTTGTTAACAAATGAGTTCAGATACTTGCATCCTTTACTAACTAAACACAACTGTCGGACATACACAACTAGAAACCAAGCAGAAAAGATTGATTGTGTAGGCCTTGTTTGGATAAGATTCTGAGCACTTATAGGAGAAAAAAATAGGAAAGAAAATTAAATAAACTTCATTCATAAGTTAAAATTAGCAATGCAGAAGTTAAAATCAACTTTTTGGAGAAGCTAAATGGCCATAGTCCAAAAGAAAACTTGCTCATCTGAGGATACAAATTTTAATTCGGTGGATCATCCTTCTCTACTTGCCCATCTAACCATGAAAATATGAGATTATGAAATTCGTGAAACAACTTATTCCATGGATGATATGATTGATGTCAACTTGAAGTGGTTATTGATTCTGTTTCACATCCACCTAATTCAAACAAGTAGGAGTAATTGATAGTAGCAATGATGCCAACAAGCACTCAAATATTGAATACATTCAGACAAGTAAACTGACCTAGGTTGTTTAGGATTTAATTTTGATGTGTGAAAAGTTTTACTGTATTACAGAACTATACAATGCCACCTGGTTAAAAATCATGCAAAACTTCTACTGGAGGTAAAAGACCTAATTTACTATAATGATGCCCCCACTTTCTTATTTAGAGATTTTAATTGGCACTTGATCATCCATATCTGACACTGTTCTATTGCCATTCTCTAATGTACCAGTGGAAACTGAAGAACAAAATAAAATTCCTTGACTTCTAACATCCAAAATAACAATCATGCTTTTCCTTCCAACTTTTCTCATTCTTGATAAGATGGTTCTTTTTGCGTCTGTACTTGTTGCAGCTGTCATGAGATCAGATGGATTTGAGAATTTGAAAGAAAAATGCCCCTGGCTACAATCAGAGATCCTGAAGACAATTGCTGGGTGTGAGGGTGATAGTTGCAGTGCAGTGGAAAAATCTCAAAGTGTATGGGCCCAACTTTCAGATGGTGGTGACACAAATGGTAGGAGGGTCAGGCAGAGACTCTGATATCTGTTGTCACACCGTTATATCTCTGATTCATTCTTTGGTAAAATGAAGGTCATCACACTGAAAAATTGTGGGGTAAAAAAGAAAGGAGAGGGAAAACCCTCTTCTGTCTATCTTTTCCATGTCTCAATGGGAAGTATAGAAAAGGACAGGTAGACTAGATGCTATTCAGGTTTTTCGTGTAAATGTCATCAGTGGGTGTATGTTGTTAGTGCAGAGTGGTAATTGAAAATGAGCTTATCTGCAGTATATTGACACTGACTATACTTTGGAAGTGGATATTTGGTTGCTGGACTTTATCTCTTCCATTCCATCTGCTTTCTCCTATTCAGTACTCGGTTCAAATTGAATGTTTGTAGAAGTAGGTTCATTAGGATGTTATACCATGTACAAAATATTCATTTTGTAACAATTGTTTTTTCATGGCACACCATACAAAGAGCCAGTGATTCTGGTTTGGTGGTCTGTGTTGATTGAAGTTGATGTTTCTGGAGACATTATGTTGCCCAGCTACTACACACTTTTTTCTTTTTTTCTTTTTGAGATTTGAAAGAGTGGAGGTCCAAGACGAAGACTTTCACGGGAAGGGTAATGTAGGCTAAACTTAAGGTAGAGTAACCTCGTTGACATAAACCCAAGTTCATTATTCTGTAATGTGGTTCTGTAACATATCTTCTAAGCATTCTAGTTTCAAGGTTAGAAATCGTCCAGGTCATGAATTTTAGTTTTAAACTCACAGGCCGCCTTCAAAGGAGCTTCAACTCGGTTATATCCATCATGCTAAAGAAACGCAAAATCCAAATTAGCACCACTTCTCTCTGTCTCTCTTGGTAATATTTCGTTAAGAAAGTCTGAACTTTGAGGAGTTGAGAGAAATAGAATGTTGGTTCGGTGATGATACCCCCAATAAAGTGTGATGAAAATCAGAATAACATTCACAAAATTAAGCAATATTCATATTATAAAATGGTTTCCTAATTTGTCATGTATTCGACAAGAATTCTTATGTGCGTAAGTCACAAACCACTTTGTATACAAGATAAAATCTAAATAACATCATAAAACTCTGGACAAAAACAAGAAAACAATTAATTATTTATTTATTTCTCTAATTGGAAGAAAACTTCCCTTGTCAAATACATAACAAATTGTGAAACACATTCATCCGTAACAATGATGTTTTGCTTTCACATTAATTGGCTGTTATATGGGCTGCGGGTAGAAAAATTGAAGGTGCAGGAAGCAATAGTCATGAAGTTACAGTTATGGGCTCATTCAAAATAATGGGCTCAAATAACGGGCCCAACACATGTTGTTAATCTAGTTGAAACAATAGAGGATCCCGCACACCTAAAAACCTAACAGAGAGAGAGAGAGAGAGAGTTAACCGGAAATTAAGCAGCGATGGGAATCAACTCAGAGGAGGAGAATGGCGTAGGTCACGAAACAGAAGCAGTTCAGCATCAGAAGGAGAAGAGAAAGGGGAAGCACGACAAGCCGAAGCCATGGGACGATGACCCAAACATCGATCACTGGAAGGTGGAGAAGTTTGACCCTTCATGGAACGAAGGCGGAATGCTGGAAGTGAGTTCCTTCTCCACTCTCTTCCCTCAGTACCGCGAAAAGTACCTCCAAGAAGCTTGGCCCATGGTCAAATCCGCTCTCAAGGAATTCGCCGTCACTTGCGAACTCAACCTGGTCGAGGGTTCCATGACGGTTTCAACCACCAGAAAGACTAGGGACCCCTATATTATCGTCAAAGCCAGGGATCTTATCAAGCTTCTTTCACGTAGTGTTCCTGCTCCTCAGGTATATCTATCTATCAGACTTCGTTCTGTTTTTATTATTAGTATATTTCATTCATATGCAACAACGGTTGGGGTTTTTGATTGTTCTCAGGCGATAAAAATACTTGACGATGAAATGCAATGTGACGTCATTAAAATCAACGGCCTGGTTCGCAAAAAGGTATTCTCCCAAGATTTTGTAAATGGTTTACTGCGCCTTTTGATGCCTCTGTCAGTTCTGTGATTGGATTGAGGATTGAGTGTTAGTTCTTTGGATTCATAAGAAACACATGCAGGTCAGATATGTAGAGCAATAATCATTTGTCTTAGTATACATGGGAACTGAGAGTTAGTGGCGATTATGACAGTTATGTGTGGAAAATAACCGACAGTAGGTTGTATAATTAGGTAGTGTCTAGTTATTTTCAATTTGTAGACAGAGAATACTCTCAGTAATTAGGTTGCGTAGTTAGATAGTGTCTAGTAGCTTTGTATTTTGTCTGATGGTAATAAGTTCCCTTGATTTTCTGACTGCAGGAGCGATTTGTAAAAAGAAGACAACATCTTGTGGGTCCCAATTCTTCCACCTTGAAGGTATGTTTTTTCAGCAATGGGGATGAACCCTTTGTTTTTTTATTTTCTTGCTTTGGTTTTCTGGTACTGTATACCATCAATTGTTGGCTTCAACTTTGTAACTCACGTTTCTCCAACTACAATACTGGCGTGCAGGCTCTTGAAATACTCACTGGCTGCTACATTCTCGTCCAGGTAATTTTGTCTTACACGTCATAGTTTAGAATATGAAGACTGTACATTTAATTTTGTCTTATGCTTCATAGTTTAGAATCAACTGATTTCTTTTAATTTTGCACACAATTCCACAGGGAAACACAGTTACTGCTATGGGTTCATTCAAAGGCTTGAAGCAAGTCAGAAGGATTGTTGAAGAATGCATGCAGAATAAAATGCATCCTGTATACAACATTAAGGTTAATTAATTTGTATTTTATCCAGCTTACTTTTATGGTATAGATTTGGGGCGTAGAAAATATCTCAGTTATCCTTTTCACATTGTCAGGTTCTTATGATGAAGAAGGAACTTGAAAAGGATCCAGCACTTGCCCAAGAGAACTGGGATAGGTTCCTTCCAAAATTCAAGAAGTATGCCTTTTATTTATTTGATAATTTGTATATTCAAAGTACTCACCCACCCTCTGCTTCAGTTTCATTGACACTTCATATCTTTTTCTAGGAAAAACGTTAAGCAAAAGAAGGTTAACACTAAAGAGAAGAAACCATACACTCCTTTCCCTCCACCTCAACCGCCCAGTAAGGTAAGATAACCTCTGATATCTTTGATCTAGTTGGATTAGTATCCTCTACTCATGTCCCCAACAACAACAAAGCAAATAATTGTCTAGGAAAGTTATGTTGGGTGATTAAGAAATGGATGCTTAAATTCCTTTTTGTTTAAATTTACCTAATGGTTCTCAAAAAAAGAATTGCATTTCAGTGGTTTGCAATAACTCACTTGTTCTGTATTGTAGTGGGGCCCTACTGAGCCCACCTGCATTTTTCTGGCTGTGTTGTAATTAGTGTATAAGCATCTGCTTTCCAATGATAATTTCTCCTAATACTGTTGGTTTTTTTAAGTAAAACCAAGCATTTTGTCTGTAACTGATATTGAGGGTAGCATATTCCACTTTAACTTAGCCTTGTATCAATAAAGGCAATAGACATAGGTGATTATGAAAGATGACTAAGATTCAATTTGGAGGCTTTTTTCCTTTTATTTCCCCTAGGGGTAGTTTGTCTGTATATATCTAACTTTTTGACACACTATATTCTTCTGATGCTTTTTTAATTTATGAAATAAATTCTAAGGTGTCTTTGGTAATTTATGTGGCATTTCAGATTGATATACAATTAGAAACTGGAGAATACTTTTTAAGTAACAAAAGGAAATCAGCAAAGATATGGCAAGAGAAGCTGGAGAAGCAGGCTGAAAAAACTGCTGAAAACAAAAGGAAAAGAGAAGAGGCCTTTATTCCACCCAAGGTTTATATCATTATTTCTTTTGCGATTTTCTCTAGTGTTCACAACAATTTATGTTGTGCATATTATTTTATAGTTTTCTTCAGTGTTTTTTGTAAAACTTTTATTTGCACTCTTTAGGAGCCTGCAAACCTGGTGGATAAATCTGAGGATGCTAACAATAATGTGGTTGACATGGCAATGTCCTTAAAGGTAAATAATTTTCTAGCGGAACTTTATTAAGATTTTTTTTTCTTGCATAGCCAGTTAAAATTGTAAGTTTCTCACCCTAATTCAAAATGGTTCGTCTGCAGAAAAAAACAAAGAAGTTTGGGAAGTGTAAATCTGAAGAAAATATAAATGCTGAGACATATATTATAGGATCATCAGAACAAGCATCAGGAAAGAAATCCAAGAAGCAAAGATCTTGAGCATAATCTTCATTTTGTAGATGAAAGATGAGCATGTGATGTGATGTGATGTGATGTGAATTAAGTCTAGATCTTTTATATCCAATGTCTTTGCAGTAAACAGTTTTGACACCAATGTATGAGAGGCTTAGTTGTTCATTCCATTTGTCATGGCATTGTGTATCGTATTGTACTTGCCAATAGACAGTAAGTCAGTAGCATGTACACTTCTGGTCCTTTCAAAAACATTGCTTTGTGTTATATATATAGTTTTGAGACAACACTATTTATTTACTAAATTTGGTCTAGTCCCCCCCAAAAGGGAAAAAGAATTAGAAACAGAATTCTTGAGTTTGCCACTTGGTTCAAAATTGAAAATGATAAGTTTTTCTAAAGAATTAATTTGTCATGAATTAAATAAGTTAGGGGTTATTTTATAATTTTTAAAAGTAAGGGGATTAATTTAAAACAAAACAAAAAAGTTAAGAGATCATTTTTATATTTTAGCCTAATTCTTTCTTCAATTTCAGAAGTCTTATTATCTCTTTTATCTCTATGTAATAAAATAAAATCCTTACTTTTGAATAACATTTCCTAATATACTCTATTTTTTTAAAATATATTATTTTACCATATAATACATGAAATGAAAACTTGTTAGTATTTTAAATAATGGCATATTTTTCAGCGACTTAATCTTTGAATTTAAATTTATTTTTTAATTATTTATGCATATCATTCATGTAGTCTTGAATAATCTATGTATAATAATAAAAGTATCCAAATTTTATTCACGTAAAATTTTAAAAACATACATACAAAAAAAATAAAATCTTGAAGATTGCGAAAAAAGGAACCATAATTAATTGACAAAAAAAAAAAAACAAATCTATAAGCTAATATATTAACGGGCTAAATCTCTATAATATATTATAATTAAAATTACGAAAAAGGTAAGCATAATATAATCAAAAGAACGTAAACTGAAAATTTAAAAGGATAATCTACAAAAGATTAGGTTCCTCTTGAAAAATATATAAAGGCGTAGAGATACTTCGTCAAAGTGCAACACTTGGTTCCCAAGAAATAGGAAAGCGTATAATATAGCACTCTTGAATTGATCACAAAAAAGTGAGTGTCAATGTCATGGAGTGGTGCGATCATTGTTGCAGGTTTTGCCTAACTCGACTCGAAACCATCGTCGATGACTTTTCAGGCAAATACTGCAGGTCAATTGTTCAATGCTCCTACTTTCTTTCCTCTAAAGGTTTTTATTATATAGTTTCACGCCATTAATTCATTCATCCTATTGATTGATTTTTAATGTCTTGTTTTGTTTGCAGGTCTTGCACCATGTGTGGGAAGATTTTATTAGACTCCAGAAGAATAAAGAAAAGGAGAAAGACAAACAACAATGTCAAAATTGTTAATAAACAACGTGTAAGTGCAAGTGCTCTTTGCATGAATTATCCTTTTTTTGTTGTTGCTAATCACTTTCTATGGAAATCTAAGTTATGCTTTTCTCTGTTCATACGTTTTTCTAAGTTTAGACTTCAGAGTGCACCTTTAAAACTATCTTTTCTGGGATTGATTTTTCTGTAATAATATTATTACTTTTGATTTGAATATGGGTCAGTGTATAGTAGTATTATTTGATTACATTCAGTTGAAAGTATGTCTAATTTTCTTGATTAATGAAGCAGTACAAATTCAAGGGAACCATGATTCTTGATCTTTGCTTATGCCCAAATTGAAGGACCCTGAATTCTATTAGTTAAATTCACCCATGCAAACTTTGGTCTGGTCATATTTTCTACCTGACTTTTCTGTTTCTGTATTCTAACTTTTTTGTGATATTTGACTCTTAAACTCTGACTTATTCATTTTTTAAGGAATCTTTTTGTTTTGTTCAGTTTGATCATTTAATTGACAATATTTATTTTGTGTGGATGCTCCTTATATTGCAGGATGCAGCTTCTAAGGGTCCTCTGATCAAGGAAGTAAAGCAGCTAATAAATTCTGACGCAACTCAAGTTTCTGATGATTGTTGAAGAATCACAGTTCAGTGTTTCTTAGTCTTCTGTACATAATTTGACATTATTTTGTTTTTCACAGTTCCAAAAATCTCAAACTTAAAGATATTTCTGTACATATTCTTATCCTGCTTAGTGAATATTCATCGATACAACTCTATATATTTGAAAAAAAAAGGGGAAATGTAAATTTGCTTGAAGAAGTATATGAATTAAGACATAGTTAACAAATGCATTAACTGTGATGCGAGCTACACTGATATATATTATAAAAAAGAATGGCAGTTTAAGCTGACAAAATTGGTCGAACTGAAAATGAAAAATGAAGTATAATGACATTGTTGACTTATGAAGGAGGAGTGGTTAATTTGGAAAATTTAACAAAGCATGTGAAAACATTGACTACTAATACTTCAAAATTCCACCTATGTGGCTATGTTCCGTGTATCAAAGGTTCAAAGGTTGTAGGCAGAGCAAGAGAAAGAAAGTGAGGGTAAATAATATTTTCTAATTTCACTTTTTCCTGCTTTAATATTTGTATAGTAAACAAAGAAAATATATACTTTTCTCTATTTCTCTACATATTTTTTTTAAAACAGCAAATACATTGATAAAAGTGAAAATAGAAAGAAAAAAAATGAAACGAAAACATAAATAAACGGACCTGTCAGTTTTTTATTAAAATTTGATGTTTTTGGTGTATAAGAAAATTGAAAGAGAGATCAAATTTGCTTAGTCAAAGGTAGTATTTAGTAACTTGCCAAGGATTTGGGACAGTATTTAGGTTATTTATGGCACTTTGAAACTGAACACAATAGTTTAGTTGGCATGCCAATGGAGATGGAGTGGTGTAGTCATTGTTGCAAGCTTTGCCCCACCAGATTGGAAATCATCTATGGTGACATTTCCGTCAATTCTTGCAGGTTTATATCTCTTTCTTTTAGATCTGTGTTTATAAACCTGTTAAGAAGTCAAAATCAAACATTCTAAGACGTGGAAAATAATGAGAATTCACTGTTTTGTTTTGTTTACAGCGTTTGCACTTTATGTGGAAAGGTTCTATTAGACTTGAATACGTCGCTCCACGTAATGTTCCCTAATAAGAAAATAAATCAAAGTTCTAGAAGAAACAAGAGAGGCAGAAATATTATGAATGATGTACAACAAGCTCAGAAAGAAGAAACTGTAAGTAAACTATGTTTGATTTCGAAATATGGTATTATTTGATTTGGTTACAATCAGACATCTGTTGAAAGTGTCTAATTTTATGGTCGGAATTGCAATAAGAGAACCATGCATGATTTCACATTCGTTTATTTATCCATCAGTTAAATTTTTGGTTTAATTAACACTGTATTGCATGTGTGGACACATTTTACAGGATACAAGTTCAACTTGTGATAATTTTGAAGAAGAGTAGTTCTGTCTCTGTGTCGCTCGCTTAATTGTTTGATTTGATGAAGAATGTTTTATGATTCATGAGTTTGGAGAGGCCCATAAATTCTGTCATACTGTTAATGCCTCTGTCATTTGTTTTTGGTTTAATTACTTCTTTATTTGCGATACCCTTGCTTGCATTAAAACACACACTTCACCATCATAAAACCTTGTCACGCAAACTAAAATTAATTCGTACCCCACGCAAACTAAACATGTATATTGAAGGTATAGTCATGTTCATATAATCCTATTTCCTATATAATTAATTTTATTAGTATAATATCATAATCAAAAACTAATTTCTTAATATATGAAATTCTAATTAAGTATGAAATTTAACATAACAGTGTTTTTTCAAAGAACGTATTTTTTTTTTAAAATAATTCTTAAGTAGTATGGCTTGGATTTTCATACTTTTTTTTAATTAATTGTTAAATTCCCGATGGGTGTTGCACATAATAATTAAAAAAAAAGATGGGTGTTGCATATAATGTTATGAACTTTATTTTTTTTTAATTAATTATTAGTCAAAACTACATATAACATGACAGTGATTCTAAACTATTTAATAATTTTTAGTTAGGGAGGTGGCATTTCATTCCATGATATATTTTTTATCTTTATTTTTTAAAAGTAGTATTTATTTTTATATTTTAAATATCAAAAAATTCATTTATAAAAGTGAAAATATTAAAAACGTTAAATTTTTATTTTCAGTTTTCAATCAGTTTTAGAAAATATTTTCAAAAATTAAAACACTCATTTTTTACTGCATTTTTTTTTTATAAAAATGAAAATAGAATGAAAACAAAAGCCACCTTATCGGTTCTAATAAGTTTGAGTCTTTTTCTTTTCCATTCTTTATCCTTCATTCGCTTGTAAAAGAAAACTTTTCCTGAAGGACAATGCACATGGTAAGCTTGTGAAAAGTCCAGCTTGTGTTGATGTTTATTTTTGTTGTATACGGACCTTAAAGTGAATTTTAAGAAAAGTTTGAGAAAAAAAAAAAAAACAAACGCGTTGTGTCGAATGTTCGAGTCCACTCCCCAATCACGGTGTTCGAGCCGGAAAAAAAAAAGTAAAAATTATTTATTAAAATTGAGTTTGTATTCGCCTATGGTCTAATCACGCACTTATTATTAAAGATTTATTTGGTTTAAAAATATGTGAGAAAAAAAAAAACAAAAGTATATAATTGGTGTCAAAATTGTTTTTGAATTTTAATTTAATCATCACGACTAATATTTTCACAGTGTAATATTTTTTTATCACGTTATTAATGCAAATAACAACTGATTTTGTCAATTACTATTTCTTTTTTGAAAAAACTTAACTAATTATTTTTAGTGAATTTTCTATCCCAACTATATTATTATTTTTTCTATTTTTCTCAGTTTTATATTTCTTATAAACTATAAATATCTGTGTAATATAAGAAATACGTGTGTTATACATATCATGATATATCATTCAATTAAATGACAATGACAATTCCTTATAATTTAGGTAAGATAATAACAGCTCATAAACTTAGTTAGAACTTTCGTGGACGATTCTTTAATAGTAAGTTCCATGTTTGTGCTCCATGACACTGACTCGCGCTTCCAGTGTGTGGGAATGGGACATTTTTACCTATAGTATCAAATAATTTTATATTACTATAGTCTAATTAAAGATTAATAGTTCTAATCAAATTATTGTTTTTTTTATAATAATTTTGATTTAAAAATTATATCTTAGATTTTTTTTAACCATGTTTAATATAACTAGATTAATAATTCTACTCAAGAATTTTTCTCAAATATCAAGTTCAATAATTACTTAGACCAATAATTATATCTTAAATAATCACATTTATTACTATTTCCATCATTAAGCCAAATTATGTATAATGCAAAATAATTTTACATTATTACATACAATAATAACACTACACAACCCTTTGAAAAAAAAATTATTAATTTTTATTATAATTATAATAAATGATTGAAATAATGATATAAAACCTTATTTCACTCACAAGTGTGAGAAAAATTCATTTAACAAAGATTTCTGTATTTAATTTTCTTTGCACAAAATTCCATCGAATCAACTACAGGCATGTCTCTGAACCAGTAGTTTGAGAAATCTGCCACTCCGAACACATAAAAACAAAACATAAAATCAAATCAATAGTATGTTATAATTACGGTATGAATTTATTTTATAGTACAATATGACTATTAAAGTCAGGAATTTAAATTAAATAATATTTATAATAAAGTTGATAACATTTGATATGATAGTATGTTGTAGCTGTGGGGATGGTTTACGAAAAAGGAATTGGAAAAGTAGTGAATAAAAACAAGAAGCACAGCAAATCGCGACGCTGTTGGGTCCGGCAGCAGCGTAGCACCCACCCAGCCTCACAAAATTTCGCTGGCAAACACATGTCATCCATAACATAACCATTCATCCATCTCTTTTTCTTTGTTCCTTCATTCCTCTCTCTCTCTCTCGCACAATGGATCTCCATCGCCGGCCGCCGGCCACCGCTGACGACGGAGCCATCCACCACTCGAAGAAGAGTGACACATCCTCCTCCTCCTCCTCCACTTCTCCTCCTAAGGCCTCCGACGCGCTACCTCTCCCTCTCTACCTCACCAACGCGATCTTCTTCACGCTGTTCTTCTCCGTCGCGTACTTCCTCCTCCACCGGTGGCGCGACAAGATCCGCAGTCACACACCTCTCCATGTGGTCACGCTCTCCGAGATCGCAGCCATATTCTCCCTCATCGCATCCTTCATCTACCTCCTCGGCTTCTTCGGCATCGACTTCGTCCAGTCCTTCATCTCACGCGCCTCCCCCGACGCGTGGGACATCGACGATCCCACTCCCTCCCCCGCAATTCCCAAATTGCCCTCCCAAGACACCCCTATTATTTCCTCCGAGGACGACCAGGAGATTGTCGACGCCGTCGTGGAGGGCGTCACGCCCTCCTATGCGCTCGAGTCCCGCCTCGGCGACTGTCGCCGCGCCGCCGCCATACGCCGCACCGCTCTGCAGCGCCTGACTGGCCGCTCGCTGGAGGGATTGCCCCTGGAAGGTTTCGATTATGATTCCATTTTGGGACAGTGCTGCGAAATGCCGGTGGGGTATGTTCAGATTCCGGTGGGGGTGGCGGGGCCGTTGCTGTTGGATGGATTTGAACACACGGTGCCGATGGCCACCACGGAGGGTTGCTTGGTTGCGAGTACGAACAGAGGGTGCAAGGCCATTTATGCTTCTGGTGGGGCCAGCAGTGTGGTTTTGAGGGATTGCATGTCAAGGGCACCTGTTGTTAGATTCTCCACTGCTAAAAGAGCTGCACAGCTCAAATTCTTCTTGGAGGATCCTCTCAATTTTGATACCTTGGCACTTGTTTTCAACAGGTTTGCTTTTTCAACTCTCTCTCTAGCTAACTCATTTTATATGTTTGGTTGCATGTCAGAGAATTGATTCTCATTCCAAAATCTGATTTTGAGCTGTGGTAACTTTATAGTATAGTTTTTTCATTGGATAAAAACCATTTATACTGAGATTTACTATTAAATTGCGTTAAATTTAATCATTAATTTTGCAGACGCTAACTCACATAAAGTTTGATTTGTTTCTGATAATTGAGGAGCAAAAAAGGAGTATAGAGGACTGGAATTTGGATTTTGTTTATGCTGAATTTTGGGTGTTTGGTTGAATGGTGTTTCAGGTCGAGTAGATTTGGCAGGCTCCAAAGTATTCAATGTGCTATGGCTGGGAAGAATGCTTATTTGAGATTCAGTTGTAGCACGGGTGATGCCATGGGGATGAACATGGTTTCCAAAGGGGTGCAAAACGTTCTTGATTTTCTTCAGAATGATTTCCCCGACATGGATGTTATTGGCATTTCTGGTAAATTTCCCTTTTTGATGGATGAGATTTACTACATCTTTCTTTCTTTCATTAGGACTGGATCCTTCTTTCGTTAACCTGAATGATGTCACCAATGCCGTTTACTTTGTTATATGTTACTCCAAAGGACATTGACGTAATTGTTTCTTTCATGAAAGTGGTCCAATTCCTTCAAAAAAAATGAAAGTGGTCCAATCATATTATATCAATTCTTTCCGTATTATCTTTGACGTTTTATCCTCTTTTTTTTTTTTTTATCTATATTGTATTGTACATTTGTACTAGTGTAAGCTTTCCGTATCATATTATCTGATTTGAACAGGAAACTCGTGTCATATATTGGGGTTATTTGTAGACGTTCATTATACATGTGGTATTATCAAGTTGAATTCTTTTCGGAGCTTGATTTGTTTGTTCTATCATCTCTTTGCCAAAAGGTTACTGTCAGTGATATGTATGAAATTTTATATTAATTGTTAGAGTAGTCATATTTTATTCTTGTGTCTTAATTATGATCCATGAACAACTTGGTGCAAAAAATTGGGACTGTGCCAAATTCTTGCATTCATCACCAATTACTCATTGTGTCAAATCTGGTTTGGTATTCTTGGTCTTTCTGTTAACTTGCTTGCATCTCTTTGTGTTGGTTTATTTGATTTGATGCCTATAATCATTAGACTGAAAATGTGATGGTTATGTACTTACTTGATCCTTTAGGAAATTATTGTTCGGACAAGAAACCTGCTGCAGTAAATTGGATCGAGGGACGTGGGAAATCAGTTGTTTGTGAAGCAGTTATCAAAGAAGAAGTGGTGAAGAAGGTATTGAAGACCAGTGTGGCTGCCCTGGTGGAGCTTAACATGCTCAAAAACCTTGCTGGTTCTGCTATCGCGGGTGCTCTTGGTGGATTCAATGCCCATGCTAGTAACATTGTTTCTGCCATCTTTATAGCCACCGGTCAAGATCCAGCTCAAAATGTTGAGAGTTCCCATTGCATAACCATGATGGAAGCTGTCAATGATGGGAGGGACCTTCACATCTCGGTGACCATGCCTTCCATAGAGGTGGATTTGACACACCCCATTACTCACTCTTCTATTGTTGGTTAATGATAGTTTTCTAATTCAATAGCTAAGGTTTATTTATTTATTTATATGGTTGATTGTGGTCTCAGGTGGGTACTGTTGGGGGTGGAACTCAACTTGCATCCCAGTCTGCTTGCTTGAATTTACTTGGTGTGAAGGGTGCAAGCAAGGAGTCACCAGGATCAAACGCAAGACTCTTGGCCACCATTGTTGCTGGATCTGTTTTAGCAGGTGAGCTGTCTCTGATGTCTGCCATTGCAGCAGGCCAGCTAGTGAACAGCCACATGAAATACAACAGATCAAGCAAAGATGTGAGCAAAATAACATCATCTTGAGGTGTTTCCAGTCATTAATTGTGGAGTCTAGTCTTAGAATAAAAACAAATATTGAGGGTAAGCGGAAAATGGAGAACATTAGTTAGAGATTGTTGGCATCCACGTTTGGCTTTGCATTGCTGTCTGTAGATCTTTTATTATTTGGAGAGAGGAAAGTAGAGTTCCTACAAAAACATGTTCCCTGTCCCCTTTTGGATCCATCCTTCCTTTCATTCCTGTACACACTTTTCATTGCTTATTATGTCGAGCCATTGAATGGGTGTCAACACTCTTTTCTACTCAACAACCAAGAAGACATTTGACGTGTTGTATTGTAATTCTTTCTTTTCCCCTATTATAATATGCTTAGCATATCTATCAATTGTCTTTCGTGTATAATATGCTTAGCATATCTATCATTGTCTCGTATATGTATTGATTCTATTCTATGTATCCGAATGGGTTGATGAATGTTCTCTTATTGTCCTCTGGTGACTGGTGCCCATCAATTAAATTTGACCCTGTCTTTCTCATGATTTACTAACTCTTGTCCTATATATACGATTTCCTTTCAACCACTTTATTGTAAGAATTAAAAGAATTTAGATAATTTAACTAGTAGTAGTATTAATTATTAAACTAGTCAACAAATTATTATTGTATAATTTTTAGTTTTGTCTCAAATTATTGTGATCCCATTGTTTTTAGTCTTGATCTAATTAATGAGTATTTCTATTTAAGGGTCTTTTCGTAAGAATGTCAATTAATGCAATAGACAATCTGGGGAAGGTCTTATAAAAAGGATTAAGATAATTTGACAAGAGATTTTGTAAAAAACACTAGAGGTAATATTTATAGTTTTAGTTTATGTGCATGATAGAGACAACATATTTTTGCCATTTTCATTTGCTATTCAAACTTAGTAAGATGTTTTAACATTGGCGTTTGAGGTATTTCATTAGCAAAATGCTTCTTCAGTGTTCAAGCATAAGAATCACCACTCATTCATTTGATGTTCGTTTGTCTATGTTATAGGATGAGCTTCTAAATTAATAGAGTTTTAAAGTAGTTATTAAATAACTACGTCTTTTCTTATCATGTTGTTCGGTTCTTAATTGTGTATGGGCGTATGGCCATATAATAATTGCTAGCAGAAGAAACGTAAATGTATTAATTCTTAGATAATTTAAATATGTTTCCTATAGTTTAATTTCTATTTAATATTAGTGTAAAAAGTTATAAACTGTTAATCAATAGCAAAAAATTATAAACTAACCTATTTGAATCCTTTGCAAATGGACCCAAACATACTATTACTCTTTATTATTAAACATGTTTTTTGATTTAATCATTATATATAGCGATTTTTTTATTATATAACAAAGTAACTGTTTGAGGATTAAGGAATATGCTTGTAATATTTTTGGTGGATAGACCATGGGCCTTCAGCCCAAATGATGATAAAAATAAAATGAAATTTCGGTTCGAAATAGATACCAGCTCTAGAGAAACCTTACATCTACTTCACACTCGCTGCGAGAGAGTAGGAACTAGAAACTGCTGCTTCTCGACCCACTTTTGAACTTCAAAACTTAAACCCTAGTTCTCTCTCACTCTCTTTCTTTCTTCTGCATCTTCAACCATGTCAGCGATGCTGGTAAGTTCATTCTCTTTCTGCTCTCTGTTAAGTGTTTCCATAACCTAACCCAACCTAACCCAACTCAACTCGTTGTTGGAAATGGTGGATCAAACAGCAACCTCAGATCATTCTGCTGAAGGAAGGCACTGACACTTCGCAAGGGAAGCCGCAGCTTGTGAGCAACATCAATGCCTGCACCGCCGTCGCCGACGTCGTCCGCACCACCCTCGGCCCTCGCGGCATGGACAAGCTCATCCACGACGACAAGGGAAGCGTCACCATCTCCAACGACGGCGCCACCATCATGAAACTCCTCGACATCGTCCACCCCGCCGCCAAAATCCTCGTCGACATCGCCAAGTCTCAGGATTCCGAGGTTAATTAACTACTAAACCCTTCCCTTCAACTTCGATCTCATGCAATGGCACTGACTTTTATACCTCTGCCGTTAAGATCTTTTCATTTTCGCTTGATTCAGAGGCTTTAAACTGTGCAATTGGAATTTTTGTCACTAAATGAACTATTGTATTGCTATACTAATGTTCTTGTTGTGAATGTGTAAAAGGTTGGCGATGGAACCACCACTGTTGTGTTGCTTGCAGCTGAGTTTTTAAGGGAGGCCAAGCCGTTCATTGAAGATGGTGTTCACTCTCAAAATTTGATACGGAGCTATAGGACGGCATGCTCCTTGGTACACACTACAGACCTATCTCTCGACTTTTCTTTCTTTATTTATGCCCTGTTTGAATAAACTTCTATATAACCATTTATAGCAGAAGAAATTAAGAAGTCTTTTTATTTGATTTGTCACATTATGTTTGTCGGTGTTTAATCATTGGTGCAGGCAATTGAGAAGATTAAAGACCTAGCTGTTAGCATAGAGGGGAAAAGTCTGGAAGAAAAGAAAACCTTACTTGCAAAGTGTGCCTCTACCACTCTTTCTTCGAAGCTTATAGGTGGAGAGAAAGAATTCTTTGCACCCATGGTTGTGGATGCTGTAATTTCAATTGGGAATGAAGACAGGCTGAACATGATTGGAATAAAGAAGGTACATGTGTTGGTTCTTTTACAATATTTGTGTGCTCCATTCTCTCCTTTAGATTGGTGATTGTGTGATGTGTTTTTAATAGAGGAAAATTTAATGGCAAACAAAAAATACTAAAAATGGAGGACAGACTTACTCTTAAAAAAAACAAAAGTAGCTCTTTTCAATCTGGTAGGTAGGTTATCCTATCACTCTGGACATGTGTGTGCATGCTTCTGTGGTTGTAGTGTTAGAGATTGCTGTTTGTGTACACTTTCCCAGGTTTGAAGTTTAAGATTACCCAGAGTTGAACAAATCTATATTGACAGTGTTAGACATTGCTCTATGAAATAAGTTTTCTTTTTTACTTGGTATTTTGTGCATGGTATTTACACAAAAATACTTCATTGTTTGATGTTAGGTTATCCAAACACTAGTCATTTGAGCACATGCAAGCAAGTTGTATTGAGATTTTGCTAAAAGCTGGTCTGAATACATATTGACATGCTATATAATCACCATATTCACAGCCTCAGTTAGTCTCATAGGGTCTGTATTGTACCTTCAGTTCCAATTTTCGTATGTTGACTGACTCGTGCATAGAATTACAAAAACATTTTTTGTTATCTTTTATTTTTTTTCCTTATCTGTTTTGTTTGACAAGAATTATTTTTTCAATGTTATTACTAAGTTTTCCCATTACTGTCAACTTAAGTTGAGTGAACCTTCCTGACCATTAAAAGGGCTTCTTCTATGCTACTCCCTCTATTCTATCATAATTGTCATTTCAGCAATTTTTTTCTTTTACTTTTCAATTTTATTGTTCTCTATGTAAACTATAGTACTCGTTAAATATTTTCTTGATAATTGTAAAGTTAAGTTATTTTCTTTTCTATAATAGATGAATTATTAATAATGAATTGTCTTGAGAAAGGGGTTATTAGTCCCAAAATCATTTTTTTAATCTCTAGAACATAGGATAATTATTTGTTTATGGTGAATGTTTGATTACATGTAAATCATTTTTTTGTTATTATTTATAAATTTATTTGGAAAATCAATCGTGGAGACTCAGGTTTTCTTCTACAGGTTCCTGGTGGTACCATGCGAGACTCATTTCTAGTCAATGGTGTTGCCTTCAAAAAGACATTTTCATATGCTGGGTTTGAGCAACAGCCAAAGAAGTTTCTCGATCCAAAAATACTATTACTAAATGTTGAGTTGGAGCTAAAATCTGAAAAAGAAAATGCTGAAATAAGGTGCTTTTTGTTTGTTTGATGATTCTGACCTGGTATCTTAGTGAAGCATTGCTTATTAAATTGGAGTTCCCTCGCTTTCTTTTGTTCTCTACAGGTTATCAGATCCTGCACAATATCAGTCAATAGTTGATGCAGAATGGAATATTATTTATGACAAGTTGGATAAATGTGTCAGCAGTGGTGCCAAAGTTGTTCTTTCACGATTGGCTATTGGTGATCTAGCTACACAGGTTTTAATCATTTTTTAATTAAATCTAATTTTCTTACATAATCTTGGATTTCTTTCAACTATCCATGCAAAGTGAGCTGTGTGCCACCTCCCAGGATGGTTTCCTGGTACATTTTTTGTATTGCCTCGTGTAATAATGAGCTTTTATTCATTTTCTATTCTGTATCAACCTTATTGTTTTTTACACATTAAGTGTAAATTGTCATCCTTATTAATTGTTTATGGATAATGGTTGAAAATTACTCCTTTTACTGTGTTTGTTAAAATCTTTCATGAATATGAATCATAATTAATTTTTAAAAATAATTTTCCCTTGAAACAGTATTTTGCAGATCGAGATATTTTTTGTGCTGGTCGTGTAGCTGAAGAAGATCTAAAAAGGGTTGCTGCTGCAACTGGTGGAACGTTGCAAACATCTGTGAATAACATTATTGATGAGGTTGCACATTACTTGTGAACTCTGCCATGATTTGTGCTTTTTGTAATTTTATGTATTACAGCTGAACTTCTTGTGATTTATTTGCTTGAAGGTCCTTGGAACTTGTGAAGTTTTTGAGGAAAGGCAGGTTGGAAATGAGAGGTTCAATATTTTCAATGGATGTCCATCTGGTCAAACAGCCACCATAGTTCTTCGTGGTGGAGCTGATCAGGTCTGTTATATTCCGTGTAATAACTATTTAAGAAACTTGTATGTAATAGATCTGGTAATCTTGGGCTTATATTTGATATTTGCTATTTTGTTACAGTTCATAGAGGAAGCAGAGCGAAGTTTGCATGATGCAATCATGATTGTTAGGAGGGCTTTGAAGAATTCAACAGTGGTTGCTGGGGGAGGTGCTATAGATGTATGTGTGTAAAATTTGTAGCTAGAGATCACTGAATTATATTAGTCCATGTGTTGGAAGTTAAAATGTGGTTCTTGTTGTTAGATGGAGATAAGTCGGTACCTGAGGCAGCATGCACGTACAATAGCTGGGAAGTCTCAGCTTTTCATTAACTCCTATGCAAAAGCCCTTGAGGTAACTATTTTGGAATTTGAGCACAATCCATAGTGACACGAGGATTTATTTTATTCTAGTATTTTATTCGATCAACTTTGTTAGTAACACGAGGCAAAAATATGTCTGGTAGTTGATCCATATATATAACAAAGCATGACAATTCTGGAAAATCTTAAGGATGGTTCTCAGACATTTTATCCAATGATCAGGAACTGTTTATGCTTATTGTATTACTATTGGAAAATCTAAATACTTGGTGCTGCATGAAAACTTAGGTGTACTGTAAGAAATGAGGCATAAAGGGCATGGGATCATGTTCTTCTGCTCAAAGAGTATAGTTTATTGTTTTTTGATGCAAAACGTTATGGTATTACTGCAGGTTATACCTAGACAATTATGTGACAATGCTGGATTTGATGCAACTGATGTGCTAAATAAACTAAGGCAGAAACACGCTCTTCCTTCTGGTTGGTTGGCCATCTTTTTGCATGCATGCATGCAGCATGCTTGCTTACATACATGTATTGTATAATTACTTGCTTGCATGCTGAAATATACTTATTTGTCTTCTATCTACAGGTGAGGGGGCACCATATGGGGTGGACATAGCCACTGGTGGAATTGCTGACTCTTTTGCTAACTTTGTCTGGGAGCCTGCAATTGTGAAGGTGCCTGCATTTCTTTGCACAATTTTATATCCTGATTCTGATGTTTTATGTGCATGGTGATTAAGTTAGTTGATAAACTTGCAGATCAATGCTATAAATGCTGCAACAGAGGCTGCTTGCCTTATCTTAAGTGTGGATGAAACAATTAAAAATCCCAAGGTAAGTTTAGTTCTGCCATTGTATAGTAGATGTGGATTGTGCTTCTGTTCTTAACTTAATTCTCAGATTTGCACAATTTGAAGGGTTTTTTTTTTTTTTTGCTGAATATTTGTAGGAATTATTGATATCTATTATCAGTATTATATTATGTATATTCTAATTTCACTTTAATTATTCTCTTTTTGGTCTCAACTCTCTCTTTAGTCGGGGATTTTGTATTTTGAAAGTGATGCTTAATAAATTTACATTTGGATGTGCGCGCAGCACATAAAGAATTCTCTGCACAAATCCCCCTGCAGCCCAATCGTTTTATTCCTGTCTCTTTTAACATTGTTCATATATCACTATGCCTTGAGGAATGAGTGCTAATTTTCATGGTGCTTTGTCCATGCAAATTTGTTGTACTTTTTTTGAAAATGGTATCCTTTGTCTACTGCATGTGAGTGGGGGTGTCCATGGTTTGCTGAGGAAAGAGACATTAAGGATTTCATTCCTCACCTGAATTCTTTAAAAATAGGAACCGATACCCTCTTTATTGGACATGTGGGAATGCCATTATCGGTGGGCGTATGGGATGGAGATTTTGTTTCTTTTTCTAACTTCCGTTATGCAGCTGATATTGATTTTGTCTATATTTAACATGTGTAGTCTGAGAGTGCACAAGGAGACGCAGCTGCAAGTGCCATGGGAAGAGGTCGTGGAGGTGGATTCCGTGGCCGGGGAAGAGGAATGCGAAGATGATGAGAAGTGCAATCTATCTCGGGTTGAGTGTCTGGTTCATTGTCTAATTCGTGAGGCAAATGCATGCTTGTTTCTGCTACTTTGTGTTGCAGAAGCATGCCGATTTTTGAACCTACAAATCATGAAATGAAAATGTAATGGAGATTCTGGGAACAATCATCTGATCAACCAAGGATTTGCAGATAGCAGTTTTCAAGCATTGTCTTTCTTACGATTATTTTATACACTGGGAGGGGTTAAAACTATCGCATGGTTGTGGGGGATTTGAGCTTCGTGTGAAATTTTGCATCTTGTTCTACAATTTTCAGCTATTTATTAATTGGTACGCGTGTAGTAAAAGCATGTGATTTCGTGTAAGTCATCGGTTGGGAAGTGTTTGAATATGATATGGCTCACTAAAAAATTGATCTTCGAATAGATGTTAACGGTGGTAGTAAGAAATCAATCCTTACGTAGAATTGTTATGATTTTGTTATTTGTATCATTTAACACGAGGTGCGAAGAAATTTGCCTTCGTGAAATTTTTCTTGAAATTTTGAAACAAATGAAAATTTTATAAATATCAGAAAAAGATGAGAATGTATTGAAATTTTGAAAATAAAATAAAATTTTTAAACATATTAAAAAACAAGAGTAAGAGACATGTTTTGAGAATTTAAAAAACAAAAGGAATACTGTTTCAGTCTTTTATATAAGTAACACTTTTATTTTTTTGTCTTATTTATAAGCAAAATACTTTTTAAGTAAAATTTCTTTTATAATTTTATTTTATTGTTAACTTTATCTACTGTACATTCATTCTCTTTTTTCTGAATACAATACACTCTATTTAAAGCAAAATGTGTTTTGGAAATAAAACTTAAATTAATGGTATAATTGTATGTAATTATTACTTTTCTTGGTCAATCATGAAAATGTAAATAAAATGAAAAATGAAAACATAAAAAATTAGAGTATTTTCTTAAAAATTTGTAAAAAAAGAAGAAGAAGAAAGTTTTAAAAGTATAAAAAACAAGAAAAATGACAAAAGTTTGAAAAAAATGAAAATTTAAAAATATGTAAAAACAAAAGGAATATGATGATTTTAGAGTTCAATGTTTAAGCTTCAAGGTTTTGGATATTTGAGTTATCGTGGTTTTAAGGTTTTGATTTTAAGTAGTGTTTTATGTTTATTGTTTTAATGTTTAATGTTTTTTCATGGATCTATAATTTATTATTTAGAATTTTATGGTTCATGATTTTAGTATTTAGGATTTCATGATTTAAAATTTATGATTTTATGGTTTATGGTTTTAGGGTTCATTATTTTAGAATTTAATGGTTAATGCTTAAGGTTTATACTTTAAGACTTCATGGTAGTGTGTTGCATGATTTTTGGTTTAATGGTTTGATATTTAAGGTTTAGGATTTCATGGTGTATGATTAATGGTTTCATGACTTAGGATTTAGGATTTCTTTTCATGGTTTAGGATTTTAAGGATTCATGATTTATGATTTATGCTTTCATTTCATGGTTTAGAATTAATGATTTTATGCTTAAAGATTTATAATTTCATAGTTGAAGATTTGTGGTTTCATTTCATGGTTTAATATTTAGTGTTTCATTTATGAACTACTAAATTAGGATTTAAAGTTTCGTTTCATGATTTATGATTTAGGGTTTCATAAATAATATTGTAAAGAATTAAGGTTTCCTAATTAAAACCTCAAATCCTAATTTATACTTTTCTAAATGAAACCATAAATCATGAATGGAATCCTAGGGATTTAGGGTTTCATAAATGAAACTTTAAATCCTAATTTAGGGTTTCATGATTGGGGACATCATTTATGAAGCCCTAAATTAGTATTTAGTGTTTAAATTAGGAAACTTTAAATCTAAAATCATGAAATAAAATCCCAAATTGTAAACCATGAAATGAAACTCTAAATCCTAAATCAAGAATGAAATCATAAATCCTAAACCATAAATTGAAAAATTAAATATTAAATCATGAAAACTTAAATACTAATTTATGATTCCATCAATTAAACCCTAAATCCTAATTGAAACCTTAAATCCCAAAGAAACTCTTAATCCTAAACCATAAAATGAAACCCTACATCCCAATTTAGAGTTTAAATAATGAAACCCTAAATCTTAAATGAAACCTTAAGGATTATGGTTTCATTTATGCAACACTAAAATGGGATTTAAGGTTTCATTTTATGGTTTAATGTTTTAGATTTCATAAATGAAATCACAAGGATTTAGGGTTTCCTAATTGACACACTTAATCCTAATTTAGGATTTCATAAATGAAAACATAAATAATAAATGAAACTTTAGGGATTTAAGGTTTCATAAATGAAACCCTAATGATTTACGATTTCATAAATAGAACATTAAATCTTAATTTAGAGTTTCATTATTGATGACTTCATTTATAAAACCCTAAATTAGGATTTAGGGTTTTAATTAGGAAACCTAAAATCCTTAAGATTTCATTTATCAAATCCTAAATAATGAAATAAAACCCTAAATCATAAACCATGAAATGAAATCCTAAACCATTCAATAGTGAAACCCAAAATCATAAATGAAATCCTAAATCCTAAATCATGAATTGAAACATTAAATCTTAAAACATGAAACCTTAAATACTAATTTAAGGTTTCATCAATTAAACCCTAAATCCTAAATGCAGCCTTAAATCCTAAGGAAACTCTTTATCCTAAATCATGTAATGAAACTATAAATCTTAATTTAAGGTTTCATTAATGAATCCTTAAATCAAGAATGAAATTGTAAATTAAGAATGAAACACTATATTAGGATTTAAGGTTTCATTTCATGGTTTAATGTTTTATGATTGATGACTTCATTTATGAAACCCTAAATTAAGATTTAGGGTTTCAATTAGGAAACCCTAAATACTTAATATTTCATTTATGAAACCTTAAATCCTAAATCATGAAATAAAATCCTAAATTGTAAATCATAAAATGAAACCCTAAACCCTAAACCCTAAACCTTAAATCTTAAACCATGAAACCTTAAATCCAATGGAAAATCTTAATCCTAAACTATGAAATGAAACTCTAAATCTCAATTTAAGGTTTCATGAATGAAACCTTAAATCATGAATTGAACCCTAAATCTTATACTTAAGGTTTCATAAAGGATTTAAGGTTTCCTAATTAAAATCCTATATCATAATTTAGGGTTTCATAAATGAAGCCATAAATCATAAATCAAACCCTAGGGATTTAGGGTTTCAAGATTGGCGACTTCATTTATGAAATCCTCAATTAGGATTTAGGGTGTCTATTAGGAAATCATAAATCCTAAAGATTTCATTTATGAAACCTCAAATCTTACATCCTAAATTTTAAAATAAAAGCCTAAAATTTAAATCATGAAATGAAACCATAAATCATAAACCATTAATGAAACCCTTATATTAAACAATGAATTGAAAAATAAAACCTTAAAATACGAAAATTTAATACTAATTTAGGGTTTCATCAATTAAATCCTAAATGAAACCTTAAATCCCAAGGAAACCCTTATTCTTAAACCATGAAATGAAACCCTAAATCTCAATTAAAATGAAACCCTAAGGATTTAGAGTTTCCTAATTGAAATCCTAAATCCTAATTTAGGGTTTCAATAAAGAAGCCATAAATCATAAATGAAATCTTAGGAATTTAGGGTTTTATAAATGAAACCTTAATTATTTAGGGTTTCATGAATGAAAAATTAAATACTAATTTAGGGTTTCAAGATTGATGATTCATATATGAAACCCTAAATAAGGATTTAGGGTTTCCTAATTGAAAGGCTAAATCCTTAATGTTTCATTGGTGAAACCCTAAATCCTAAATAATGAAATAAAAAATTAAATTGTAAACCATAAAATGAAACTCTAAATCCTAAACCTTAAACAATGAAACCCTAAATCATAAACCACGAATCAAACCCTAAATACTAAACTATGAATTGAAACATTAAATATTAAAACATGAAACCTTAAATACTAATTTAGGGTTTCGTCTAAGAAGCCATAAATCATAAATAAAACATTAAATCCCAGGAAATTTTTAATCTTAAACCATGAAATGAAATCCTAATTCCCAATTTAGGGTTACTTAAATCAAACCCTAAATAATTAATGAAACCCTTAGATTATGAAACCCTAAATTAGTAATCAAGGTTTCATTTCAAGATTTAGGATTTTTGGTTTCATAAATGAAACTATAACTATTTAAGGTTTCCTAATTGAAACCATAAATCATAATTTAGGGTTTCATAAATGAAGCCATAAATTATAAATGAAACCCTAGGAATTTAGGGTGTCATAAATAAAACCCTAATAATTTAAGATTTCATGAATGAAACATTAAATCCTAAGTTAGGGTTTCACGATTGATGACTTCATATACGAAACCCTATGGATTTAGGGTTTCAAGATTGATGACTTCATTTATGAAATCCTTAATTGGGATCTAGGATTTCTATTAGGAAACCCTAAATCCTTAAGATTCCATTTATGATACACTAAATCCTAAATCACGAAATAAAACTTTAAGCCCTAAATCATAAAACTGTAAATCCTAAACCATGAATTGACAAATGACATCTTAAAACACAAAACATTAATACTAATTTAAGGTTTCATCAATTAAACCCTAAATCCTTAAATCCTAAGGAAACCCTTATTCTTAAACCATGAAATAAAACCCTAAATCCCAATTAAGGGTTTCATGAATGAAACCCTAAGTATATAGGGTTTCCTAATTGAAATCCCAAAATCCTAATTTAGGGTTTCAATAAAGAAGCCATAACTCAAATGAAATTCTAGGAATTTAGGGTTTCATAAATCAAACCCTAATTATTTAGGGTTTCATAAATGAAACAATAAATACTAATTGAAGGTTTTAAGATTGATGACTTCATTTATGAAACCTTAAATGAGGATTTAAGGTTTCCTAATTGAAAGGCTAAATCCTTAATGTTTCATTGATGAAACCCTAAATCCTAAATTATGAAATAAAAAACTAAATTGTAAACTATGAAATGAAACCCTAAACCCTAAACATTAAACAATGAAATCATAAATCATAAACTATGAATTGAAACATTAAATCTTAAAATATGAAAGCTTAAATACTAATTTAGGGTTTCATTAATTAAACCTTAAATCCCAAGGAAACCGTTATTCTTAAACCATGAAATGAATCCCTAAATGGTTAATAAAACCCTAAGATTTAGGGTTTCATTTATGAAACATTAAATTAGGAATCAAGGTTTCATCTCATGATTTTGGATTTTTGGTTTCATAAATGAAACCGTAACTATTTAGGGTTTCTTAATTGAAACCATAAATTGTAATTTAGGGTTTCATAAATGAAGTCATAAATTATAAATGAAACCTTAATAGTTTAAGGTTTCATGAATGAAACATTAAATTTTAATTTAGGGTTTCATGATTGATGACTTAATTTATGAAATCCTTAATTGGGATTTAGGATTTTTATTAGGAAACCTTAAATCCTTAAGATTTCATTTATAATACACTAAATTTTAAATCATGAAATAAAACCCTAAATCCTAAACCATGAAACCGTAAATCCTAATCCATGAATTGAAAAATGAAATCATAAAATACAAAACTTTCAATACTAATTTAGGGTTTCATCAATGAACCCTAAATTCTAAATGAAACCTTAAATCCCAAGGAAACCCTTATTCTTAAACAATGAAATAAAAACCTAAATCTTAATTTAGGGTTTCAATAAATAAGCCATAAATCATAAATGAAATCCTAGGAATTTAGGGTTTCATAAAACAAACCCTAATTATTTAGGGTTTCATAAATGAAACATTAAATATTAATTTAGGGTTTTAAGATTGATGACTTCATTTATGAAACCCTAAATGAGGATTTAGAGTTTCCTAATTGAAAGGCTAAATCCTTAATGTTTCATTGATGAAACCCTAAATCCTAATCATGAAATAAAAAAACTAAATTTAAACCATGAAATGAAACCCTAAACCTTAAACCTTAACAAATGAAACCTTAAATCATAAATTATAAATTGAAACATTAAATCTTAAAACATGAAACCTTAAATACTAATATAGGGTTTCATCAATTAAACCTTAAATCCTAAATGAAACCTTAAATCCCAAGGAAACTGTTATTCTTAATCTGTAAAATGAAACCCTAAATCCCAATTTATGGTTTCATGAGTGAAATCCTAAAGATTGAGTTTTTCTTAATTGAAACTCTAAATTATAATTTAGGGTTGCATAAAGGATTTATGGTTGCTTAATTAAAACCTCAAATCCCAATTTAAGGTTTCACAAATGAAGCCATAAATCATAAATGAAACCCTAGGGATTTAGGGTTTTATAAATGAAACCCTAATGAGTTAGGGTTTCAAGATTGAAATCCTAAATTAGGATTTAGGGTTTCTATTAGGAAACCCCAAATCTTGAAGATTTCATTTATGAAACCCCAAATCCTAATTCCTAAAATAAAACTTTAAATTTTAAACCATGAAATGAAACCTTAAATCTTAAATCATAAATCATGAAGGAAACCCTTATTTTAAACCATGAGTTGAAATATTAAATCTTAAAACATGAAACCTTATATACTAATTTAGGGTTTCATTAATTAAACCCCAAATCTTAAATGAAACCTTAAATCCCAAGGAAACTCATAATCTTAAATCATGAAATAAAAATCTAATTCTCAAATAAGGGTTTTATGAATGAAACCCTAATGATTTAGGGTTTCATTAAAGAAGTCATAAATCATAAATGACACCATAAGAATTTAGGGTTTCATAAATGAAACCCTAATTATTTAGGGTTTCATGATTGAAACATTAAATACTAATTTAAGGTTTCAAGATTGATGACTTCATTTATGAAACCCTAAATTAGAATTTAGGGTTTCCTAATTGAAAGGCTAAATCCTTCATGTTTCATTGATGAAACCTTAAACCTTAAATCATGAATTAAAAACTTAAATTGTAAACCATGAAATGAAACTCTAAAGCATAAACCATGAAACCCTAAATTTTAAACCCTAAATTGAAACATTAAATCTTAAAACATGAAACCTTAAATACTAATTTAGGGTTTCATCAAAGAAGCCATAAATCATAAATAAAACATTAAATCCCAAGGAAACTCTTAATTTTAAACCATGAAATGAAACCCTAAATCATGAATGAAACTTTAAGATTTAGGGTTTCATTAATGAAACACTAAATTAGGAATTAAGGTTTCATTTCATGGTTTAGGATTTTAGGTTTCATAAATTAAACCGTAAGTATTTAGGGTTTCCTAATTGAAACCATAAATTGTAATTTAAAGTTTCATAAATGAAACCATATATTATAAATGAAACCATATGGATTTAAGTTTCATAAATGAAACCTTAATAATTTATGGTTTCATGAATGAAACATTAAAGCCTAATTTAGGATTTCATGATTGATGACTTTATTTATGAAACCTTAAATTAGGATTTAGGGTTTCAATTAAGAAATCCTAAATCCTTAAGATTTTATTTATTAAACCCTAAATCATAAACCATGAATGAAGTCTTAAATCGTAAACCTTAAATTTTAAAACATTAAGCCTTAAATATTAATTGACGGTTTAATCAATTAAACTCTAAATATATTAAATAAAACCCTAAATACTAAATGAAACATTAAACCTTAAACATGAATGAAACATTAAATCCTAACATAGGATTTCATGATTAATGACATCATTTATGAAACTCTAAATTAGGATTCAAAGTTTCAATTAAGAAACCCTAAATCCTTAAGATGCATTTATTAAACTTTAAATCCTAAATCATGAAATAAAACCTTAAATTATAAACCATGAAACCTTAAATACAAATTTAAGGTTTTATCAATTAAATCCTAAATCTTAAATGAAACCTTAAATCCCAAGAAAGCTATTAATCTTATTTAGGATTTATAAATGAAACCTTAAATCCTAATTGAGGTTTTAATGATTGATGACTTCATTTATGAAACCCTAAATTTAGATTCTAGGTTTCAATTAGGAAACCTTAAATACTTAAGATTTCATTTATAAAATTCTAAATTATGAAATAAAATCATAAAGTATAAACCATGAAACGAAACTATAATCCCCAACCATGAAATTCTAAATCATAAATCATAGATAAAACCATAAATCATAAACTATGAATCGAAACATTAAATCTTAAAAACATGAAACCTTAAATACTAATTTAGGATTTTGTTAATTAAACCTTAAATCTTGAAGGAAACCTTAAAATGCAAGGAAACTCTTAATCCTATACCATGAAATGAAATTCTAATTCCTAATTTAAGGTTTCATTAATGTAATCCTAAATCATGAATGAAATCCTAAGAATTTAAAATTTCATTTATGAAACACTAAATTATGAATTAAGATTTCATTTCATGATTTAATGTTTCAGAATTTATGATTTTATAAATAAAACCGTAAGGATTTAGGGATTCTTAACTAAAATCCTAAATCCTAATTTAGGATTTCATAAATTATAAATGAAACTCTAAGAATTTAGGACTTCATAAATGAAACCCTATAGATTTAAAATTTTATAAATAAAACATGAAATCCTAATTTAGGGTTTCATGATTGATAACTTCAATTATGAAACCCTAAATCCTTAAGATTTCATTTATGAAACCCTAAATCCTAAATCATGAAATAAAATCCAAAATTTTGGAGACATTATTATTGTTAGAAAATTGAACTTTCATTTTTCTAAAATGACTAATGAAATATTGGAGACAGTAAAGAAGGTAGCCAACAAAAATTAAACAAGAACATCAATAGCCATGACAAGGTGAAGATTTTGAAGAGAACTACAATCTTGAAATGATTACAAATATTCTGCAAAGCACTAAATCGATAATTTAGCAATCAAATAAATGCATATCTAATAAAAAGAGATCACGAAAATTCCATTATGCTACAATTCTAAATCTTAGAAGCAGAATCCTCCTATGAGCAGAATGAGTGGTGACCCCATCAGTTGCTTTGGCTTCTACAGGAATGGGGGCAATATCACCCATCGACAAGGATACCTTGGTCTCCCTTCCTTTCCATCAAATAACTGCATGTTCATAAAAAAAAGACAAGACACATGATTCATGATTTAAAGATGCAATCGGGAACACGTTTTACAACCAACAAAGCAAAAAAGTCTAAAAACATTATATTCTTACAAGGAACAGCATTTTTGAATCCACATGTTTAACTTTAACATAGCAGGAGAAGAAACAACGTGAGAGTCTAAAAATGAAGTTAGTCACAATCCTTTTGAAATCCTCAAAATCTAAAACCAGAAAGTTCATGTGGAATGTATATATTTTTCTTAAATGGTTTTTTTATAAGACTGTAAACCATATTATTGAGCTGAAATATAAAAGGTAAGGAGACATACCTTCTTCAAACGCCTGTGCTTGGCTAAAGCCCAATTGGTCATGATAAAGGTAGCAACTGCAAGGAAAATATAGCCTGCAACAGTTTGTGTTGCAATGTTGAATCCCAACCACTGATAGATCTCAGTTGAATAATTTGCACAGGTAACAATGTTGAAGAGAAAGCCCCTTGGGATTTGGTATCCACCTTCGCCACCAGGACTACGAAGATTCTTCAGAATAATATGGCAATAGAAGTTTGAAATTTGACAAAGTATCCCAAATCCAAACCCAATCTTCATTTGGAGGTCGTTTACAGGGGTATATAACGGGTGGTTCACATAATAGGCAATATAGGAGCCAAAGGTCCAGTAATAAGCACAGTTGCGAAACACGTTGGAAAGGGGTGAGGTTGCATGGCTGAAGCGATGCACAAAAAACGTTTCCAGAATTCGTTTGGCATAATGGAAACACCAGTAGTACAAGGCATATGTCTGCACAGGGTGGATGACACGTTCACCTTTGTAACCAAAATATGGGTAGACAGGGAGATAATAGAAGACTGGATAGAGAAGTAAAGGTCCCAAATACTCGCAGAAAAAAAGCGTACGATAAGAAACTTGAGGGCCCAAGTCCTTGAATACAACAGTTAAGGTTTCTGAATTTCCACTCGTATAGTCAACCAGACTCTTTTTGTAATTAAGGACAACAGGCCTTTCCTTTGATCCGGGTTGGACAGGAAGTGTCAAGCGCTGCCTTGATGGGTGCTTCTTGGCTGTAAGTGAAACATACAAATCATGTTAATGATCTATGAAATCCAATGGTTCCTAGAGATATATACACTTACAGATAAGCATTTTTTCTTCCAAGAGAGGTAATATGAACTGAAGACAGAAAAACAAAGCCATACAATAGTAGCAGGAGTTGGATGCAGAATTGAACTAGTGTTGTCACCAATAATTCTTTTTATTTCACCAACCAATAAAATTTGGGTTAACTTTCATAAGCTGAGGAACATTAAAAAATTTCAACTTCAACAACCTAGAATAGGTTTAACTAAGAAGCTACTGATAAAGACTTGCAGATCTAATAATCTAATAAATGATACTGAGACTCATTCTTACTAGGTATAGTAGGTTATCATGCTCTGCTATAGTCATTAAAAAGAAAAGAAAAAATCAAAATTTGTGCAGCCCACATACTTCAAAAAAAGCAAAAGTATTGTCCATCATGTATCCGATACCATTATGCATCCAATTTCCCCCGGTATCTTAGTAAATACTACATAATAAGAATGTTAAACATCAATGGACATCAGAGGTTGTTACCAATTATCATCAAACGGAGTAACAAGTTAAAATCCATCATCAAAATAACTAAAACAACATGTACAACACCACAACTATCCTAGCATCATAGGAATAACTGGATATCAGCCAATTTAGATCTCAGATATTACTTAAAAACAAGTAATCTATAAATAAGAATAGTAGAGTAAAGGAACACGTTCACTTACTTCGCTTATGAATTGCCTCCTGCAGATCTGCTACAGTAGCCTACACAGAAATAAAGGGATAAACCATAAATTATTACTCTTAAAAACACAAAGTCCCCATTTCCCAATCGAATTTTGAGTTATATAAAGATAAAACCTAACTATCCAACATCAATCTAAGAAATCAAAACAACTATGGCGACAATAAAGTTAACAAAATGTAAAAAAAAAAAAAAAAAATCTAGAGAGAAAAAGACATACAGAATCGCTGAGCTGAATGCCGCCTTTGACCACTTCTCTTCCACTCCGAGAAACTACAGTGACCTTCATCTTTGTTGATCAATAGAAGGGTTATTATATGCAAGATCCAGCAGAGCTAGGGTTCTGGGGAAAAAAACGAAGATTCAAGTCAGCAGCCAAAAACACAATGCAAGGAGTGTGATTTTTTCTATACGAAGCTATTAAATTAGCAATCACGTTATATAAAAGATAATCCCACACTCAATTTCTATTAATTATTACGAAATAGTGGTCAAGTTCAAAGCTTTTTTTATTTAGTAATAGTGGGAAAGAAGAAGCTAGCAAAAGACACGAACTTTGACGAAGAAACATGGGATTCGAAGATAACAGAGATTGTAAGTCACAGCAAAATGAGGCAAAAAATAAAAAAGAAACTTAAAAGAAGGTCGTTGCTGAGAAATGAAATGAATGAGCCAATTGGAAAAAGAAAGGGGAATCACCTGAGTTTGCCAGTTACTACTATCACAAACACAAAGGAAATGTGAGCTTAGGAAAATTGAAATTCAATTTCAATATAATATAGATTTTAGATGGGAGAGGATAAATAATTAATGTGAAGTGTGGTGTGGTTAGTAGAAGATGAAGCCATGGATGGCAACATATGCATACATTAATGTGATGCAGTTGGGGTTGGACAGCTAACCGATTTGGCTGATGATCTATAACTCACCACATATTGTAACAAAGTTTCAACTTGTTTCTGTTGATAAAATTTATGGTGAAAAATAAATTCATTTTGTAAGAATATATTTGTATTCAGTGTTTGTGAACAAATTATTTTTCATATAAAAAAAAAATTATTTTTGTATAGTAGTAAAAGTCTAAATATTATCATTTTTTTTAATTCAACAGTAATATAATTTTATACTGTAAATAAATCATTATGGTTTAAATAATTTTTTTTTTATAATTTTGTAGAGATATGATTGTGACTCGTGAGTGCATAAATTCTTATTCCTTTTATCGCATTCTGCTCAAATGGTTGAAGATAAATAGTGCATCAAGCTCTTTGCAACCTTGATCCTCTTTTCTAGAATCTCAAATGAGAAAAGCCTAAGAGAATCATTGACTGCAATAATAAAACATATATAATCCATACTTGATTTTACTAATTGTACATCCTACCTCTTCTATGTTCTTGCTGATACTTCATTCTTTTCTCAATAGAATATTTCGATAACACATTTTGGTAAATATTTTGCAAAAATAATAATTATTATTTTCAAATTCAAATTTGTACTTAAAAAATTCTCAAAAACTAAACAGTCAAGGACATATGCATGGCCCATTGCAGGGTGTCTCAAAACCGTTGTTGGATGAAGAAATGGTTGTGCATTTACTAACTAACTACTATCCACTTTCTGCTTCTGCCTAATTATATTATTGTCTGCATTTTGTTTACCTACAATTGCCTAATAACTAACCATTGACTTGTTTTCTTCTGGTCAATGGAGGAAGGGAATTGAGAAACGATAAAAAGGTCCAGTCAAAATTCGATTCAAAATAATTGGTATTCACTCCATATATAGCTGTGTTTAATTCAAGAAAAAAAATAAAAAGAAGGATGACATTTATGTTTCTTCCATGTTTGGTTTTTGTGTAAAATGGAGAGAAAGAAACCCCTTTACATGGGACGTAAAAATATATATTTATCCAAGATTAGACAGAGAAAGAGAGGTAATTAAAAAGAAATTTGAAGTCAAAGAGATATAAAATATACAACCATTGCTGCAAATTGAAGCAATCTCTTGATTTTACTAAACAATGCTATATACAATTGAAACTAACTCGTCAATTTACTATTGGGTTGAAACTTGAAACTGAAACTGAAAGTGATGCTAAAAATGAGTTGTTAGGGCCGATTTGAGGTGTGGCTTGCTCCATCTTCTGGACCAAACTACAGGCCTAGCTATTAATTGTTGGCTAAACTCAAACTACATGTTTAGTGTCAAATATAATGTTCCATTAAATTTGATCAATTAGGTGTGTAATATCATTAAAACCTTAAGGGTACATGTAGACTGTACCGTAGTAGCACTTAGTACAGATCCAAGATGCTTGTGAAATGTTCAACAGAAGAGCTTGGATTAATTTTAAAAAAAAAATACCAATCTCTCATGCTTTCTGTACATACAGATAAAGATTGTCAGAATTTTTGACAAAGAAATCAGCATTCCATAAGTTTATAGCAGCAAAGTAAGATTTTGGCTTTGATGATAATCAATCATGTATCCTTCAACATGATTATGCATAAACAAAGTATAAAGAAGTGAAAAGTTGTGGAATTAGATTTTATTCCTGTAAGTATATCAATTGTCTTAAGATTTGATCTTATGCAGACAACAACAATCATTCAGTTCATATCACTCTTTGATCAGCAAACAAAGCGGTCACAGTGGGCCCATGTTAGATTTTAAAGAAGAAAAGTTTATGTTTTATATAGATACGTCATACTTGTGCTTGATGAGATCATATTCATTCACCTTTTATGCTATACTCAAATCATGAATTAAAATATGATCGTCACAGTGACAACAGTATCAAAAGTCTTGTGCTCAAGATTGCATAGCAGTTCATGACAAGTATATATGATTACACCAGCAACTTTATTCAAATTCCAAAATTCTAAATGCAATAAATCACATAGCCTTGGGTGATAAAATGGTTCTTGCTCTCACAGAAGACCCTTTTGCTTTACCTTTCTCTGTTTTGGCCTCTCTCATGTGAGCAGCAATCTCATTTGCCTTCTCCATCATCTCCTTTCCCTTCCCTCCATGGTCCATAACTATTTCTATGGCCTTCTTAACCAATGAACAATGGCAATCACAAGATTCATGATCGACACCAAAGAAGAGAAAACAACTACACCAAACCCCTCACACTCTTAACCGGAATAATGGAACAAAATGTTAATATCTTTATTTGAGTTAACAAAAATAATAACCCAGTGAATAGTTAGTTAATTTTCAGTTTTATCAAATTAGTTTGTTTGTTCGTCACTCTTTTGCTTCCATTCCTTATTATATAAATGGTTCCCTCTCTCGTGTATTTCTTTATCAATCAATAATACAAATTTGTTTTCATTTTTTCTGTAGACTCTGATAATTAATGACCTTTGAGAATAGTAAAAAAAAAAAAAAAAGTGTGGAATAGGAAAACAGGAACACTGCTTATAATAATTCAGCATTTTTGACGATATAGCAATTGGGCACTCATGCAAGTTAGTCTCTATTTATATGAAGTTTAGATACGGGAAAAGACAAACACCGAATATAGAAATACAACAAAAATTTATTTTAAAATTAAGAACACGATTACATTAATAAAAAAATATAAAAAAAAAAAAAATTTATACCATGTTAATACTTTTATTATTGTGAATTTTCATTAACTCATAACTATAATAATATAATAATATGATCATAATATACAAAAAAGAAAAAAAAATACTTGTGATCATAAAAAAAAAAAAAAGAATTTATACTCGTATATATTATAACTATTCTTAACAAATTTGATCAATAAAACAAAGTACCATAAGAAAATTCAAAACATGCATTATTGGCTTTATACTATGGCATAAAAAAAACATCATTTCTAATTAGTAGTTATTAAATTACTATCTAACTCTAACCCTCATTTTCTTCTTTTCCATTACCATCATCCCAAAAAAGCATAGTTTCTAATTTCAGTTCATTAAGAGACAAATCTGACATTTTAAGAATTATTTTTTTTTAATTTAAAAATTAATTAATTTTTTTAAAATTTAAAAAATGACTCACGTATTCGAGATTCGAGCTGTGTTCGTTTCATTTATTTACCTCGTGTCCAATTTTTTTTTTAATAAAAAAAAAAAGTTGAACACTTTCAAAATACGTATCGAAACAATATCAATATCCGAGATACTTGGTCTATTTTGAAGTATCCGGACTTCATAAGTCTCTACACATATAATAAGTTGACATCATCCACATACGTGTGCTTGCTGAGATAATATATTCATTCACCTTTTATGCTGTTCTCAAATCATCAATAAAAATGGGTTAACTTATGATCTTCACAGTGACAATTGTGCTAAAGCATTTTATGACAAGTATGCTCACTCAAGCAACCTCATTATTATTCAAATTCTGAATTCCAAAGGCAAATACAAATCATAGAGCCTTGGGTGATAAAATGGTTCTAACAAGATCATCCATTGATCTCACAGAAGACCCTTTTTCTTTACCTTTCTCTGTTTTGGCCTCTCTCATGTGAGCTGCAATCTCATTAACCTTTTCCTTTATCTCCTTTCCCTTCCCTTCATTCTCCATGACTATATCTATAACCTTCTTAACCTGCTCCCTAGAAATGATAGTTTCCACAGTTCGAGTGAGTTCCACAGCCACACGCATTTCCTCTACCAACATCTTAACATTATATGGTTGATCTGCAACTATTGGCCACCCAATCAATGGCACACCATAGCTGAGACTCTCCAACACAGAGTTCCATCCACAATGGCTTAGAAACGCTCCTGTGGAACGGTGAGACAGAATCTCCAACTGGGGTCCCCATTTGTGCACCAACAAGCCACGTTTGGTGTCCCTCATTCTCTCTTCAAACCCTTTTGGCAACCATTCTTCACTGAACTCTCCGTTAATGTCAAAACCAAAAGGTGGCCTTATAACCCAAATGAACGATCTTCCACTCTCTTCCAACCCCTCAGCCAAAGCCATCATTTGTGAGGCACTGATTGTGATTTGAGACCCAAATGAAATGTAGATAACAGAGTTCTCATTTTTCAAATCCAGCCACTCCATACATGCTTCAAGAGCTATCCCAGATTCCTTTCCAGAGCGATGTTTAGAACCCCTGAGTGAAGCAGGTGGCAAGAGAGGCCCCACAGTCCAAACGGGAAGTTGAAGATAGTTTCTCAGAAGCTGCAACCCCAAAGGCTCAATCTTTTCAACCGTGTTGCAAATCCACCCATCAGATTTCAAAGAGAGTAAAACCTGTGGAAGGAGGAATCTTGACCAGTCATCAGTGCCATCAGCATCTCGAAGATATCTATGCAATTGAGTGCGGTGGAATCTGTAGTTTTGAGGGAACCCCGGAACATAGAACTCATCAGAATCAGTTTTTCTATGAGGGAGGTTGGACCAGATAGAAACGTAGGCCAAGGTTCCATAAGCACCACAAGTTGTGAAGGTTAGGTTCCTAGTGCCTAGGCTTTTGGCAAAGTTGTTAACCCAACCAAGGAACACGTCAGATATAATGCAAAGTGGAGAGTCACCCTCTTCCTCTGTGATCTGTGATATCAAGGAGCGAAGTGGAACTTCAAGGTGGATTGATGCATGGCATAGTTTGATGACGTCAGCGAAAGGAAGCTTTTCGGTGTTCTCTATGTTGGGTGGCAAACCGTGCTGAGTGGAGTTGAAGGGTAACTCAGCAAGACGGATTTCATTATTTGAAGAAGAAGAAAGTGCAGATCGGAGGTGTTGAATGTTGAGGGGTGTGTTGGCTATGGTGATGGTGAAGGTTGTGTTGTGTTGGATAATTTGTCTTGCTAGTGCGAGGAATGGGATGATGTGGCCTTGAGCCATGAGAGGTACCATCACGATGTGTCCCTTCTTCTTCTTTGGTGCTTCTTCTGCCATGAAAGCTCTTCTTCTTGTTCACTTGGTTTCTGCTTTGCTTTCTGATATGAAGTGGACAAAATAAACCACAGAATCATGAATGAACTCACGTGAAATAGTTTGGTACACACGTTTCAGCAAAAATATCTTAGTCACTGCAATCATCGTACGTGTTGCATGTTAAATCATCCTTGCTTTTAGTTTTCGGTTCCGGGGGTGAAGTGAGAATGAAAAATAATTCTAAATTACTACTATCTTGCTTGTAAGAGGGAGGAGTAGAAAAAATATTTGAATTAATTATTATTTTAATTTTTTAGTTTAATTACACTTTTATCTCTCAAAATTATTATTTTTTCCAATTTAATTGTTAATTTATTTAATAATTAAATTATTAACATTAATTAATTATTAGCTAATTAACTATACACATTCTTTGAAAGTGGAAAGTAGTGAAATGGTGATGCATCATTCTTTTAATTTTATTATTTTCATAAACTAAAATAACAGTTACTTTCATTTATGTGCTTTCAAAATAGCCAGCCAGCCAATTATTGTATGGTATGTGAAAAAGACAGATTAGCATGCATCATATACTCAGCCTGTTATTGTATGCTACTCAGTACCCCTGGGTTATGATGAGCCTGATCTGTTAGACAGAATTATTTTTACTTTAAATATCCTTTTTAATCTGTAATTCAAACATACAATTCAATTGAGAACCCTTGGTTTGGTTGATAAAAAAGGAAGGTAAATTGGAAGGAAATTTTCACTATTTAGTGTGAGTCGTACTTCTTTCACTATACACATTTTCTTTTAACGTTCGAAAGTCGAAAGGCTTAACAGGTGGTCCCAGCACACCGAAAAACTGGTGAGACATGATGCATTGCGAACGTGGAGTGCAGTGGTTCACATTTTTGTTTGCCCAACATTCTCTACTGATAACTATTTCTATTTCTCTTTAGTGGTTATAATAGCTCCAATGGCAGCAGAAAATATGAATATGAATATGAAGGGGCACATCGTGATGGTACCCTTCATGGCACATGGCCACATCATCCCATTTCTGGCACTAGCAAGGCAAATCCAACAGAAAACAAGCTTCACAGTCACCATAGCCAACACACCCCAAAACATTCAATACCTTCGATCTGCACTTTCTTCTCCTAACGAAATCCTTCTTGCTGAGTTACCCTTCAACTCTAGTCAACACGGTTTGCCACCCAACATAGAGAACACTGAGAAGCTTCCTCTCACTCACATAGCCAAACTCTTTCTTTCAACAGTGAGCCTCGAAGCTCCTCTTCGGACCCTCATATCACAGATCACAGAACAAGAGGGTGGTGACCCTCCACTTTGCATTATATCTGACGTGTTCCTTGGTTGGATTAGCAACGTTTCTAAGAGCTTAGGCATTAGGAACCTAAGCTTCAGCACTTGTGGTGCTTATGGAACCTTGGCCTACATCTCTATCTGGTCCAACCTCCCTCACAGAAAAACTGACTCTCACGAGTTTTGGGTTCCGGGCTTCCCTCAAAACTACAGATTCCACCGCACTCAGTTGCATAGATTTGTAAGAGAAGCTGATGGCAGTGACGAGTGGTCACAATTCTTCATTCCACAGATTGCACTTTCTATGAACTCTGATGGGTGGATTTGCAACACCGTTGAGGAGATTGAGCCTTTGGGGTTGCAGCTTCTAAGAAACTATCTTCAACTTCCCGTTTGGGCTGTGGGGCCTCTTTTACCCCCAGCTTCACTCATGGGCTCTAAACATCGTTCTGGAAAGGAATCTGGCATAGCCCTTGAAGCATGTATGGAGTGGCTGGATTTGAAGAAGGAAAATTCTGTTCTTTACATTTCATTTGGGTCTCAGAACACTATCAGTGCCTCACAAATGATGGCGTTGGCTGAGGGGTTGGAAGAGAGTGGAAGATCGTTTATTTGGGTTATAAGACCACCTTTTGGTTTTGACATTAATGGAGTGTTCCGTGCAGAATGGTTGCCAAAAGGGTTTGAAGAGAGAATGAGAGACACAAAACGTGGCTTGTTGGTGTACAAATGGGGACCCCAGTTGGAGATTCTCTCACACAGTTCCACAGGAGCGTTTCTAAGCCATTGTGGATGGAACTCTGTGTTGGAGAGTCTAGGAAATGGGGTGCCATTGATTGGGTGGCCACTGGCTGCAGAGCAAGCATACAATGCGAAGATGTTGGTGGAGGAAATGGGTGTGGCTGTGGAACTCACTCGAACTGTTGAAACTGTCATTTCTGGGGAGCAGGTTAAGAAGGTCATAGAAATAGCTATGGAGGGAAAGGAGATGAAGGAAAAGGCAAATGAGTTTGCTGCTCACATGAGAGAGGCCATGACAGAGAATGGAGAACAAAAGGGGTCTTCGGTGAGGGCAATGGATGATTTTGTTAGAACCATTTTAGCACCAGAGGCTCTATGATTTGCCACATTTAGAATTTGGAATTCGAATAGTACAGCAGTTTGTGGTGTAAGCATACTTGTCAAACTGCTCTGTTTTTTTAATTGATGATTTGAAAACAATATAGAACGTGAATGGATATGATCTCCCTATGTTAACTTTTTAGCATATATTAATAACTCATGAAAACCATTTTTATACATGTATTAAGGGTTAACGCGATCTCTGCAAGTGCAGATCATCCCACTACTTCGCTTATATACCATTAACAATATTCAATTATGATAAGTTATAACTTATAACCATTATTCCTGTTTTCCTTTTTCGCGTTCAGAATTGTTATCTTAAAGAAAATTAGTAATCAACAAGTGTTTTTATTGAAGATGTAAAAAATAATTTTCTAATATTCAATCAATAAGGACTTGTATCAATAACTAATTTGACCAAACTCTAACTGCTGTCTGCTGGTAGTTTGACACTAATTTTGTATGAGCTTATTTTTATGCACATTAATGTAAAATTTTCAATATGGTAATTACTATGTCAATTCTAATCTGACCAAACTCTAACTTATATTTTTGTGAATAATTACTATTCATAAGGTAATTTTGTCACCAAACTAAGATGATTTCTAAAATTTCACTAAACAATACCTGCTTTTTTTTCTTCTTCCAAATTCCTAAACCCGTTTCTAGTCGTTATTCGTTTGGACAATGGTCCTCCACCCCGGTGAAGTGGAAAGGAATTTCCAAACGGTTCCTATAAAGTAAATCTGTTGCCTATGATATGATACATGTACAAATAAATATTTTAGACAACAAACTTACACACACCAACAACCAAAAAAAAAAAAAAGGACTTCACTACGTTTTTAAAGCCATTTGTGTATTCAGACATGGCCATCAAGATTAGTAGTCACGAACCCATCTGGGTATGAAACAAAAATTTGCCGCTTCACTTCCGAGGCCTTTTTGACACAGGTTCTGTCAGTGGATCACCCTGCCAAATTTTACCGTATAAGCAAACATTAACATAAAAAAAAAAAAAAGTTTACTACTTAACTTAGGTAACAGAAAACAACTTACAGGACCCGAGAGTTGCTCGCGGATATAGGCCATTGATCGTAGTACAGCACCCAATGTGTCCTTGGACACCTGAAACTTAACTTCAGATGCACCAGAAGCTGTCTCGGCAACTGGAAGCTGAAACAGTTTAAAGAATCTCAGCAATCTAAAAGTTTGTTGAAGTACATAGACCGAAAATCAAACAAAGCATTTTCTATAGACAGAAGGTGGGATTTCCATACAATAACAATTAAACAAGTAATACACATGTATCAACAACTACTCAATCCCTGCTTTTTTAGTACCAGAATACTAAAGCAACAAACAAAGCATATGGACAGGCCTATTTGAGAAAGATAAATCTATAAGGAACAAGATCACACACCTTGAGATTCAATACCGCAAACTTCCTAGTTGGTAAAGAGAGCTGATCACTGATGTTGACCATATGGTTAAACAATGGTTCCAAGGTAACTTTTGAGAGATTAAACTTAACGTCTGATTCTGTTGAAGGATTCCTGCTATAATCTTGCAACTGCAATGAAAATATGTTTAAAGGGCTTATGATGCTCACATTGTTGTTATTTGTTCAAATGTTGCAAGAGGATAAAAGCAGGACACTTTGCCACAATTAAATGTTACAGAAGATATTTACACCCAAAAAGGGGCTAAGGTTGTTTGAGTCTCAAAAACATCTCATGCAAAAGCATAGGTACATAAACCAACTCTAAACTAAGTCACGAGTACTACTACCAATTTTTCATCATTCATATTATTATCAGCACACCTTAAGATTGATAAGAGCTACTCTATTCCCTGGTGTTGAGTTCTTGTGCTCCATTACCCACGTCAATGATTTCAGACACGGATAAACCACCTACATGATAAAGCACAAGGACCAGTTTAATGCCATGCAGTCCAATTCCAATTCTAAGAATACATCAAATAAAAAGAAAGGAAAGAGGTTCTCCTTCACATACCATGTTTTCAGGTGGACCATCATCTCGCTGGAGAGACACTGGGGTCATCTGCGGTAAATTTAGATCATCGACTGGTTGAACAGGAGTACTAGCATCATTAAGATTAAAACTCCTTGTTGTTTCATCCTGCAATGGCCACAAAAGAGGGTTTGTATCTGCTGTTGAAGTAGGGGATTTTCTGTCATCATAAGCAGTCCCACTGACTGGATGACTGGGTGGGGCAACTTTGGCAACACTTCTCCTCATGAAAGAAATCTTCTTTCCACTTTCTCTAAGAGAACTAATTGCAGTATCATAAGTTTCCACAGTCAATGCCCCCTCTTCAGCATATTTGATGGCTTCCCAACAAAGATTGCTATATCGTGATGTCAAAGACTCGTGTCCATGAGATTCACCAGCAAGTTCAACTGATCCAGCACTGCTTTTTGCATTTCTTGTCCACCGTTTTAAAATGTAATGAGATGGCAATGTAAGTACATTAGTCACAGTAAAAACAGTTAGAACATGTCTACATAGAATGCCTGAATACTCAAACATTTGGCAACTACAGTTAGCTCTCAACTCAGAAAGGTTTAATGTAACAACATAAGCTTTTTGGTCATCCTCAAACTTTGCAACCCTGAATATGCTATTTTCTCCATCTTCTTCAATTCTGTTGGCAGTATAAGCAAAAGTTTCAACCAGCTCTTCTTGAAACTTTGAAAATATTTTCCGCGTATAGAGATTAGCAGCCTGTTTCTCCATAGGGGAAGGTGTCTTCAGAACAGGGGTGGTACAAGTTGTCTCATAATCTGATTCTAATTCTTTTTCAAACCAGCACTCCAGAGCTTGTTCATACTGCCTAAAGAACAGTGGTAATGTTGGCTGGTGGTTTACAAAACCATAAAAAAAAGAACCATCAAATCCTTGATTAGGAGATATTGCTGCAAAAAATGAATCACGAAAATATGCTGGAACCCATTGAGCACGAGCACTGTACAAGGACTGAAGCCAGTCATTTCTCATGAGTTCATATTTATTGATGATAAAATTCCAAGATGAATCAAACTCCTCAATTGTTTCCGTCAGATTAATACAGTTATAAAGTTCAATCTGAAAATTTGGATGCATGTTGCATACATGGGCCAACTTTTCATGGCCTTCTCGCAAGACATGCCATTTGCTTATACAGTGGCGTGTTTGAGGAAAAACTTGTGAAACAGCTGTCTGTATGGCTCTGTCTTGATCAGTAGTGATAGAGACAGGGAGACGGTCATTCATCGCTGTCAGAAATGTCTTAAAAAGCCACACAAAAGAAGCTTCGGAATCATCCAAAAGAAGCGCACAACCAAACAAAATCATCTGCCCATGATGGTTTACCCCAGTGAATGGAGCAAATGGCACTCCATATTGATTTATTCTGTATGTTGCGTCCAGAGTAACTGCATCACCAAAATGACTGTAAGCAGTCCTTGATCTTGCATCTGCCCAAAACACATTAGACATATGATTATCTTCATCAAGTTGCATTGCATAGAAGAAACCAGGGTTCTCAGCTTGCATTTTCTTAAAGTACTCCAGGAGGTTGTGAGCATCCTTCCCTAATGTCCTCTTTCGAGTAGGTGGCCTAACAGCATAATTCATCATTGTAGGACTCTTAACCAGGTGATTTGCTTCAGCAGTAGGTGCAGGAATATTCTTAATTCCCTGAATAGTCTTAGTGGGAATGCCATTCTTATCCATAGATACATACATCACACCACTTGGAACAAGCCCCACTCCTTGGTAAGTTTCAGGCATGGTTCTTCCAACACTAGAAAAGTGCTTACGTGGCCGAATATTATGCACCTTACTAAGGCTTGCCATGGAATGGCTATGATCCTTTAAAAATTTTGTAACAACCCACTTATTTTGACCCTTCTGCTCAATCCTAATCATTGCATTGCAGCTTTCAGTAGGCTTTCTTTTAGAATCCTCCCTGCCACACACAAATTCCCGGTACATATTTGCCCCATCAGCTGTGGAACGACCATGTGGGCCAGCTTTGCAGCTGAAACCCACTCGTTTGCCATACTCATTGTAGAAAGTCTTTGCAGCATCTTCAGAATCAAATTCCCTACCCAAATATGGCTCAGAAACCCCAACCTGAACATGAGAACCAGAGTTGTTTTCAGCACTACTAACTCCACCTTCACTAGATTCAGCATTACCATTATCTGCCATAGCTTGATGGTCACTTCCTTCTCCCATGCTTATCACTTGTATGTAATTGTAGCCAGAGTTGCATGCTTTAATCCTATCAAATAGAAAGATGGGTTGTCTTAAATTGCCTATGCACAAAGTAAACCAAATCAAACAATGCAGCATTTCACCTCAAATATTCTCAATAATGGAATGTAGCAAAACAAAGAAAAGAACCAGGAAAAAAAAAGTGAGCTTCTTCAGATTAAAAGATAAATTCCCTTTTACCAAATTAAGATTATATGAAGTGACGCAAAAATAACTCTGTCCCATCAAAACTGAGTCTTGTTTAAAGTGTACACTAACAATTCAAAACTGGCAGGCATCATCAGAAATTTGACAGCCAAAAAAACAATGCTAATGCAACAAAAGTTCAATGTCAATTAGGTTTAAGCTAAACACCAAAACAGCATAACTACAACACACGATTTTAATATTCAATTAAATATCACCATTAAGTATCACAAATAGGTCAAAACGCATACCTAGAGATAAAGTAACCAATAGAAGTTGCAAATGTTTTAGTAAAATTCACAAAAATCAATAAAAACAGTAACGGTAACATAATTCATTGCACAAATTAGACGAAAATTTGGTAGTCAAAACTTACAGCGACGAAAAGTAAGTGTGGCGCTAATAAAGCCCGTGAATTAATTTCAGTGTTCCGAATCGGGGGTTGAGGAAACGCAGAAATGCGTAAACGGTGAGGGAGGGAACGAAACGGCCGCGTTTTGGAGAGAGTTAGGGTTTCTGGTTTCGCAGCTCCGGGCGGTTGCAGAGTCGGAGGAGGAAGGAGCGTGAAAGTGGGTGGATGTAGTGTTGCATAGGTTAGATATGAGTACACACGTCATCTTTACCGTTGATCTAAATCTGACGGTTGTTATTCGCTTAGATCGAAATCTATTTTGAATGGGAACTTCGTTCATTTTTCTGTCTTTTGTGGTGGGATTTCTCACGTGCACTGTGCACCATCCATCCATCGTCGTGGGATCCACCTAACATTTACACCGTATATTCTGTTTATGATTATATTTTTCATATTTGTTCATGTCTAATGTTTTTTTTAATTACCTTTTATTATACAAATAAAATTTAATAAAAAATAATATAAATATATATATCTAATTATACCTATATTATACTGTTTCTAAGAAGGCATTTGTTTCGCAAGATTTTTTACATTTATGAAAATATGAAAGTGGGAATACTCGTTTCAAAATTTAGCAGGGCTATCAAAATGATTTTTTTTATGTATTTTTCATTCTAAAAAAAAATTGTATTTTCTTATACATATTTGTTTCATGGTATAATTTTACATTTCTCATATCATAACACTATGCTTAGAAATGTTATTATCGTAGATGTTTTGTTGATATTTAGAAAAAAAAATTTATTAAAAAGTTGAAAAGGTAATTTTTTTTAATATCGTAGAAATAGTGGGAATGGGCTAATTATTGTATTAAAAAAAATTATTATAGAAAATAATTTATATTTTCACGAGAATGTGAGATATTCACACCCTTTCATGGGAATAAAACTTATTTGTAATGTGAAAATTAAGATTTACTTGTAATTTTATTTCATGTTTTCATTTGATGTTTTTACTTCTTAATTACAAAATTGACACAATATTTTTAATTTATTTTCTGTTTTCAAATATCTTTTATTTCAAAGAAAAGTTACATTCATATCTTAAACATATTTTATTCACATGACGTACGGTAGTTTTTTTTTTTTTTTTCTTATGATGAGATGAAAAGGCAGTATTTTCAAGAAAAGTAACTTTCCTTTTTTAATTTTTTTTATTTAAATGATTTTGATTTTCTAAAATTATCGTAAAGAATATTAATATGTAATTAAGCAAGCACATTTTCAATTATATCTATGAATATCATTCATAGTTATAATATTTTTTTAGAATGTGATCCCAATTATCTAGTATGATACCTTAAAACAAATAATCTTTAGGAATAAATTCCATCCTTTTTTTCTTCTTATCATTATTTTTCTATGACATCTATATATTTTTACGAAAAACAAAATTCTGAAAGACATAAAGTGAGTTTCTTGCATATATAATAACAAGTTAAATGATGGAGGGGTGGATGAGAAAGAAAGATAAAGATGTTTGGTAATTAAGGTTAAAGAGAAACAACATCAGTGAAGGTGAGGTCGGTGGGATCAGGGTCGTTAGCCATAAGAGACTTAGAAAGCCTCAAAAGACTTCTCATTGACAAAATAGCCTTTGGGTTAACATCGTGCATGCTCCTCGCGAACAAGCACCGGCATGCCTCACTCGCTGCGTTAAAAAGCTCCACCACCTCTTTGTTCTTCTTGTTCTTGTTGTGTTTCAGATTCGGAGTGGGCCCACCCAGCAAACAGTGTCCCAGGATCCTCAGAATCGGTTCCAACAGTTCCCATGCCAGAGGAACCCTCCCTTCCAACTTCTTCACCTTCTTATCAAGCTCCGCCTCAGCATCACTTTCTACTACGCTTTCTTCTTCGAAATTCACGTACATGTCACCGTCTTGCCCTGCCCAGAGCTTGCAAAACTCGCAAAAATCGATCTTTGAGGAAACCGGCATGTGGGAGATTTTCTTGAAGAATAGTTCCAGCGCCACGCCCACGATGCGGGCCCTGCGCGTGGACCGAACGGTGCCGTGTGGCTCAAGCGAGGGGGACACCACCACCACGTTGGGCTCTGTGGAGTTGTTGTTTTTGTTGTTGGGAGTTTTAGATTCCTGCGATGATGAAGTGTAGACATTGGGTTGTGTGAGGTCTGGGATCGTGACGAACACGGCTTTCCCCGCGCGTGAGGTTGTTTCGTGCGCGTAGAGGGCTAAGAGCACGGCTTCGAATCCGGCCTGGGGTTTCCGGTCGGCGACGCGGGAGAGGTAGACGCCGGCGATGACTGGGAGGAAGCGGAGAACGAGGAGCTGGAGGTCCGACACGCCGGACTGGAACGTGTCGTAGAGCCATCGGCAGAGGTTGTTGTCGCCGGAACCGGAGTTGGGGCGGCGGAGGAGGGCGGAGATGTTGGAGTAGATTTCGGAGTTGGAGAAGAGGGAGCTGGAAGTGGTGCTGGAGAGAGAGGGAACGATGGAGGATAGGGAATCGACCGCGGCTTTCACTTTTTCCGGAGCGTCCTTCGCGGAGACGGTGGTGGGTGTGGCGGTGGCTTCTTCGCTGGACATTGTGTACTTGTTTGTTTTGAGAGAGAGAGAGAGAGAGAGATGGATGGTGTTTTTCTTTCTTTCGTGGAGAACAAGTTAGAGAGAGGCGTAACGGATGGAGCCAAAATAGGATCATCATAACGTGAGTGGGAGTGGGAGTTTTATTTAGAATAAATAAATTATTTGCATGTATCAAAATTAAATATATTCATTATTAATTTCTAATTTCATATTCGTTATGCGTGCATTAGTGAATGGTTATTAATTTATAATGCATGAATGAGTGTTTACTTTGAAGTTTGAATACAAAATGAAAGATTTGCACAAAAAAAAAAATACAAAATGAAAGATACGAATTACCACCGTTGAAATAAGTCAAAGATACGAATTAATTAAAAATATATATATATATATATATATTTTTTTTTTTTTTATCTAGAGACTAGAGTTATTGTGGAAAGCTGGGCAGAAGGGTGTTGGCATATTCTTTCCCCAACCGTGGAACGTGGATCTCACACAAACATACAAACAATCCCTAATTATCCCGATCTCCGCTCCGCTTTGCTTCATCACTTTTCTCAAGGTATCTTTCTCCCATTGCTTCCCTCTTCCTCCTCTTAGATCTTTTAGAACTTTCAACCATTCTTATTTTCTCTTAATTCTTTGGCTTAACTTTAGGGTTCTTCGGTTTGGGAATTTTGAATTTCTTCCGTTGTGGGGTTTGATTCACAGAGTAGGATCCTCATTTTTATGGCATTTGAGTGCCCAAATACTACCGAGGTTTCTCAACACTTTGTAGAAAATCCAGGCATAGGCATAGTTGAATCTAATCCGTTTAGTCCCAAATCTTCATTCACCTCAATTACCAAACCTGAATCTGGGAAGGGTGTGAAGTTAAAGGTAGCATCCAAAATTATTAATTCCAAGAAAGGCATCAAAGCCCCTTTGAACCAATCATCAATTCCTAGTGATGTGGTTTTCAATTGTGGTTTGTCCATCGTTGACCTTCCTCCGACGTTGATATCCGAGATTTTCAATTGCCTTGACCCCAAGGATCTCGGCGTTGTTTCGTGTGTCTCCTCGATTTTCCAAAGGGTTGCGTCCGAGCACCATGCTTGGAAGCAATTCTATTGTGAAAGGTGGGGGCTTCCAACGGTTTCCTTGGCTGTGGATGATGACGATAAGTCATGGAAGGAACTTTTTGTGGAAAGGGAGTTTAGGAGTAAGACTTTTATGGGACGTTATAGTATTGAAGTGTTGTATGGCCACACCGAAGCAGTTCGAACTGTTTTCCTATTGGCTTCTGCGAAGCTCATATTTACCTCTGGGTATGACTCTGTTGTGAGGATGTGGGACATGGAGAATGGGTTCTCAATTGCATCATCACGACCCCTTGGCTGCACCATTCGTGCTGTTGCAGCAGATAGAAAACTATTGGTTGTTGGCGGTACTGATGGATTTATTCATTGTTGGAGGGTTGTTGAAGACCTGCCTCACTTGTTTGAGCTTAAAGCCTCACAGAACCAGAATACTGAGGCTCGACTATGGGGACATGAAGGGCCTATAACTTCACTTGCTTTAGACTTGACTAGGATTTACAGCGGTTCATGGGATACAACTGTTCGAGTGTGGGACCGTCATTCAATGAAGTGTACTGCAGTGTTAAGGCATAGTGACTGGGTCTGGGCACTTGTCCCTCATGATACTACTGTTGCCAGCACATCAGGTTCAGATGTGTATGTTTGGGATACTAATAGTGGGACTTTGGTGACCATCGTTCATAATGCTCATGTTGGTAATACTTATGCTTTGGCACGGAGTCTTACTGGGGACTTCCTTTTTACAGGAGGTGAAGATGGTGTAATTCACATGTATGAGATTGTAAATGATGGCTATGAGTCTAAAGCTTGGCATGTTGCTGCTTGGGTTCCTCACTCAGCTGCTGTGTATTCCCTTGCCTTTGAGTTTCCATGGCTTGTTTCCGCATCAAGTGATGGAAAGCTGGCTTTAATTGATGTGAGAAAGCTTTTGAGGATTAGCAAGCGAGCTCTAGGGAAGAAAGTTTCAAAGGTAAAGCATTTGTGTGGAGACATAGTGGAGCCTCCACAGAGGATGTTGCATGGATTTAAGAACAATCTTTTCTCTGTGGATATAGGAGCTGATCGAATTGTCTGTGGAGGTGAAGAAGGTGTTGTCAGGATCTGGAATTTCACGGAAGCTCTGGAAATTGAGCGGAGAGTCCGTGCATTAAGAGGAATACGATTGGAACACAGAATGAGGCGACGGAAGCTTCAAACAGAGCTGAGTAATAAAAGTGGTCGGAGTGATCAATGTTCAGTTGCAGCCAAGAAGAATTCTGTCACTTGTATTTGGCCCAGTAAACGTGGGATGAGCGGAAAGCTGAAAGCATAGTGACTGAGGCTTCTAATGTTTGCTTACATGCACCAATTGCCAACTCTTTTTCTTTTTACAAAATTGATGTAAATTAGTTTCAACATGTTGAACTGACCAATTTTAAGTTTCTCTCTATGCATTATAATATGATTAGTTTTTGTTGATAGTGATCAAACCAGACAACTTCGATAACATTTCAATGGTACAATTCTGAAAATGATTTGAGTTTTTTTTCTTGTTTTCACACAAGGTGTTTCTACTAGAATTCTATATGTGCATTTGATAACTCGTATCAACATTTGACCGGCGATTTAAACAAATTCAAGATGCTTGTCTTGATAGAAAGCAACAATGGACTATGGATGTAATAATAATAATAATAATACGGGAAACTGGGGTTGTGATAGTCATTTAGATATGTTTGATGACGAGCTTATTCTTCGATATGCTCGTTACTCTCCGAATGAATTTGTTCAGTCTAATATTTTCAAAATTAAACTATTTATTTGGTCTATATAGTTATCTTTCATCAGTTAGAAGCTTCTTAATTTTAGATTTGGATAAAATTACAAAGGAGTTCAAAACGCCTATTTTTGTTTTTCATTTTTTTAAGTACTATGGGTGATTCTTTGTGTTTTCACCTTCAGTAAATTAAAAAAAAAGGTATGAAAAGTATAAATTTTGTTCATGGAGGTTGTTGAGAAATGGGAAAAGTATGACAGTTTTTTCGAAAAGATAAAAAAGGAAAAATATTACACAATTATTCCAATGACAACACTACAGGTTATGAAAGAAGTTGTTTTCCTTCTTCTATGATCAAATGGAAAATACATAAAAAAAAAAGTTTCGTGTAATTCTTGCTGCACCAGAAAATTCGATCAATGCTACAAAGTACCTTACACTTCTAAACTGAGATAATCGTACAAATCTTTTGCTTCTTCCCATTTTGGACCAAACAAGTTCCCTTACTCCTACTTGAATAGTTTAGCTGTAACATCAAATCCCCAAAGGCCAAAGCAATATGAGAAGGTTTATTGTTGTTCATTTTGTTCTGCTAATGGGCATTCTCAGCATAGTTGATGGGCAATCCACAAACACACCAACTCCCAATGCTAATGTGAAGAATGACTCAAATGTATCGGCATTGTATGTGTTGGGGGATTCCTCTGTTGACTGTGGAGACAACACTCTGTTCTACCCTCTGCTTCACGGTCGTCTCTCTTTGTATCCATGTAACGGCTCTGATGCCACCCTTCTTCCTCAACTACTTGGTACTTTTTCTTCCATCATTCCTGATTCAAGGTGAATGAAAGCATATTTCCTTTCATTTTTTTTAACACTAATTAATGTAATGGGATGAGAGCATTGTGTTGCAGCTGAGAAGATTGGATTGACATCAATGAGGCCATTTTATGGACAAAATGGATCCTTGGAGGAGGTTCTTGGTGGTCTCAACTTTGGGTCAACACAAGCTACAATCATGAACCGGGGAAGCTACAGCCACCAGTCTCTTAACCAGCAACTACGCCAAGTTTCCGAGACCATGCAGCTGCTGCAACTGCAGCTGAGTGAGGACACTGCTCTCCATTTTACAAAAACTTCCGTCTTTTTTCTCTCCTTCGGCAAAGAAGATTACATTGAGCTATTCCTCCATAACTCTTCCAGTTCCAGCCAAATGATGTTCCAGAACAGTTCCCGAAATTTTGCTACCATTTTGGTCGACCAAGTGGCAAATGCTGCGAGGTATCTTTACAATGCAAATGCCAGGAAAATCATATGTTTGGGAGTCCTTCCTCTGGGATGCACACCTCGTATGGCATGGGAGTTGAATCGCACGTCGGTGACAGGAGCTTATAATGGAAACGGTTGTGTTGAACATGTCAATGACTTGGTCTTTGAATACAATAGATTGCTGGATGAACAAATAGGTAAGCTTAATACAGAATTTTCTGATGCTCAGATGGTGTTCTGTGATGTTTACAATGGAATGATGGAGATTATCAACCAACCGAGTCTTTATGGTATGTATGCATGTTTTTACTCCCTTGAAGCATTTGAAATCTTTTTGAATCTGTTGTTCTTTACACAGGTTTTAAAGACGTGAAAAGTGCATGTTGTGGAGTAGGTTTGAATGGTGCGATGATAGGGTGTATCTCGATGGACATGGCCTGTGATGAAGCTTCAAGTCATGTTTGGTGGGATTTGTTCAACCCTACTCAAGCAGTCAACACCATCCTAGCTGATGCAGCATGGTCTGGAAAACCAATCCCCGATCTTTGCCGTCCTATCACCATCCATCAATTATTTAACATGACAGTCTAGTGTAGCATCATACCTCATTACTCTCTCAAATCTACAAGTTTCACAACATTTTCGACTATCAAATTTGTAAAGCCATTATTGGCTAGTACAACTCAAGAAAAGAAACCATTTCTTTATTAGAATCCAACGCTAGAAAATGGGTTTTGGTGCTGATAGGGACGGATCAGACAATTGAGCAGTGGTTAGATTTTTTTTAATTATTTAAATATATAATTTCTAACAAAAGAAATATTTATTAAATAATAAATTTTATAAAATTATATATTAATTTTATTCATAAAATTAAAATTATTTTTTATGATAGAAAAAAAATATACATTTATAATTTTAAATTATTTTTTTAAGTTTTGAAATATTTTAATCTCAAATTAATCAACAATAATAATTTCATACTTAAAAAAATTAAATTAGCTCATTAAATTTTATAACAATTATAATATATAAATAAAAAAAATAATTCACAAAATATAATTAATTTAGACAATAATAATTAATAAAAAATTATAAGATATTTTGTCATCATTTCTATCCATTAATTTATTATATTTTTTTAATCAATTAATATATTATATACCAATATATATTATATGAAAAAGAATATTAATATATAATTAATAATAATTTTTATTATTAATAATATATATATATATATACCCAAAGATCCGTCACTATTGTGCTGACATAGTTTGTCTTTGTCTCTGAAATCGACAATATTGATACCCACTTTACTAAAGTAAATGTAAAATATTATTATACACATGGAGGGAGCAAAGTAGCAAACCCTAAATCACTGTAACTACTGACCCCAAAATACTAACTCACTCTCTCTTCATTCATCATTCTCCATGGCTGCCAAGATTCAAACTAGTTTTTGTTCACCTTCATTCTCCATTCCAACCTCAAAACCAAAAAAACTCTACTTAAAATCGTTCACCATCTCAGCCTCCAAATCCATCTCCGGCCGTAAGCTCCGGGCGGCAGTGATAGGCGGCGGCCCCGCCGGATCCTCTGCCGCGGAGGCCCTAGCTTCCGGCGGCGTCGAGACCTTCCTCTTCGAACGCAGCCCGCCGTCCGTCGCGAAGCCGTGCGGCGGCGCCATCCCTCTCTGCATGCTGGAAGAGTTCGACATCCCTCACCACCTCATCGACCGCCACGTCACGCGCATGCGCATCTTCTCCCCTTCCAACATCGCCATCGACTTCGGCAAAACCCTAAAGCCTCACGAGTTCATCGCCATGCTCCGCCGCGAGGTCCTCGACTCCTTCCTCCGCTCCCGCGCGCACGCCGCCGGCGCCAGCGCAATCTCCGGCCTCGTCACGGGCCTCGACCTCCCCGCCGCGAAGGACGCGCCCTACACCGTCCACTACACCGCCAACGGCTCCTCCCGGCGCTCCCTCTCTGTCGACGTCGTGATCGGCGCCGACGGCGCCAACAGCCGCGTCGCGAAATCCATCGGCGCCGGCGACTACGCTTGCGCCATCGCGTTCCAGGAGCGGATCAAATTACCGGACGAGAAAATGGCGTACTACGAAAATCTCGCGGAGATGTACGTAGGCGACGACGTGTCGCCAGATTTCTACGGGTGGGTTTTTCCGAAGTGCGACCACGTGGCAGTGGGCACGGGTACGGTGCGGTCAAAGAAGGACATTAAGGTGTACCAGCGCGGGATCAGGGAGAGAGTGAGACCCAAGATCAACGGTGGTAAAGTGATAAAAGTGGAGGCGCACCCTATTCCGGAACACCCGCGTCCGGTTCGGGTTCGGGGACGCGTGGCGCTCGTGGGAGACGCTGCAGGGTACGTGACCAAGTGTTCCGGAGAGGGTATTTATTTCGCGGCGAAATCGGGTCGCGTGTGCGGAAACGGCATCGTAAAGGCTTCGGAGGGTGGTGAGAGGATGATCGACGAGTGTGATCTTCGGAGGGAGTACCTGAAACCGTGGGACGCGGAGTATGTTACCACGTTTAGGTTTTTGGATCTGCTGCAGAGGGTTTTCTACGGTGGTAACGCGTCCAGGGAGGCTCTGGTGGAGCTCTGTGGTGATGAGTATGTTCAACGCATGACGTTTGATAGCTATTTGTATAAGAAGTTGGTGCGTGGAAGAGGATGGGATGATGCTAAGCTTCTCATGAACACCGTTGGGACCTTGCTCAGATCTAAAGTTGTCGAAAGACGCATGGAGAGTTTGATACTGTGAATGAATCGTTTGATTATGTGTAATAATCTCTTTGTATTATTGTGTAACCTTCTAACAGGTACATTTGAATTTGAAGCAATTGAGCATCGTCACTTTAAGAATTGCTTTACTGGGGTGTCAACTGTCAACTCAACTACCATTACATTGAAAATGTTTTCATCTAGTAGAGCAGTATCCCATATTTTACTTTAAGAGCTTAAAGCAACCGTTACTTACACAAGAATGGACTCATTTGTCCATCCAAATCACACATCGAAGACATTGTCCTTCAATCAATAAATCAAAAGCTTTGTTGATATCCTTGAAATCCATCTCATGAGTGACAAACCCATCCAAATTCAGTTCCTGTTGATAATTGGAGATGAAAGTTACTAAGAAGAAGCATTCCGAAAACTTGTTATTATGTCTAACATATAATATTAATAGAGGGGACAAAGGACATAGACTAAAAAAAATTGATTTTTTTTTTCACACAGTAGTACCTTGTCCATGTAGCGTTTAAGGAGAATAGGTACGTGAGTCTTAGGTTTGAGTCCTCCAAATAAACATCCCATGAGGCTCTTCCCACTAACGAGGACCTCACTACAGCTAAGGTTCAACTTGGATCCTGGCTTGTCCACGCCCAAAACTACTGTTTTTCCCCAACCCTATAGGCAAAGCATTAGTTTTAAGTTTTAACTGTTAAAGCATTCAACAAGTATGCATCAGTTAAAGAATTTATTATTGGAAATTGCAATCAAGACTACCTTTCTACAAGAAGCATATGCCTCATGCATCAATGATGCCATACCAACACATTCAAAGCAATAATCTGCTCCTCCACCAGTCATCTCTATGATAACCTGATCCACAACCGCATGTGAGAACAAAATTTAAAAACTCAAGTAAAGATTGGAGCTTTGAAGAGGGTAGAGGTAGACCTGGCTCACAGATTTGTTTTCACATTCTCCAGAATGGACAAAGTCCGTGACTCCAAACTTCTTCCCTGGGGAACAAACCCATAACATCATCAATCACATAGTTTGAGCACAATAATAACACAAATTAGCAAATCTATTTGACTAAATGCTTGATGTGGTATTATTAAACAAAACAAAAAAAAAACATTACCGATTTCATATCTTTCTGGGTTGACATCCACACCAATAATCCTAGTTGCTCCACAAAGTCTAGCTCCTTCAGCAACCTAGGAAACCATTCCCTTGCAATGAGCGTTTGAGTATAATAATACACCAAAAATCAAAACACAAAAAGAAAACAGAGCTAATGTGGATGATTCCTTACTGCTAATCCAATACTTCCCAGCCCAAAAATAGCTACTGTAGACCCTGGCTCCACACCTGCTGCTCTCCAAGCAGCACCTATCCCTAAAATATTGAATTTCATGAATGTTGTTGAGTAGTGATTTAAAATGTAAAAACAACCTTGTATTTACTTATGATCAGAACATAATTTATATGATGTAAATGTGTCTGATATATTTCTTCTCTAGTCTTGTATGAGTTTAAAGGTAAAGATGATACTCTGACAATGTAAAATTACCCGCTGATATACCACAGGTGATGAGGCATGCCCTGTTGGGTGGTATTGCCGGATCAATCTTGATTAGATGGGCAATGTCGACCACAGTGTACTCGCTAAAACTAGAAACAGACAAGAAATGGTGTATGGTCTCTCCTTTCAAATCCGTGAATCTAGAACTGGCATGTCTAGGCATCCAAGGTGACACCTCAAAAGGAAACTTTGAACAAAGGTTGCTCTTGCTTGATTTGCAATCTACACAGTCTCCACAATCAGGTAAGAAAATTGGGACAACCACATCTCCTTTTCTAACTTCACTTACATCCTCTCCTACGCTTTCCACAACCCTGGAATGATCACATCAAACTGAGTTGTAATTCATAAACAAACATCTAAGAAACTATATATAAGTTTTGTCAAATTCCTTTTCTAGAGGAATGAGAGATATATGGGATGAATGAAATAATGAAAAAAGAAGGAGCAAAAATAAAATGCTGCATAAACTCACCCAATTGCCTCGTGACCCAGAATTCTTGGATAAATGGCAGGATGGTCCTTCAAAACACAGAAAATACAACTTTTAAAAATCATTCAGAAGTTTCATTTAGAGAGACCAAAAAATGGTGGCCAGTGGCAACCTGCATGTTCCGAAAACTGATATCGGTTTGACAGAGAGAGGAGCATATAATACGAATGCGAGCTTCACCAGGCATTGGTGGCGCCACCATGATCTCTTCAATACTCAGTGGCACACCCGCTTTGCGACAAACCGCCGCTATATACAGTTTCCAAATGAAACATAACAAATGGTGTTCATAATACATATGAAACATACAATGAAACTAAGAAAAAGCCATTCAAAAATACGAAAGAAGGAAATGGTAGAACAGACAACATTGGTTTGTTTTCAGGAATGTTGGCACACCTTTGCATCTTATGGCTTGTCCTTCACTTGTTGTTGTGGCTACTTCATGTTCCATGGCAATCCAAAACACAAGATGAGCCAATGCAGCGTGTTAGTGTTAGTGAAAACTAACTTGGTGAGGGATATGAATATATGATACGACTTAAGTTCAGAGACAGTGAATATAGAAACATCAGATGGAGACTAATGAAACAACAAGGACAATTTGACAAACTAAGCACACCGACATTTCTGTTTCCCTTGAAGCTACCAAGCTAGGATGGCTTCATTTTTGTGGGTCACTCTCACCATCTCAGCCTCACGTTCCTGATCTTTCTATTTTATTTTTTTTAATTCATTGTTGATTATGAGATTAAAGTAGTAAAATTTAAATTCACCCACAAAGTTCTGAAAAAAAAAAAGAGTCTAGTATTAGCTGGAAAGTTAAATGGGAACTCTGAATTTCTAAACCAAAGAAATACTGAAATAGACTCTGCATGATTTGTGGTCCCTTTTTTTTATATCGGAATAAACTCTTACCTACCGCCCTTGTAAACTCTATCTCTATTCTTTAATGCTCTAAAAAATATATGAAAAAAAAGAGGCTTAATTGTATTTTGTTCTCTGTAGAAAAATTGTTTGTTTCAGTCTTTATATATTCACACGAGTTGAAGTTTTTATTTTGTTGTTCATATCATTACAAACGTTGCTGCTAGTACACCGATACAAGACTGAAACAAAAATAGTGGATGGTGGATTGTCATTAGTGATTCATGATGACTATAGCTTAAGCTTGTTTTTCAATGGAAATTAGACAGTATTCATTGCATGATTATCTGTCACAAAAAAATACTTGGAAGCATTGATGGTCATCACCATCAACTTTTTCGACAATTATTATTTATTGATGTCATAATTCAATTGCTCAAAGAAAAAATTACATGTACAAGAATGGACTCATTTGTCCATCCAAATTACACACCGAAGACACTGTCCTTCAATCAATAAATCAAAAGCTTTGTTGATATCCTTGAACTCCACCTCATGTGTAACAAACTCATCCAAATTCAGTTCCTGTTGATAATTGCAGAGGAAAAGTTACTAAAAAGAAACATCCTGAAAAGTTGGTTTCATGGCATTATTATCACTATATAATAGAGGGGGATCAATTCAAGAGCATAGACTAAAAAAAAGGAAAAGAAATTGCACACAGTACAGTACCTTGTCCATGTAGCGTTTAAGGAGAATAGGTATGTCAGACTTGGGTTTGAGTCCTCCAAATAAGCACCCCACAAGGCTCTTCCCGCTAATGAGTACATCATTACAACTAAGGCTCAACGTGGATCCTGGCTTGTCCACTCCCAAAACAATGGTTTTTCCCCAACCCTGTAGCCAAAGCACTAGTTTTAACAACTTTTCATCTGATAAGAATTTATTACTAGGAAACTTCATGAAGTACTAGGAATTCTAAATTAGTTAGCACAAAAGAAAACTATTACTAGTACTACTTTTGGTGGATTTTCAAGCTTTATGCTAGGCTGATTGATGATCCTTGAAAATGATATTGCAGTTATTGCTTCAATCGAATTATTCAATTGCATGTTTGGGGGAACTTTGAGAGATAGATAGAGGGAGAGGGATATAGAGAGAGACCTTTCTACAAGAAGCATATGCTTCTTGCATCAATGATGCCATGCCAATACATTCGAAGCAATAATCGGCTCCCCCACCAGTCATCTCTATGATAGCCTGATAAACAACCACACATGAGAAGGAAGTTTCAAGACTAAAGGTAATTAAATTAAATAAAGATTGGAGCCTAGAAGATGGTAGACCTGGCTCACAGATTTGTTTTCACTTTCTCCAGCATGGACAAAGTCAGTGAGTCCAAACTTTTTTCCTGAGTAAATCAGAGGAACAAACCCACAAAATCAATTACATAATATGAGCACAATATGTAACAACACAAACAAATTTATTTAAACAGATAATGCATTACCAGATTCATATTTTTTGGGGTTGACATCCACACCTATAATCCTAGTTGCTCCACAAAATCTAGCTCCCTCAGCAACCTAGGAAAAAACCATTCATTTGCAATGAGCATTTGAGTAGAATAAACCACAAAATACTAAAAGAAAATAGAGCTATGTGGATGATTCCTTACTGCTAATCCAATACTTCCCAGCCCAAAAATAGCTACTGTAGACCCTGGCTCCACACCTGCTGTTCTCCAAGCAGCACCTACCCCTAAAAGTGCAAGTTTAATAAAAATATAAAATTTCATGAATGTTGTTGAGTAGTGATGTAAAATACAAAAACAGCCATGTGTGTTATTTATGAACAAATATTCTGACTAAAATTTATACTTATGTAACTGATATAGTTCTTTTATATTCTTTTGTTTAATGTTTGCTATTTTGCATGGTTTATAGGCAAATTACCAGTTGATACACCACAGCTAAGTAGGCATGCCCTGTTGGGCGGTATTGTTGGATCAATCTTGGTTAGATGGGCAATGTCAACCACAGTGTACTCACTAAAACTAGACACAAACAAGAAATGGTGTATGGTCTCTCCTTTCAAATCCGTGAATCTAGAACTGGCATGTCTAGGCATCCAAGGAGACACCTTGAAAGGAAACTTTGAACAAAGGTTGCTCTTGCTTGATTTGCAATCTATGCACTCCCCACAATCAGGTATGAAAATTGGGATAACCACATCTCCTTTTGTGACTTCAGTTACACCCTCTCCTACGCTTTCCACAACCCTGGAATGGATCATATCAAAATTGGCTGGAACATCATCATCAGCTACTACTATAATATTAAATGTAACATGCAGAAGAAATAAAGTGGCTCAAGGTGGTAAATCGTTGGCAACCAACACAAAACATTTGGTGGCAAAGATGAATATAATTAGTCATGGAATTTGTTCTTAAATCAATGTTCAGATTGCTGTTGTTAAATCATCTGAAGGCTTGCTTGTAGACACACTTTGCTTCTTTTTTTTTTTTTTTTTTATCGAATCCATGCTCTAAATTGAAATACTAAAATCTGCCTCATAGCTATCCAATCCTTACTCTAGGATTGGATTTAGAAAATTAACTACTCGTGAGAGTTAGATCACAGAGATGGCTCTAAACAATTTTAGCAGGTGTAACACAGAATACTTTTCTGAAAGGCAAAACAGCAAACGTTTGAGCACAAGCTGTGTCAAAACCAAGCCATTACATGCATAAAAGATATAGCAATAGTCAATAGAGCCAAAAAAGAACAGTCACCTAATACAATTATTAATGCATGTAGAAATTAGAAACCATATCTGTAAGGACTGGGGATTGAAAACCACAACAAAGTTTGACGAAATATTTAAAGCACAAAAATTTAGTCTACCTACCTAAAAAACAAAGCCCAAAAGTTTATGTTGATGCAGAAAGATACAATACAAACAGGGCATTAATAAATAGTCGATTCCTTTTTCCTTAGGAATGAGAATGAGTGATATTATCCACTCCAGTAAATAAAATTACAAAATTAAAGAGTAAAAGGCATACACTAACTCACCCAACAGCCTCATGCCCCAAGATTCTTGGACAAATTGCAGGAGGGACCTTCAAACATGCAAAAAAAAAAATATCTTAAAAAATTCAATAAAAAGTTCCACTAAGGCTTTTAAAAGAGAAAGAAAAAGTAATCTAGATCAAAAGGAAAATGGTAAAGGAAAGACATTGACTAAGAAAATTGTGTGAAATAAATAAAAGAGAATATAGAAAATGGTGGCAACCTCCATCTTCCAAAAAGTAACATCACTGTGACAAAGAGAAGTGCATACAACACGAATCCGAACTTCACGAGGCATTGGTGGTGCCACAGTGATCTCCTCAATACTCAATGGAGAACCTGGCTTGCGGCAAATCGCAGCTAAATTTTGCAAATTCATAAAGCAGAACAAATAATAGTATTTAGAAATATGCAACATAAACATCATCTGCAAATAATAAAGAAGAACAAAGTTGCACTATTTATTCATATGAAACATAAATATATATCAACTTCAAACAGCTAAGGTATTTGAAATGAAAAAAAAAAAAAAAAGAGCATAGAAATTTCTTGTTTCTCATGAATCATGGCATGCAATACCTTTACATCTTATGGGTTGTCCTTCACTTGTTGTTGCTACTTTATCTTCTCCCATGGCTATCCAAAGCACAAGATCGATGATGAGTCAATCCACTGAGTTGCAGCAAAGAGTTGGGAGCTGACCTATGAAATATAAGTGCAAATTTTGGGTCAAGATAAATGTAATGAATTATTATTATTATTATTATTATTAGTGACGTGCATGTTGAGGAAAATGACTTAGAATATGAGTGGATGAGAAAGTTTGGTGGAGACTAATGAACTAAGGACAGATACATTTTCTCTTCCACGTGGATCTACCAACCTACCTCATGTTTGATAAAAAAAAAAAAAAAAAAAAACAACAACAACATAAATTATTTTATTTCAAACTCTATTTTTACCAATTTAATATTATAAGATTAAAATCATTTGAAATTAAACACATGCACACTAAATATATGAAGCGGTCGTTAATTTAAAATTGGGAAAATGTTTATTCTTGATTAATTTGACATTTTGACTTTTTAAAAAATGTTAGCTTTACTCGTTAACTTATTTATTATCTTTTTTGTCCTTTTGAACATGACAACACAGAATCACGTGAACTGCTGACCAGAATCATATGATTGAGATGAACGAATAAACAAAATCTTTGCTACACAAAAGTTTGAAGGTTCCTTGTTAGAACGATATCACGTTGCAAACAAACGAGACAGTGGAATAAACTGTATTGCAAAGATTGCTTTGACTTTTAACTAGTGAAAAATCTATTATAGTATTATCATTACTACTTTGGTGTCATGTCATCAACACTCTTTTGTGTTTAACAGTCTCTTGTGTTTATCACTCCTTTGTTTTTTTATTCCAGATTTCTGATCAGCAAATTAGAAGACTAGGCTTAATTTAATGGAACGCTTGATATCATATTTAGAGCTAGTAGTTTAGTACCATACATTGATTTGTAACTTTTGTTGCATGCTTGATAAATATGCGAGAAAAAGGATGCAGATTAATGGTTAACGAGGAAAGTTGTAAAACACAATCGGATCAAATAGATATGCTCTAAAAGTTGAACCAAATGTTGAAGATTTATGAGTTGTTCGTTCATTTGTTGATTGTAAAAAAAATAAACTAATCATCTAGATACCAATATCTTAAAGTTTAATATTAGAATAATAAAATAAACAGTAATAGTTTAAATAAACAAAATAAATAAGTACAATAAACTTATTAATATATTATATAAAAAAGGATAGTAAAAACATGATGAAATCTTATCTTACGTTAAAAAAAAAAAAGAATAAAATGAAAAATTAATAAATATTTTAAAAACAAAAAGAAAATAAATAATATAAGCAGTCAGAAGCTGTTATATATTTTTAAAAAACATTAGTTAAAGTTGTGTATAAAAAACACTATAAACTAATTAATATATATATATATATATATATAATTAAACTAAAATGACATATTAGTTAAACCCATCGTATTGGTACAAACAACAATTATCCTATATTGAAAATAATATATTTCGTGTCGGACTAGTTTATTATAAATAACAAATTAAAATGAAATAATAATAATATATATTATTTAGTATTTAGTCATAAATAAATAAAATTTCTATTTAATTTTGATAAATATATAATAGTTTTTCCCACTCTTTTTTTCTCCAGATTTGATTCTTCTGGTCCTAAATCCTAATCCGAAAATCATAGATCTGAGTGAATTGTGAGCAATAGATTCTGGAATTTCGCGGGTAATGGGTAGCTTCAGCGCTGAAGATCTGTCGACCATCGGCGGAATCGCCACCGTGTCGCTTCTCCACTCCTTCATTCCGACTCACTGGCTTCCTTTCTCCATTGTCGGTCGCGCTCAGAAATGGACTCTCTCCACAACCCTCATCGTCAGTACGTTCCACGTTTTTCCTTTTTCTTTTTCGATGTCAGTTTCAAAGAGATAAATTATTCTCATAAATTACTTTTGTTCTGTATAGAAACCAAATCTCGTGATGCGATTTTGAGTTCCCCCTTAGGTTATGGAATCTCGATGCATACATACATACACCTTGATTCAGTTAGTTTCTGATTTATGAGTTTGTTTGTTATCAAATTGCTCCAAGTACACAAGATCACATTAGATATTCACATGAAGGGGCCATGAATTGTTACTCAGCTGTAATGCCAAAGTTATTTGCATTAGTATTTACATTAATTGTTGTGTAATTAAAATTTAAAATATCAACTTTCACTTGTAAAGAGCCATTGTAGTATTTTTGCTTTGTTGAAAGCACTTTGAATTTCCTTCTTAGCCCTATCCATTGTTTCATAGTATGTAACCAACCCATGTGATGTCTATTACAAAGACTCGGAAGACGGTGTTCTTGGATTCTGTTCATTAAGTTTTTAACCTTATTCATTTTGTTTCATGCAGCTGCACTTGGAGCAATTTTGCACGTAATATCCACCTCACTGCTTGGTATAACAGCAATTACCATGGCAAACACCATTGCTGGTGAAGAAACAGTGCATAAGATTGCTTCACTTTTGCTTGTATTTCTGGGTGGTAGTTATATACTGTTGTTTCTTATGGGAAAGGGTGGTCATAGTCATTCCCACAACCAACCCATGGAGAAAATGGCTGTAGCTGGACTTATTCTTGTTCCTGCATTGTCTCCTTGTGCTACAACACTCCCAGTATTTCTTGCTGTTGGAAATTCCTCTTCCATGATGGTGCTTGCCATCATAGTACTACTATTCAGGTATTATTCAAATAAATCTTTTCCTTCATGATCATGAAAATATGTTTTTATTATTGAGAAACTAATGAAATACATTTATTCAATGTTGTTAAAACTGGACTGAAGAGTGAAACTAGGTAGGGGGACTAGGGAGATTCCATGCTTGTCTGAAGAGTTTTGAACATCTATTCAGTTTTGAGATTTAACTATAATCAGACAAGTGACGAATTCATGGTTAGACCAGTTGCCTAGTCTGGTTTGGCCTATCAACAATGACTATCGCTTGAACATTTGCCTACAATGTTAGGAAATACTGAGTTTTAAGTTGTAATTCACATGAAACAATCTCAAATTTATTAAACCTTTCAGGAAATGTGATAACATGACATCATGTATAACTTTTGTCATGACAACTTATGCTAAGGCTTCTAATAAGACATCATGTCTGACAAGCCTCTCTATTTTGGTACCACAAACTATTTGAATTTTGAGATGCTATCCAAGCTGAACAAAGATGGTTAACAATTCAGCTTGATCCCTTCCCTTGACAATTTTTTTGAATTTCAGGTTGCTTGATGGAACATATAAGAATCCTTATTTGTCTTGTATTAGAATTTTGAATGCTGTTCTGCACTAAAGATTCATAATCTTTAAGGCCCATTCTTAATCTGGGTTGATGCTACTTTGGTTTAGATGCCAACCAAGTTTGCAAAAAAAAAAAAAAAATTTAGATATTCATTACTAACGAAGCTTCACACATATTGCATTTACAGCACAATAACTGTGATGACTTCGCTAGTAGCATTATCATTCTATGGGGCCAGTCAGCTGAAGTTTCACTGGGTGGAGCGATATGACAAACTTCTTGTTGGTTCAGTGCTGTGTTTAGTAGGAGTCTTGACCCTACTTTTTCACGATCATGATCATGATCATGAAGTAGTTTCGATTGGAAAGCATACACATAGGAAGATTATTTCCTTGTGAGATATATGAAGGTTTTTGTAATTACATGCTTATGAGCATTGTCACGGTATTGTTTTTATTTTGTATCAGAAGAAAAAAAGAAAAACAGATGTTGCTGCTTAGGAGAATTGATCATCTTGGTCTAGTTAAAGTGATTGTATACTGAGTTTTCAATGTGAAATTAATGTTTTTTTGGTACAAAATTACTTTGATTAAAACTTAAAAATGAATCACCAATAAATTATTCTAGTCTCTGAAAGAATGACTATTCTCTAATTTCACTATAACCTGACGGATCATTATATTATTAAACTTTATTGTGAGTGTTAAACTCGAAATTATAGCCTAGTTGTCCATCATCAATTATCAGTTGCGGGCGGTTCAGTAATCTTGCAAGCCTGAAATAATCAATTTTTAATCAATTAGTTTTTTTTTTAAATTGAAATAAACATTTTTTTTTTTTATCAATTTTAGTTCATCTAGCTTGTATGCTTACACCATTCCTAATTAAAATTTTATAGTCTAGTTAGTAGTTATGATGCATGTTACGTTTTGCATGATAATGAAACAAAATGATTGGTCAAGACTATTACAATAACAATAATTATTATTTTTAAGTAAATACAATGATTGCTGCATTTACTAAAATCAAATCAAATTAAATTACTAAATTTAATTTATTTTTAAATGTGTGATTTTTTATGAGTACATGAATATTAAAAATACATTTATAATATATATATATATATATATATATATATATATTATAAATATTATCGAATAAAACAATACTTGCAAAGATTGATAGTTGATACCATTATGAAAACTTCTATCAAATAAAGAGGATTATTAAATCACAATATAAAAATATTTTACATTATCATTTATTTACAATCTAATTTTTAAAATCATGCAAATAGTGAATTATGCTTAAATGAAAATATTTTTATTAATGTATGTAAAAATTTAAAAATATATATCATAAAGATTCATAAAAGATTATATATTAAATGAATAAATACTATTTAAAAAAAATTACTTTATAAAATGCATTTTTAAAATAGAAAAATCAAATTTATATTATGTAAAATATAGAAATTGATAAAATTATTCTTTAGAAAATTTTGAATATATATATCAATTTCTATAACTATATATAGAAAAAATATTATTAAATGAAAAAAAAATTATTACAAAATTTAATACCAATGGATTTTATTCATTAAATTTTAATTAATTTTATCATTGTTGAAAAACTAGATTATAAAATAGATTTTTTTAAACATATTTATACTATACAATTCTCTTTGTATCTATTCTTAATTATTATTTTATAGAAAATTTTGAATATATATCTATATATGTATCAATTTCTATAACCATATATAGAAAATTATATTATTAAATGAAAAAATTATTACAAAATTTAATACCAATAGATTTTATTCATTAAATTTTAATTAATTTTATCATTGTTGAAAAACTAGATTATAAAATAGATTTTTTTAAACATATTTATACAATACAATTCTCTTTGTATCTATTCTTAATTATTATTTATATAAATATTATGATCTATTTTTTTTAATGTAATTATATATTTTTAAAACCCTACTAAAATGTTAATTCAAGTGAAACTAGGCTGGATCCCTTAAAATAATGTCTGTGAATGAAAATTAAAAATAATTTTTTGCAATTATTATTATTCATAAAAAAATATTTTAAGTAATAAATTTGAAACATAAAGGTTAATTTATTTAAAATTAAAATAAGTGATTACTAAATAAATGATTATTTCATAAATAAATAAATTTTATTTTTTTAAATAAACAAAAATTTGGTTATTTTAAACAGAAATGATTTAAACAAATATACTGAAAAATAAATAATTACTTATTTTATTAAAATAAATACTTATTTCATTATTTTACTTTTTGCTAATAATATTGGTACGACGGAGCTTGGAAGGGACAGGGGAGCCATGGCCACCCTAAAGTTTTGTAAAAGTGTATATATACATATATAATGTAATAAGATATAAAGAATTTTACAATAAAAAAAAAAAATAGAAGGGATGTTTTTGTTAGAGATTCGTAGAATTAAAAGGAGGTTGAAATTTTGCACCAAAAAAAAAAGGAGGTTGAAATTAAAGTTTGCAGTGCATCAATACTTTTTTTTTTTTTTTGAAAAAAACACATTTACATCATATTATTAATTGATAATATGTAAATTGATCAAAATTTATTATAGAAAATAATATATTATTTTTGATAATTTAATTTAATGTCATCTTTTTTTATTAATTTTGGTTAACAACATGCAATCACTTAAATTTTAGATATATAATAATAGTGTGATATTCACTAAATTACTTTTGTTTGTCCTTTATTTTCATTTTATATTATAACTTAGTCTTTTATATTTTAAACGTGGCAAAATGATTATTTGCTTATTAAAGTTATAAATGGTTCCTTAAATAATATTTTTGTACGGCTTCTTTATCCTAAAGTATTACATTTTTTAGTTTTTTTAAGAGATAAACACGCTTTTAAAAATTACTGAATGGATTATTTTACTAACTTTTAATAAATAAGAGATACTACTTTATAACTTTAAAAAAATAAAATCCTAAAGAATTGTAGCTTTAAATAAATATAGATATCATGTGAATGATATTTTATATCTAATTTATGTATTAAAAAATAAATTGGTTCCTCAAAGTTTTTAATTTTTAGATAAGTTCGGTATTAGATATGAAGTATTAAGTAGATTAAGTCTACTTACCACTCGAATCATGAATTTATTGAGGCATATTTCATTAAATAAGTTTAAATAAATATAAAAATTGTTAATATGATTTTTATATAAATATTTTCTCTGTTATTAATTGGTGTATTTATTAAATATGATATATAACTAACATTAATAATATTATGAAATCAAATATTTTAATTAAAACCATAATATTATCTAATTTATAGAATATTAAATACAAAAATATTTAATTATTTTTTAAGTCAATGAGTAATTTACTTAAAATATATATATCTAAAATTTAAACAATATATATATTGGTCAATTAGTTACTAATATTATTTAAATGATTTAGAAATATTTTGGTTATGATTTAATTAATTATTTAATACTTTAAATGTATTTATCACTTTACTTGTATATATTAATTTGATTTGAAATATGAATTTGAATGTATTGAACGTGGAATCATATTATTACATCTCAGTTTTCTCTTTCTTTACAAGAAAAAAATAAAATAAAATAAAAATAAATAAATAAATATATATATATATATATATATATATATATATATATAACACATTTAATTGAATTAGCAATAATTTGATTTAGTATTAAAGTTACTTTTAAATTTTATGCATCATTCATGTGAATTTAGATTCAGATTTGAGTCTGAATTTAATTTAAAATTCATAAATTTTAATTTAAAATTTTAGATAGTTTACATACAAATTATTTAGTGTTTTTAATTTACAACTTCACTATTTGTTTGTATAAGCCTTTTAATTTAATTTTAATATGTTGATTATGAATATTTTGAATTTAATTTGATATTAGTCAAACATTATTAATTTTTAGAATTAATATTTATAAAATGATTAAAAAAATAAATTGGTGAGTAATGCAATTATCTAATTACTTTGACTTTAATCTTCCTTTTATACATGCTTAGGAACAACATCTTTAATATAAATAGGTGTTAAGATACAAATTATTTTTCACGGTTAAACGATCATTTCTAGATTTTCGTTAAGTTTTTGTAAGAGAGTTATTTTTCACATCCATAATGAATCATTTTTTGTCTCCAAACAGAGCAGGGACTCAAAAGAATGAGAGCATCACTAAGGACGGTGATAGCGGCGGCGGTGCCTACAATCAAATGCTTAATAGATATCAATCACTCAAGCTCCGCTCAATGCCACCTCAGGATATGCAACACTCAATAGCATCTCAGAGTATGCAACAAGTCACTCAAAATTATCCACATCATATCCATTTCATGCAAGGTACCAACTTATTATGTCTAATAATAAATGTCAATCAATTTTATTTTTATCAAGAAATATTAATGGTTAATTTGTTGTTTTTTTTTTAATCAGTGGAGACAGTCGTGATCTTTCCTTCCTTCCTTCCTACTTTCACTATTTAGACTACCTTATGTCTCTAGGAAATGATTGATTATAAATCATTAACTATTTTATTTGAATTCATTTTTTTCATATGTTAAATGCAGGAAAGTACCAAGGGAACAATCTTGTAGATGTCAAGACTCAACCGATGGAGCCTCATGCCTTCTCCTCTTCCAACAACATGAATGCATCACCAATAGCAGCAACTAGATATGGTCAAATGTTCCCTTTTGCTTTTCAAAGTGCCCCTCTAGGGCAAACTAGTCACACAAGTGGTTTTTCAAATCCTTCAATTGGAACTATGTTTCATAACCCACAAAACCTTCCAAGCTATCCTTATGGAGCAAATTCCCTACACCCAAATCACCAAACAAACAACTCCTCAGTTTTTAATTATTCAGATCTTCAACCAAGGGTTGACATGAATAATTTTCATTGTGTAAAGGGTATTATTGCTAAGCCTAGTCTCTTACCTCCGGATCAAAATAAAAAATTGGACCTGTTTTCTTATAAGGGTTTAACTCATGAGAGAGCAATGAAACGTCCCTTATGTGAATTTCAAGAAATTGATGCCACAACAAGTGCTTCAAAAAGGACAAGAATGGACTTTTCTCCATTGATCAATTGTTACAAAGGAGTGCAATCTAAGATGGAAAAGATATTTTCTTCCGATGTTGAGAAGCATCCAGTTTCTACCTCCAAGATTAAAACAGATGCTAAAGAGAATACTGAAGAGGATGATTTGGATCTCTCACTACACCTTTGAATTATGTGCCGGACATCTTTTTTAGTTTAATGTTTGTCTTTATTTATGTTTTGTAACTCTTAGTTGAAATGTCTCTTTATTTATGAGTTTGTTTTCTTGTCCTTCTTATACAATTAATGGATTTCTTGTTTTTCAATTCAGATGCTCTTATAGTTATAATGAATGATGCATTGTTATTATGTTTACAAGTTACAATAGTTTTTTTTTTTTTCTCTCCTTTTCTCCTTCTCTCGCTGACTCATAAACAACAACACTTTCAATATAAAAAAAAATAAAATGCCAAAACTTCAAAATAAATGTAAAAGTAATTTTTTAAATTGAATTATTAAATTATAATAACATTTCAACCAGACCAAAGTCTTGGAAGAGTGTCAATTTGATGATGGTTTTATTTTTTTATTATTGTTATATCCATTTTTTTTTTTATTGTCGAAGCACCGATACATGTCTCTATACTTTATTTGTCTGTGACCAATATTTTGTAGAATGACAATCAACTTTTATCAAAGACGTGTATTTGTATCATTTTGGGCACAATGGATATATATAAAAACCTAAAAAATATCAATTAACATATATTTGGGATGGTTGGGATATCTTAGTTTTTAGTTTTTAAATGCGAATTTCAAAATAAAACATATTCTACTATAATGAATTTGGTTTAGTTTTTATCTTAAACACATAACATTTTTCAATTAATTTTGAAAACTAAAAAAGTTAGTTTAAACCTAATTAATTTGAATGATAATAGACTAAGAACTCTTAATCAAGATCTTAGGTTCATTATAATGATTAATGATCAATAAAAGTTGAGGAATACTTTATATATTTGAAATTATTTGTAATAATGTATCAAACCTAAATATTATTTTTGTAATTATTAAAATTAAACATTGTCAACTATTTGTAAATTGTCATATAATTGAAAATTATTTCTTTGTAACAATGATTTTAAAAGTCATTTAATGAATTTAATAATATATAAGTTACCAAACTCATTAAATTATGTATAAATATACCACTTGTCGAATAAAACATTTTTCATATAATAATAGTGTAGGGAAATTTTGCATACAAAAAAGTTACACATATTTCATTAAACAATTTCTAGATTTATACCTCTTTACAATGAAAATCACATTTTTAAAACAAAAATAAAACATTAATTAAGTAGCTCTATAAATTTTCCATGGAATATTGTCAATGATGTTTACTATAATATAATATAATATAATATATATATATTTATCTATTATCTATTTTCATTATTTATAATTTAAATATTTTAGATTTCATTTGTTGAAAAGTTTTCACAGTCACATATGCATCTTAAATTTTAAATAATTAAATTTGTAATTACACGTTGTTGTTGTTGTTATTATTATTATTATTATTATTATTTACTGATAAAAAAACATTATTATTATTATTATTTAATCTTAAACACCTAACTTTCAATTTTTTTTCTTAATTTATTTGAAATATTTTTATGATTAAATTTTAATTTCAATTTAATGATTTTAAAAAATTGATATTGTCATTAATTTATAAGTGCATTTTTCCTTTGCATTGTCTTTTATCTTATTTCATTTTTGGAAGTTGAATATCCAAGCATTAATGTTCGTATTCCTCTTTTGCATTATTTTCAAAATTAATCAATTTAATAATTTAACAAAAATAATATTATATTATTTCCTTTTTGAATTTGAATATCCATATGCATTAACAAGTGCATTTTTCTTTTGGATTGTTTTCTATCTTATTTCATTTTTTGAAGTTGAATATGCATGAATGCATTAATTAATGTCTGCATTTCTCCTTTCCATGATTTTCTATCTTATTTTCTTCGTTGAAGTTGAATGTTTTCATTTCTCCTTTACATTATTTTCTAAATTAGTATGATCTCACTTCCTTTTTCTTTTAAAGTTGAATATCCATGAATTAATGCTTGCATCTTATATGTATTATTTTCTAAATATTCAAGTTTAGGTACACGATTTATTAAACATTTTATGATGGATAATCTTATCATTAGGTAAGATCACCATAAATGACAAGATTTTTTGTTTAAATATTTAACATAATTGAATATTCAAAACCAGTAAATTAAGATTATTAAGATAAAATAATCCCACCGACTCACACATTGAGTGATTAGGCTAATGTTTTAATTGAATTAACAAAAAAAAATTTAAATTATCGTGTTATCATATTGTTATTTAAAAAAAAAAACACAAACCATCATCGATTAATTTTTCAAAGATACAAAATACATGATTAAATTTATATTTTACATGACCACTTTAGTTATCTGTAAAGAATATGGTGACACTATGCTTGAAGAATATGGTGACATTTATTGTGGCCCACAGTATTGAAAAGACGAATTTAGAATTAGCAATGTAGAAAAAGTAAAGCATCGATTAAAGAAAGGCATGAAACAAAAAAAGCTTATAAAGCCAAGAAACTAATCAGTAATCACATTCACTCACATGTCCACATTTCCTACGCTACACCTTTGTGATTGTCACGATGTTTCACTTTACCAACCTAAGCAAATGTTTAATACTACATTGCTACTACATGATATCATTTTAATATTACTTAACTGTACTTTTATTAATTTTATAAATTACACATTTAACAATTAATATAAAATCAAATAACTAATTCACATGCATAATTTAGTTAGTAGTGTTAAATTTATATTTTTTTTAACTATTCCATTGCAGAGTGTGATGCCAAACTATATTCCTTGTCGGAAAAAATTCATAGTTGGCGATTCAAAACCTGGTATGAGTTTAGACACTCTCTCACTCACTATACTTTATCAATCAGAGAATATTATTGAAAATTCAAGCAACACATTTGTAACTTTATTTTTAATTAAAGCTTTTTCATATTTTGTTTCTCTTCAAAAAAATTTAAAAGAATAAACAAATAAACCTGTAAGGATTTAATGAGATGGAAAATGAACGATGGAAAATGAGATGCCTTTGAAAAGAAAGCTAGTACAATTTGCTTTCTTGTGCATTGGTATATTGAATGTTCCAAGCGCGTGTTTCTCACGCTTCACTTTCGGCAGAGAGTGGGACCCACGTGGAGGTGGGCATATTCACTGTGTCCTCCTATGTTTCTTTTGCATGGAACCGGCCATGATAACATTACATTATTTTTTTTCTCTCTCTTCTCTGAAAATTCTCAAATCCCATATCTGTCAATGATTCTCTTACATGGGTCTTTGCTGAAATCCAAGTTCAAATTGTGCAGCTTTACTTCACTGCAGCTTTGGTACCCACCAAATTTTCCATCTTTTTCCAAATTCCAATTTTTCTTTTTTGGATGGTGCTTCACTCTGATTTTTGCTTTTTGGGTACCCCATTTGTTCCTGCTACATAAACTGGTTTTGGGTTTGATCCCACTTTTTTTTTTTTTTTTGGCTAATTACTCAAAAATTTCCCACCTTCTATTTTGGAGCTGGGTTATCTATCCCTTCCTTGAAAATTTCCTCCTTTGTGGTAAATTTCATTGCTTTCTGCATATCTACGCACTCACTCACTGTGTTTCTCATTGGGTTTTGAACAGTGTCTTTTTTGGCTCTCAGCTTCAGCTTTCCACTATTGCTATCTTTTTGGATAGTGAATGCTCTTTTTCTTTGATTGTTGTGGAGTTTGAGCTGGTTTTCCCTCTTCAATTGTTGCTGTGATTTCATCTAACATTATTTTCCACAGCATATTCCTCAGATCAGATGCAATTTTTGTTTGCTTGTGTGTCCAGATCAAAATTGATGGTGACATTTCATAGTTTTTGACAGTTATCATCCCCACCAGTTCTTTAGATGTTACAAACACCATCATGTTTCTGTGTACCTAAAAAGGACACTTGTGATCTGTATTTTTCTTGGGGCAATTGTTGCTAAGTTTTCTATGTTAATTCATTTATTGTGTATTTAATACATTTGGTGTTTGATGAATTTACAGTTAGAACTTCAGTGAGGGATTTCCATAAAGGGAAAGGCAATTTGAGCTAGATTTGGGATAATGGGAGCCTCAAACTCCAAAATTGAGGATGATAAGGCACTACAGCTATGCCGTGAAAGGAGGAAATTTGTGAAGCAAGCACTTGATGGGCGTTGCTCGCTAGCAGCTGCTCATGTTTCATATATTCAATCACTGAAAAATACAGGAACAGCTCTGAGAAAATTCACAGAACCTGAGGGACCAATTGAACCTTCTTCTTTGTACACCAATGCAACACCAGATCAACAACCACTTGCTTTAACTGAAACTGGAAGGACCCTCTCATTCTCTTCACCATCTGTGTCACATCACATAGATGCAGCAGCTGAACATGAAACATTCTCTCCAACTCCCTCCCCTCCTAGTTCTACTAGTAAGTTCAGAGCAAATCATATGAAACATAGCACTATTTCTTCTAAGAAAGTTGAAGAAAAACTACCTGTACCTGTTATAGGAATGGTAACATCATCAGGCACTACTACACAGAATGCTGCCAGTGTAATGTCTTCTGAAAGAGCAGCAGCATTTGATGATTCTGCTCTTCCAGCTGGAACTCCACAGTGGGATTTCTTTGGTCTCTTTCACCCCATTGACCATCAATTTTCTTTTCAAGATGGGAAGGGTATGCATCAAGATATAGGGAATGCTGATGATCTACAAAGACTAAGGGAGGAGGAAGGAATTCCTGAGTTGGAAGATGATGAAGAGAAGGCTTCATCTCATGGAAAGGAACACTCTAGGGACTCTGATGATGAATTTGATGATGAGCCTGCTACAGAAACTCTAGTCCAAAGATTTGAAAATCTAAATAGATCTAACAGTCATGTTCAAGCAACTGTTGAACCTGCCACAACTAAGCCTCTCAGAGGACATTCAGCTTCTGAAGTTGAATTAGTAAATGGAGAAAAGGGGAAGTCTTCTAATTTATCTCCATTAAAGACAGCAGCACCTATGGCAGCTTTGCCTCCACCTGAAACAAATAAACCAATGGAGAGGGAAAGTCGTAACGAAAATAAAGTCACCCCTAAGAATTTCTTTTCAAGCGTGAGAGATATTGAACTGCTCTTTATTAAAGCTTCAGAATCTGGCAAAGAGGTTCCAAGGATGCTTGAAGCAAACAAATTTCACTTTCGTCCAATATTCCCAGGAAAAGAAAGTAATCTTTCTGTCTCTCATCTTTTCTTTCTATATGGCTGTGAATACTAAATATTAGCAGTTCTTACTTTTTAGTATAAGTAAAATATAATGATGAGATTTTGAATCACAATTTCTTTTCCCCATAATAATGCTTCTACTTAAGATACACTCTGAGACACCCTATAGGCTACAGACACTCCTTGCATGGATACCATTGATTAACATTGGTACATTTTTTACTAAAATATATTCATGTTGTTGATATCCTTGAGGTTAGAAAGAAAAATTCACTGTGTTTCAAAGAGGCTTTTGAAAGTTTATCTTCATTGCTGTGTAATTGATTTCAAAATGGATTTAAAATTTTAACCAGATAATTTTTATTTTTAACAGATGGTTCTGTGGTGTCCTCGTTTATGAAGGCATGTTTCTCATGTGGAGAAGACCCAAGTCAAGTTCCTGAAGGTAGTTTGAGTCATTTCAAATGTTTCTCATTCATTTTTCCCAGACATTGCTGACCTTGTTGGGTTGAACAAATCTAAGTCTACACATTTTCCTTCAGTAGGAAATATGCGAATTGCAATTCCTATTTTTACATCTGGCAATTGTTGGTGTTGGTCAAGAAATTGTTGAATGTTCTGGTCCTGTGGTGTAGAGAATCTAGAGAATTTGGTTTTATGAGAAGATATAACTGATGTTGTTCATTTCCTACTTACTGTAACGTTCATTTTAAGTTCCTTTCCTTTTAATACTGCAAATACTGAAACATAGCAATAGCATTCTCTAGTCTGATATTTAAAGTGAAACTCATTTCAGAAGATAAGGTTATATTAGACCATCTGATTCTGAAGTTTTTTTAACAAGAAATTTTCCCTATCTAACTCTTTAATTTAGATATTCATTCCTGTTTTTTGCAATGAATCTAACTTTTCCGTCTTTACATTTTCCTAGAACCTGCTCAAAACTCAATGGAGTACTTAACTTGGCATAGGACGGCATCATCTCGATCTTCCTCATCCAGAAACCCCTTAGGAGCAAACCCAATTGACAATGCTGAGGACCATACAAATAATCTCTTTGATAATTCTTGCATGATCTCTGGAAGCCATGCGTCAACCTTGGATAGGCTATTTGCTTGGGAAAGGAAACTCTACGATGAAGTGAAGGTATCATGTCTTTCTTATCAACAATTTTGCCAACCTTTGTGTATTTTCTGTAAGTTACATTTTGATAATATCATAATAGTATGTTGCACAAGTCTTGTTTTGGATCTTAGACTAAAACCCTGAAGTTATTCCCGTTGAGTGTTGACGGTTAAATATTTTGAATAAATAGGTATATGTCATAGAATATGGCTATTTCTCTGTCTGTTTGCTAATATCATTGTTTGTTTCTGCAAGTAGGCTAGTGAGATTATCAGAAAGGAATATGACATGAAGTGTAAATTCTTAAGGCAACTGGAATCAAAAGGAGAAAAGACCTCCACAGTTGATAAAACTCGTGCTACAGTCAAGGATCTGCACTCAAGAATCGGAGTTGCAATTCACAGGATAGACTCTATATCAAAGAGGATTGAAGAGTTGCGGGACAGAGAGCTTCAGCCACAACTTGAGGAGTTGATTGAAGGGTACGATTCTGTAGGTCTTGCTTGTCTAATTGACTATCTATTTCTTGCTGACATGTATAGTCTTGATAGTAATACATTATATACCAGTGGGATAAAGGATGCACCAAGAAGACCAGAACGAAATTCCACAAGAACAAAGTTTATTATGGAGTTTCTATTAATAATTTTGGTAAAAGTTGCTATATCTGATGAAGTTCTTCATTTCGTAAAAGTTTTCAACGAAGCCTATAAATTTATTAAACAAAAAAGAGATAGTCAGCAATCAAATGCTCACTTACTGAAATACACTATATTGCTTCTGTGAAAGCCATTCTATGTCAAGCTTAGGTGACTGAATTACACCCATGTAAACTTATTTATATTGATTGATATGAGGTTCTTGCTTTTGTATTTAATCTGTTTCTGTTATGCTTTGTTGACAGGATGTATCAGATGTGGGAAGTGATGCATGAATGCCACAAACAGCAGTGTCAGATAATGTCAGCAGCATATAACAACAGCCATGCTAGAATCACCATGCATTCGGAATTACGTAGACAGATTACTTCCTATCTGGAAAATGAACTCCAATTTCTATTATCAAGCTTTACCAAGTGGATTGGAGCTCAGAGATCCTATCTGGAGGCTATAAATGGATGGCTTCACAAATGTGTTTCTCTTCAAGAAAAATCATCCACGAGAAAAAGGAAGCCTCAATCTGTGATTCCTCTTCTTATCCGTTGTGGTCCTCCGATATATGTCACCTGTTATTTCTGGTTGGATAAACTTAATTCCTTACCTGTAAAGGATGTTGCAGATTCGATTAAGAGTTTGGCGGCAGATATTGCCCAGTTCTTACCACACCAAGACAAGAACCAAGGAAAAGGTGCTCATCCTCATACATCGACATGGAAGGCTGATATAGGTGGCGAATCAGCAGATGGTCTATTGAGGGACGACATGTCAGAGGACTGGGTTACAGGTCTTGATCAATTTCGACGAAGCTTGATTCGATTTCTCGGTCAATTGAATAATTTGTCCGGTTGTTCTGTCAAAATGTACACAGAACTTCGACATGCCATTCAGGAAAACAAAAGGTACCAGCGTTTGAATTCTCAGCTCAAAATGGTCATTTGAGTTCTCAGTCTCAAGATGGTAATCAGAATTCTGAATCTCAAAGTTGATCCCTCAAAGTCACAATCACAAACATCCACACGATTAGAGAATTGCAATGAAACATTGTGGAATTGCAGAAAAATAGCATTGTGTTGAGCATACAAGTCCACAGGATGGAGCATTTGTGCATGGTAGGATGTAATAAAGTCATCACGGATTGACACTTATTTGTTCATTTAGTCCTTCTAAGAATACAAGGGAGCTGATAGATTGCACTGGAGAGTTTGAGTGCATGATTAAGAATTCAGTAAGTAAGAGCTGTAAGTGTAAGTAAGAGCTGTAAGTGTAAGTACTAGGTTCTGATGGTGGAGAAATTTGGGTGCAATTTTTTTGCTAATAAAGGGTTTGTACCAGGACTTGTACTTGTACACCCCTCGTTAAAACAAGTTCAATATATACCGATGATTATGTCTTAAAAAGTGTCACTGCATTCTCTTTTTTAAGTAAGGAAATTACTAAATTCTCCTTTTTAACCTAGTTACATGTACAATCACACCAAAAAAGAAATGCACAGAATCAAATTCTGAATTATAAAAAAATAAAAAGTTACTAAACAAATCTAATGAAAAATCTCTACTTTATTGAGTCTATCTTATAAAAAAAAAAAAAAAAGTGTTTCACCATGCAATAGCTGAGAGGAAATAATGGAAGACTTTCACATAAATCAAAGTAAGCAAATAAACAATTGGCATTATCTCAATACCTTTTAATCATAACATCACATTTGCTAAGGATGGAACCAATCTTTTTCCTCATACGTCAAATAAACTCGCCGGCACGCTAGCTAGCACCTAATATTTGGAATTAGCTTTGACTTATACACGCCGTTGTGGAAGGAAATAACTTTGCAATGACTTCTAAATCTAATACCCAGCTTGCTATGCTACAATGACAGCATGGAAACAGTAAATTGATAAAGATGCACCGAAAATTATGGTGGGATAGTGGAGCATTCAATTATAAGGAGCTTCCTTCGATTCTAAGCATACTCTCTTTGTGCACATAAACTTCACTAATTGACTTTGACAGATTAGTAAAAAGTAAAAAGTAAAAACAAATAAAGGTAAAGTAAATGATATTAGTCATTGTCAATATTACACCTGTCACACTTGTCTTTTTATGTATTAAGGTTTCATACAGTAGCTGTTTCATTTGGTGGGTTCGAAGCAAGCTGCGGTTTGATTTCATACACCACCAACCAATCAACAAAAATTCCCAATTGAAGAATGAACAATGAACTTACTTTATTCAATAAAATCGTATCAATAAATGTGCTACTATGTAATGTAATGTATACGAAAATTTGTATAATCTCTGCAAATCATAATCACTACATTATTTGAAATATAAACAATGTAAAAAAAAAAAAAAGAATGTTTCAGTCCCTATTTCTAACAAAGCAGCAAAAAACAAAAAACACCATCTGACTCTGCTGTCCACGTTTTCATCACCAAAGGTCCACGTTATAACTACAACGTTTAGAAACAATCTTGGCCCGCGCCGTTAACTCATTCACCGTCACATCACAGTTCACCTTAACGGTAATCTTCCACGTCTTAACGGACCCTACCTTTATTTTCACCGGCGCCCTAATCCTAACGGTCAACGGCACTCTCCGTTTGGTCTGCGCCTCCAGCAACGCTCTTTGGTCCTCACTCCTCAGCTCAATTCCGTTACCCCTCAACGCTGTCCCAAACACCGTCACGTTATTTGACGGCTGATAAAACGCGGGCAGAGCGCCGTTACACAGCCTCGCGTCCTTGTAAAACACTTCGGCGGAGCTATCCTTCAAGTAATGGATTCCGATCTTGTTGTTAGGGTTATCGGCCTTGACGGTGACGTTGAAATCCGGCGAGATCGCTGCCGCGGGCGACAGCGAGGTGAGGTTAATGCCTGTGACGGCGATGTTTTCGATGGAGTATTTTGGAGCCTCCGGACGGAAAACGAGGTAGAGGACGCCAGCGGCGATGGCGAGGAGCACAACGAGAATGAAGATGATTCCGATGAGCCAGCAGAGGCAGCAGCAGAATCGGCACCGACGGTGTTTTCGGCGAGTGTATTGGTCGTAGCGGCGAGCGTTCTCCGGCGGAGGGACGCGGTAGACTTGGTCCTTCGGGATCTGGATGACGTATGTTCCGGGCGGAGGCACCGGCTTCGCTGAAGGCGGTGGAGACGGCGGTTTCGGACGGACGGAGGCGTCCAGAGACGACGGCTGTAGTGATTCGGCGGAAGCGGGAGGCGAGTCGCGGGGGTGAACTCGGTCGGCCATTGAGTGAATCACAGTGAGGAGTCAAGAAGCTCTCTGCAAATTCAAATGAAATGAAAATGAAAACGCAAACTTGGAAGCGAAGAGAAGAGTGAGTGAGTGTTGTGCTGTGTTCCGTGGAATGGATTATATATCATATAAGAAGCAAACGGTTTACGCGTTGGTATGTAATAGCCACGCGGTTTAGGGGATACTTTACTAGTAATCAAAAATCTAATTAATTAATACTACTATTTTTTTTTCTGAATAATTAATTAATATTTAATACTACTATTCTATATAAAAAAAAATATATATATATATATATATATATATTAAATCCTAGTATTTTTATTTTTAAAATATCTTATTTATTTTTATGATTAAATTAGTGTATATTTGTTTAGAGATTAGTTGTAAAAAAATTTTAAAAAATAATTAAATGATTAAAATGTATTATTATATTTATAATGCCAATATAATTTAACAAATATTAAATAAATTTTCAAATTAGTCAAAAAGTTTTTTATTACTAGATGATAGTCAAAAAGAACACACCCAACATCAAATGCTGCTTTGCACGTTGGAATCATTGTTATTATTTTTTAAATTTCCCAAAATTAATTAATAAGAAGTGTGAGCCGTGATCACTAATAGAATTTAATTCTGACATATTATTTTTAACAAAACTGAATTAAACTTAAAATTCTAACAAGCTAATATAACTTGCTTGATAGAGGAAGGAGCAATGAAAAGAGATTGAAGGGCTATAGTAATTGGATAAGAGAAGAGAAAAGAGAGAGCAATAAGTGTATTAATTTATAGGGAGTTAGTAATGAGAAAGCACGTCATGGATTGTGGAATTAGCAATATAATATAATATGGTTATTCGAAGATGGGGTACAGTTCAATGTGGGATAACTCACAGGTTGGCAATGTTTAGAAAAAAGTCAAAAAACACACGGAAGCTGAATGAATGAATGAATAATATTAATAAGTCAAAGGAGTGTTTGGGTGTGCCATTTGGAATGTTGGATATTTCATGTACCTTCTTTAATCCTATCTTATCTAATTTTGCTGCCTCATTGCCGATTCGTTTTGTCTACGTCTTTGTTAGTTAGCGCTTAGCCACACGCGGTTTTGTTTCTTATGCCTAAACCCTTCTTCGATGCTTTCCCTTTCCTATATGTTGTTGCATTTGTCTTTGCACCAATATTACTCAACGTAATTTATAAATGTAAATATAACGTTTTTCATGAATGAAACTTTTATGAATTTAAGATTTCGTAGATACAATCCTAATGATTTAAGATTTAATGATGAAAGTTTAAGAATTTAGTATTTCATACATGTAAATTTGAGGATTTAAAGTTTCATAAATGTAACACTAAGAATTTAAAATTTCATTGATACAACCCTAATGATTTAGGATTTCGTAGATGGAACCCTAAGTATTTGAGATTTTGTAGATATAACCCTAAGGATTTAAGATTTCGTAGATGTAACCTTAAAAATTTAGGGTTTCATAGATGTAACTCTAAGGTTTTCAGTGTTTCGTTGATATAACCCTAATGATTTACAATTTCGTGAATGAAACCTTACATTATGATATATGGTTTATTATTTATGCCTTATGTTTAAAATTTATAAGTTTAGAGTTTATTATCTAAGTATTTAGTGTTGCATTATTTATGATTTGATGGTTTATGATTTAAAGTTTCATGGTTTAAAATTTAAGGTTTCATTTCATGGTTCAGGATTTAGGATTTCATTTAAAATATAGGTTTGACTTTTATGATTTATGATTTAGGATTTAGGATTTCATTTAGTGTTTTTAGATTTAAACTTTTATAAAAAAAAATTAAAACCTATATTAAGATATAAAGTTTCATTCATGAAACCCTAATTTAAAGTTACATCAACTAAACCCTAAAAACATTAGGGTTGCATCAACGAAACCCTAAATCATTAAGGATACATTCATGAAACCTCAAATACCTAAGATTACATTTACGAAACCCTAAATCTTTAAGGTTACATCTACGAAACCTTAAATACTTAATGACGCATTCATGAAACTATAAATCTTTAGGGTTACATCCATGAAATCCAAAATTCTTAGGATTGCATCCACGAAATCCCAAATCCTTAAGGATGTAATCATGAAACCCTACATCCTTAGTATTACATCCATTAAACCCGAAATCATTAGGCTTGTATGCACGAAATCCTAAATCCTTAAGTTTTCATCAACTAAATCTTAAATCATTTGGCTTTCATCAACTAAATCCTAAATTCTTAGGGTCTCATCCATGAAACCCTAAAGCATAAATCCTTAGGATTTTATCCACCAAACCCTAAATCCATAAGGTTGAATCCATGAAACCTTAAACTCTTAAGGTTTAATCCACAAAACCTTAAATCCTTATGATTTTATCCACGAAACCTTATATCTTTAGGGTTTTATCCACGAAATCCTAAATTCATTAGGTTAAATCCATGAAACTCTAAATTCTTAAGGATGTATCAATAAAAACACTAAATCCTTAAGGTTTCATCTACGAAACCCTAAATCCACAGTGTTACTTTCACGAAACCCTAAATCCTTAGGGTTATATCCACGAAATAGTAAATTTTTAGCATTTAGTGAATGAAACCCTAAAAATAAATAAAGTGAGTTTTCTTTAAACAAAATATTCCACGAGTCAAGTAGAATATCATTTAGCAAAATGACATTAAGGATAAATTTTTGTGTTTTTAATTTTTATGAAAGTATTTCTTCCTTAAATTAGTCATTACCGAAAGATGTAAAATATTTACAAAAAAAGTATTCATGAACTTGAATTAATTATGGTACGTAGAAATTAAATATTGTTTCAATATAATGTAAAGACTAAGAAATTTGTTTTAGTAATTGAACTTACATTTCATAATTCAAATAAATCACTTTTAAAACTAAATCAATTGATAAAATAATATATTTCAACATATTTCTTTGTAATAACCAATTTAAATAATTTGTTAGTTTAGCCGCACATCATGCGGATTCATACCTAGTATCAATTATTACACTGAGTAATACTGCAAAATTCATTCATGAATATACATACAACCTGCCCCATTAAAGGGTTGAAAAGAATGAATGTCCTTTGACAAAGAATTTCATTTCATATCCTGACTTGGCTGTTATAATGCCTGTGGAGAGCTGTCATAAATAAAGGGACCAAAAAGTTTCAACAAACTTGAAAAGCAACTTAAAACAAAAACAACTATAGATAATAATGATGATGATGGTTAAGGCTATAATATATGATATGATCAGCAACTCTACCTTATTGTTGAGAGATCACCAAAGACAGTTTTCATGTCTGGTCTATCAGATGCTGGAAGGATGCATCTAAGAGCCACCTTTAGCATGTCATCAAGAATTTTAGATGGTCTTTCTCTTTCCCCATTATGCTTGTCCATTAGAGACCTATCAAAGCACTGGTTTGAACGGTCTTGTTCGGCTAAGAACCTCACCCAGTCAGTGAGGTCAACCACCCCTGGAATCCCAGATACTATTTCTCCAGAATTTCTTCCTGTTAGGAGCTCTAACAAGACCACTCCAAATGCATAGACATCACTTGTCAAGGAAGGGCATGGTTTGCTTGATCTAGCAAACTCAGGAGGCCGATAGCCTAGTGCACCGGCATTCAGAACTTGCTCGGCTGTACCAGCAGCAGTGAGTATCCTGTGCAGGCTGTAGTCAGTGAGGAGGACATTTCTGTTGGGAGTTTCTAGCAAAATGTTTGTGGATTTGAGATTGCCATGAGGTATGGCTTTCTCATCGTGTAAGAAATGCAGACATTGTGCCACCTCTACAGCCACCCCAAGCCTTTCATCGAGAGACAAAGGATGGAGATTTCTTTCATCTGCCTCTGCAGAAAAGAAACAGTTAAATAAAAAAGTATTATAATTTGCAACCAAAAACCTAGGTTTTATGCTGCAATCAAACAGGAGAATAATCTTACCATGTAGATATATGTCCAAAGATTGTGCATTCATGTAATTTGATATAATCAGTTTCTCATGTTCCTTTGGCCCCAAGTAGTAACCCTGAATAGAAACCAGGTTTGGATGCTTGATAGTTCCAAGTTTCTTAATTTCCCTTGCCAACTCCTTTTTTCCTTTTGTTATTCCTTCTCTTAACCATTTGACGGCCATTTCATGACCAGAGTCAAGTGTAGCTTTGTAGAGTGTTCCATGACAGCTCCTGCCAATAACTTCTGCTGGAGCACATGAAAGTTCTTCCGCAGTTAGCACCAAGGATCCGTCAAATATATGCAAGTCTCCAACCAGTTTATCTGGAGAGGAGACTTTGAGGGAACCAGGATTCTCAAACTGGTAGCTTTTTGAAGATGAAGGATTTGAAGGTGACAAAATAGACATTGGGGTAGACGTTCCTTCCTCATTCTTACCTAATTCAAAAGGGCCAAGATCTATTGGCTTCTTTCCCACTGAATGAGTGTTTCTTGCATCATCAGAAGACCCCCTTTGTGATGGTAATGCTTCCAAATTACTATAAGGTGCCTCTATATTTGATGTGAAAGTACTCTCTTGGGTGATGCCTCCTGCTTCATTTTGTTTAGACGTCCTTTCTTTTTCATGATGAACCTTATAATAAATTATTATACCCACAAAAGCCATCACAAAAGCACCAGCAACCAAACATGCAATCAGGGCAATCCTAGTTGCAGACTTTTTACGAAACCGATGTTCCCTCAAGCCTAGGTTGGAAGTATCTTTTGGTGATGATTTCAAATGTGGAAATACCAGCATAATATTTCCTGGATGAAATGCTGAGTCAGGAAACTGCTTTAAGCCTTCTGGTACAACACCAGAAAGATTATTAAAGGACACATTCAATACTCTCAACTTATCTGGAAGGTCATCAGGAATAGTACCTTCCAATTTGTTGTTGCATAGATTGAGATATGCCAAATTGTGAAGCCTATTCATATTTGAAGGAAGAGACCCACTCAAGTTGTTGTGTGAAAGATCAAGAAACACCAGACTAAAATTTTCAGCAGAAACTAATGGATTATTTGGAGGTTGAAATTGAATAGGAATTGATCCAGAAAATTTATTGCTGGAGAGATTAAGATTAATCAATTTGGTTGAGGTGAAAAAGCTTGGTTGGAGGAACCCAGAAAGCTGGTTGAGGCTAAGATCAATGTCTTCTAGTTCTGGATATGTTCCCAAAATTGGTGGGAGAAAGCCCTCCAATGAGTTATTGGATACCTTGAGTGCAGTTAACCTTAAAAATTGAGAAGTTTCGTTTGGCAGCATTCCTATCAATGAGTTGGTACTTAGCTGAACCACTTCCACATAGTTACCCCAATACTGGATCCTTGAGAAATTACCTGATAGTGTGTTATTACTCAAATCTATGATGGAACAGTGGCCTACCATGAGTGGTAAAGGGCCAGACAATTTGTTTGAAGATAAGTTAAGCTTCCTCAGAGTCACCGAGGTAATAATTCTAATGTGACCTACAAAGAAAGTTTAAATTGTAAAAGAAGAGAAGGGTAAGCAGAAACTTATTGAATAACACTTTGAACCCATGTCATATGTGATTTTATGATATCATGACTAAAATTGATGAATAAGTTAATGCTAAATAATCGGGGCTAAACAAAGGGAACAAAGCAGAGCAAGATTTCTAAGTGAAGAAATAGATTGTTGGTCTCATGTAGCATACTTTTGCACAGATTTTGAAAGCATTTCCCATAATGCTTCTATATAAAAAACTAAATGGCATCTATAAGGATTAAGGGATGAATACATAAAAGGGTATAACCTGGACACCAACTTCATTGCAGATAAAGGTCTGCTAACCGTTGTATACCTGGTTGTATACTATCCAAAAGATCCCCTTAAGAAGGCTGACATCAACTACTTTTTCTTCCTTTACATGTTTGTACTTCAAACTAACTCCATAAATCAATATATTAGACCGATGCTGATGATATTCGACCAAAATGCTTTTACGTTAAGTTTTTAATGTAATGTGTCTTTTATAATCAATGCAGCCTTCATTAGTACTTATTTGGCATACCGAATTATGTTTGAAGTATAATTTATCCATCAATAGGTTGAACCATGGCACAGAAACTTCAAATTGGAGAAATATAAGATTTTCTTTAATTTGAGCACTCCACTATTTCAGCAACCAAACAGAAGATTGATATGGATTATTGGCAGTAGTTTTTCATACCTTAAAACATCATTTACGAATAAGTTAGCAGAACCGATAGCAACAAACAGGGAGTAAACTAGCAATTTCAATTGCATTGAGTATAGGTATACATTTGTATAGAAAATGGATAAGTTTTAACTTTGAAGAAAGAATATCATCACAATTTTCACAGAGAACATAGAAGGTACCTTCAAGCTTGTTTTGACTAAGATCCAGTTCAGACAACATCATTGAACTTTCCTTCAATAGAGCTTCGGGCAGTAAACCAGTCAACTGGTTGCATGCAAGTCGAAGAATCCGAAGAGATACCACAAATGTGAAGGAAGGTATATTACCCTCTAACTGATTATTACTAGCATCAAAGACCTCTAAATTGTCAAGGTATGGCATACCATCATGAGCAAATAACTCACCACTCAAGGAATTATGGCTAATATTTAAATACTGAATTGAAGAGAGAAATGACTCATCTGCAAGTCCCAAATCCGGTGTACCAGAAAACCTGTTGCTGCTTAAGTCAACATATAGCACACTGCCCATCTGATAAAATATATGCATAATATCCCCAGAGAAGTTATTCATGTGCAAATCTAAATACTTCAACTGCTCAAGTTTGTGAAACTCAATAGGAAGAGTACCTCCAAGTTCATTTGAAGAAAGATTCAGATATACTAACTTGCACAACGGAACAAAGTTAGAGAGTAACGGCCCATTAAACTTGTTGTGGGACAAATCAAGATAATCAAGTGATTCCATTGAAGCAATATGTAAGAGATCTCCTGTGAACTGGTTGTTCACAGCTGACAAATTGTGAAGCATTGTAAGGCCACTAATTGCAAGGAAGTTAAACTCACCAACCAAACCAGCATTGTCCAGAGTGATTGATATAACACTGCCTTCACTACACACTATCCCATACCAGTTCTTAGGACAACCATCGGAATCTAAGGACCTGGAATCCCAAGAATTAACTACTAATCCAAAAGGGTCATTCTGAATACTCTTCTTGAATTCAAGGAGTGCATCAATGTCTGAATTCCCCAATGCAGTAAACACAAACAACAATAGCATCAACCAGATAGCCTGCATGCCTTTCCTAGTAGCCTCCTAATCCAAGCATCAATAAATATGGTTGTATGAGGGAAAGTAACACATTGGAAGTGAGAGCAAAGGGGAAAGTGTGCAACAAAAATTTGAAGGCAAGAGATTATTTTAGAGTATATTACTCTACAATGTAATGTACATACATAGATAGGCCAACATGTCAACTATTCAACCAGATTATCACTTTTTGTTTCTATAATTACGAATCTCAAGTAAAAAAAGTGAAAAAAACTTAGGTTCATCAGCAACAATAATTGTAATAATTAATAAACAAGAAACCTACCCTTCTTGCTTTGCTGCACAATCATAGCCACCAACCCCCCTCACCCACCAAAAAAAAAAAAAAAGGCAAACAATGATTGATGCATTCTTACCTCTTCTTAATTCAGAAGAAGTAAAGTTGAGTAATGAAGCATATACGCGTAGCAGCTGAAGCAACAATGCTAACCAAAGCAAGTAGAAAAACAAATTCAGGGAACCCCAGTAAGTTTGTGGTGTTAGAAAACGAATGATTCTGAGAAGATGAGGGTGGAATGCAGTGTGGCAAAGAAATGATTTTGAGAAAAGGGTAGTAGTAGTCTAGTAGCAGAATAGAGTGAGGAGACAATAACTGAGAACATGGTAGGTAGGTTGCTGTTTTATCATGTCATCATTAGCAAAATCAAATACCCAAATATATTATACTGTCTCCCTGTCTATTTATCACACGTTAAATATTTGATTGATACAATTTGTAGTTGATAAGAGTAATTATTGAATTTGGTCTTTTAAATTAAATAATTAATTCACTAGATAACTAAAATAAAAATATTTTTAAAAAATTATATATTATAAATTAGAATGGAGAATATTTATAAATAAAAAAGAGTTATATATTCATATTTTTCCTTTTTTATAATTAAGTTTCCATTACATATCCTTGTCTCTCTTGAGAAGAAAAAAGAAATAGACGACGTCACTGGATTAGTTGTCACAGATAGATAGTATATGACCTCGTTGGCTGCACCTTTGACTTTTCGGATGGGATGAGTTTGGTTCTGCCTCCGAAGCTTCGCATTAATGCATAAATTCATCTTCAATTTTACTGCGGATAACGCATAAGTGCGACACTAGTCCAAACACGCGGAAACTTTCTATTTTTTTACTATCTTCCTAAGGATCCAATGCAAAACCGCGTCATGCTATTTTCAAGTCTAATGTTCATCAAACAAAGTGCGAAAACAATAGAAGGGAAAAATAGGAATTACAACTATTTTCTTCAGGGCATGCACTCACAAACAATAAGAAGCATCTAGAATAATCATCTCACACACACGCTTTACACTTGCAATAAAATAGAAACACAAAAATTCTACGCACAAAAAATACATATGGTTCTACTTTCCGCTTTAAAATAGTGCATTAATTGCTCAAACTTCAAACCTGATTAAATAATCAATATACATACATTATCATTAAAATTTAAGAGTAGTTTGGGTTTTTCATAATCAAGCTTATGCAATGAACACATCTATTTAAATATTTAAAACACGGGTTAGCCTTATATAGTAGTGTTATAACTTATAAATACTAAGGCTTATTTGAAACAGAAAAAAAAAAAAAAAAAAGATAAATGATCCACGCGGAGAAAAGTAACTTTTTTCATCATTCCATCATTTGGAAATTGGAATCTTTTGAAAAGGGAAAGAAAGAAAGAAAAGAAAAAAACATGAGCACACACACAAGTATGGTATCTGTCTATTTTTGGATGGAAAGGTAGTTTATGTAATAAAAAAGCCTAAACTTCCCTTATTTATATATGTTTCTCTCTTTTATTGGAAATATTTAAATCATTTTATATTTTTTCCTTTTACTTTCTATATAATAAAATAAGAAAAAGTAAACATTTTATTTGTGATAATATAGGATAATTTAATCATTTTTCAATACAAATAATAATAATTTTATAAATCAATATACATTTAATATTCGTCTAGAAAGGTCCAAAAACAATATCAACTAACATCGGCCGAATGAAAAAGGGTGACATGAGAATTGAAGATGAAAAAGTCCCGTACAAGCTAAATAAAAGCTACTCTGAAGAAGCTTTTTTAAAAGTTTCATTTTTTTATGGTTTTATAATGTAAAACAAATATAAAATTATAATTTTAACAACTTTTAGATAAACACTGTTTAGCTCAACTTCTCTTTTTAAGAAGAAACAAAAAATTGGGCAAAAGTCTCGTTGGGAAAAGGAAAGTAAAATTGTAGGATTATGAGTAAATACGTCAAAGGTTGCACATCCAAATCAAGGCGCAGGCTATGGTGGGAAATTAATCCAACTTATGTTTGGTGGACAAAAATTTCATGAACAATAACCATAAATTAATACTAAGACTTTAGTTATTTGAAAGAGAAAAAAAAAGAGGAAGGGAAGATAAATGATCCACAGAGAAGATCGAGTCTTTTTTTATTTTTCCATCATTTGGAATCTTTTTAAAAGGGAAGGAAAGAAAAAAAAACATGAACATGTAAGGAATCTGTCTATGTGTAGATGGAAAAGTAGTTTATGTAATAAAAAGTCTAAATTGTCTTTATTTGTACATGTTTATCTCTTTTATTAAAAAATATTTATACCATTTTATATACATTTTTCCTCTTTAATTTCAGAGTAATAAAATAAGAAGAAAGAAAAATTGTAATTTTCTTTTCTTCTATTCGTTCTTACTAAAAAAAAAAAAAAAACTTATAAAATATCTCATTGTATACTAATTTTATTTCCTTTTTCTAAAAAGAATATACCATAAATGAACCCACGAACACATGGAATCCACAGTGACCAGACTTCAATCAGTGCAAACTGATTCTACTATTAGTCAAAGAGTAAAAGGTGCATTTTTCTTTTATTGCATTTAAAGTAATTTAAAATTACATTTCATTTGGTTCAACATGTCGTTGTCATATTCATGTCATTGCCACCTCACCAACTAACTCAACAATGCTATATAATATATATAGCGGTCTTGGACTCGCATTTGATAAACAAACCATTGAGATTTGAGAATAGAAGAGATGATAGGTCAGAGGAAAAACAACCGACACGATGGTTAGTACATAGTAAACATATATTTCATGTTTTCTACTATGTTGTTTGCATGCATGTGATAGTTGTTGGCTCTTAATGTTTCTTTTTTCATTCATTGTTAAGTGCAATTTCTATATCTCCTTTATCCACTTCCTATATCTCTCTAACTATAAAACCATTTATCATCAAGTTGTTGGCATGATGAATTTGTTGAATTTACAGGTTATTAAAGTCTCTATATGAAAAACAGTTAAACTATATACGTTACAATGTTTATATAGTTATTGCTTTATCCCATCAATCTGTTTTTTTTTTGTTATTTCTTTTTGTGAATTTATTAACAGTTAATTAATGCATGCTTATACATGATTCGCCTTAATCTCTAGCTGTAAATTTTGTTGATTAATGCAGCTCAAGTACTTAAATTGCAAAGCTTTTCTGTACTCTTAACTCATCTAGTAACATTACATAAATTTAAAACATCCTTGATCCTATATGGGTGATTCAGAATTGTCAATAATTGAATTTTATATTAATTTCTCTAGTGTTTCATTATTTTTATTTTCTCCGAGTTCATTGCTAAATCGGACAATACCTCTAGTTACATAGTAATTAAATAATCTTTAAACAGTGTTCAATTGATTTAGAATTGTACCAAAATTTTCAGGAATATGCCTCCTCAGATGGTCTTGCTCGTTATTTGAAGGAGACTGAAAAAGCTCCCGAATATGATTTGCTCGGTAATGATACTAATTTTGAGGCTTCTTGGGGCTTCGAAGCTTGTGGATGTGATTGATAAGATGTTGCAACTTAATCAAGAAGATGACATTGAAGGGTGATGATCACACACTTGACCCTTAAAGCTGTATGTGCATGTACTAATCCATAAATTAATTGTGCAGGTTCAAATCTGCTCTGAAACAAATGGAAGATGAGCTTAGGAGTGTGTTTAAGAGTCAGTACTCAATCTATCTCTTTTTGGACCATATATACATTCATGAAAGATCTTGAAAAGAAGCCTAATTAAATTTGGTTGCAGGCGAAGAAACAACTTGAAGAATTGATAGAATCATCTGGGAACAGAAATTGAAGTATATTGTGAATAAATAAAAATTATGGCTAGTAATGTCATTGGTGAATAAGAATTTACAAAATAAAAGTGTTTCTTAGTTTTCCTCTGTTTATAGTATAAGCATGGATATTCTTTCTCAAGGATTCAGTTGATTCATGGCTTCAAATCATCTCCGAATATCATGTAGCATACAATGTCGATGAATCCAAATGCAATTGATTAACAATGAGTGTCATTTTTACGAAACGAAACAAATGCCGATGGATCCATATCTAAGGGTGTCACTTTTACAAAAAAATGAAACTAGAAGTGAGGATGGTGCCAAAGATAACAAGCAAGTTTTAATAGCTTAATTTGCTTCATCCTTTTGGATTTGAAGTAATATCAATTAAGCCTCCTTTCTGTAAACAAATTCGAACAATCAAATAACAAGCATGTTTTGAAATAAATTTTTATTGGTTTGGTTGATCACATTCTGTAGTTGCAATTTTCTGGAAATGTATATTATTAATTATTAATAAAAGGGAGGTGTATATAAAGGGTATTTTTGAAAAAAAAAAATCAAGGGGAGGTATGTATAACAATTAACTGCCTTAACTTTAACCACAAACCACAATGCCAGTGTCATTGCCAAACCAAACAAACCTTTCCAGTAATCTTCTTCTTATTGGGCCTGGGCCCAATCCCAATTGTTGATTGGACCGCTCCCGCTGATATCATCAATTTCCAGTCACAGAAGAAAAAGGGGAACACTATTTTTTTCTTCTTTTCTTCCTTCCCATGATTAGGACATATCCTGCGGTATTATTTAATACTAAAAAAAAGTTTGTCATTTTTAGTATTTTATATTTTTTATTAGTATCCTTTTGACTAGGACATTGATGGTAATATGCCATCCGTGATAGTTAACAGTGAATTAATGATGGAGACGTGACTAAATGTGCTAGTTTTGACTTTAAAGTTTATGAAATTGTACGTATAATACATTGCACAAAATCAAGAAAAAAAATATATACAAATTCTGTTTCTTCGCATATTATACTGCAGAATATTTTGTTTATTTGAACAGCTTAGTTGGCATCTGATTTAATTAAGTAGTCTTATTCATACAACAATTTTTATATAAGTAATCTCTCTCTATATATATATATATTAGGTTATTATTAATTATAATTTATAAAAGAAAAATACTTTCTCTCTCTCCTTTTTCTTATAGAATTAAAAAGCATAGGACCATAGGCATTCTTGTTTTTGGGCTTCTAGTAGTATTCCTTCCGCTATGCTTTCTCTCTCTTAATATTATTCTGTTTTCTCGTTCAATATACCTAACTATCTTTTCAACCCTTTTTTTAATTTTGTTTTAGAAAAATTCCCTTCAACTTCTTGGTATTGAAGATACCTTTCAGCGGGAATAGAATAATAATTGAAAAAACTAGGCTACCTTATGGAGCGTTGGTGGGTTGCATCTTGTGGAGCTACAAAACAAAAGCTTACAATCTTTTCTCTTTTTTGCTTAACCTTTTCTAGAAGGGTTTTGATCAAGTGCTAGCTCCTTTTTATTTATTTATTTGTTTCAAAATTTCCCTTTGTCTTCAAATCATTTCACCCAATAATTTCATTTGGGCTGTAGATATAGGCATCCCAGTCTTAATTAATCTTACATGACATACATAAAATTAGTTAAAAAAATTATCAAATATAGAAAGAAAACAGTCTGTAAAGTTGGTGGCTTATAAATTTGCAAACTCTTTATTACTATTATAATATAATAAAGGTAGAGAAGAGAACTGTGGATAAGTGAAAAAGATTGTAAACTTTCAAGCCTTAACAGATAGATGCTTAAATCAGGATCTCAATAAAAGAAAACTTGGAAATCACATGAAACCTTTTAAACTAAACTAGTTAACTTTTATCTTATCTGCTTTCACTTTGGTATTAGCCAATCCTTGAAATCAATCTAGAAGCAACTGCTGTTGGTCTACAGAACTGACTCATTTGATACTTTTGGAATCTACACATAACATTTTGATGCCATATGCTGAATTTTTTTTTTAAGATATAGTAATTACTAATTGGGTGAAAAGAAAAGCACGAGCATATCACCCACTGAGTAACTCAAAAAGGTGAAATTCAGAAAAGAAAATTAGATAATATTTTACACTTGATGGAATGGATGAGGAGTTACTATCAACATCTATCATTTTGGGAAAGGTAGGCTGCATGAGTGCTTAATCTACTACTATGTGACATGTGAAAGTTCCTGTTGTCACAGTGTGAAGAAAATTAAAGCAGATAGCACGACCCCACTTCTATTTCTTTAATTAATTATGTTACGTGGCTTCAATAATTGAGTGAAAACCTTCATCAATCATCACTGAAAGCTTGCTAGCTTTCTTTTATTATCTACACCTCTCATCATTTCTTCTTATGACTTTAATTTCTCTATGTTGAAATAATTATAGTAAATTCAGTATATATAATTAAACGAGAGTATAATTAGTTATTTACATGCATAGAGTACTATTTAATCTTTTGTAATTAAAGAATTAAGCTTCAAGTTGTTTCTACAATACACAATCAAAATAGTAGTTGATATTGAGAGAAAGTACTGTCAAGAAAGTGCTGCACATTGCTAATTTCAAAAAGATAAGGTATGACACATGTACACACAAATCTGCTCCTGCTGCTGCAGTTATCAACACAACACAAGAATGCATATGGCCAGCTATGCCGCTGTCTTCCTTTGTAGTTAAGACAAAGCAAAACTAACCAAAAGCAGTGGCTGGGGTTATATTATACAGTTTTCTTGCTTAGTGTGCTGCCTACATTTTCAGATTCAGATCGTTAAGTATTGGCCAGAATTTAATTATTTTATGTATAGCTAGCTAGTCAGCGAAACCCTTTTAGTTTTCACCAATAATTTACATTTTATAAACATATTAGTATTAGTATTAGTAGTAGTACTATCCAAGAAGTCAACCACGACTCTAAATTATTGGGAGCCAAAGACTTCACTGAATGCTTTTCATTTTTTAAATCTTTTAGCTACGTGTAGCAGCTATATATATATATATATATATATATGTTTCTTCACTTTATAGTACATATAGTTTTGTTAACGTTTATTCAGAAAGAAAACAACTGATTACACACTGGTATTTTCAATAAGTGATTTGTCTCTTCTAAAACAACAAGGAGAGTATGACACTATAATTTTTATCACAATTTTAACAACGAGGAGTATTTTGCTTACTACTAGTATTTTTTTTTTTTTTAAATGCTAAGAGTTAAGACGGGTCATTTTCAAAATCCCCCGTTCCAGTACTAACATTTTGCTTACTGTTGACAGAATCCTAGCTTTATTGACGGGTCATTTTCAATTTGGTGAACATAAATATATATTTATGCAGATTAATTGATAGCATTTGTTTCTTGTCGATGTATGTTGCAGAATGCAGAGTGCTCTGGAGTTCGGTGCTTGAAGTTATAGCATGCTCTATTGTCAGATTCCTCAACAAGATTATTTATCACCATGCAAAAGTGACACCCCTCTCTGTCTAAGAAAAATGTTGTACTGTATTCGAGGAACCAACATCAAAATTAGGAATCTATGGAAGGAGAAATACAATTGATAAAATAATGAAAATAGATAACAAAATTACGTAAAAATAAATAGGAAAAGAACAAAGAAGTTGAGAAATGAATAGAAATAAGTGAAAAATAAAGTAAAAAGAGTACTAATGGATCTCTCCTTATTTTCACTCCATTTTTATCGTATACTAACAAACAATCAATATTATTTTCATCGTCTTATTTTTACTCTCTTCACACTGTTTCCATCCAGCCAAAACTAAGATTATTATGGACACTGATTTTGTATAGCATTTTATAAAGAAAAGAAAAACAGTTTTTAATTTAAACAAATATTCATATCTTATTTGTAATACATGATAAAAAAAAAATTGTTAGAAAAATTATAATAATAAATTAATAATTGATATGTGATCAACTACACCTATAAATTTTTTAATTATGAATTAAATTTAAAAAAGTTATAGTTGGTCCCCTCAAATAAAAATGTTCCAGCTCCCCTGCTCCCCCACCCACTCATATTCGAGTCATGTCATTTTCAATTTGTTGACATATCTATACACATTTTTGTAGATTAATTGATGTTTTTTTTTTTTGTTTTCTGTGAAAATTGATGAATGTATGCTGCAGAGTGCTTCGGAGTTCTGTGCTTGCATGCAGTTATTATAGTAGATGCTAAAAGAAAGCTCTGCATGCATGTTCTACTGTCAGAACCACTGCAACAATATTTATCGCCATGGCAGTATTTGGAACATCAAAAGTGACACTACTGTCTAAGAAAGTGTTGTACTGTAATAGTATATAAGTATCTGGACACAAATTTTGTATAGCGTTTTAAACTGAAAAGATTAAAAAAAAAAAAAAGTTTTCAATTTGAACGATAACTAATTTCTATTAATCAGTATAAAATCTAAAACTTTTTTTTTTATTACTAAAATCTAAAACTTTAAAAGTAATTCAATGGGAATATGTACATTTATCGTCACTAACTTTAATTTATATATATTGTCAAAACTTATTTGCAGTTTGCTTTTGTTTATATTTGAATGTAATTATTTTTAAAAAAAAAATCTCTTAGACTCTTAAAAAGAGTTGCTGTACTTGTTATTTACTACTGTAAACAGGAGTTTCAAACAATTTCGTTACTTGACTAAATTTGGTGATAATTGTGGCACTCCACGTGATAATTATCTAAGAAATGAAGGTTAGTACTTTGCAAAATGAAATGGTTGCAACACTATATCCATTATCCGAAGCCAAGGCAAGTTACCTTGTCTCAAAATTTATAAATAAGGTACTTTCCCTTTCAAGACTCAATATTACAACGCACGCCTAAAGATTTGACTGCCGACTACAAAAAGACAAAGACAAACACAACGTGTCCCTTTGAAAAGACCCCACCACACTATGACACTCACTACTCACTACTAGCAACTTCATCACGCAATTGAATACCAATCCATCCCTGTGTTAAATGTTAGTAATTGGCATCTGCCAAACAACTTTGGATGGGACCATTTTTACATTCAAATAGCAAGATAACCACATGACATGATCAATGCAATTGCCTCTCTCTCTCTCTCTCTCACTCTATCATCTCATCCACCAAACTAATCTTTGTTCCCATAATATAACAGCCACAATTTCAGATTCCTTAACTATGAAATATAAATGTAGTAGGATTTAAGAGGATAAAAATCTTTATTTATATCACAGTCGTAGTAACAACATACTGTAGGGCTAACACATAAAGACACACATAAAAGGGGTTACATTATGGTATGGGAACACCCATATAATTTATTAACCCCAGACCAGCCCTAACCTGCAAAAGCATCAAAATATCTAAAAGACCTAAACGATTACATTATGGTATGGGAGTACATGGGAAGAAAAATGCATGCATTAACCGCCTTTGATCGAGTCAAGGGACTTTCACATGACCCCTTTTAATGTCACAATTAAAAGTCTCCTTGAAACACGAGTTTCCTCTTGCCAGTTTCACTTCACTGGTACCAAATTGAAACCTCTGGCTGCTGTTTGTTAAGAGGATCCATTATAATATCCTCCTTGAAATCAAAGGATGCCAAATCACAAGGGGAACTAAACATCAAATTGTGGATATTGTTATTGTTGTGGTTCTGGTGGTGGTTGTGATTGGTATCAAAAGGAGTGTGTGTGTGAGTGTTCATGCTCATATTCATAGTGGCCTTGAACCGGTCAAATTGACTTTCCTCACGTGCAAAGAAGTTCCCTTCCAACACCATTCCTTGACCATGGAAAAAACTGTCCTGCTGTTGCTGTAAGGTGGCCTGAGAAAGATTATGACTTTCTACAGCTACACAGTTGTTGGAACCTAAGTTCTTGTTCCCTACTACAACATTTGTGTCATAGACTGTCATAAGTTCATTAATCATTTTCTGGCCATCCTCCGGAACTCCAAGCCCATCAAAGGAAGGTGCAACAAAACTTGCAGATTGAGGGAATATGACTGGCTTAACCTCGGCAGTAGCATGGAAATTCTGGGGACCACCACCATAATCTGCAGCACTGTTTCTGTTTTTGTTTCTGTATGCACAATTCAATTGATGGTTGTCCCTAGCAGACCTGTCATGAAAGCCTAGGCGAAGTTCGCTGTAAGGGCATTGAGGATGCTCACATGTGTAGCTTTTCTGATCCATCATCATCATGCTGCTGCTGCTGCCGCTGCTGAAGTCACTAGAACTAGAAATCTTCCTCTTCCGGATGAAATCTAGGTTTGTGACAACATCTCCCTTCATTGGATGAGAAGAAGGTTGTTGTTGCTGTTGCTGCTGAATTGACAATGGCAATAGCATCCTTCCACTGATTCTCTCCATCCCAGCAAGGTTTGATGGATGAAGATGCTCAGGCTTCCTGTCCTCAACAACATCGAAGCTGGGGTCCTCGTCCGCAGCCCCAGACCCGGCCCCATCGACATCATACTCGCTGCAATCGTTGATGAGCAAGGATCCATTGTTGCCTCCAGCAGATGAAAATGGGGGGCAATAGTCAGGGTAAAGCTCTCTAGCCAGGGCCTCCTCTTGGTTTATGATGGCAAGCCAAGTTGCACTTTCCTTTGCTGTCATTTTGTCTTGAAGGCATTTGGATTGCCTCACTAGCTTCCGAATCTTGGCGATATCAGGGGACATGTGCTTGATGACAGCAGTGAGAACGCCAACCTTCCACGCCTTCTTTAAATCATGAGGCTTCTTGTAAGGCGGAGGGCCATGATCTTTAGGTAGACCGATTTGAGGCCACCAGTCTTCGTCCCCAGTTGGCCACCACGGCGGAGGAACACCCTTCTCCAATGGGAACCTCCTCTGAGGAGGATCACAGTGCTGCATCAGTGCTGACAATAGAGAACCCAATGTTGTGTCCTGCAACTCCTGCAAAGTGTGTGGTGTGGGACCGATGGAATTGCATCCGTCGTTACTCCCCGGGATGGAATTCTCCGCCTGATACTTGGTGATGGCGGCAGGACCGTTACGATCAAACCTGACCTTGTCCTTCCACCATTCGCGGAGATTGTCCGATGCTCCGGTCACCGGCTTCCCCTTCTCGGGGATAATCCCATAGACAAACCCCTGAGCCTGGCAAACCTCCATCATTTTCAGCATGTACTTGAGAATCCCATCTTGAGCCCTTGACATCTTTTTCCTCCTTGCTTGCTCCTGAGATTGTCTTTGCTTCGCCGCATCACTCCCTTCCTTCGGCTTTGTTTGTTCTTTTAATCGCTTCAGACGCATTTTGTCCCTCCACATCCTCTTCTCCAGCTCGTCCACGTCGATTTCTTCATCACTGTAGTCATCCTCAACTGCAGGATCTGGTTCAGTTTGTTGTCTCGCAGCAACATCCCCCTCTCCAAGAGGGGCACATAGCATATCCAAATCCCCACAGAACCCCATATCTTCAAACATCATCATGTTCAGAAAACCAGGGTTCAGCTTATGAGCTTCAGATTGAAGTCAGTAACAAACTGGAATCCAAATCTAATGGCCTTTAACACCTGTCAGAAGTCAAAAACAGGGAACAACAATTGAGACGGTGCAAAGATCAAATGATACTTTTTTATTTTTCCAGATGAAGAGAATATCAAAATTCAAAAGCATCAAATCTATATCAATATCTTTGTATTCAGCACTTTTTTTTCTTTCATTCTCATCCAGCCATGTTGTATATTATTAGTTAAGCTAAAAAGCCATAACGCTGTGTGTGTATTTGAATAAAATCTAGACTTGACCTGCCACCTATGTTGCATAGCTACGAGTATTTTGAGTTCGGTTCCCAAAAGTCATCAATGGTAACGTATTCAGCGATACAAATACATATCACTGAATGAAATCTCAAAATTCTCGTTTTTTTTGTAATCTAAAACCCAATTCTTGAAAACAGCTTCTGGATCAGGACTATTCTGATTGAATAGATCCAAATCATCCACAAGTTAAAAAATGAAAATAGTCAAATACAATCACCAAAAGCACATGGCATGGTTCAAATATGATTTAAAAAAAAAAAATCGCTCATCAATCCATCATCAAACAGATGACGACTGACAGGTTTCAAAAAATTTCTTTCCCAAAACAGAAGAGGAAACAAATCAGACCAGCCATGAAAAAGGATCTAAGGCCAAACCAATCACTCGGAAACCCCAAAACACCATACATAGCAACAGTAAGCAGAGAGACAACACACACACACACACATATATATAGATATGAACTTATTTATATATAGTTCATATATATATATATATATATATATATATATATATATATGAACTGGAGATCAGAAAGTTAAGAAAAGATTAAAACTTAACAAATCAATAGTAGAAAATCATTGGCAACACAAAAGAAAAACACACCAAAACAAAAGGCCAAAATTTTATTGACCAAGCATCGATCAAGAAGGGACTGAACAGTGAAAAGGGGCAATTTTTTTATTTTTTTTTTCATCAGGGGAACCTTACCAGAAGATCCAGAAGTGGGTTTTCTCGTATTATGACCACAGGTCAATAAGGGGAGAAGAAGCAGAGAACTTTTTTAGAACTTGAGCAGAGACAACAGAGAGAGATATGAAAGGAGAAAGAAGAAGTTGAAGAGAAAATATGGAGAGGAAGGTGGGAAGAAACAGTGAGTGTGAAAAGAGACAGAGTGTTGAGCATTATCTATTTATCCTGCTTTTATAAATTGGTGAACGTGAAGTGGGGTGTCATTCATTATTGGTGAGATTAAAACATTGATTAAAAGCCCTAATTTGTGGAGTAATTCAAGTTTCAGGGTATTTATAACATTGGTTAGGTTAATCCCATCCTAACCTTGGGACAATCGGTTATTAATATTTATTAAATCATTAATTGTGACATGATGTGTGAACATGATTAATGAAGTTGTCAGTTTTACTTCTTTTTTTTTTACTTTCTTTATTTTAGTTGTGTGTGGGGTCCGTGTGCGTATCATATTTTATTGAAACGAAGAAGTACACTTACATACACAAGTAAAGTAACACACAAATACAAGCTTTTGTTGAACTAACATGTTATAAATCTTAATTGAAGTAGTATTACATTGACTGAAATAACAAGTGACACATTGTACTTTTTACTATGCTATTGTTTGTTTTTCAATCAACTGATTTGTTGATTTAAGTTGTCACTTCTTCTTATTGATTTTGTCAGTGATTTACATTCTGTTATTTACTTTTCTCAATTGTTTTACGATTATACTTTTTAGATAAATTCAACCAATTAGGTTATTTTTATTTTGTCAGTAAATTTATGGTGATACCTAGTACGATCATACAATTATTTGAGATTTGTGGGATAAATTCAATGAGATTATTTACAGAGAATGTCACACTCTTAAATTCAGTGTAAAAGTTACTTTGAGTATCCGTGATTGTATATCCATTATTTTGTATAGTAATTTTAATATTTATGTTGTATTTTCATGGGTTCAAATAAGAAATTTAAAAACGGTCAAACTTTAAAACAGTCAGTTTAATTATATTATATTTAAAAAAAACATTTTTAATTATATTATATTTAAAAAAAACATTTATAATCAGTTACGTTTCATATATGATCATGTTGGTGAAAAATTGTGTAATTTAAATATAAATAATTTATTCTAAATAGTTTCATATTTTTTTTAATTTAGTATAGAAAAATTATTATTTAAAAATATTTAAATAAAATTAATTGTTTTAAAAAATATATTTTTCATTTAATATATGTTCATATACTGGTATTTATTCAGTTTAGCGACAATTTATAAAAGAGATTAATAATCATACATTATCAGTATATAATAATTAGACTATCATAATTTATCATTTTAATAATGTTGTGATTAATTAATTTTACATTATTATTTTATCACTTTTTTTATAAAATATATTTTTTAAAATAATCAAGATAAGACTAAAATGGTATTTATTGAACTTAATTATAAATAAAAGTTTTTTATACCCTCAATAAGTTACCATTCTGGTAATTAATATAAGACTCGAATTTATTTCACTTAATCAATCAAGTTGTCTAAACATTTTTAAATGCTCCTATTAAATCTTCTAATTTGTTTTTCACAATATATTATTAATATGTTCTATTTAATTTCTTTTAATCACATATTGAATTTTTAATGATTAATTAATTTATAATCTGATTCTTGTTATTTAGTGTATATTCCAATATAAGTGTTTTTCATAGAAATATATTGAATATAAAAGTATTCATATATTTTGTTATATAATAACTTCAATTTTTTATATAACTACATGGAAACATGATTAGTTGACGAAAAAATGTATACTTAAGTACTCATTTGTTTTAAAGTTATATGGAGATGATTTTAATATAATTATCTTTGCTATAAAAAATATATTTATTTTTAAATTATTAAAACTAATTGGAATGTATGTTTAAATTAATTTGAGACATGCATTTATTTATATTAAAAGTGTATTTTTATGAAAAAAAAAATGATTTTCTAATGTCATGAAAACAGAGAAGGATTCAATACTTTATGAGTACTGCCCTAAACATAAATGGGGTGAGTGATACACATTAGGAAAACTAATTCTGTGAAAGCATTAAATAGATGAAGATCACTCAATTTAACTTACCCTTTTTAGCTAGTCATGTCAATAAGATTAGAACAGTCTTGTGGATAAAATTGGTACAGAAGTATCTTAGTTGGCCTTTATGAATAAAATTAATACAAGTAACTTATGTTTTATTTTTTTTACAAAGTAAGTAACTTATGTTTCTATTCACATTTCAAACACAGATTTTTCTCATTTACTATCATATATCATATATGAGAGACTAAATTCTCACAGTACAATTAAGTTCATAAATAATATTTTATATTAGTTAAATATTTTATTTTATTTTTCATCAACTCTTAACAATAATAATTTTAAAATGAAAAAAAAATATTTCTAACATTTTTTTCTATACACATAAATTTCGTTATTGAATGTTGAACTACAATTTTAAGGAATTTGATTCCCTTCCAATTTTTCATCTGAGCAATAGTTTACTCTGACGTTAGAATATCCTTTTCGAAACATTAAAAAAGGTAAAATAGAAAAATGGGTTATTTATAATTACTGATAAAAGTGTATTATTTAAAATAAAACTAAATAACAAGTTAAAATCCTTAAATTTATAAAATATCCTTTTCATTTAGATTCTTTGTAAAATTGGAGGTTACTTTCAAAGGAGAACGATTTTTTTTTTTTTTAAAAAAAAGACTTATTTGAATTCGATTTGGATGCGAATTTTAACATCATACCAAAGTTGGGCATATACATAAGAGAGATTCATGTTTATAAGCTCGTTCCATATTTATTTGTATGCTTCAAATTTTTAAACGTGAAAAGGACCTCTCTTTGTCATATTTATATTTTATGGAGAGCGTGTAATGCTAATTAATAAGACCTCTCATTTCTCAAATAATAAATGATTGTCTTACATGCAGCTTATTGTACAAACTTTTAAAATAAGGTGTCATTTTTTCATAAAAAAATGAAAAAAAGAAAGCATCTACTAATTAAACTCCTGAGCTGTCCTGCTCAAGTAATACAAATTAAAATTAAGGGAGAGATGTTCTAAGCAAATGGAAAATGTAAGTAAATGTATATTCAGAATAAAAATTACAAACAAATATTAATCTTCTACTACTTTAAGAAAGCACCGTAAGTCCAAGAAAACAAAGACAGAAATCCAACACTTTCACACGAATGTGATGAAAATTCTGAAGTCTCTGACCACATGCATGATCATTATAATTAAGTGTATTCTTTGTTAGCTAAAGGTGGAAATTGGTCAGATCCGTCGATTGTTAATGGCTTACAATTTAATCCATTAAAAGTCTTATCAAATGTGGGAAGTTTAATATATATATATATATTAAAGTCAAATTCAAACTTTTTTTGAAAAAAAAAAGCATTATTGACTAAAGATTTATATAGATAAACTTTTTTTATAAATATTTATGGAGAAGATGGTTTATGCATCGCTGATATAAAATTATTTTACACCGTTACTCAATCATAATTTTTCATTTATGATAAAGTGATTGATTTTTATAAAATTATTTTAAAAGTTATTATAACATATATTATGTTAACTAAACGTGTAAATATGAATATTTTATTCATATTTATAAGAGATGAAAATAACATCCATAAAGATTTAACACAAAACAAACAAACAAAAGTTAGGTCCGCATGTGTGGTATTCCTGTCCTCTTGATCATGAAATCAATTTGGTGTATGTAAAGAATCCATATTTGAATGTTTATTTTCCTTTTAAATAAAACAGTCAGGTATACAATTTAATCCATTTGTACTTTGACCCTCTGCCTCGACAAGAAGCTGGCTAGGATTTAATAGCAAAGTTTTGATTTTGATATTTAACAACGCATCACAATTCACAACACAAAACACTCATGGTCCTTTCTAGAGTGAAAACTTAAAAACAATCAGCAAGAGTTTGTTTGATTTCAATTTTTAAAATAGTTTTCAGTTTTTTTTTTTTAATAAAACAAACTTATTTCATTTTAAATACAACAGAATTCAAGATACAAGAGAAAATACAATTAAAGATTTTGTGATTAACATAAAATCTAGACGTTCTAGTAAGATTATGAGCGATTTGATTTGTTCGTCTCCTAATAAAACTCACCACTAAGTTTGTGTTATGTTAAAGGTGTTGTTTATAATTTAAAATAATTTTATTTACTTCAAAATAGTTATTGCAAGCAGAATTGAGATTATTCGTAACAAATTTATAATTTGTTTCAAAGAAAATGTTTTCAATTGCAAGTAAATGTGCCCAATTAAGGGCTTGAAGTAAACCCCATACTTCAACTTTTTGTGAATCTGATAGTCCTTGCTTGTAAAGAGTATATGCTTTAATAAAGTTGTCCAGGTGATCTCTAATTATGATTTCTATACCAAAATTTTGATAAAGTTGTCAAGGTGATCTCTAATTATGATTTCTATACCAAAATGATTCTCATTTTTGAATAGTATTGCATCCATATTGCATTTGAAGTGACCTTGGCCAGGTGGTTGTCAACTGTCATTATATTGGTCAACATGCATGTTGTCCTCAAGAGGGTTATGATGAGTTGATTTTTTCCTAGCATGCTTCCAATCATTATAGAATTGAGTGCTTATTAAAATGAGGTTTCTAGGATCCAATGTATTATCATTCCAAAATTTATCATTACGACCATTCCAAATGCTCCATAAGGTGATAACAAAATTCTCTAGTACACCACTAAGAAGAATGTCCAATAGTTTGAATACAAGCTCTTTCACTCCTTTTACAGTTGTCAAAAAGCACTCAATATGGTGTCATATGTTAGTGGCTCACCAAATGCTCCTTGCATAAAAACAACTAAACAATATATGTCATTCATTTTCTACATTTGACAAGCAAAAAGAGCATGTAATTGGACAGAGAACTTCTTTTTGTTGTAGCTTTTGTCTACATGGCAAACAATCCTGTAATACTCTCCAGATAAAATGCTTGATTTTTGGAGGAATGTTAAGCCTCCAAATACTCATCTAGTTGCCGTCCACCTTCAAGTGTGAAGAGTTTGTAATGTGATCCATAATTATAAGCTCCACAAATATAAAACAATTTTCAAGTTTTAAAAATTATAAAAGTATAAAACTTGTTTGGTTAATCAATTTTTAAAAACTGTTTTCTATTTTAGTTTTTAAAACTAAAAAATCAAAATAATTTTTTTGTTTTTTTTTCTATTTTCTTTTTTCATAAAGTCTCACATCTTTTACTAATAATTTTATATACAAGTCTCATATATTTTATTTTATCTTTCTCACATAAGTCTCATATCTTTTCTATACAAGTTTCACATTTTCTAAATTTATTTTCTCTAGTAGTAATTTTTAAATACCAAATGAATTTTCTCCTTTTAAAAATTATTCTAAAAAATAGTTTTTAAAAACAAAAACTAAAAATAAAAACTGTAAAGTCTTTCAAACAGCCCTAATAGAGTTTTATTCGTGGTCCTCTAATGAAGTGGGTTAGTGTTAAATTGGTTTCGAGTTAGTTCGAAGTTAATTGAATTGGGCTGTTTTTTAGCCCAAACTTATTTTTATACTGGGCCGGACTTCCATTAGCCCAAGGTAGGATGAGTGGGAGAAGTTTGGGATTTACTTCCTTCACCTCCCAATTTGCTTCTTACACCTCTTATTTTGCTTCCAACAGACAAAATTATCCTTGGCATAGGCAAAAGGGAATAGGAGTTTGTTGATTCTGGATAATCCTATCTTAAGTCTTAATTAGAATTCCTAATTCAAAAAGGGAAGTATCCGTTGGTCAACGTGTTATTCTCTTATCTTATTCAACCAAAAAAAATCTTCATTACTCATCTTATTCTCTTGTCTTATTCATCCTTATTTGATTACAATTAACGCATGAAAACTTAAATAAAAAGAATGATAGCATATTTTGCTAGCCAACTAATTTAGCTGACAAGTTTAGTACACGTCAATAACATAGGTAAATTTTATACAAATTAAAATATTGTTTAATGCATCAACCATGATATCTTATAATATATATGCAAGATTGTATGATCATGATCTCTTACATTATGTATTACAATTTAGGTAAAAAGAAAAAAGAAAAAAAAAGGGAAATGCTTACACGAAAATATCCTAACACATGACAAACAATGGTTAGGCATGTATATTTTTTTTTTTTTTTTTTTGTGAATGGTACTTCTAACTAACAAATCAATTTTGTGTATATAACGAATTCACATTTAATAGTTTATTTTCCTATTGAAGAATATGCACAAATTAATTTGTGTGAAACTAATTAAACGTCAACCTCAGCAAAAAAGACTAGAATTTAACGCATCACAACACGAAATACTTCTATCCCTTTCTGAAAAGTAAAAAACAACAATCTCAAAGAGTTTTATTTGCGATCCTCTCAAACCTCATCTCAATATCAACAATCATCAATGGTAAATGTTTTTCCTTCTCGTTGCCAATGTTTTTCAATCAGTGAAATCCATGTTACACATTTGTAAAAAATTACGTGATTCTTTCCGATGAACCCAACCTCATTTTGCAGTGTTTGATGTCACTATTTGAGAAGATGGTTTGTTTTGAAATGATATAGATCATGTGTATTATAATTTATAATTTAGTGATAATAATAATTCATTTTGGTACAGATTCACTTTGTGCTTCTCATCAGTCGACAAGGAAAAGTAAGGCTCGCAAAATGGTATTCACCATACACTCAAAAGGAGAGATCCAAGGTAACTATCTCTAATTCAATCTAAAATATAAAGGGTTTAATCTAGTTTTAACCCAATGTATTGGATCATGGTGATTGGAATTACATAAATCATTGGATGTGAGTATTCAATATGCTTTTATCAATGAAATTGCATGTTGAATGTCAGCTATAACTATGAATCTCAATTATGGAGATACAGATATTGTAGGAATAGCAAGCCAAATACAAATGAAAGGGATATTAATATGTTTGATATCATATGCATGAAATAGCTAACAACAATGGCTCTTTTGATATGACCTCAATCCTTCTACATTTATAATGATATTTTTTTTCCATGTTATCCAGAATGTAACTTTTTTCATGCCAAACAAATTAGACAACTTTTCTAACATATATTTCATGTACATGTTGATATTTTTATATCAGATATTGTCAATGTTTATGTGTGTTCTGTTAAATATATGCACTGGATCGTATTCTTATAATGGTTAGTTGCTCTATGACATGGATTTTGCTTAATTGATTTATTCTGCTAAAACTATGTGTATAAAACATTGCTTAAGTTGTTTCTTGTAATTTTGCTTATGCTTTCTTTTTTATGTTTTTTTGGAAGTTAATTCGTGAGTTAACTGGGGTAATTATCTCTCGAGCCCCTAAGTTGTGCAACTTTGTAGAATGGAGGGGATTCAAAGTTGTTTATAAAAGGTGGGTCAAGATTATTGATCCCTTCATTGTTCCATCGGTTAAATTAATGGCTAACAAAATACATTGAACTGTCTCTTCGTATTAATTGGTTATTGTTTAGATATGCTAGCCTCTACTTTTGCATCTGCAATGATCACGAAGACAATGAATTGGAGACCTTGGCCATTATTCATCACTATGTTGAGACACTGGATCGCTATTTTGGCAGTGTTAGCATCATAGACTGTTGAATTCATTCTAAAGTTCTTAATATATATTTTGTACACATACTTCAGAACCTAAATTTGTTTCTCTCTTACTTCTGTTACCAGGTTTGTGAGCTGGATTTAATCTTTAATTTTCATAAGGTATATATTAATTCTCTCTAATTATTAGTAAACTTGAATATGAAATCCTTTTTTGCACACAGTTCAACTATGTTCGGATGTTCCCTCATACATAAAATCTGATAATCTAATGTCATGTTACATAATATAATCTTCAGTGATTATCTTATAATAAGTGGTTAAATTGAGCTTGATCTTGGCAGGCATATTTTATATTGGATGAAATTTTGTTGGCTGGAGCATTGCAGGAGACTAGCAAGAGAACTACTCTGAGACTGATAGGTGCACAGGTAAAAAAAATTTATTATATTTTCCACTTCCAGTTTACTATAGCTATCATATTTTGGACAAAACATTGATGTAGTTTTGTAAATACTTTTCTTTGGTCGTACTCTTTAATCACAATTAGAGTTTCATTTTGATAATCTATACACTAAAAGTAAACATAAGTTACTGTACTGAAAGTCTAAATATTGTAACTAGAAAATAATACTAAGTTTTATCCTCATATTTTATAACCTTGTGTTTCAAAAAATTCTAATCTTATGATTATGAGTTGTAGGAGGATTTAGTGGAATCTGCCAAAGAGGAAGCTGGTTCATTGAGTAATATAATCGCGCAGGCCACCAAGTAAAAGCATCATTGGGGATTGAAATTATGTTACAAAGACAGCACAAAGTTTCCATGCGGGTGAAAATTTGCCCTACAGAGACATCATTCATTAGCTAAAAAAACTATAATAAATGGTTTTATTAGAAGTTTGTTTTTTAACAGAGCCACAATAAGCATATTAACTAATGCCTGGGCTATCCCTGTTGGCTGATGAACAAGACTTGGTTATTATTCTGTTCAATTGTTCATCACTATATATGATTGTTTATTGACCATAATATGCATCTAATGATTGATCTCATTCAATGTTCAAATGGTATGTTGTATTACTTCATAAGAGTAGTAGCAGAGCTCAGTCACATTCTTTCATTAGAATTCCACCAAAAGTAAAGTTGTCATCATTTACTAGGAATATCTTGTTAATGTGTTAATTTGGTATCCTCAATAACATATGTGCATGCAATTTTCCTTTATTTTTTAATCCACTCTTCTCTTGTTCATCTTTAACCTTATATTCAAAGTTCAAACCACACTGATTAGCTATATCTGTTACTGTTAGTATAACTACCTACAAATAAACAACACTTAGCATGAGCCTACAAATTCAGCATATTTATCCGAACAGACTCATAACAAATTGGCACAAAAAATAAACACAACAAAGAGGAACCAAGACAACAAATTGGCACACAAAATAAACCTACGATCATGTTTTGAGTGTTGAGAAGTAAAAGCTTACGATCATGTTTTTGTGGAGGTTGTTCTGTTCCCTTTAGGCCAAGGATTTTGTAAGTGAATGACTTGCTGTGATTGGTGGTGGAGAAGTTGGAAAAACTGAGGCAGAGATTGTTTTGTAGTTTAGGATAGTTAAGCCTTGTGGGGTGTTAGGTTCTCTTCCTCTGACACCAATTGAAATCCAATAATAGTTTTTCTTCGGGTCTTGATTCGTTGTGATGAGTACAGAGTAGCTTTCACCTGAATACATGTCTATGTCATCAACCATGAATGGTTCTACGAAGTTTCCATCAGCTTCCACCACTTTCAATTTGTGATTCTATAAGCAACACAATCAATATTCATGCTCAAACTAAATATGTTTAACTAGACATATGTTTTTGTGTCTAAATGATTTCAATTCTATATACCAATGCAAACAAATTTTGTTACCAAAACTTCAAAATATTAAATTAAGGATAAAAAAAAAAACGGATGAAGAATCCAAAGGTTAATAATCCCTGCAACAACCATGTGCCCACGGCCTGGGATTTTTATAAAGGGCCAAGAAACATTACAACAAAAATGCCAAAGCTACAATTTGTCTTGTCTTTCACGGGCGTTCTATCACCAATCTACACACTACAGCGGCAGTGCCATCTCTATCATATTTCTATGCAAATCTTTTTTACAACAATTTTTTTAGTAAAAATATATACTTCGCTATTAAATTTATATATATAGTGATGCTAACAATCCTGATCCTGTAGGTCTTGTTTGGGTGGACATGGAAAATCTGGGGTGCACATTTTTCATTACCTCTGAACTTGCATTGGGGCAAGGATGTCTTTATAAGATTAGCTGCCAAGGAACAATTGTAGTGTTGTCCTCTTCCATGAATAAGCAAAGACTGAAACAAAAAAAGTCAAATGAAGAGGCACGACTCTGTTAGTTTCTACATCTTTTGCTAAGTGAATCTGTAATGAAAAGTTTCTCCCGGGGTTATAGCACGCAGCTACTACTATTATCTTATTTCATCGCAACGTACAGGTCCACTACAATGGCCATTTTCATTTTTTTTGTACTTTAGTAAGAAAATGGCTGCTGTTTTCAGCCCAGTTTCTGCTTGGTATTGTCGCACATGATGGAACAATACCAGCAGAGGCTCAAAGATAACTTTGGTGGAGGGAAAGGGAACCAACAATTGAAGATCAAATTCTTTTAAAGAAGCTTCCTTCACAGTAACTCTCAAAAATTGAACTTAGGAGACTCACAAAAATAAGAATAAACAAAAAAAAAAAACGAAATCAATTACGTAACTATAGTAAATAAAATTCAATTATGCAAATACAACAAATAAAATTACACCTCTCTACCGAGGCTAACTTCAAGTTTATTTATATAAATTCAAATGATTCCTAAAATTTAATATTGTTTGTCTAATTAAATAAATAAATAATGTTAATTAATTAATCATATTCATAATCATACAGTTACGGCATAAAAAATAAATCTAAATTAACTTTTGGGCCGATAGTAACAAACAACAGTTGAGGCCATAAAAAAAAAACGAAGGTTCAGGAATTGGAATGCATTAAGAGACAAAAATATGGAAAAAACACTTAAAATTTGTCAGAAGTGGGATTTGAACCCACGCCCTCTCACGAAGACCAGAACTTGAGTCTGGCGCCTTAGACCACTCGGCCATCCTGACAATTGATGGTAAAACTGAGTAAATTTATATAGTTAACGTGTAGTTTTTTTATTTACAAAATATCTAAGACTGATTACTTCTGAAAATTATTTATAAAACTAAAATAATTTAAATATATATTCGATACACAGCATGGTAGTTATAAATTATAATTGTTTCATGACATTGAAAGAATATTTTTTTCTAATTGAATAAAAACTACAGAAGTTTGGTAATTTATTTCTTTAACTTGTGAACGTAAATTGAATCACGTGTAAAGTTGTATAGGAAAAAGAATAGAAATGTCAGTATTTCGTCCTGAAGTTGTTTGATGAAACTAGTTTTATTTGAAGCGTTCATAACGTCGCTTAATCTTTGCAGTGAGACGATTCTGAATGCTGCTATACCGACATGATTTTTTGTTTGCATTCATTGTCATTGACCAAGTCGTTTTTTGTTCTAGTATTACATCAATAGATATTCAAGTCTCGACATCATTGTCAGATCGTAATATTGTTACAAATGCCCATGCTCTTCAAGTATGTAAATTTACATATACCAGAGATTACATTTACCATTGCCCATTACACTATGAGGTAATACACTTAAATTTTAGAATTACATATATATAGTTCATCGTAGATTGAGATCCTACCACATCACGTTATTCACGAGCAGTTTGTGTCATAACTTACAAGTCCCAACAACTCTGGACCTTCCAAACGGGGATTATTCTCAAAGCTACAGCATTTGAAACAAAACAACCACTTATTCAACGGGAAAGATCAAAGATAACCAGATAGCAGAAAATAAGTTCTAGCTAGTATCTGGAAGCAAACTTTAAATGAATGCAGAATCAGTGCACCAGAAAAATGTAGGAAGACCCAACTATCAAAACTTGTCATTCCTACTACCCCATGAAAAGATTGGAAATTGTCTATCACATACACTTTGTATCATCATCACACACAACAACAAATAACAATCAAATATTATCATCACAATTTAACAGGACCTCCATTAATAGAATGTAAGAAAGACACCCACAAACATCTACGCCATTAAGCAAAAAAATCAAAATATTGCAAGAGTTATACATATAATGGCATATGGCAGAGAAGGTCACTAGATTTCTCGTTGATACCCCTTCTCCTCCCCCAACAAAAAAAAAGAAGGAAGGAACAATATTAAAAGAAGGTGCAGGAGAAAAGAAAAGAAAACTCAAGCAAAAAGACAACATGAATAGCACCGTGTGGAGAATAAGAAGAAAGCAACAACCAACATGCTTATAGAGCTTATGGAGTTAAGAAGAAATACAAGATAGCCGGGACCTACTTATTTAATGGAATATGCTCAAATGGCCCAGAGGTAGGAATTGTTCCACATAAATCATTGTTGGAGACATCCCTGAAAATAAAGAGAATGTTTAGGTTCTTCGCATATGATACCACCAAATAATTTTATCATTATCAACATAAAGACATCACTGTTACTTACACTACTTTAAGGCTTGAAATAGCAGCAAGGTCCTTGGGGATTGGGCCAGTTAGTCGGTTGTCATTGAGTCGTCTGCAAAGAAAACACAGTTGAGAAACATGCAAGTGCTGAATAATTTATTGCACAAATTCACTTCATATCTACTGTCATAAATCATAATTCAGATGTCTTAATATCAATAATATATGCCCTACAGCTAAACATCTTAACACCAAGCGCAAAACCCACAATTGTCCATCCCAAACTTTGTATAATTAAAATGTATAACTGAAAAACACCAACTCCATAAGTTGCTATCCAAAGGCTCTTGTACTTTTGCTGCATCATTCAAAGACTTGTAAGCAATTCAAATGAAAGGAAAGGGGAAGCAAAGGCCACAGCACAGTCCAGTCATGCTCAATACGATATTAAACAGACTTACAAAAAGACAAGATTCTTCAATTTCCCCAATGAAGGAGGGACAGTGCCTGATATGTTGTTGTTGTACAAGTCCAAGCTAACTAGACTCTTCAGATTTCCAAATTCCGGAGGAATAGTTCCTTGAATGTTGTTTTTGTACAACTCACTACATCCAACAAAAAGAAAAACACATTAAAAACCAACAAATACGAACTAATAATGTTTTTGTTATGACAATGATTTCCAATTTTTATTTTGTTCATAAGTATGTATTGTAATCGATATATTTTTAAAATATTTGTATCGCTGTATCGGTATCATATCTAATACATGTATCGTATTGTATCTACGCATCATAAGCGCACATTTAACATACTCATAAAAAAAAAAAACGCACATTTAACAAACTTAAAGTCACAATATTTATTAAGCAAAGATTAGAAAACGTACAGATACTGTAGATGCTCCAGCTTCCCAAGTTCGGGTACCAAATGTCCAGATAGGTTAGAGTTACCAAGATCCCTGTAGAAAGCACCATATTTATTATCACCATAAATGTGGAGAGAATATTAACAGATTCAATCAATCCAACGCATCTTAGTTATATCATTTAACTATTACCAATTAAACTAACAACAACAATCTATGAAGAACCTACACTTTCATTTTCTTCATGTATCCTATCCAATACGTTTCTGGATCCAACACTCAGATAATTCACCAATACAATATCAATACATATATGAGAACTGTGAAGTAACCAAACCTTAAAAAAAACGAAAATCTAATATAGCTATATATATGAGACCTGCAGAAACATGAATTTCAATTACATATTTTTTAAATAATTGCACGAGTTAAATTTCTAATGTATTGTCATATTTAACATCGTCAATCAATCAGAAATAATCATTGGCATAACTTTTAAAAGTGGAGAAACTTTCCATGTATGACTATTTACTCTACGCGTATTTATACATGTAAATAAGGCTTCTAATTATTATTAAAATACATAAAAAGAATCCGAATGATATGGAGAACAGGTTTAAATAGCAAGTAGGAAGTAATTTGAGGAAAACGCTGCGTTGTTTGATTCATTAATCATTAATCATTAAATAAAAGCAAGCGGAATCCCGCCACCTCACGGAGGAGTAGGAGGAGGATCCTTCAATTTCCTAGAGCAATCAACAAAATAACAAAAGTGACAGCAGTGTAAATGAAAGTAACAGAAGACAGTAACAATTAAGTACAGAGAGAAAGAGAGAGATACACTCGAGTGACTCGGTTGTCCTGGTTGCAGGTGACGTGGAACCAAGTACAGGGACTAACGAGCGTGGGATCCCAGCTCTGAAGGACGTTGTCTGGGTCGGTGAGGCTCCGTTTCAGCGTGTAGAGCGCGTCTCCTTCCGAATTTGAGGCCGCGAGGTTTAGCAGAGTTAGGGTTACGGAAACGGAGAGGAGGAACCGCAGAGAAGTGCGGCTTGCTGCTACCGCCGCCGCCATCGCTGATCTGAGCTTCTTCGACCGAACAGAACACCTCTCGTTGATGACGTGTTAGGGTTCGCTAGCTACCTCGTTCTCTCTCTCTTATTGGAGGAGGAGGATGCAGCAATCAATCGCGCTGCAAGAGGAAGAAGCAGAGGGAGAGGAAGAAGAATCTTATGGAGAGAGAAAATATAAAAGACTTGAAAAGGAAGTATCGGCTTTGGGAATAACACGGAGCAGTAAAACATGGCCTCCTCTTTATATTCTTTAGTTTTCTCAAATTACTTTTTTTTATTATTATTACTACAACTTTAAAAATATTTATACCTTCAATTCATCCAAAAGATAAAGGCTTTACATTCGAGAACACACTATAAAAATATTTACTATACATTCTATTTTTGTTTTATCTTTGGTCCCTTCAATAAAAGTTTTGGAAAGATGGTGAACTAAAAGGAAAAACTATTTTCTCTCTTGACTTCTCATATTCACTTTATCGACAATTTTCTGTACTTATTCATCAGCGGTTGTCACGCACTAAAGAGAGGGAGCGAATAGTTGTTTCTCTAAAAAGTAAAAACTAATTTTCTGTTGTTAGTTTTTAAATATTCTATTTCATTTTTAATTAATTACAATAAATATGAATGTTATTTAAAATTGCATACATCGCTCCGATTGCTTTGGTAAGTGAGTGGCGTATTGTGTGGGGCAGTAGTGGTAAGTCTGGTAAGTGGCGTATTCTGTATGTGATGTTGATAATGCTAAGTTTGTGCAACCACCATTACTGACACCACCTAAAGTGGTTGGGAGAATCCTATTTGGTTTAATTATTTATGCATTCCCTGTGGTGCTGCTTGCTGCATAGCATCGTCACTTTTTGTCAACGAATCCACTTACCTTATAATCCTATTTTTTTATTACAAGGATCGTCGTCTTAATTAATAAAAATCAAATATGGTGTAGAAATATACATATTATTTTCAGTAATTTATAACAACTTTTCACATCTACCCAATTCTCATTAGAGTCTAGTAGTATTGGTGTCAAGTAGGAGTTGTTCATGTTAAGGACAACAGGAACGAGTGAATTTTACAATATTCATCTGGGTTTCCTTTCTTCACATTGGATTGTGAATTGGCCAGTGTGCTTAAACACAAATGCAACTATTACCTTCTCAGTTCAGGATCTAAATTAAAGAAGATGTTTAATAAATTAATGTTTTGATAATGAAAAAGCCAACTCTTTAAGCACTTCCTAACATCAAGTCAAAGCCAAGAGTCAAAGGACATAGGTATATTTTCGTAAATTACATACTCATCAACTGTCACAGGTATAATTTGTAGAAAAAAAATACTGCGTAATAAGTATTTATTATATTGGAAATATACAAATTGTTGGAAATTAATAATAATAAAGCGTGTATTTATGAATCAACATATCTGGTAAGAAAAAAAAACTAAATCAATTATATTAAACTAGCTAATAATATTATTCCCTAAAAAAATTAACTAATAATATTAGATTTTATAAATGCGAAGACGTTTGTTTTAATGTATAGAATAAAATCGATGAAAATATGAATATAAAAATATAACATTATAAAAAATGTTTGGTATAAATCTTATAAAAATATTTTCAATAATGATCGTCTTGTTTTTTATTCTTATGAATAAGCGTGGTGTATTGGATTCTCATACAAATATAAGTTGTTTCTTTTTATAATAACTACATATTCTTACCCTATTGTTTCACTTTTTTTTCTTTCTTTATTTTTTATTAAATAAATGATTTTTTTAAAATTACAATTTGTCAAACATCTATGGGATTCACCACAGTGTAACTTTCTTCCGAAAAAAAAAAAAAAAAGTGAAAGTGGATGAAAGAGAGAAGGGAAAGTGAATTATGATTCAAAACGGTTCGGGCGAGAATCGGTATGATTCCGGTTCCATTACAGAAAGGTTAGGTCCAAACCAGTTTTCTAACGCCCCCTGGTCCGTGACAGTATTCATTTTTTTTATTGTTAATGCTTTCTCCTCTGTTTGCAGACAATTAATGCCTTGAACCCGTCAACTACTTCTCGTTAAAGTTTTTTTTGCCTAACATTTGTTAGTCTTGAACCCTTCATTGCTAACATGTTTTTTAACTGCATAATCGATCTTGTACCTTTAAAAATAAAAAATACCACAAGGCATATAATTATTGTAACATTATAGTAGACTGAATCTTAGTTTTTTTTTGTTCTTCTCGATACATACACAAAAAACATACTAGAACTCCCTGTTTATCTTCTTTTTTAAAAACCTCCTTTAAGTTATTTGTGTTTTTTTTTTTTTAATAGTTGAAAGGAAATGAACAATCAAATTAAAGTTGATACACAAGCTTTCAATACAAATATATTTGTAATTTAAAAAATTGTCCTTCACTTACTCGATATTCTAACATTATCTTAATTTTAAATTAGGATTTGTTAAGATGGTATACATTATTATTTTAAGATTCGAAAAGAAATGTATCTGCAATTTAATATAGTACGATGAGATTAAATGTTTTAACTTTAAATCTAGAATTCAAATTCAAATGGTATCAAATGCTTAATGCTTAATATATAAAATGTCAAATGACATAATGAGAAATATAATAACTTCCACAAAGAAAATCTTTAAATTAAAAGAAAGACTCAAATTTATACGAATCAAATCTATAATATTCCCATATCAAATCAAACTAATATTTTTTTCCTTAACTAGTTACACATTTGAAAGCTTTTTATTTTTATTTTTTATTTCCCAAAATATTTTAATCTATATTCAAATTTGTTTGACCAATATTATAATATGGCATTGTTTAAATTATTATATATTTTTTCATTAATTATTTTTTGTTTATTTTTTTAATTAGACTTTGAAATGTTTTATATGTTTCATTTTTTTATTTCTCAAATATAGTTTTGAATTTATAGTTTTATGTTTACTTTTTTTTTTTTAAGGAATGCTTACTTTCTAATGCCTACACAATACTAACGAGCATGTATATCAATTGATAGGGAGGATTTTTCAACTTAATCAAGTGATTTTGAACTCATTAAAATACAACTGTATTGAAATCCAATCAATTTTTTTTGTTAATTTGATTAACTCCATTATTTAATTTATAAAAATAATTAACATTATTAAGATTTATTAGTTCCATTTTAAAAACAAGCTTCCATTACTCTTTATTGGAACTTATATCTAGAGTAAAATGGCCCATTACTCATTAAGAAAAATATCAATTAAATAAAATATATTTTGAAAATTAGAATACCTTGTAAAAAATTGTACATACTGCTATTAAATGAACAGGATTTCTAGGATGAATAATAACCGAATACTGTTACTTTTGCACATTGATGTCTCTTGAAATTAATTTATTTGCACCAGCATTATCCAACACATACCCAAACCCAATGCCACGAACGTGAATACAAAAAGGGTTTTTTATTGAAAGAATCGATGGATGTTTCTCTTTTACTAAAAAAGAAAAAAATACGCTGAGGGAAATGGAAAATGGGGTCCCGCTAGTGCAAACGTAACCACCGTGCTCGACCTTTTCGAACTGAATCCAAAACAGTCATCAACGTGATCGGATCTCAGCCCTCCACGTCAGCACACCACATCATCAAACGTCCCAGAGTGGGTAACAGCAGAGACTGTATAGAGCGGCACCGCAGAGTGCGTCATTTTTTTGCTCTTCGTACACCAGAGGATGCGAACCGGTGCTTATTCACTCTCGCTGCCACTATTAAAAGAGTGAAGGAACCGCACTTGGATTCATTTGCATTCCATTTTGTCTCTTCTCTCTGTTTCTGCGCCTTAGGGTTTGGGTTTGTGCTTGCTGCGTGTTTCTGTCACTGATTTTCCGGTGAGGATAGAGCCAGCTCCGTTTCTTATTCACGAATTCTGCTTCGTTTTCCTGTTTTCTCGTTGCTCTCTACCATGATCACATGCTGCATTTGCCGTTTTCTGCGTATTTCTTCTGCTTATTTCGTTCTCAGTGTTTGTTTCACAGTTTAATCGAGGCTTATTGCTGGCTTAGGGTTTTCTGCTTTGTAGATGCTTCACTACTGTTGTGTCCTTTCGTTTCCCTTCGTTTTTGTGATGTTTTACTTTCCTGCATGTGCTTCAGCTTTGATCGTCGTTTTTTCTGTGTTTATTTTGAAGAGAAAATGCTTTCGTTGACTTTAAGCTCATTTTGCTTCCGAGTCGTAGCGTAATTGCTAGTACTTTTAGATTGTTTTGAGGTTACTCCTTGCGTTTTCACTGGTTGTGATTTCGACCTGACGTTGTTGTTGTTGTTTTTCTTTTTTAATTTTTTATTCAAGTTTTTTGAATCGAAAACTCTTGTTTGGTGTAATGATAGTCCGAATAGCCCACCACACCGAGTTTTAGAGTGTTCTGACTTTATTCCATGCTTTGTCACTACCTGTGATTTTTTTATTTATTTTTTGTAAGCGAAAACTCTGTTTGCTCCGATGATGGTCCGAATCGGTGACTACACTGACTTATTTTTTGTGCATTTCTGTTCCGAAGCGAGACATTTGCTCCAGGGTGCCTGGTGTTGCTGCCGGAGGAGCTTTTCCGCTTAGAGTTGTATTTATTTTTTACTTTTGTTTTTATTTGTGCCTGATGTCGTTTACTGCACTTTTGCGTATGTTTTTTTTTTTGCTTGCATTGCATGTGATTGTTTCTGAGTTGGTTTATTTGTATAAAATGCGTTTTGCTGTTTACTTGCTTTGTGTCATCATTTTGAGTAAGAAATATTATTCTAGATTCTATATTATCGGTTTTTCCCCTCGTAAATTTATGTTTTATTTTGCTTTTTTATTTACTTGATAGTTGTTCCTTTTTTGTTGTATGAGAATGTTTTACTATAGTGTTTTTCACATTATTAGAGTTTTTATGTAGATAATCTAAGAAGATTTTGTTATTTTTGAACTTCTCTTCTCAGTGTAAACGCATTTTTTTGTTTGTCTGTTTGCTTTGTTTCACCGCTTCTGTTTGAGTAATAAATATTATTCTAGATTTTTGTTTTCCCCTTCTTAAATTGATGCTTATTTTTTTGGTTATATTTGCATGATAGCTGTTCGTTTTTTTTGTTGTATGAAAATTGATTGTACCATAGCCGTACGGTTTTAAATTGATGCATGCAGACAGTCTCAAAATATTTAGTTATTTTTCAATTTTGTGTATATTTTTGTTTGAAGGATTATGTGAACTAACTACTTGTGCTGACACAATTTATTTGATAACATTTCCTATATATGCTTTATATATTTTGGATTTGTTGATTTAACGCTTGGTCTATGCAGGAGATGGCTTCTCCTGGGCCAAATGGAACTGAGAGTGAGGATTCCTTGCCTCCTCCGCCTCCCATTGTCCCTGCAGATGTTGTACCTATCAAAGCTGAGCCGGAGAAGAAAAAGCCTTTAAGGCTTCCAATGGCCAGACGTGGCCTTGCTTCGAAAGGGATGAAGCTGCAACTTCTCACCAACCACTACAGAGTGAATGTTGCAAACACTGACGGACATTTTTATCAGTATAGTGTACGTGCTTTCATTTTTCACCTGCATTGATTATTTCAGGTCTATGTTTACTGGGAATTATTTATTTCAATGGTACATGTTTGAGCAGGTTGCTCTTTCTTATGAAGATGGACGACCCGTGGAGGGTAAGGGTGTAGGGCGGAAGCTGCTGGACAGGGTGCATGAAACGTATGATTCTGAATTGAATGGGAAGGATTTTGCATATGATGGTGAGAAGACTCTGTTTACTCTTGGGACTCTTGCTCGCAACAAGCTTGAGTTTACTGTTGTTCTGGAGGATGTCATTGCAAGCAGGTTCAAATGCTGTTGTTTTGTTAATTCTTCAATTTGACTTGCTTTTTACTGTTTCAGCTTTCTGACTTTTTTTTCTTTTTTCTGTACCAATGTTATGTATAGAAATAATGGGAACTGCAGTCCAGAGGGAAATGGAGAAGCAAATGAGAGTGATAAAAAGAGGATGAGGCGCCCTAATAGATCTAAGACCTTTAAAGTTGAGCTTAGCTTTGCTTCAAAGATTCCATTACAGGCCATTGTCAATGCTCTACGAGGACAGGAATCTGAGAATTATCAAGAAGCAATACGAGTGCTTGATATCATTTTGAGGCAGCATGCTGCTAAGCAGTACGTGGATTATGTTTATTTCTTTTTTCTTTCTCTATCATCATTAATGATAATATTATTGTATCAGCTTTCTTTTGTGTGCCTGCTATGTTGTAATATAAAATATGTCAAATTTCAGAGGCTGTTTGCTTGTAAGGCAATCGTTCTTCCACAACGATCCCAAGAATTTTGCTGATGTAGGAGGAGGTGTACAAGGATGCAGGGGTTTCCACTCTAGCTTTAGGACTACTCAAAGTGGACTGTCTTTGAACATAGGTTTGATCTGTTGTTTGCCTTGTAGTACACATTTGTTTCCTCGTAATATTTCTTAATTCTTTCTTACAATTTGTTTAGATGTCTCGACCACCATGATAATTGCCCCTGGGCCTGTGGTGGACTTCTTAATATCCAATCAAAATGTGAGAGACCCCTTTTCACTTGACTGGGCAAAGGTAAGCTAATTCAATCACCATATGATTATAGTTCTTGATATTGGTTGTTAAATATAATAATCTCATCTTTTATTTATTTATTGAACAGGCCAAGAGAACATTAAAAAACCTGAGGATTAAAGCCAGCCCCTCTAATCAAGAATTCAAAATCACTGGGCTTAGTGAACTCCCTTGCAAAGATCAAATGTATTTCTCCTTTTGTTCTTGATTTTTAATATTAATAATTTTTTTAGTGTTTTTTTAATGACCAGGTTGTGGGTGTTGTAGGTTTACATTGAAGAAAAAAGGTGGAATCAATGGTGATGATGGTACTGAGGAAGAAGTGACAGTATATGATTATTTTGTTAATATCCGCAAGATAGATCTTCGGTATTCTGGGGATCTCCCATGTGTCAACGTTGGGAAGCCCAAAAGGCCAACTTACATCCCTCTTGAGGTAGATTTGGTGGTTCATGACTGTGAATTAGAAAACTACTGATTCATGTTTTGCTGTTTAATAGTAACTCTTTATTCTCTACTTATTTTATGCTTAGCTTTGCTCTTTGGTATCCCTTCAACGTTATACAAAAGCACTGTCCACCCTTCAAAGGTCATCATTGGTGGAGAAGTCCAGGCAGAAGCCACAGGAGAGGATGAGAGTCTTGTCTGATGTAAGTACTTCGTTTTTAACAATTGGATTCTTATATATTTTTCTGGTTTGATTTTAATTTTATTATTACAGGCATTAAAAAGTAGCAATTATGGTGCTGAACCGATGCTTCGCAATTGTGGGATTATTATAAGCCCCAACTTTACTGAAGTTGAGGGTCGGGTTTTACAAGCTCCAAGGGTAAATTTTGATTCATTTGAATTATGCATGTGCTTATTTTTATTACATATTATCTGCTCTATCTTCATTTAATTTAAATATATTATTTTACCTTCACTAAGATTTGAAACTAACACTTGGTGTATATCTTGGTGGTTATTGTGCTCAGAGAGAGGTTTCTTTAAATATTGCTTGTTTGTCTTTAAGGTATCTAGTGACGTAATTCTTCATGCTCTACCATAACCTGTTTCTAATTGGATTTGTATGGGAACTTTGGTCATATTATTGAAATGTAGTTATGTTTGTTTGTCTCTTATTTATGAATTATCAATGTCGTGTTCTGTAATGGGTTTCAAACTGATTATTTAGTTTTTATTTGTAGTTGAAATTTGGTAATGGGGAGGACTTCAATCCTAGAAATGGGAGGTGGAACTTCAATAATAAGGTATCCCATCCTACTCTAAAGTTGAATTTTGTTATAAAAAAATGATTTTAATCTTCTGAAGATTGGATTTTTTTTTTTTACAGAAAATTGTCAAGCCAACTAAAATAGAAAGATGGGCTGTGGTTAACTTCTCTGCACGCTGTGATATACGAGGGCTTGTCAGGGATCTAATTAAGTGTGGTGGATTGAAAGGAATTGTAAGTTTTATAAATGCAAATTGACTGGATCATAATAAAGTTGCTGACTATATTTTTCTTAACTTCTATTGTTAGGTGATAGACCAGCCATTTGATGTATTTGAAGAAAATGGTCAGTTTAGGCGTGCACCACCAGTGGTTAGAGTGGAGAAGATGTTTGAGTTGGTTCAGTCTAAACTTCCTGGGGCTCCTCAGTTTCTTCTTTGTCTGCTTCCTGAAAGGAAAAATTCTGATCTTTATGGTTAGCTATTTGATATGTTTTGTCTTTTGTATACTCTTTTCATGCAATTGTTTAAGTTCCCTCTTATTGATGAAAACTGAACTTGGTAAGGTCCCTGGAAGAAGAAGTGTCTTGCTGAGTTTGGAATTGTGACTCAGTGTATAGCTCCGACAAGGGTCAATGACCAATATTTGACTAATGTTCTGTTGAAGATCAATGCTAAGGTATGTTAATTCATTGGTTAGTTTTCTATTTCTTGGAATATACATTGTATATTAATTTTTTGTGCAGTTTGTCATACAGGATTTATTGTTGTATTTATCATTTAAATCTTTTTTTTTGTAGCTTGGTGGCCTGAACTCAATGTTAGGAGTTGAGCATTCTCCTTCTATTCCTATTGTTTCTAAAGTTCCAACCATCATTATTGGCATGGATGTGTCTCATGGTTCCCCGGGGCAAACAGATATTCCATCAATTGCAGCGGTAATTCATTTGTGCTTGATGTGTTTTTTTTTTTTTTTTTTTATGTTGGGCATCTGTATCAAACCTATTTTTGTTTTAGTTCAATCTACTTCTAAATGGAATGTTTTATGACTATCTGCTTGTATGTAACTTAAACATGCAGGTGGTCAGCTCTCGAGAATGGCCTCTAATATCAAAGTATAGAGCATGTGTCCGTACCCAGTCTCCAAAGATGGAAATGATTGATAATTTGTTCAAGAAAGTTTCTGACAAGGAGGATGATGGCATAATGAGGTTATTTTATTGTATCAAATTGAATTGATCCTCCTAATATATTTATGATATTAATTTTTCTTAACATTAATTTGGATTTTGAATCTCGGAAATGATCAGAATTTGGTATCAAATTGAATGTTGATAGATATATTGTGGGGTTAGGTTTAGAAGGGTCCCATAATAATATGGTATATCTTCCAAAGCTTTTATTTGTTCATTATACTTTGTATACATGTTCTGTCGTGTGTTGTGCATCACAACTTTGCTTTAAATTTTTTCTTACTACATAATAGTAAGTGAATGCCCGTTTAGTTGCAATTTTATAGACATTTATGTTACCTTTTATTTTTTGATGGTGTGTTTTTTTATGGAATTGGACTGTCATTGATTTGTTGTATATCTGCAGGGAACTTCTACTTGATTTCTATACAAGTTCTGGGAATAGAAAGCCCGATAATATAATCATATTCAGGTTAACTTTTTTTTTTCCTCTCAATTTTTAGTCTGTGAACTATGTACTTCATTTTCTCAGTTTTTATAATTGTTGTTTATGTTGTTACTATATGGATATTGTAATGGTTGTTATTCTTTTGTTACTATACAATGTTTGATTAAATATGTAAATCAATGTTATGCAGTATTGTGGTGGTTAATAATATGTATGACATTTTGTCTAATGTTTGATATGTTTATACGGCACTTAATGTCTTTTCTAGTCTTTTGAATGATAAGGTTGTATGACATGTTTACATCTGTTTTTGGCTCAAATACTCTAGCTTCATTTTTCTTATGTTGTTGGACCTGTAATGTGTATGTGTTATATATGTATGTGTGTACTGAATTGTATACTATTTTTTATAATCTTATTATTCTGTCTTCAGAAGGTGTTATGTCTGTTATTTATTAGTTTTTACATATTTTTTCATAATGAATCTTTTTAATGTTAGTTTATTATTGTGTTATTGTATTAGGTTTTGTTCTTTTCTCATTGTACTGAGTATTTTGTGGCTTGATGCAGGGACGGTGTTAGTGAGTCCCAGTTCAATCAAGTTTTGAACATTGAACTTGATCAAATTATCGAGGTGTTTATTGAGCTGATCAACAATTTATAAAAAATATGTTTTAAGTTTTTTTTTTGGTCTTGATAGTCTTTTTTAATACTAGGCTTGCAAGTTTTTAGATGAAAAGTGGAATCCCAAATTTCTGGTGATTGTTGCTCAGAAGAACCATCATACTAAATTTTTTCAACCTGGATCTCCTGACAATGTTCCTCCTGGTATGTGCCTTTTGTTTATTTGGAATTTTAACACGATTCAATAAATTTTCCATTGTTATTTATCAACCTTTTTACTTTATTTTTGCAGGAACTGTAATTGATAACAAAATTTGCCACCCTCGGAATTATGATTTCTACATGTGTGCACATGCTGGAATGATTGTGAGTATCTGCTTTCTTTTTTTTTCAATTAGTAGATCCGTTAGTGTCCTCTATCCGTTGTTGATGTAAAGTGCATGATTGTTCTTTAAGACGCATCTACATTCATTTTACTTTGTGAATTTGTTTTCAAATGGAAGTTGAATGATTCTGGCTTGTTGCCTTAATTTAATGGGCTTGCATCATTGTCTTTTTTTTATAATATTTGTCAGTTTTAATAACATGCTTATATCGTTTTGAAAAATGACTATTCAGGGAACTAGCAGGCCTACTCACTACCATGTTCTGTTAGATGAGATTGGGTTTTCACCTGATGATTTGCAAGAGCTTGTGCATTCCTTATCATATGTGTAAGTCATAGTAGTGATCTGTTTTGATTGTTTTAGAATATTGTTATGCCCTTTGGCATATATTTGGAATCAATTGGTATTGTCTTTAAATCATTTTGCCATTTGACAACAGGTATCAGAGGAGCACCACTGCCATTTCTGTTGGTAAGTTTTTACACTGCATTTTTAGCTGTAGATGTTTATGTTCCGATTTATAAAATTATATTGGGTCTCATTTGTGGAAAAACTTGCGTATGTAGTTGCTCCAATATGCTATGCTCACCTGGCTGCAACTCAGATGGGTCAGTTTATGAAGTTTGAGGACAAATCTGAGACATCTTCAAGTCATGGTGGTGGTGCTGGTATGCCTGCTCCTCCGGTTCCTCAGTTGCCAAAATTACAGGACAATGTGTCGAGCTCCATGTTCTTTTGTTGAGGGATCTACTGCAGATAGTGGTGATATTAACAATGCTGTTTATAGAGACTTCATAGGATAATAGTTTTTTGTGGAAAGTGGAAACAGTTGAAGTATGTGCGCCATTAGTAGTAGTAGGAAAGGATTATTATACATGTAGATGGCCTTTTGTTTATGCCTTTACATGTGTTTAGTCTTTTACTATTTTGAATAGTGCTGCGAAAGTCTTTCGCCATTTTGGAGATCGTTAAGGTTTATATAAATTCCTATGGCGCTCTTATTATGCACACTTTTGGCATGAATCAAAAAATCAAATGGGTATTGCCGTTCTTGGTAAAGCTTGTTTTTGAATGTCTCAATTTAGTCTGGATTTTGAAATCCATACCGTTTCAAGTGTTTCACTTTGTTCTACTTTATTTATTTTTCCGCAATTACATTTTTTTTCTTGATGTAGTTATTACCTTGATGAAGAAAACTTGAATTAATTGTTCGATAATAGATTTTTATGTTTTAGTTCCAACTATCGCTATAAGCTAAATAGCTGAAATCTTTAAAGAACCTATTAACATATTTAATATTTTAAATATTTGAATTTATTTTGGTTTAAATATTTTATGGGTTTTTATAAAATATCTTTTTTACTTTAGGTTCTTGTGAATTTTTTTATTATGTTTTGAGTTTTTATAATTTTTTTTTATTTTATTTTAAATTTTGGATTCTGCCGTACTAAGTCATGGACTTAAAGAATTTGGATAATAATGAAAAAAAAAAACTGAATTTACGTGTATACCATGTCTCACATGATAAAAGAAACTAAGATCTTCTAGATTTTTATTCTATTATTACGGGGATTATAATTTCTATAACTTCTAATTATGATCTTGATTTTGTGATTATGGGGATTATAATTTCTATAAGATAGTGAGGATAAAATTAAGAAAAAAAATAGTTATTAACTTAAAAGTTAACTTATTTTTCATAAATAATTTATCAAAATATGTACCTGGACCAGACAAATTTATTTTGGTCTGCAAAGCTCATCCAGGAACTTGCTGAATACACAGTATGTTTTTCCAAATTCTTTTTTTCCCTAACTTTGATTTCTGTTCTATTTTGCCTTTTTTATTTTATTTTTAATTTAAATCCTGAAAGGTATTTGTCAATTTATAGTTCCTGAAATTTATTTTGTAAATTTAAATTTATTAAATGAATTTCAAATTATAAAATGTCATAACTGAGATATTAACTTAAATTAAAAGACTTTTATTTAATGATTATATCAACATTTTAATTGAACGTATTAATCAATATAGAATTTTTGCATTTTCTCTTTCTCTAATAGTATTTTATAAGTATTAATTTAAACGTTACATTTTCATAAATAAGTTCGACAAACTCACCTTTAAAAAATGAAAATAAAACATTTAAAAAAATGTTTAATTTATTTTCGTTACGTCGAACACCTCGTTCTCATTCGCATTGGGTAGACGGAGTTAGTGGGGGATCATAATTCATATCTTGCAAGAATGCTCATTATTAGAAAATTCCAGTTTCTGACCCTAAGAAGCTGCTTTACATCTGTAACTGTAACTCCTAATAATGTACTTAAGCTTGGGGATGTCTTGAGAAAAGCAAGGGTTTATACTGAAGAAGATGTCTTTCAGTACTCTAAGGTGAGTTTCGATTCTAATCCTTTGCACACCGATTCCGCTGCTGCCAAAGATGTTGGATTTGAAGCTCCACTGGTACATGGGATGCTTGTGGCTTCTCTCTTCCCCCATATCATCTCATCACATTTTGTAAGTTTCATCATAAATTATGTAAATAATATCAACTCATTCATTTAATTATTCTGATTCTTTGTGATAACTTTCTTAAATTCATTTTCTACATTGCAGCCTGGAGCTGTGTATGTGTCTCAAAGTTTGAATTTTAAGTTCCCAGTGTATATTGGAGATCAAATTACTGGTGAAGTGCAAGCAACTAATCTGAGAGAAAATAAAAACCGATTTCTGTAAGTTTAGTCCTGATGTTATTATTGAAGCAAGGAGTAATTTTGTTTCTAAATGAATGTTTCTCAATGTTATTCAGTGCAAAGTTTAAGACAAGGTGCTTTAAGAATGGTGAACTTCTTGTCATTGACGGTGAGGCTGTGGCTTTGTTACCAAACTTGACTGTAGAACAGGAGCAACACGAGGAGCGGTAAAAGGTATTTTCACTGTTCTTACTGTTAAATGTTAACCGTGAATACTTTTCAAAGGCAATGCTAGACAGATAAGTAATATGCTTGTTGTTTTGTGTTTAAATGAAGACTTATAGCCACTGGGGGTTCTAAATTCTGATCCTATAACCTGAACAAAAAGATAAACTGCAGACAGAAAAAAAGTTTTTATTCTCTGTTTTTCTGATGCAGTAGATGAAACTCGCCTGATTGTTTGGTGTGTGTTTTGGACATGTTTCACTTCTTTGCACAGAGTTCCAAATCGAATGGCTCAAAGAGATACTCTTATTAATAAATTTTCTGGCATATGTACCCTCCAATATTAATGATTTTGGAGGAGATTGTTATTGTATTAACCTGGTAGATTTTACTTAGTTTTGTGCCAGTATGGTTTCTATATATTGTATTGACAACTGCCTCGCATGAAACCAAAAATATGGTCCCTTATGTTATGGATCCTCTTGTTCTTCCATGTATAAGATTCATTTTGATCTACATTTGCAACAACTATTAACAAAAGTGTAGTATTAGAAACGCACTTTCTAACACATTTTTTCTAACAAGTTGTGGAATCCACAATTTTTTGTGATTTTCAATAAATTTTAACCAATAAGAAAGGATATATCTAAAATAGTATGTTAGAAAATGTGTTCCTAACATTTCTCATAAACATAAAAACCAATGGAAAATTTGCTTTGGTTGTAACTTTTAAGTAACTGCACATGATGCAAAATTGTTGATTTGTTATAAAAGAAAAAACATTAAAATTAATTCATAATAAAGGTGCTGGAGCTATAATGTTTGACATTAAAACTATTAAGAATAGTATAAGTGTGTGTCACTTTGTTATTATTTTTTGTGTACAATGGCGGGGCAATGAAATTTGAACTTAGAACTTCACACAATCTATCTAAAACTGCACCACTAGTGCAAACCACTTATTAACATACCATCACACAAAGTAAAATAAACAACAATTACAGCTAATACCATGGTACATATACTTGTGGTCTACAATTTCTAGTGACTGATGTCATTTGAAGAGATACCCCCCATCAAGACTAAGATGAACACCAGAAGTATTTAGTTGAGCTGAATGTCATTTGAAGCAGAACAACTTTTTGATGTTGGTGATGGTGGTGGAACATTGCTTTCTGGTGGTGGTGCTGGTCGAGCACTGCTATCTGGTGAAGGTGCTGGTGCTGGAGCACCACTTTCTCTTGATGGTGCTGGAGCACTGCTTTCTGGTGAAGGTGGTGGAACACAGGTTTCTGATGATGGTGGTGGAGCACCCCCATCTGGTGAAGGTGCCGGAGCACCGCTTTCACTTGATGGTGCTGGAGCACTGCTTTCTGGTGAAGGTGCTGGAGTGTGTGTAGCAAACACCTTCAGTAACAGGTATAGCAACCTTCATCCCATGCCAACAATAGCCTCCTCCACTCAAATATTTTAGCTTAACAGGTCTTGTCCACGCAGTTCTCATAACCAGTCTTGTTCACCTCTAGTACATTGTACTTGTGCCTATCATATCCAAAGTCTTGCAACCATAACAACATCAGTAAATCATAGTCAAGCAAGAAAGTAAATTAGTCTATAATTATATGTGCCCTTATGACTCCTTCTCCCCCCTTCTCTATTCCTCACTCAAAAGTTGTACATATAGAAAAAAGTAAATCTGAGTAAAGATATACATAAAACTTGGCCATTGTGATTTGTTGTGCATCCATTTGAGATTATTTAACTTAACCTTTCTGTTCCCTTTATTTGTTGACTTAAAAAAAATAATTAAAAACAAGTAATAAAAAAATGATAGAGCAAAAACATTGAAAAAGAATGGTTTGGAAAAGTTAGATTGATTAGAGTTAAAATCATAAATGATTATTGAAAGATAAATGATCTCCTAAACCCCTCATTGGAGGGTGTTTAAATTGGGAAATTTGAGTATGGTGTACACATAAACTCAGGTAATGGGTTAAATTTTCGCCACTCCACTTATCATAAGAGAAAGTTAAGCATTTAAAGAGAAAAAATGCAGAAGAAATCTTATAAAGCCAATCGTCCAAATGGAATTGCTCATGACTTGACCATTCTGTCAAGTTAACATTGGGTGCCCAACTAGACTTGTCCCCTCCAACATAGTGAAGCTTTGATACATGGTGAAAGCTTTGATTCGGCCATGTTTACCAACATCATGGTCATTGTCATTATCAACACTATTTTTTTTAAGCTCAAAATCTCCATGTTTTTCCAAATTAATGTATAAGGAAAGATTGACCAACACCAATTGAGATTTATAGAATTTTTCATATTTTTAGAATAAAATAAAATTATTTCCAAATTCTAATTAATTGGCATTATGTATTTGCAAAGATATTCATTCAGATTTGAATTTAGGAGATTCTTTTGAACATATTAGTCAATCAATCAAATTAAACATTGTAATTAGTTTTATGGATACGATCACGGGTATGAAATGCAATATATACAACTTATTTTATTTTAAAAAGTTCAATTATTATTTGGTCTCTATTCATAAATTTTATAATTGTCTGTCTAGAAATGACTTATTTTAGTTCTTATACAAATTTTTTAAACTTGTTTTAGATCCTACTCCTACACATGCATTTCTTAATTTATTTTAGTCCGTATAGTTTTAGATGACATTTTTTTTGAACTTTTTAACATCGGTTTCTAAATAACCGATGTAAATTTACAAATTTGACATCATTTATATAAATAACCGATGTTATAAAGTTTAAAATAAGTTACCATGAAGTTTTGGACAGAAAATCAAATAGAAAACCAAAATAATAATTTCGATAACTTAAAAATAAAAAAAATAAAAAATACTAAACATAAGGAACCAAAGTTGATACTTAGAAAAAAAAAAAAAAATGACATTATAAGATAAGTTGGGATTCAAAGAGAAGTATGTATGAGTAACTCTGAAAAGGTATTATACAATTTAAGCCTCTGTTAAAGTAGTTGTGAGTTTTTAGTTTTTTAAACCAAAATATATTTATTATTTTTTTTAAGTCAATGAAGTGTTATGATACACTATTTAAAATTGGTTGAATTTATACTTTCATTACATTTTTACATGTAAAAGTAAATTTACTTGTGCTTTTCTGAAGTGGAAATTCTACCCCTTCCCCCATGAGCACCCATCCATTAAGCACACTTGAGTATTAGCAACCTCTTAATGGAAAATTATGACATGAAATAGAGTATCATAAAATTAAGATGTGAAATTGTAATCCATGATAACCTAAACCCCTCCCCCTGTTTTTCTCAAGTATTAAAGTCACAATGTTTGACAACAAAACTATTGAGAATAGTAGTAAGTGCAAATTAAACCACTTATTAATAAATAAAGTTAAAAGATAACTTGGATTTCATAGTTCAGCTTACCATTACACAAAAAGTAAATAAACACAACAATTACAGCTGATACTGTGGTACTGGTACATATACTTGTGGTCTACAATTTTTTAGTAACTGATGTTACCTAAAGAGATACCCCAAATGAACACAAAAATGAACACTTTAAGTATATGGTTGACATGAATGCCATAAGAAGCAGAACTAGTTTTTGGTGAAGGTGCTGGAGCAGGAGCACCACTCTTTGTTGAAGGTGCTGGAACTGGTGCACCTCTTTGTTCTGGTGAAGGTGCAACAGCACCTTCAGTAACGGTTATAGCAACCTTCATCCCATCCCAACAAAAGCCTCCACCACTTAAGAAGTAGTAGGTCTTGAACTCTAGTATTTGAAACACCTCTCTTCCTGCACCCGTGTTAAGTTTTTGATAAATCCTTTGTCCACGCAGTTCTCATAACTAGTCTGGTTCACCTCTAGTACATTGTACCTGTGCCTATCATATCCAAAGTCTTGCAACCATAACAACAACAACATCAATCGATCAATAAATTAATCTATAGTCATTTGTGCCATTTTCAATCATAGATTATGGGCCAGTTTGTTTTTAAAAAAAGTAAATTTTAAATAAATAATTATTTCATAAACATATACTGTAGAAGTACAAAGTACAACGTTCAAGGCACTCCACACACGCATTAAGAAGAAAATAGAAAAAATGGAGAAGAAATCTTACAAAGCCAATCTTCCAAATGGAAGTGCTCATGACTTGACCATTCTGTGAAGTTAATATTGGGTGCCCAAGTAGTCTTGTTGCCTCCAACGTCGTGAAGCTCTGATTTAGCCATGTTTACCAACATCATTGTCAGTATCATCATCAACACCATTTTCTTGAATCTCAAAATCTCCATTTTTTTGTGACAAAATATGATACGTTTTACAAAGGATCAAAATATATAGAGACAAAGGTCCGAAATAATGTATATGGAATGGTTGGCCGGATCCGGAGCATTGTTGCATTTTTAGAATGAAACCAAAAAAATAAACTATGTTTGGTAAGAACTTAATTCCAATTTGAATTCAAGATATGCTTGTGACCCTATTGGTCAAACAATCAAATTAAGCACTGCAGTTATATCAGTCTATGATTTTATGGATATATGAATATACAATATTAAATTCAAGGGATGCTATGGCCAGTGACCTTTTTTTTGTTACTATTATAAAATGTTAGTTTTTTTAATTTTTTTTTTTTTTAGAAATGTTAGTGGAGCTGAAACATATATATATATATATATATATTAAAAAATATATAATATATATTATTATTGATTATATATTAATATTTTTTTTTCAATAATATATGTTGACACAAATTATAATCTAAATAAAAAAGATATAATATATTAATTAATAGATATCATCACAATATATTTTATGATTTTTTTATTAATTTTTAATATCTAAAATAATTATATTTTATGCATTATTACTTATCTATCTATATATCTAATTATTAATATTATATTATAAATATATATTTTATAATTGTTATAAAATTTAATAATTTAGCTTTTTTTTTAGTATGAAATTATTATTTTGATATCAAAAGTATTTGAAAAATTGAAAAGAAAATAGTGCAAAATTATAAATGCATGTATTTTCTCTTTGTATCATTTGAAATAAAAAAATAATCATGTGTAAAACTAATAAATAATTTTATAAATTTATTGTTATAATTATTTTGAATATAAATATTTTTTATTTTAATTAAAATAATAATTGCACATTTATATTGTAAAATTTGATATTTAAATATATATTAATTCCAAAAAATTATAAAATAAATTATGACATAAATGCCTATAAAATAATAAATATTTTTTAAAAAAATATTATTTATTAAATAATTATTTAATAAATTATTATAAAGGAAGAAAATTAAACTCAATCTCTTTTGATCAATGTCTAGATCCATCATGGGTGGAATGGATTCAAACTTCTGATTTATCCCTCCCCTTTAACTTTTTTTAAAAAACCATTCAACCACCTTATAACTCCCATGCCCTATGACCTCGTTGTCAATCCAATCAAATACAAGTATAATCTATAACAATAATAAAGGAAATATCACCAAAAATAACTATTTTTGGCCTCCACTTTTATATGCCTATTATACCCTCAAAAAATATAAATATAAATAATTGATTTTTTATAATTACCTCTTTTTCCACCCACTAGTATCATATAATAAGGTTATGTTGAACTTATTTTCTCTTTTAAAAATTACTTTAAAGTCAAGTTCAAATAAGAACTTTAAAAATAAATTTCAAGTTATTTGATAAATTTTTAAGAGTTTAATGTTTATACACCAGTGTAAAAGAATTTTATAACATTGATAAATCATAACCTATAGCTTTAATAACTTTAAAAATAATTTTATAAAAATCAATTAACTTATCCTAAAAGGTTAGTAAAAGAATTATTTTTGTTCAATAATAATTTTAGAAGATAAAGGCAGTTTATTTAAACAGAACTCAATAACATCAATATTAAAATGTATTTGATAAATACAAATATAATAAATATAGTTATAATTAGGATTTCAAAAATGACCACAAATTAAAATAAATTCTGAAATATAAAGTAAAATTTTGAAAATATGAATATTTTAAAATAACAAAATATTAAATTGTATTATTTACTCATTTCAATAATGTATTTGTATTTTCTGAAATCAAAATTTAGAAAATAATACTTTTAATTTCCTAAAAAGATATAATTTTAAAAAAATAAGACAACACAATAAATAATTATAATATAAAATTAATTAAAAAAGATAGTATTTTAAGAAAATTTGCGGCTCCAAGAAGAGTTTATTAAGCTACCCTACTAACTTAATTAAAAGCTCCTTTTTCATGTTTTAGTTTACAAAAAAGCATTATTTATTTTAAATAACTTATCCCATTTTAGTTGTACCAAAAACATTTTACTTTTTAAACCATACCAATTTGGTGAGACAAGAAATACTGCAGAAAAATGAAATGAGCACGCAAGTTACAAAGTAAGAAAAAATCTCACTCTTATTGTTCAAATTTGGCAAGATATAATAAGTACAACCCCTTTTCACCCCCCACCAAAAAAAAACAAGAACCTCTTTCTCTTATGCTGTAATGTCACAACTTCTAGTCTATCATCTTATGTACAACATTTGGAGACAAGAAAATGTGTCTCTCCCAAAGTCTGCAAGATCTGATCCACCATATATCAAAGAAACCTGAAAAGACTTGGCAATCAATCAGCAATCCTCTTGATGAGGCATAATCAATTCAACCATAAAATTTAGAGAACAAATTCCATTCAAACCAAAAAAGCAGAGGCCGCTACTCCACAACAACTCATATTGTTATGTTGTTAGAGTTCTCATCAAAACTGGGGATGCCATCAAAACTCTGTGCCATATGTATTTACCATTTGGCCATATCACCCAACTCAACTTAATTTAAGTCCTCCTTCACCACATACTTTTCTTTGGCACGGAAATCCTCCAAACTACGATACTCTTCTCGAAGCAACCTGTCCAGTTCAGGGTGTTTATTCAAGGGTTCTTTCTGGTTGCGAAGCCTGCGATAGTGGTGAAATGCCCTGCCAATGCCATAAATATAAATATGTAAGAACAAAGCATAAGTCCTAGAGAGTGACGATATCGTGAAGAGAAGTGCAAAAACAATAGGAGAAAACTACACTTCTTTATATCCAATATGGTGATCTATTTTGGATTAGCTAAGCAAAGTTAATCAAGTGTTATAATTATAACATGTACATTCATAAAGTTTAGAACTACTCACTGTTCCACAAATCTACCCTAAAAACTAAACAAAATGCTCCATTTCAGTTAAATAATGTTATAAAGATTTTGTGCACCCAAACAAGTCAGATAAAACAGGAAATTATCCAATATAACCAAAACCAAGGTGGCTGTATACTTGGATTTCATAGACCAGTGTAAAAAAAAAAAAATCTAGAATACAACTTAGGTTATGCACTAACCAATTAATATGTTGTTGTTTACTTCTTTCACTATGACAAATTTAACATGAAACTACAAAACAAAAAACATGCAGTAAAGTAATAAGCAGCAAGAGAATTTAGTATTTTACCAATATTTTTCCAGGCCATACAGATTGCCCTTATGGTAGAAATCCAGAGTGAGTTGTTCAAAATCCTTGTATAAATCATCTGTAAATTCCTTCTCCAAACCATAACTGAACAATAAATTTTTCAAAGGTCAGTATAACTGTATTACTAAGCATGAATGTCTTCTAAGGAAAAATAAAAAATAAAAATAGACAGCACAAAGCAATTTAATCAGCTTCTTCAATGAAACAATAGAAGAAAATTCAGAAGACTAGAACTTAGCCTACTACTATTTTACTCGACAAAATGGACCAGAAGGTGAAATCTAAATGATGGTTCTATCTTCTCAAACAAATGAGAAAAGTCAAATTTGAAATTGATACCTGTAAAATCTGAAAAGGCACTCTATACCATAATTATAATTAGCCGCAGCATCTTCCTTAGCTAATTTCTTAAATTCATTATACATAGAAGGCACAAACATGTCTCGGAGAAAATAGGACCAGAATCTGTATAAGGTATTCATTTCCTGCAGACACACAAAAGGAGGAGAAATCAAAACCTACCAGAATAATCAAGTGTGATTGAAAAAGAATATAATACGAGAATATATAAATACTAAATTTGCAAATAATATTAAAACCAAAATGTATAAGAAATTATGTAAGCATAATGCACAAACTATGCTAATGCAGTTTACAGTACTGCATCCAGGCTCATTTTGATATGACAGCTTCGGCTAACGACACCATTAAGTTAAAAAGAGAAAGTTGAGCACCGCAAACCAATATTGAAAATGCCAGGTGTGGTAACTATGCCACAATTTTCACTCAAACTATTGCAGCATATCCATACACAAAGTATTTTAGAAGATAACTCGTACAATTAACTAACTAAGTAATAAAAAGGCTGGCAATATATTATTAAACATTAGGTGCACACTGCACAAAAAGTAACAGGAACAAAAAACATTAGTATTGAGAGAATGAGTTGAATCTGGGTACTATCAATGTGAAAAAAACAAATTTTAGTTGGTTCAGTATTCGATATTTACAAATATTTTTGTTTACCTCGCTGCAACCGATTCCAAGTTTCTTTCTATCATTCAAGCACCGTTTGTGATACTTCAAGTACCTGAAAGGAAGAATAATCACATGACGAATTTTTAAAATGCAATATATCCTATATGGCAACATTCATTCTGAGTACCACACAAGTATACAAAGCATTATCACTTACTTCTGTTGTTTGAAACCGTTTTCTTCTAAAAGTTGGTGACTTGGATGCTGAAATGGTGGAAAAGACTTTGGCATTGAACCCACAGGTGGACTACCAGAAAACCCGCCATGTGGACTACCAGAAAACCCACTACGTGGACTACCAGAAAACCCCCCACGTGGACTACTAGAAAGACCCCCATGTGGTGAACTACTCAATTTGGAAGGCTTGAAACTGCAAAATTAAGATAATTAATGGAAATAGCTTTTCAGTTGTCAAACAAAACAATCAACATGTCATATCATATCATGCTCTCCGAAACAATGATTAATTTATATTTTTTTAAGAGAGTATTTACTTGATATTCTTCCAATAAAGTATAAAAGTGAAAATAAAACTAATAAATAAATAGGCTGGCTAAGCAAACCAATGTCACAGCCATTAGCACTGAGAACAATCATTTTGAACTGACCCATGATTTTCAGGAGGCGTAGAAGCAAAGAAAAACCCAACCGAATTACTAGGTGGGCTTTCAGATATGATTCCTTGAGAATTTCGACCAGTTCCGTGATTTCTAAAATTACTTGAGAAAAACCGCTGCTTAAGGGAAGATGGTTGCTTGTGAAAAAGTTTTTGTTTCCTTCGAGAATTATTGCTTCCAGACTCTTCAACACTGTTTCCACAAATATTCTCAACCACCTTTATATTTGATGCACTTGAATTTTGGCTTGGAGATTTTATGTTTCGATCTCTGCTATCAGAGTTATTCTTTCTACGATTAGACCGCCTATGTTTCAGTTCCTGTTGATAATTAGGTGGGGCAACCAAAAATTTAGTAAACAAGATGATGATCTGAAAAATAAAAGACAATGGAATATGAAAGGTGACTAAACCTGCTCGTAGAAATAAAGCCCGTCATTTATTGCAGAAGCAAGCTCATTGGAAATGGATATTGATTCTTTACCACCATCTCTAGATCCTTGTTTAGGATCACCATTCTATACATTAAAATATAGTTATTAGAATCTTAAATTCACAATTCAAATCCTACAATTCAATACGATACGGCTACCTAGATTTGAAATACATGAATGAATCTGGGCAATTTCATAAAATTGATTCAAATCACATGATTCAATGATTTATTCTTTTTTCTTTACCTTTCTTTTACCAATTCACATGAAAGAAATTGAAAAGTCATATAAGCTTAAATATGTTAAACGAAAAGGAATTGGAAGAGCACTTATTCACTTATCCTATTTGATTATTCCACTACTTTATTTGTCATTCATTCAATGCATGCAGTCTATTTGGCTATTTCCCTTCTAAAATAGTGAATTCACACAAACTTGGACATAGCTAGTAATTTTGTTTTACAAGACTTCACAAACATTGAATACTATTACTATATAGCATCTATATGATATATTTGAAATTATTTTTCATTGTCTCTGAAACGATTAGATGCAAATTATGATTCACGATTTGAACCTTGATTTGATAACCTTGTAATTAACATTCTAACATTATGGTTAAATATGTTTTTCTTCAAACCCAGAAAAAAAGACATTAGATAATGTAGTTTGGCCTCTGAACATCCATCAAATTATTTTAGTTTTCATCAGCATTTCTGTTTGGGCAATCAGACAATGTGAAATTGAAACTTATTTTGAATGATACCCATTTTAGCCGAAAAAATAAACATATGAACTTAATTTTAATAAAATTATCAACAGCAATACCTGTGTGACAATTACTAGTCTCTGAACATCCTGTTCAATGACAGCCATCTCATCATCTTCATCATCATTCCTTTTAGGAAACAACTTCCATCAGATGAATATTTGAACAAAAAGGTGAACATATGATATGCTTAATGAAATGACACAAAAAATCACGTAATATCATTCCATATGAGATGCCTAAAATAAAGAATATTCTAACATCTCAAACAGAATCTTTGAATTTCACCTTATGAAGAAATCAAGAGTTGTCTTTTATTAATAAAACACTTAAATATATAAAGGAACACAAGAAAGCTAAGTGTCAGAAATTATAAATAAAACACTTACTGCACATTCCATTAGATATCAAAAAGATAAGACAGAACTACGAAGTACCTTCCACTAGAAGAAAGTTCAGTCTTCCTTAGCATCTTTTGCTCAAGCTCTATCTCTTCATCGAGCATAAAAGTATTGCCAAAATCATTGGAAAGATCTCGGACATCCATTTCAGTCAATACATCCATGTTCTCAGCCTCATTATTGCCAAATATTTTGGGCTCAGTTTCTTGTTGGCTACATAAATTATTATTAGTTGTGTCAAAATCACAGAATTTGACATTTTCATGTGATTTATCATTAGAATGATGGCTCTCAGTATTTTTTTCTTGGTTCATATCTGAAACTTGTAAGATATCCTTGTTTGGCTGATTATGCTCTGCCAAAATTGAGTCATGAACAGCATCTTTAGGAATTTCTTCAGAAATCTCCTTTGTCTTATCTCCAACAGCATCACTACTTTCAAGAGAATTGACAGCACCATCTACAAGTTGACTCTGTTGAATCTGAGCTGTTGATGATCCTGAATTTCCTGAGGAAACTTGAATCCATTTCAACCAATTATTGTGTTTCCTTATTTTGTCACCCTATAAAAATATAGCAAGTTACAAGTGAGGGTAAGTTCAAATCAAAGAATCATCCTCTCAGCTAGGGCAAGATAAAGAGAAAATAAAGACTGAATAATCTGAAACCATTGTTGATTTGATGGGAAACAAATCACAACAATCTGAATTTTAATAAACGTCTTGATAATATAAATTTCAAAAAATCACCAAATAGGATATAACTCATCAGTTAACCAAATTAAGTGGAGGAAAAAAGGAGTGGAGCTGATTTAAGGTTTATGAGGATCAAACGAAAACACCATCAACAACAGAAAAAGATGTTGAATTTTAAACTTCTCACAAACATGAAATTGCATCCCATCACTCCAAAATATTCATTTATAATTCATGACATAAACATTTGAAACTACCAACACCCCCAAGCCCAAGATTAATATCAGAGATAAACAAAAAAGAAACCATCAAGATATTCAGCTTAGGGGGGCGAAAGTATTTAAAGCAACAAACTAGATTCTAGAGTTATTTAGAACCTTAGGCCTGTCTACACCAGCAAGCATGCACTAAATAGCTAAACCAAGAAAATAACCTGCACTTCCACAGTATTAGAGCTCTGAAGTGCATCAAGGATAAAAGGTATGTCTGTGCTCATCTTCTTGACCTACAAGATAATTCACAACATATAAGGCAAGTGAGAAACAGGGAATAACATGGAACTCTCCAGCAGAAAACATACATCTGCAAAATAATAATAGAGTTGTGAGGCAAAAAAATGCTTCGGACACATACCCTTTTAAAACCAGCAACAGTGGATATGGGAACCCATCCTTGATCATCCATCAAGGAAATAAGGTAATGGTCATTCTGCAAATTTTCATCACTGCCAAAAGAAGGCTCTGAAGTCAGCAGTTTGATGTATGAATTATCTTTTATCATATGAACCACTTCTGTTTATTTTCACAGAAAATGGAATCAACGGAAATTATTACAGGATTTCCTAAGAAATTTCTAATGTTCATTAGCTCATTCCTGCTGCTTTAATAATCCGAAGCCCAAACAGTAGTACACTACAAATAAGTTCCACTTCATCATCTCTGGCAATAATCCTCAGACAATCCCATCTAAAGGTTAAATTTATGCAATTATCCCAATCTAAAAGACAAGGATTTGGCATCTATAAATCTAGTAGTGCAGCACTTCGCAATAAAAATATAGAAAACAACAGTATATTGTCATTCAATCGAAAGTTGGAAACATCATTCTCACAACATAGATAAGCATGAGATAAAAAGAACAGTCAAGAAACATTTTATCATATTAGTTTGAAGGCATAAACTTAAACGTAGCTAACAGATTAAGAACAAATATGATATAGAAGCCATGGTCAACAATTAAATTACTTACCTAAAATAATAGTCTATCTGTTTAACAATACTAGTCCTCAACGATACAGTTTCTGGAGGCGGTAGCTGAGGTGTGGGGTTGACAGGATATGCAACAAAGTGCCGAGGATGGGGCCCTCTAATGGAGCCAGGAGGTGGCATTGGGACACACCAAACGGGTGCAGGTCCTATCCAAAAGATAAAAATTGGATTACAGAACTAACTGATGGAGAAATTAAAAAATTAAGAACCATGTGCATTCAAGTTGAGAAATCCACAAGTGCCTGGGCACAAGAGGAAGCATACATGTGTGTGTGTCTGTGTAATTGCACAACCATGTGCATAAATAGAGGACTGTGAATTGAAATTTTACCTGGGAAGCCTGGACCAACCATGTACCCTGGAGGTGGACCAAAAAATGGAGGTCGTATAAATGTCCTTGGGCCCAAACCCTGCTGCATAGGAATGTTTGCTCTGGAAGGAAAAGGTCTTTGATGATGCCAAGCATGATTTAGATGGTCCCCTTGTTCTTGGATATTTGGTCTTCCAGTAGGAAAATTGCCAACATAGGCATTTGGATCTCCTTGCACCGGAGGCTGAACATTTTTGCCATCAACAGCATGAACAGGTGGAGCAAAAGCTTGTCCAGGAGCCTGAGATACAGGCTTCACTAAAGGATTTTCTACACCCGGAAAAGGTCCAGGACCAGGTGGGAAAACATAACCAGGAACAGCAATGTGTGGAGGTGGTACCATAGGATGAAAAAATGGAGGAACTGGTTGATGAAAGTGCATAGGTACAGGAAAGGGAGGTGCACCACCTGAGTTGCGCTTAGCACCCGGCTTTTGATAGCGCGATGGTGGCAGCTTATGCATTGGGTTAATGTTTCCAGCACCATTCACCTTCTGTTGAACAACAAACCGATGCACACACAAATAAGAAAAGATATTCAACACCAAGAGACAAGAATCTTGTCGCTTTAAGCAGACAACTATTATTTCTATCACAACAACAAAAACATCAATGGGGAAAAAACAATAAGCACTTAAGATATTGGTTAAACCAGGGGAACACAATGAAATTTAGAGTGTCTTTGGGAAAGCACAATCTCAGCTGTTTTTGGATTATAAGCTGTTTGCAAAATAATTTTTAAAAGATAAAATAAGTTGTTTTGATGAAGCTGTAAATTTATAGTTTATGATTATTTTTCAACGGCTTATTTTTTTTCTTTCATCTGTTTTTACACTCTTTTACCATGTAAAAGCTAACTTTTAGTTACAGCCAAACAAAATTAATTTATCTTCAAAACACTTATCAACAAACTTACCCCAACAAAAACTGATTCTAATTATATTTGATTATAACAATGATCGATTATAACATATAATTGATTATTCAAATATTTAATTATTGCAGCTATCCCAAATACATTCTTACTCCGTACTTACATACCAACCAGTGTTAATCAATCACCACAATTATCATGCTTGCAACATTCAGGCTTAAATCATGGAAATCATAATAAGACACCAATGTCCATCCTAAACAAATAAATTTTGTTACGAGAGAAGACAAAAAAAAAAAATATAGATACAAACTCAATAACATATTACATTTCCATGAATTGTGCATTACATTTTCTATATCACAGTCACAATGCTACTACACAAACAACATACAAACCTGCATAGAAGGAGGTCTGGGAGCAACCTCACCAGCACTTGACACAGAAGCAGCAACAGTTTCGAGATTCTTGGGTGGTCTTTGTGCATCAGAGAGACGTGGCCAAGACACTGTGCCCATCATCACAGACACATCACCACCCTTCCCATCAACAGTAGGGGTCTTCCATGGAGACTTGGGAGCACCAATCTCCTTTTGATCCTCACCAATCTCATTCTCAGCAGTCACCATAACTGCTTTATTTCTCTCTCCAATTCGCCCTCTAAACCCCCCTTGACAATAAACACAACACTCTAGACTATCAACCTAATGGATGAACAGAGATTCACCAAAAACGTAAAGATACCCCAAAAAGAATGAAACTTTACTTGCCAATTGAATCAGTGATATTGAGCACAGGAACCCTGAGCTGAAGAGGCGATGATTTCATATGGGTGTGCTAAAAAAAAGGGTTCCTTTTGTGAAGTTTTATTGAAAGGGTGTAGTTGGGTCAGTGTGACAGCAGAAGAGTGGTGAAATATTAGGGTTTGGACAGTGAAGTGATGGAATGAGGTTTGTGATGTGAGTGTTTGGAGACAGCAGCAATGTTAACAGACGCCAACAAAGTGCGAGGGTAACTGATGAAAAGGTGAGGGACAAGGTTTTAGAGTTTGTGAATATATATAAAGGGAGTGCCCCTATCAATACACATCGCTCAACATTCTAATTGGTTGTTTTGTTTCTTTGTGCCATTTGGAACCATCCTTAAAGTGCCCTTATCAATTTTAAATTTTAAATCCCTATAATAATTAATAGTATTTGACAATTTTTTTCTTTTGAAAAGATAATGTTGTTTAGGAAAGTAAACGATATGCATTAAAAGATAAACAGTTGAAAAGAGAATGTATGTTTGTTTTTTCTTAATTCTCTTTTGTTGGTGAAAATGTTTTTTTCTTGTTTTGAAACTCATTTATTTTACAGTTTTTCCATTGTGGGTTCTTTATTTGGGTACATGGGGGGGGGGGGGGGGGGAGGGGGAGCGAGTGTTAATGCTAAAACAAACGCGCTTTCAATAAATTGAAAATTTATTTTGTATTGTACGAATGTTTTTAATTTTAAATAAAAATATCATCTAATTTCCACACTAATTATACTAAAGTACACAACTTAAAAAATATGGACCATTTGGAGTGTTTCTTAATTGTAAGTTTTAAAAAAAAAATACAATTGTTTTTTGTTTATAAAATTAGTTTTCATTTTTTTTCTGAGACAAGACGAGGTAGGTTATTTTGCCACCAGCATACTCAATTCTCCCTACCCAGCCACAATATTATTATATGATATAATCATGATCTGTTAAAAAAATCTTATATATAGAAGATTATGATTATAATCTTATAAATCTTATTACATTTTCTTTAATAGATTATGAATGTATCTTTTGTTAGAAGATTATGATTATATCTTATATAGCTTTCAAAAGAATTTTATATCTTATAAAATTAAACCCATACCTTTGATAACTATAGAGCTTATTTTCTATTTCAATTTTTAAAACAAAAAAATCAAAATAATTTTTATATATTTTATTTTCTCTTTTCATAAAATTCAAAAATTTTTATTTTAAAAATAAGATGTGAAATAACAATAACTTCATATACAAATCCTACATCTTCCATTTTATTTTTCTCATAAGTCTCATTTATGAGACACAAATATTACATCTTCTAAAAAACCTTTCAATCCCTCCCTTAATATTTTTTAGTCATCGTAACTTACTCCCCTTAACCTTTCATTTGCGGTGCCAAGTTATATGACAACTCAAATCACATAAAAACAAATTAAAGGGGTAATTATTTATTTATCGATCAAATAGCTACAAAATAGCGTTTCAATCTCTCCAAAGATTGTTAAGCAAGCCTAATAAAATCTTTCTTCTAAGGACAGTGGTTGATCAATTAAACATGACAAGTACTGTTGTAGCACACTCGACATGTCTTTCCACTACAAGTTTCGGAGTTAAATGTTGGAAATGTAACACCTTGTCCAAGATCAACTACCCCAAATTTAATGAAGCTCCAACAAAATGTAACAAGACAAATTAAGTATTATTTTATAATAATATTATCAGTAATCTTCTTGAGTGGGCACCATATCCTCAAGCCAATATAATACCTTAATGTTTGAGAGCCAGGTGTGCAGTTCATGCATTCATGTGTCAACCCTTCTCAAGCTGTGTGATCAACATCAGTATTATCTTCATTATAACATCCAGAATGTTAAGCAGCCATCCAAAAAATTAGTCATTGTGGGAAAATTATGTATTTGATTTAAAAAATAAAGAAAATTTTACACATTCTTAAAAGATAGCTGTTTACGGCAAAACTTTCGAAACTATTTTTGGCAAAGGAACTTATTTTGGTGAAGTTTTATAAAATACTTTCTTATTTCTTTTGCAGCTTTACCGAATATTAAGTTTCACTAAAGTCATTAATATCAAATTGGGCCTTTCTCCAGGAAGATTGTGCGTAAAAAAAAAATGATATCCCAACCGAAAACCGGAAGCCCAACTTGTTAATAGTAGAATTAGAATAGAATATCTTCAGAAATCAGTTAAAAGCTTCTGAAAGTGAAAAGTAGGTAAGTTTTTTCCGAACTTAACTTTCCCAGACAATAGAATTAGAATAGAATATCTTCAGAGATCAGTTAAAAGCTTCTGAAAGTGAAAAGTAGGTAAGTTTTTCCGAACTTAACTTCCCCAGACAATCTATAGCAAAAAGAAAAGATCATACCCATGAATAACTGCAAAGATGATAACACCATCACACCCATCTGATCTTCCAAACCAGGGTACACTTATGAGAGCCAACCCTCCCACCAAGTGTGGCCATTTATTGCTTTAGAAGTGAATGGAAAGATCCAAGCTCCATCAGTGGATGCAGATGACAGAAATTGTGAACATATTCAAGCTTGGTGGCAAGGACCTATTTGTCTGGCAAGCCAACCCCTCAAGCATATATAATATGGTATGACACGTCTAGATTAGTTGCCAAACATAGTTAAACATAATATCTCCACTAATAAAACAAAGGAAAAAACAAAAACATTACATGTAGAGACTAGGAAAACAAAATAATGTACACCAAAAGAACTGGGGGCTTATTTTCAGAATAGAGTAAAAAGATGACGGAAGTCTGAAGAGCAACAATTCATTTCAACAACTGTTCAATCCTTCATTAAGGAGAAATAATAATAATTTTCTTGAACCAGATTCATTGAATATAGAAAATTGCAGAGGGGACAAAACGTGGGGAAAGGATGATGGAAAGATAAACTTTGACAAAAGATAAATATTGTGTAATGTTGTTCCTCATCATGCTTCATTTCTCTTTCAATCTCCAAGCCAAAAAAATCAATGGAAGTTAAAATAGCTTGCAAAAGGGATCCAGAAGAAATGAATGATATTCAAATGATACACAGAATTAATATATAAACCAACAATCATTACCAACAACCATACAAAATGAATACAAAAGTGACACAAAAATCCCAATTCACATTTTGATGAGAACATAATAACTTCAGAAAAAGGTGGTAGTATTCCTCACAAATCATGGCTGAATGTCAGACACACGTAAAACATGAAACTTGTACTCGAGTCAGCTATGCTTTGCGAAGCTAAATAAGACATTTGGAAGTTCATAAGAAGAAATGGTCCACAGCACACTTAAAAATTATTATAACAAAGTTTTCTCTGCCCCAAAATTCACCCGTTCCCCAATATTCCATAAAGGAATATGAAGTATAACAAGATTTTAAAAACATGTCAGGGGAAAATCTACCAAGAACGAAAAAAAAATACAGTTTCGGAATCTGGTTCTTTAGTAATCAAATAGTAACTAAAATTACAAATTAAAAGATGCATTTGAATAGTGCCTGGTACTTCAGAAGAATCAGCGGAGTCCAAAACTAAATGATTGATGCATCTTATGAGGGTATCTGCACAGTGAATACATAGAGTAAAAAAACCAATTTCACAAAACCAAACGCCTCTAGAAGAAACAAACACAAATATAAACTCTTGAAAGGTCATACCTCTGGTACTGCAAAATAGATTTTCAAGAGTTATAATGTTTCAAATTTGAACTACAATCCCAGTCAATTGTTTATGTGATAAAAAAACAAACATAAGCAGCAGATGGTAGAAGTGTTAAATGCAAGCCTCAGAATGTTCACACAAAGTCAATGAATAGATCAAGAAACTTGATGGAAATAGAGCACAGAAGAAATAGACTAAATAGTTATGACTCAGGAATGTTGCTTCTTTAATCACAAACATAAAAGTCATTATTCAATGACTAAATAACTTAGAACAGTTCATCAGTGCTTGAATATGCTGACCTAATATAAACTGTATGCTAATAAAACAAGGCACTATACATGTCGAAATAGATTATCAAACTATATATTAACATGATAACTGTAAAACAAAAAATGGAAAGCAAAATTTAATCAGGTTCAATGCAACCAAACACAAGGAAATAAGCCAGATTGAATTGTGTAAGATTTATTGGTTAACTGATTTTAATACTCATTTATTCAGCACACACAAATATCATCAGATCATGTAATTCCTAGTTTTCCAACAAGGGGCATTCAAGTTCAGCAATCACCATGTTTTCTTGTTAGATAATAAACATGGGGCAGCATATGGATTATATATTAAAAAAAATTCATGAGCCACTCACTCACCTAATGACCCATGTAAGGAGCACCAGCGCCAGGATGAGGTCTCACACCACTGCTTTGTCCCATTTGAGGATTCTGGTATCCAGGTTGCATTGCTGGTTGGTTCCCATAGCCCATAACAGGCTGAGTCCCATATGGGGCAGGCGGTGCAGCCTGGTTAACCGGCGCACCACCAAGCCCTCCAAGCAGATTCCCAAGCCCCAATCCAGCCCCCTGATTAGTCAACAACGCAGTCAATGCCTGTCCAAGCGCCGGATTCAACCCTTGTGTCGGCACACCAGGGTTGAAACCCCCCACAGCAGAGGCCGAGGGTGCCATTAAATGACCACTTGCATGAGATGGCCCACCACCGCCAGAGGAATACTTGTTCTTCTCCTTCCTCTGATAATGAGGCTGATGATGGTGATGGTGAGAGTGAGAATGCTGCTGATGGTGATACTGATGGTACCCTTTGCTCCCCTTAGGACCATCAACAGCCTTCTGACAATACAAAGTATGTCCCTCAAAGTTCTTATGAGGTTCTTCCAGAGCCTTCTTAGCACTTTCCACAGACCTATACACAAATAGCGCAAAACCCTTAGGTTTCCCAGTGTTCTTGTCCAAACCAAGAGGACCATCCTCAACCTCCCCATACTGCTTGAAGAATTCAAGCAGCTTCTGGGGATCAATCTCAGCATTCACATTGCTCACAAAAATCTTCCTCTGGGTGTACTCAGACACCGGGGTCGCGTTTGGCGGTGGCGCTGGAACAGGACCGGCGGAGGCCAGCTGGCACGAGGTGGTGCGGTTCCCGATCTTCTTCTGGGGGTGTTTCAGCGCCCTGCGAGCATCATCCCTGTGCTTGAACAAAATGAAGGCGTAACCCTTGGATTTGCCAGAGACCTTGTCGGTGACGGCCTTGCAGTCCTCGATCTCGCCGTATTTCCCGAACACGGTGGTTAGGGTTTCGGCGGTGGCGTCCCAGCCGAGGCCGTGGACGAAGATTTTCCGGTGCGCGGGGTCCACATCGGCGAGCTGGCGCACGCTATCGACGAATTCGGGGAACCTCTCCAAGGCCTGTTTGACAAGAGAGTGCAGCTGCTCCTTCGTGAACGGTTCCAGAAGCTTCTCCACGGGCTCATCCTCCAGAGTGAGATCCTCATCTTCATCTTCATCGTTGTTTCCTTCATCTGCACCGTTCGCTTCGCCGTGGATTACAATTTGAAGGGCTTCTGGGTCGTGTTGCTCTTCTAGGGTTTTCGGTTCCTGCGCCTCTTGTTGTTCCTCTGCTTCCTCTTCGCCTTCGGCGTTTTGCGGTTGTTGTTGTTGTTCTTCTTCTTCTTCCTGTATCGGCTCGTCGATGGCCATGGTGTTGGGGCCTTCTAGGGTTGGTTTGGGGTTGGGTTGTTGCTGGTTGAGCTCCACTGGCTCTTGCTCCTGTTGCTGTGGTTCGACGATTTTGATGGGTTCGGGGTCGGAGGATCGAGTCTTTCGTTTCTTAGCCATGGCGGTGCGGTGAGGAGGTAGGGTTAGGGTTTCGGGAATTGGGGGTGTTTTGATTTTGATTCGTTTTGTCTGGCGAGAGAAGAAAGCGATATGATTGCGCTCTCAGTGGGATGTCAAGTAACCTATTTCGCTCTACCACTGTCCGGTTCGTTATTTATCAGTCACAATGGGTTGGGCCGGGCCGGATCTCTACTTCTCTATTTTTATTTTTTAAAACAAAAACAATTCTCATCCAAAGTCTTATTCATGGTATCTGCTGCAAAAGATCTTAGGAGTTAGAATAGATTAAATAATTAGAAGAGACAAATACTTAGGTAAAGATGGTGGAGTGGAGAAGAATTTAGTGAATGAAAAAGTTGATCTGTTGTTTGTTTTGTAAAGATAAGAAAAAATCAAAATGAAAAGGGGTTGAAGCATGATCCATCCTAGTCAAAAATATGTATTTAAGATTATTTATTTCTATTTTTTTTTTTACTTTTTATATATTTTTTAATATATGTGTGGATACTTGTAAACACCTATAATACTATTACAAAATTACAAATTATAAATTTCAAGATAACAGATGATAAATCCTACTTATTATGACTATTTATCATTAAAAATTTTGATTGACCGTATAGTAAGATATCCATTGTCGATTATATTTTTTTTTATTCATTAATACTTTAATACAACATCTTGTCTAAGGATATGAAGTTTAAGTTTACTTAGATTAATCATTTGTTGTTCTAATTCATAATATTCAATGCTTATATCAAGAGTAACAATGTATTTTTTTTTCCTAAAATAGATAATATTATTACATTGATAATGATACTAATCTCTTGAAGTATATGAGTTGTCTTTCACCCCCTCTTAGGAATGCCAAGATAATTTGCACTAGCGGATAAAATCAACGTATGTTTTAAATAAAATGTAATTATTTTGATGTTTTAAAGATAAAGGTTGAGTCTGTCTTACTTATATGTATTTTTTCTTAATAAGGCAGTGAAATATTTGTGATTAAAGGATAATTTTATTGGTTTTATACAACAGCTGTTGTATTTTAGTGAAACGTATATATTTTTCTCTTTATGTAAAAACACATATACCTGTGATTTGGCATTGCGTATTGATTCCTGCTCCCTCCTACTAATAAACCCTTAGCATTGTAAAAGATTTATCATCTGCTTTATTTAATAGTATTGCATGGAATAGAATGCTTGTTACTTAAGAATAACAACATTTTAAGTAATTAAAAGACATCATTATCTTTCTTAAACAAGTTGATTGACAAGTAATACAGGTGCTCCTTAATCATTATATTTTGGATTGCTAGATCCTTTTAGATGCTCGACAAGGCTTGTTCCCTTTCCATTTGAATATGTTGAAATGGTTATGTGATCTTGTTTAAATTATTCACCCTCAAGTCTAAAATTGAGATAACTGTGTAAGTGTTTACTATTGGTGGTATTCAACCAGATAACATTTTTATAAGATTTTTAATGTAGTTAGTATAAAAATTAATATTAAGATAATAATCGAATGCAAAACAGTAGTAGTTTTTTTCTAAAAGAGAGATACCCTGTCTCTCTTTAATAAGATTATCCATACAAGTTATAATCTAGAAAGTGGAGTTTCGTAATTGGGGAGCATTGCTTTTTAGTTTTTATTTTATAGTATTTTTTTTAACAATGAGAGAGAATCTTATCCGAATCCCTTGTACGTCACGTGACAATCATAGCCCTGTGGACCAAACGAAACGAGAGGCCCCCATACACGTGTGTCCTCGTTGCCACGTACGGCACCTCTCTTCTCAGTACGTTACCTCCACGCGCCCACTGTTGCGCCTCTGATACTCTCTTGCTCTTGCGCCAAAAATATATATTTTTTTAAATAAATAAATTAGAGAAACATTACAGTATTTTGCTATTTTTATCATATGAATTTCCATAAATATTTAAACGCAATTCTAGAAGTGAATTCAACGACGAAGCTGGTATTGGACTATTTAGAAGCCAGTCGAGTCAATTGCTAATGTTGGGAATGGTGATGGCTGTGCACCAATCGAAGATGATCGTGTAGTAATTGTAGAATACGACTCATTCTCTCGTGCATCTTCATGGAAGGTTGTATCATAAGTATATTCAGAGTATATATTTATGCTACTGAAATCCATGTACAAGTAGCTTTGATCCTTTGATTTCTTGTTTGTACAAGAATATTAGTATCTCTTTTTAATAAAGAATATTGGCTTGAACTTGAGTAATTATGTTTTAGAATAAAATTGATTTTATATTTTATCTGGTTGATTAATCATAGTTTATTGTTATAATAATTTTTTAAATAATTTTATAAAAATTGATTATCTTATTATAACTCAAGGATTGTGATTAACTATTTAGATTGATGGTGTATAATTTTTTTTTATTCATTTTATGTTATTTTATTTTAATCAAATTCATTGACTCCTGTAAAATAAAATATACTAATATTACCTTTAGTTTTGATTAAATTGTTCTAATGTAACTACATTACTTTTTAATTTTTTAAATATAGTAATTTCTTATTTTTCATCGGAGATGGAAAAAAAAAGGTAGGAAGAAAGGGACGGGTAAAAATGCGTATAAAATTGGTAAATGCATTTCTTTATTTAATTAATATAAAAAGGAGACGTCGATGTCAAGATAATTAAAAATAAAATGAGAATATAAAGTAATCGACTCATTCATTCTCTTTTACTGTTGCGCGTGTTCTTAATCATGCACGCATTTGTGTTCCAATCGATCAAACATTTAAAATGCAGACAAAACAAAATGGGTTAAAACGTCTTAGAAATCTGTCTTCATATCCCGCTGAATGTGGTGCTTGTGATTAAAATGAATGTGATTTTTTTTTTCATACAGGGCTTATGTGTACTGTGTTGTAGTAGTGTTATTTAATCTAATAAAGCCATTTTGGTAAGGAGTCAATTTTAGCATAAGGGTCTCTCTCATTGCGCGAAACTGAAATTGTCCAATATGTGATGGTGATCGATTTGGAATCATCTCTCCCACATTTCTTGATTGAATGAATCTGCACGCACGCTTCTTTGGGTTTAGGAGATGGGGGAAAATACAAGGAATTAGTAAAAAATAAAGAGAGAGTATGGAAAGGAAATAAAATTAGGTACAAACCATTAAACCTTCACTTCTATCTCTATGTAGTCATGTACTAGGGGAAGAAAATAAATAGTTAGTTAAATTCAAATTATTAACTATATTGTGAAGTTATTACTTGAGTCTTACTTTTTAAAATTGTCGTGAATAATTTATTATTTTTCAAATTCCAACAGTTTAATTAACACAATTATTACAAAAATATTCCTTCACATGAGAGAGATATTGATTGTACTGCATCTTTGTTAGAGCAAATCTTCGTTCTGTGATTTAAAATTCATATTGTAAGCTATTTTCCCAAGCAAATCTGACATTTTGTCGGCACACCATTTTAAAATAAATAAATAAAGCAGAGCTTCAATTAAAAAATTCATCAAAAGAAACTCACTTGCGATTCTAACAATTGATAATGTTATTAGTTAACAATTAACAACCACGCCTCAAGATCAAACTTATTACAACAATGGCTCGAGTTAAAAAAAAAATAAAAAATCTCACTTCACAATGCTGCTTAGTCACTGACTAATAGTCAGAGTAGAATTCTTCAGTAAGAGTTGTTTTAGGCAAGAGAAATATTTATTTTTTTAAATGTTAAAATTATAAATATTTGTTTTTCTAAAAAGAAACATTTACAAGAAACTGAAAAATATAAAAAATTTGTTAAACTAGATTAGACTTTGGATTTAATTTTTAAAATTGATTCAATCCCTCATTTTTGGGGTTTATTAATTTTTTGGTCCCTAATTTTTGTGAATTTTAGGTTTTAGCCTCTCATAATTTTTTGTTTGGATTGGTTTTATTATTTTAAAACTTTCTTGGTGCTAATTATATTCATAGACAGATTTAGGGGGGCCAAGTAGGGCTGCAGCACCCCTCTCCTCCCCTTCCCTCTTTTAATATATATAAAAAATAAAAAAAATAAATTTTTAAGTTAATATTTATTTAAATTTTTTTATTAGTAAATGATATTTTAGTTTTATACCTATTAAATATTTGATTTTATTACATTTTTATTTATTTTTAATAAATTTTACTTTTAATAAATTAATTTGACATTTTTCATTTATAATTTTTTAAAATCTTATAAATTTTAATCTATTATTTTACTCTTATATTACATGATTGCAGATTTTAATTTTAATTTTTTTAAAAAATTGATAAATTTTATATCCATTTTTTCTCTTTTTTTAAAAATAATTTTTACATTAAATATTTTTTAAAAATCTTATTTTTAATTTTTATAAAAAAAAATTATAGCCCCTCCCTACTTAAATTCTTAAATTCGTTCTGATTATAGTAGTTTATAATTTTATTTTTAGGTCTATTTAACCTCATTTATAAGTTACTTTATCATTTATCGATAAAAAAAATATTAATTATCTTGAAAAAAAATATTTATAAAATAAAATAAAATATTATAAAAAAAATATTTATATAAAAATATTTTAGGGATAATAAATTTTTATATAAATAAAAAGGTAATAACCCTTATTTTAATGTTATATTATTAGTTTTTAATTATTTTATTTTAATAATTTTAATCGTAACATAATTTTTGATAATATTTTAAATAATTGATTAATAATTTTATTAAATATAATATTATTTTTATTTATTAAAATTAATAATATTTTTTATATTAAAATAGATTGAATAAAATTATAAAATTTAAATTTTTTAATAATTGATATTATTGAAAAAAAGTATTTCAAAATTTTGATGAGAGACTATGAAAATAAATTTTACATAGGTAATTTTGAATGATTTATTATAAAGTTTTTTATTTTTATTTTTATTAATTAATATTTGATTCAATTTTTACTTATAAATAATTTTAAAAAAACTAGCCAAACACACCCTTACTTATTAAATTTCTTTACATCAAAAACAAAATAATGAACGATTTTTTAAATTAAAAATGAATGTTTTTTGAAGGATTAAAAAATATCCACAAAAATAATAAACCCATAGTATCAATATTAATTATTATTTTTTTAAAAATACTTTATTTACAAAAATACAAAGAAATAAAATAAATTTGAATACGAATTACGAAGCAGGTAAAATCAGGTAAGAAACAAGATAACCGCGAGTTCCGTACATCCGTTGCAGAGAGAGCGTGGAAAAATCGCTACGAAAGGAGAGTGAAAAAAAATAAAAACAAAATTTTTGTCTATCTTTTTCTCTAATTTTTCTTTTTTCTTAAAATATTTATTTTAATTTTTCGCTCTCCAAAGTCGAAACAGAACGTATCGTCAGATCAGAGTCAGACAGGAGAAGTTGATAAGAACGAACCGTTCTTTTTTTCTTCTCCTTCTTCTTCTCTCTCTCTGCTTACACTCTATATCTCATTTCTCTTGTTACGGCGTTTCTCGCGAGTACATTGCATTGCTCTCTCTTTCACAAAACGACGCCGCCGCCGCCGCCGTGTACAGTTTTGTTTTTCCTTCTTCTTCCGTCGTTAGCTTTCGCAAACAGCCTTTCGCATGGGAAACGCTAACGGCAGAGAGGACGGATCCATTCCCCCCGCCGCCGATCCCTCCGTCGCCGAGCCCGCTGCACGTGGAACTCACGCGCCGGACTCTCACCCTCCGGTTCGCGCCTTCTCCTCCGATTCAATGGCCAATAGCCCGCCGCAGAGTCCTAGCCGCTCCAGATCGCCGATCCTCTTCGGTCCTCAGGTTCTCTCAGCAACATCCTCTCTCTCTTTTGCCTCCTCTTTGATTTTTTCTGCATTTTATGTCGTCACGCTTATTCGTTGCTGCTGTATTTAATTTTACTAGCTAGAGTGGAATTTCGGTTTTGTTCGGTCAACTAGGTTAATCGTCGATTTTGCTTTCTGTGTTTGGTTGGTGAGTTTCGTGCTAGCTAATGTCTGGTGCATGAGAGACAGATAGCGAGAGATTAGGAGGCAGTGTAGGTAGGGTTACTTTTTGTGGAAACCGTGGATTATTTACCGACTTTATTTTTTCGCCGTTGAAGAAGTTTAAACGAAATGTGTTGTTGAACGGATCTGGTAATTATGTTGTTGATGGATTCGTTCTTTCCTGCATGGATCGTCATGAACGTGGTTTAGATTGAATAATAGTGTTTTTTTGGATAATTGATTCCGAGTCCAAAATTGATTTTGGGGTTTTTTTTTAGTATGTTTGGTTTCACTTTGGAAAAGAATTCAAAATTGATTCCCAAACCAAAATTGATTCTAAGCTAAAGCAACTAAGTGTGTGTTTGGATAAGTGTCGGAAAAATCGATTCTGAATAGAATTGATTTTGCAAAATTGATTTGGGTTAGAATTGATTTTGAAGTGATGTGAGTTATGTTTGGATAATTTTGTTGAGAATTGATTTTGAAGTAAAATTCATGGTAAATTTTTGAATCCAAAAGCTACTATTAGTTGCTTCAACTTTGACTCAATTATGAATTTTTCTCCAACGTGAAACCAAACATGTTAAAAAGAATCAATTCATCAACGCTAAAGCAAACACAAACTAATAGTAGCTCTTGCGTTGGATCCAAAAATTTACATTGAATTTTACTTCAAAATCAATTCTAACCAAAATCATCCAAACATAACTCATGTCACTTCAAACTCAATTCTAACCAAAATCAATTTTATAAAATCAATTCTATTCAAAATCAATTATGTCGATGCTCATCCAAACACACACAGTGTCTTTGATACATGTTGTGGTTGTAAAAATTCACGTCAAATTGTAGATTAACGTGGAAGCTACAATTCACAGCTTATTGACTGGCACATAAATATGCTTCCAAACACGGAATAAGCATGACAGTGACCAACAGGAATGTGGCTGGTTTTGATTGAGTACATATGGTTTGAATTTTGAAAACTTGTTTATGGAAGGCATGGAGGGAAGAATGTGTGGATCTCGGAGATTACTGCTATGAACTGCTTGTTCTTTTTGAAACTGTTATTGTTGTGTACTTATATCTGCCTGTTTAGGAGAGTTACCTCCTTTTTGTAGATTCTGTACAATGCTGATTTTTGTGCAGTGAGAGTTTGAAAACATTTTACTAGATTTATACCTATGCGAGTCTCAACTTCACAGTTCACACAACTGCTATGCACGACTCCATCTAAGTTTAATCTGTCCCACATAATTCTTTTTTCTGGTTAAATTCGCATGTTGTGGATGGTTGTGACTGGAATAGTTACACCATTTGAAAATACACATTTGTAGTTCTAATCTGGCGGTCTTAACCGGTTAATTTTGTCTGATTTGGAAATTTCATGCATTAGTGTTCTCTGGATTGAGAGTGTGAAATTTTCTGTTTGGAATGCAACCAATTTATATCACTTAAACGTTTCATGGAATCAGTTTTATTGGTTTAACAGTATGCATTTTGTTTTATGTTGATTTTTGCAATGTCTATCCTCCCTCTGTCTTCCCGTTACTCACATTCTTCAACATTTATCCATTTGTGAAACAACACGCGAAATATTGCAATCCGGATAGATGATACCGCCTGCCGATAGTGATGCAATAATTTGGATATTGTTATTAATCAGTATGTAACTTAAAGGAATTTTACAGATAAGACCATATATTTTGTGGTTATATTCTAGTAGAAGCTGGAGGATGTACTTCAAAAGAGCTACACAAGACTAACATGGCATACAATATGCAACCAATATTTTTTCGTGCCTTTATTTCCTCCTACCCAATCTTACATCAATCCCATTAATTTGGTAAATATTTGCCTAATGTTTCTTTTATGCCTTTCAATGTTTCAAATGTCCTTTTTTTTGTCATTGATTTACGGAGAACCTGGAGAAAAAGTTCTATTCTGTAGGCATCTCTCTCTTGTGTAGAGTTGTTATATTTGCCTAGTGTCTCTTTTATGTGTATCAATGTTTCCACTTTCTAGCCAACCCATGGCATTCCAGTGGAGTTTCCAGCTAACCCACACCCTAGAACTCTGGCACACCTTTCTGTGGTCTCTCTCTGTTCACATCCTCTGGGTTCTATTCTGTTCATGTCAAAGAGGGGTCTATGTTTTGTTTTATATTCTTTCTTTCACTGTTGTGTTCAGATAGGTAACCCTATGTTGCCCTTTCTTGCTGTATTTTCTTGTCTTTTATACTACTTGACTCTTGCTGTTAGTAATTTCTGTGTTTGCCTTAATGCTATGACTTTTAATTATTAATTATGAATGTGCAACAACTGTCATTCCACTATCTTGTTACAGTGGTTTTGTGATATGCCGCTCTTTATCTGGGATTGGTTACTAGGCTAATAAATATGTTATAACTGTTCTCAAGGTTGTAAATGAAGGGCTAGTGACATACATGTGCATTAATAATCTAAACAATCTCCACATTCTTTTTTTCCTTTTTGTGAAAAAAAAGTTACAAAACCATAATTTTGCTTGTCTTCGAATAGAGATTTGGAAGAGATATTATTATGTGCCATTAAATAACATGGTTGCTAGATAATTTGTTCGATATTAATATTTAGTAGAGTTTGATCCGAGAATGCATTGTGTGAAAAGTGAAATCATGATATACTTGTTGATGGATCAACTTAAGTTGCGCGATTATACTTATACTTTCTTTATTGTAATTTTTCTATACCTTGAGTGATATTTGCTAATGAACTGAAGAGGTTGACACCTGTATACCTTATTGTAAATTTTCTTTACCTTGAGTGATTTTTGCCAATGAATTGAAGAGGTTGACACTTGACAGAAATGTATAGTTTTTGCCAATTAAAATTTCTCTATCTGAAAAGTATAGTTTTTTGGTTATAACGTGTACGCTGCTGTCCTTGTTGACTTAGCTGTCTCCCATGGAAATGGCAAATACATTCTGAAACATCTTTTATAATCTGCAAGAAATATAAAGCTTTCTTTCTTTCTTTATATATGTGTGTGTGTGTGGCTCACTGAAATTTCAATTTCTTTCTAATTAGGATTTTTTTTATGGGTTAGGAAATAAGTCTCACCACTGGCAACTTGGCATTACTTAAAATAAATATTGAATTTCCTTGTGTTTTTAAGGTTCCTCTAGCTCCATTACAAAGAGGTAATGGCCCTCCTTTTCTCAACCAAATGTGGCAGAATGAGTCTCATGGTAGTATTGTTAATCAACCTCATGAGCAAGGGATCCCTGTCATGATTACATGGAACTATGGTGGTAACAATGTGGTGGTGGAGGGATCTTGGGATAACTGGACATCTAGGTAAGTTTTCACGAGAAGTTTGTCAGTAACACTAGTGCTGGATTGTATTTGACATAAAAAGTTATCATAACTGCAAATGTTCTAGAATGAGATTAGTACCAGTAAATTTTATTACTTGCAGGAAGGCATTGCAGCGAGCTGGCAAGGATCACTCAATCCTTATAGTCCTTCCGCCAGGTATATATCATTACAGGTTCATCGTTGATGCGGAAGAGAGATTTATTCCAGAGCTTCCTAATGTAACTGATGAGATGGGGCATGTCTGCAATCTTCTTGATGTTAATGTATGCATCGTTCTATTTGTTTCTTTCTCTTTATGAAAACATCATCATTGAAGTTTTTTTCTTCTGTGTCAAGGTGACTGCTTCAATTGAGTTGAATGAAAATCGAGTAAAAAAACTAAGAATTAATTTTGCTTTACATGACTATCAATTGATTAAAAAAATAGTTAATATTTCCTTATACCATTTAGTGAATGTTATTGTTTTGTGCAGGATTATGTGCCAGAAAACCCTGGTGGTGTGTCTGAGTTTGAAGCACCACCCTCCCCCGAATCCAGCTACGGTCAAGCATTTCCAGCCGAGGAAGACTTTGCAAAAGAGCCAATGGCCGTTCCTTCGCAGCTTCATCTAACAGTTCTAGGTATGGAGAACTCTGACTTAGGTTCCTCTTCAAAGCCCCAACATGTTGTGCTAAATCATGTCTTCATAGAGAAAAATTTGGCCTTAAAGTCTGTTGTTGCCCTGGGACTGACTCACAGGTTCCAGTCCAAATATGTGACAGTTGTCCTTTACAAACCACTCAAGAGGTGAAATATGTTATGTGACTGACGCTTGTCAATTATATAAACCAACCTTTTTTTTTTTTTTTTTTTTTGTAGCCTCAGTCTGTAAAGATGAAAAAGTTTAAATAATACTCCTCGACAGGTGGTATATGAATTATGAAGGTCCCGTGTCTATAGATATATGCTTGAGACTTCTGTTCGAATTCATAAATTAAACTTTTTGGTTTTCACTTACTTTTTGTTTCTTGAATTATTGAAATATCAACAGGGATTTTGTTTCTAATTATGTTTTTTGGATTATAATGTCAAATTATTGCACACAAACATTTCTCTTTCCCTTTTGCGTTTGGTATTGGAAAGAAATAAAATATAGACAAAAATAATATGGATACTAATATATTTTCTCTCGGTGGAAGAAAAAGAAGAAAATAATGACTTTTGGAAACAAATTTTGCTTGCTTATTTTTTTAAAACTATCTTCTATTCTTAAATAAAAATAAAATTATTTGATGTGAATAGTTTTTTTGAAATATATTTTCAAAACTAATATTTTTTAGTTTTTAAAGCCAAAAACTTGTATCATTTCTACGTTTGGATTTCTATTATTTTCTTCTATGTATTTTTATCTTCTTTTCTCACTTATTTCTTTAAAAATAAGTATTGAAAACTATTTTTTCTTTTACAAAAAAAGATAATCAAGCACATATTGGAGAACCGAGAATTGTAATTAGGATGATTACCAAAACAAATTTAAGGGATGAACAACACCTCTTAGACTGAAAAAAAGTTGGAAGCAAAGTTCATTTATATAAGATACCGATATGGACATATGATTGAGAAATTGAGATGCTGACCACCTTTCGTGCAACAAAATCATTGAGATTCTTCGCTTTTTTTTTTTTTTTTTTTTTTATGAATTCATGATGGCATTAGCAGCTTTCTTTTTATTGCAAGCATAGCATCAGCATACAGCATGTTGGCTGTGAAAAAAGTTTTACCATGCAAATTCCAAAACGGTGAAAAAAAGAAGATGCCCGGTTATGGTTAGGTCGTACCATAAGGTACACCATGTTACTATTTATTTATAAGTAGTACAATTGTACAATACCATGTCATGTACTAAAGATTCTTTTTTCTTTTTCTTTTTTAAGGATGCTACCCTACCAGTACCACACACTTGTCACTGTTGACTGAATCACGACCTATGAATTTGACATCTCAAACAAGGATCTAGATTTTCTACAGTTTCAAAAACAATCTGTTGTACAGTTCTAATCTAGTCATTAAAGTCAATAGAAATTAATTTTAAATATTATTTTCTTGTATAATAAAATAAAATGAGTGGGTGGATTCATGCAGTTTCCCTAAAAACTATACAGGATCAAAATTCCTGAAACATATATTAACAAACCCATTTTTGTAGGTAAATGATTCTAAGGTTCTCTCATTAAGGAGTGTTTGTCTAATGTAAAAAAATATTTTAATAATTGATTATATATATAACTGATTATAATCAGAATTATTTTTGTTTTTATATGTTTGTTGAGTTTTAAAATAATTAATTTTGTTTATATATAACAATAAAAGCAAAATCATCTTTTACACGGTAAAATAGAAAAAAGAAAAAGTTAAAAGGGAAAAAAAAGTTGTTGTAGAATTTAGGAATAACATTTTAGAGGAAAAAAGAAAATATTCACAAGCTTCATGAGTGGAAGAATCCTCCAAACATTTTATACCATTGATTTAAGTAAAATATAAAGAATGTATGGCTAGATAAGTTTTGACAACATAATAAATTGTCAAGGCAAAAGTGAAAAGAGTAACGCTTTTTTTATTTCATCACCCCAATAGTAGCTTGAATCGATACATTCATATTTTTTTATATAAAATTTGTAACTTGTTATCACATCACATCTTCGAGATTAATCCGTCGCTCTAAGGAAAAAGAGGAAGAAGGTGGTGCCTCCACAGACAGCATTGTGCATCTTCAAAAGCACCCACATGTTAACATTTGGCGCAGTGATTTTGACTTTGATTTTGGTTTCGATTTGGATTCTCTGCTGCTAGCACAATGCCTCATTCTGAAAGAAATTAATCTCGTGCCATCAGTAAGGGAAAATCTTTCCTCCTCAGGTTGGCATCAATGTGAATGTCCCACGTAGGTACAACCATTTAATTTAATGTAACAACAAATAATATAATGTTCCATTGTCTTAGTAATATACTTAACATAATTGCTAAGTAAGCATCTTTGTGTTGGCTTCGATTTTCTTAAAATACACATTACGCAAGACACTATTATCTCTTTATTATTTATTTGGGTTCCAAAGGACACGTTCATGCAACGTGTATTGTTTTCATGTTTTTGTATTTTAAGTATTATTTCTTTAATTGTTATTTTGCCAAAGGCGTTGACAAAGTAAACACAATACATTCTTTATCTAGATCGTTGCAAAGTTGTTGTTATTAATTAACTTGAGCTTAGGAGAAAGAAAAAAAAAAAATATTCTTTCTTCACTAGCCTTCCATCGAGAAATGCAAAATGATCATCACAGAAACAATCATATAGCATGAAGATGGTATTAACAGTATAAGTCACTCACATGTAAAAAGCACAAATTGCAACCAATTGTTCCAGGTACATAGTAGTAACCCAAAAAGAAAGATGAAAAGTGAAGTACAAATGCATGGTGAGACACAACTAATCCAAGCTACTAAAACAAGGGACAGGGCAAACAAGTAGAAAATACTAATGAGCAATACCAATAAATAAAGCAAACAAACCCGACCAACATAAACTAATGACCCCAAATGAAGTGAAGATTGTCCTAATGAAAATAGAATTCTCATCAAAACTTATCTGCCCTGTCCTTTTTTCTGTTCATGTGCTTTTCAATTTTTTTTTTGTTATGGTTGATTGGTCCTCACTTGGCCATCATGACTTTGACAAACTCCTCGTAGTTGATCTGCCCATCCCCGTCAACGTCAGCCTCGCGAATCATCTCGTCGACTTCCTCGTCAGTCAGCTTCTCACCGAGATTGGTCATCACGTGGCGGAGCTCCGCAGCAGAGATGAAGCCATTCTGATCCTTGTCGAACACGCGGAAAGCCTCCTTCAGCTCCTCCTCTGAGTCAGTGTCTTTCATCTTGCGTGCCATGAGGTTCAGGAACTCTGGGAAATCAATGGTACCATTTCCATCAGCATCAACCTCATTTATCATGTCCTGCAGCTCAGCCTCAGTTGGGTTCTGCCCAAGTGACCGCATCACAGTCCCAAGTTCCTTGGTGGTAATACAACCTGCATCATTTGGAAAAAAAAAAAGAGTTAAACACAAACAAGTGATTCAGTCTCTCAAGGAAATGCATGATCCAATAACTCATCAGAAAGCAAAAATATCACGTCAATTTAGCCCCAAAACTTGGAAGTTATAACTATTAGCTTCTGATTGAACCAAGAAAAACACATCAACAACGTGCAACCACACACAGTATAAGATGAACACTTGGATCTAAAATTTTGTTTTTCTGCTCAAATCATATTCACCAGTTTTGTTCAAAAGTTTCAAACGCACATCAACACTTGTGGCAAGAATGTGCACATGGAGAGTGGTAAACATAATATCCAGGTTAATTTAATCCTTTGTGTACAATTTCATAAATCTATATAAAATGTATTATAATCATACAAAACTCACAAATTCCAGTACTATGGGGGTAAGAAATCATTTCCATTCATTATAACCACACCCGACTCAACCAACCATTCTAATCAAGAAGAGAATTAACAATTGAATCAATCATAAATCCCACTTCCTGGAATTGAATCAAAGATACACATACCACACAATTGTTTTTTCATTCTCAGATATATCTATCTTCAATTCTTTTATTTTGAAACAAGGGGCAAAAATGCAATAAGAAAACGTAAAGAGGGGGGTCAATCCTGCATGTGTAAATTATAAACATACCTTCTCATATACTACCAACCCGTTTTCTTCCTATCTCTCTCTGTCTCTTTCTTTCCAATCACATCATTTATTACATCTATCACTATCTCTAACTACCCTTTCTTTTTTTACCTAAATCCACCTCAAAATGGGGGTGGATGTTTATGGTTTTCCATCCTATGTGGTCGAGTTATTTACAAATCCAAACATGTAGCACAAAATGTCACATCCACACAAGCAATTCCGAATTTCTGATGGAGAAATCCAACACCCACAAATCAAATCTCAAGTTCCAGTTGAAAACATTCATGCCAACCAACCCCACAATCATATCACATGCAACATTAGCGAAGGGCAAAACGGGAAAAGGAGAATGCAATTCCAAATCCAATTCATTCATAAATCATACACCCAGAAACATCAAGGAGCAGAAAGTGAAAGGGGAAGGAACCCAAAAAGGAAAAGATTCAAAATTGAATAAAACAATTAAAAAGGGTAAGAATTTAAAACGAGATTGGAATGAGATCTAAAGAGAGAAAGAGAGAAAAGGGATCTGAGAAAAGAGACCATCGCCGTCCTTGTCGAAGAGGCTGAAGGCTTCCTTGAACTCGGAGATCTGTTCGTCGGTGAGTTGATCGGCCATTGGGGAGGAATCGAAAGAAGAGGAAATGAATGAATTTGATGGATCTCTCTTTCTCTCTCTCTCTCTCTCTCTCTCTGCGATGTGATGTGGAAAAACAAAGAAGGAGGAGTATGCTATTTATTACAATTGCAAATGCCAACCCCTTCTCTTTTTAGTTTTTTTCTCTCTCTTTTTTGTGGTACTTAATTCAAACATAGTCTACTTCTCATATCGCTCAATTATGTCAAACCCATCCGTAATTAATGTATAGTATTCTTTAACAATAGAACCAACACTAGTAAAGTTACACCAATTAAAGATTATAAGGTTGGAGAGGGGTAAGAAGGAAATGAATTTTTATTTTTTTTTATCTCATAAGAACTTCTTTTTAAAATGAAAGATTGTGGCAAACATCAAAGATAGAGAGAGGAGGTTAATCCCAATTAAAACAAAAAGAGTATTTTTAAAAATTTAAATTTAAATTTAAGGACAAAAATAACATTAATCTAAATTGGAGGGACTAAAAATATTTTAAGCCTAAATCTTTTGCTAGGAAGAAAGAAAAAAAAACTTTTAAATTCTTTTTGAAAGTATAAGGTCACGTTACTATGCGTAAAAGTAAAAATGTTTATACCTTCTTTTTTTTTTCATTTATATGTAGGCTTAATACTAATTTAGTTATTTAAAAAAATTGATAATATCAATCTAGACATTTAGTCCCTAAATTATTTTTAAAAACTTTTAACTTTATTTTTAAATTTTTAAGATTTCAATTTAGTTTCATAATTCAAAAATTTAGTCTATTTAGTTTCGAGATAATTAAATGATGCATATATTTTACTACTTATATCCATCTTTTTATTAAGTATGGTTTTTTTCTTTTTTTTTATGTGTTTTTATTTCTTAAGAAAAAAGATTAATTACATTGAACTTATGTATGTGTACAAAATTCTACCCACACGTCAAAACCATATTTTCATACTCAACCTCATGCATAGTTGAACAATTATATAAAATAGATAAAATCACAAAAAAAGAAGCATAAATAGAACTATTGCTATATTGCCATACATACGAGTTATGTTAATTAATAATTAATATAATGCTTATTGAGTAATAGAGAAGATGTGGCACCGAATTGTTTATTTTTTATTTTTTCCGTATAAAAAAAAGGTTGTTTATTTTTAAAAAAATATTTTATTTTCATTTTTAATTGAAAAATATCACATTATTTTAATTTTACTTCTCATGTTTTATGTTGATTTGTGTTACAATTATTTTTTTATACTATGTAAAAAGTTAAATATATTTTATTTATAAATATAAGTCATGATTTTATATATTAGATTTTATTTCTTCAAAATCATTTGAAAAAAAAATTGCTTTATATATATATATATATATATATATATATATACTAATTAATTAAATCTGTTAGGATTTGATATGGTGATATGTTATATATTATATCTATTAGTAAATTTTGAATTTACATTGTATATTATATTATTATATCTGATAGTAATATTTAAAATTCATATGCAGTCAAATTTAAAACTGAATTTTTTAATATAATTTTTATCCGTATTAAACTAAAAGCTGTTAACATCCAAATTTCTTTTTTCATTTTTAATCTCTTATTTATTTTAATCTATCATCTTTACTATTTTAAATTCTAACACATTTTTTTGAAGTATTAAAAATTAAAAATAATATTATACTATTATAATACAATAACTTTTGAATTTACAATATTATAGCTGATAGTAATATTTAAAATCCATATACAGATAAATTTAAAACTGAAATTTTTAATCCCTACCAACCTATAAGTGGTTAACATCCAAATTTATTTTTTCATTTTTAATCTCTTATTTGTTTTAATTTATCGTCTTTACTATTTTAAATTTTAACTTGATTTTTTTAAGTATTAACAATTAAAAATAATCTTACATTATTATAATATAAAATATCTTATATATTAGTAGCTAATTTTATATCAAATTTATTGAAATTATTTTACTTATAATCTGAATTAATTTGAATGAATGCAACGATTTTTTTAAATTTGGGATTTTTTTTATTTTTAAAACTAATTAGAATTATTTCAATTCAGTTTTTGAAAATAAGATAAATTATTAAAATTCTTTCACTTATCCAAATTAATGCAATAATTATTCTATATACAAATTAAATAAATAAATATTTAATGCATAACTTCTCTTGATCATGACCAGGATTCTGAATTTTGCACATCAGAAAAAAATGGACCTCAACAAGTTAATGAAGATTTAAAAAAAAAAAAAATTATTCAAATTCTTTTACTTATCCAACTTAATTCAACAATTTTTATAATTTTGTCCTAATGTCAATCTTAATAAATTATGATAATATGTTCATTTTAAATAAAAAATAAAAATCATTTAAATATATTTTTATATCCAACTTAATGCAATAATTTTTTTATTTTTAATTAAAATTTTGAAAAGAAGATAATTTATTCAAATATTAAAACAGATGAGCGTGAGAATAAAAATTTAAAATTATGATAACTTATTAATTTTAAATCATTTAAGTATTTTTTTAATAAAAAGTAAGATTAAAAAATAAGTATGACGTGTTTCATCAAGTTTAAAATATTTCTTCTTCTTCTTCTTATTATTATTAATAAATGATAGGTTCTAAATTGATTGGAACAAGAAAGATGCAAAAGATCACACAAAAAAAGACTAAGTTATAACATATTTTAGAATTGAATTGGATTTTCTAAGATTAAAGCCCAAAATATATAACCCACTAATCCACTGTATTAAACTATTATATATATATATATATAAATAAAAGATGTTACAAAGAGGGTATATATGTGTATTTTTTTTTGTGACTTATAAGATTTCCTCTCTATTGATTCATCAATTTTCTGTTTATTTCAAAATCCTTCTTTCATAATATGATTTGTTATTGATAGTTTGATACCCTCTAAAAAAAAACATCATTTGTATGAAAATAATATCATTGTTTCATTCACATTATATTATCTCTATAACAAATTTTTTGCATAATTTTTTCTTGAGTGAAATGATGTTTTGTAAGAGAATAATTTTGTACGCATGCATGATATAAGAAAACCACGGCTCCCAAGATTGCCTTTTATTTTAGTAAATCTCTTTTCAAAAAATTTATTGAGCAGAGGTACCCTTACTAATTTATCATAAATCTAAATTTAATTGATATTTTTTTATGTTAAAATTTAATTGATATATTGAATAAGTATTTATTTTTTGAAATTTTTAACTATATAAAATAAGATAAAAATTATTTATTATGTACTCAAATATTAGCTAATTATCAAATAACAAAAATTAATACTCAAACATAATCCATATAGTTTTCCCTTTAACCATCTTTTCCATCTTCTAACATCACAAATACTCACTCAGCAAAATGGAAATTAAGAAGCAATTTAGTTATTACTAAATTTTTATTTCAATTTTCATCATCTCTATCATTTTTAAGTTCAATTGTTATTACGCAATTAAAAAGGAATTTGGAAAACCACACGCTAAGGAAATAAAGTTTCACAATAAATCTTTAACATACTTATCAAAATAAATCTTTTAACATACTTTTGTTTCTATCACTTTCATAATCATCATAAAAAAAATTTGTTTAAATCCATGTCAATAGGAGAATCTTTCATATTTTTTTGATAATTAGATTTCATATTTCTTACTTGTTCGAATCTTTATCTTCATTTTTTTTTTTTTAAACCATCATTTTCGTAATTATTATCAAGAATTTTGTTTAAATCAATGTCAATGAAAAAATCTTTAGTATTTTTTGATGACTTGACTTCATCTTTTTTATCATGCTTGTTCAAATCTAACTCATGTATTGTGGCATCACATTTAAAGAAACCTCTTGGTACATCAATTGTTACATTTTTTTAACGAATCCTTCACTTTTTAAAGGAATCCTGAACAAATTTCATTATCGAATTTTCTTCAAATGAATCTGTACAACAAAATTTATTACATCTTCATCAAAAGAATCTCGAATTCCTTCCATTTTCATGTATTTGAATTAGTAATTTGTATGGTAAAATAAATGTTACATAAATGGATAATAGAAAAAAATCTTATAAAAAAAATTAATGGATTAATGAAAAATATATTCTTAAAGAATTTTTCTATAAATCAAAGTAAACCCGAATTAACGAAAGTTGTTATGTACAAACTAACAAAATTGTTAATCATCTACAAACTAGTAAAATTATTATCAACAATTATGTTAAGATAAAATAACCACTTTTATTCAACTAACTAACTTTCTCACTATGAAAAAAAATAAAATTCATTCAACGTACAAATTGTTTCAACTTTTTCTAAAATCTATTAACAGATAACAATTTAATTGTTATCGGTAAAAAAGTAAAAAAGTGACGGAAGCCAAAAAGAATACTACTCTAGAAATAGTATTCATCTAGCCACTACTCTTAGCTTTGCATGCGTGCATGGTTATTAAAAAGAAAGAAAGAAAACACTAGTACGTATAATAACATATGGTATATGTATATTAACATTTAGGGTGTTTTGCGGCGTTGACTATGTCATCTACCCCCCCAAAGCTCCGAGGAGGGTCCTGAAAGTCACAGTCAGAAGGGATCTTAAGTTGTTCTTCATCTTCATCTTCTTTCTTCCTTTTGTTGTTAATAACCACTGCTTCCAAGTATCCATTACTAGTTGGAGACCGTGGTTCTTCGTAAAGCCCCGCCATCGCTAGCTCCCTTTCCACTTCCCATCTGCTTAATTTCATCACAAAATTAGCTGTGTTTAATTTCATTTCAGTGTTCAACATTAATTATATATATCACACACGTAACATAATTAATTATTAACATTGGAAATTAATGACCTGAGTGCTGCATCATCCTCATCTGCAAACCCTTTGTCTTTATTGAGAGAAGGGCTAGTCTTTTCCATTGAATCACTGGTATTGAAACACAAATAATAAAAGAAAAAAAGCAAGAAATGAAGAAGATGGAGATAGAAAATGCATGCATGCATGCATGCAGTAATGAGAATAAAATTAATAAATGATTCACCTGAGTACTGGTTCATCCTCGGCCTCCTCTGCAATCCCTTTGCCTTTGTCGAGAGAGGGTTTATCAGTAGTAATATTTTCCTTTGAATCACTGCTGAAACAGAATTAACAATAAAAGAAAGAATAAACAAGAAGAAGAAGAAGAACGTTGAAAATCATTCATCATCACCTCAGTGGTGCATCATCATCCTTGTCTTCTGCGACCCTTTTGTCTGTACTAAGTGACTCATCATTCTTTTTCATTGAAGCAAATCACTAGCTTTGTAGATTAAAAGAGTAAGGATCAAATAAAAAAGAATTGAACAAGTAGTTACTTAATGAAAAAGAAAGAGCAGCAAGATTGGTAGATGGTTACACTGTGTGATGTACGTGGAGTGCAATACATATATACATTTTTTTTTAACCTAAACAATATATATTTACAAAATAATTTAACATTTTTGTATATTACACATTTGCACGAATAATTTAATCGATTTTTTTTTTAATTAAGTGTATGTTCTTTGGTGGAGAAGAAATTGGGGGAGGGGAGTAGATGAAAACTATTTAAGTTGTTTGGTGGATTTTTTTTTTTTTTTAAAATTGGTGTCACTATACTACTTATTATCTCTATCTATATATTCATCTCTTCTCCCTTTTTTCTTCAATAAAACATCTTTAATTTCTATTTTATTTTTCACGATTTTTTACTCATTTGTTTTAAATGTTAATTTGGGAGCAATTTTGATGGGTTATATCCAAACCCGAAAAAGCCCACAACCCAATCCATGAATTTTCTTTTTCTTTTCTCTCAAACAGAGCCAAAGTTGAAGAGTTTGAAGAGAAAGAAGAAGGAAACAGAGAGAGCATAGAAATGGAGAAACTCGAAAATTCATTTTCAGTGTTAGAACTCGACGCAGATGATAGCCACGCCCCCACCACTGCTGGTACCATTTTCTCTCTTCTCTCTCCCATTCAATTTCCGCCTTTTCATTTGTTTTTCATTCTCATTTTCATGCGTAGTTGATGAACTTTGTGTTAGGGTTTCCCAGTTGCTGTTCGTATTGATCTTCTCATTTCTGAGGGAATCCACTGTCTTTTTGTTCATTGTTGTTGCTCAGGAGTTTATGGAAATTATTTTTTTCATTTAAATTTTGCGTTCAAGTGTGTTTGATATCTTGCAAGTTGGTCGTTCAGTGCACTGCTCCAATGCTAGAGTGTATCACAGAGTGGCAAAACATCAAATTTCTACGGCTTAAATATGATTTGAGAAGTGCTAGCAACACACTCTCTGTCAGAGACTCTTCCACATACTCTTCCCGCGATTGTTGAGATTCTTTCGAAATCATCAATTTTGGTAGATTTCACATATCATTTAACTATTCTTTTTCCTAATTTAACTGATTTCAACCAAAATTGTTGATTTCCAAAAATATTAAACCATTCACACATGGAGAGTCTCTAGAAGAGATTGTGAGAGAGGGTGTCACTAGCTCTCCTTATATGTTTTTCATACCTGCAATATAACCTATTTTGATATTTTGATTTTATTACCTAAATTTGACTCTTTTTTTTTAATTACTATCTGTATTTTTATTATTTTTTATTTTAGCATCTTTTGTGAGGGTCCAATAAATGATGTGTCAGGTTAATAGGGTGTCACATCATCACTTAAGTGATGAGGTACTAACGGAGTGTCATGTGATCGCTTAATGGACTCTTTGATTGACAATAGTCGATAGGTACTATAATCAAACATATAAATAAATTTCAAGTAGTAAAAAAAATGAAGTTTAGATAGTAAAAAGCTTATGTATTACCTCACGCTGATATCTTCTGTAGTCAGCTTGTTGCTCTGCATTTTTATTTGTACTAACTAGTTACATAAATTTCCTGGATAGATGTTTCTGGGAACAATATGTTGATTTCTAATTTTCTATGTGAGTGAGTAGCAGCTAAAATGTACTTTCATGGTGCAGGTAGTAGTGACAAGAGAGTTAATGCCGACATTGACATTGACATTATACCAGTAAAAAACGAGAAACAAAAACAAGAAAATCAAGTGACTCCTTCATGTGAATACAAGTTACCTCTTGTGTGGATTGACTTGGAAATGACCGGTGAGCTTGTAGAATGGCTTGTTTGGAGAGTGTTTCTATTTAAATAAATAATTTTCATTATGTTTTTTTTCTGTGTTTGATTTGTATTGGTCATAAACCTCTAAATCTTTCAGCAATAAAGCTCTTACATTTTTTTATATGGTACCCATCATTTTATAAATACTTGTGTTAGATTAGTACAGATTTTTCCTTTAACATGGCTTTACATCTTAAAGTAGAATTTGAGTTACTCTACTCAAGTGAGCCTTCTTCCTGACAATTTGGATAAACTTTATGTTTTTGAATCATATGCTCTCCCAAGGTGAATTATTGTTTAGTATTCTATCCTTCCAAGGATGATTTTCTTAAAAAAACTGTTATAGATTAGCAGTCCCTCTCACTTTATGCTTTCAAATGGGCCTTTAGACAAACCTGAATATACTTAGTTTGAGTCTATCCATAAAACATTTGCTATTGTGGCTTATTAACTTGAGTCCTTTGAGCTGCTAAAGGCATGTCCTTTTTTGATTGAATGACTGTCAGCCTATGATCTGAATGTTATTCAGAGTTCATCATCTGCACCCTCCTGATTTTGTTTCTTATTAAAATTCACTGCTAGTTATCGATTATCATTTATCATTTATCCATTTTGTAGATTTTATCTGGTAGAATGCACTTCTAATCCTGCCTCTTTAATTGCACAACTTCTGTGTTCTGCAATTGTCTCCTTGTTGACATAATTAGAATCCTACATTTGATTATCAATTATTTTGTTGTAGTTAATGGTGCTCACTGCTCACCAAGTAGGCTATATATTCTTTAGTCACAATCTGTGTTACAGCCTGTTCTTGGATAACATATGAATTGTTTAGTGCCTGATGATGATGAGTGTTGAACCTTCTGTGTGTGTGCAGGTTTAAATATTGAAGTGGACAGAATATTGGAGATTGCTTGTATAATTACAGATGGAAATTTAACCAAAACGGTGGAGGTATTTAATTCAATGTTACAATTTCCTTGCTCATTTTTGTTTATGTTACATGATTGTTTCCATGCATCACTATATTTTAAATGAGATTCTACATTCTCCCGTCTCTAGCTAGTACTCTTGTTACAAGTAAATAGGTAATCCTGTATGTACGATTACATTAGTGTGTGTATGAAAGAAAGTATCTGCTATTTTAGGGTCCTGATTTGGTCATCCATCAAACTAAGGAATGCCTTGACAGGATGGGAGAATGGTGTCAAAGTCATCATGCAGCTAGTGGTAAGTGGTAAATGCTAAGATACTTTGTTCTTTATTGATAGAATAAAAAGACTTCATTGGAGAGATGGCCATGGGAGTATAATATATCCTTCAAAACAGAAAAAAAAATAATTTAATACACAATAGTTTTAAGACTATTATTCATGAGTTGCTGATTCGTTGCTTTTCCTTAACATTATTTAGTTCCTTTTTTTTTCTGTTGAATTTGATTTTAAATGGAATTGACTAACAATTTTCAATAAATTTAGGGTTAACAAAAAAGGTGCTAAAAAGTACAATAAGTGAAGAAGAAGCTGAAAAGCAGGTTTGTAGTAATTATACCATGTGGAAAGCTCTCTTTTCATAGGAATTTACTTTCTATCAACTATCATGTTAGATGGGTACTGTATTTTCATATATATTCAATGAACTTGAAAAAAATCTTATCCTTTTCATAGACATGTGAAATAGTTAAACTTGTCTATTAGGGATTGCAGAATTTAAGTGTATGGAATGAAATTGAATTTCACATTATCCTTCACAAATTTCATAAAAAGTATGGGTGGAGGCAGTGTATGTCAGGAAAAAATTTTGCCAGCTGAGATTTTTTTTCCCTACCAGAAAACCTATTATCTTTTCTTTAAAGATTCATGATTGGTAAAACCACACCACAAAAACTAGCTATTGTAGTTGGAGAATCCGAGGCCCTATAAATCCCATACTTCCAATGTGGAACTCAAGTCCCATACCTTGCAACTGGATCCTAACGTACCAAAAACCAACAAGTAGGTAGTAGACAAAACCAGTTGACATTTGGCATCCTACTATCAGTGTCAGTCATATGGGAGTAGTGCTTGGGTGACACCCATGCCATATTTGCTTGTGGTGTTGGAAGTGTCTGTAAACTGATAACCCTTTTCCTGTGTTTCCACTTGATCTGTGATGAATTGAACTATTGAAGTACTACTTTTGGTCTTTACTGGATTGCAATGACTGAATCTCTTTCCTTTTTTTTGTTTTATTCATTTATTTTCTCTTAATGATGAAAATCTGTGATGTCTTTCAAAATTGCAGGTTATTGAATTTGTTAAGAGATATGTTAATGTTAGTTCATACACACCTCTCTTGGCAGGAAATTCAATATATGTTGATTTTCAATTTCTGAAGGTATTGGTTCTGCCATAGTAGCTTGTAGGTAGTTGCTTTGCTTTGCTGAAATATCATTAATTTCTAAATTCTAATTATCATAATGTTATTTGTCTTTATAGAGCCAGATGTATTCTTGAAGTCTTGGATTCTTGTTAATTTCTGCTGAAAATTATTGGTCACGTCACATAATCTAATTTAAATATTTTAAATAACATCCGATTTCAATACCACATTATTGGTCAACAGAATACACCATAGCATATATGAAGTCGAACATTTGGTAAAAGATCAGGTTGAGACACTGCGTGAAAATTTGTCATCTGAATATAGAATCTCTATTTTTTTAGAACAATTCCTCTTCCTTTCTGCATACCCTGATCAAGCCTCATTGAAGCATATATTGCTACTTGTATTTGGTACTGCTATATTTCCTATTGTTCCTCTTTGAAATGTTCAGGTACCTGTCTGGCTGTCTTAACTCGATCGTTTTTTGCAGAAATGCATGCCAAAATTGGCGAGTCTCTTCTCTCATGTACTTGTTGATGTTAGTAGTGTTAAAGCTCTCTGCATTCGCTGGTATCCCAAAGGTGAGAAATTATACAATTAGTATTTCTAATGATTGATGAACTATCAATTGCTTCTTGATCCCTTAATCTCTGCCCCACAACCACCATCACCCCCATAGAAAAGAAGGAATTGTTTTGTGCTTGAGATTGTTGGTCAGTTCCAGTGCTGATCACTGCATTTTTTTTACTGTATATGTTATGTGGACATGATTCTTCTAGTTTTTTTTGGTACTATTCATGTAATATAGGTTAACTCCATTTGGTTGAACTGGTATGTAATATGATAAAACATCTCATTTTTATCAAAATGTTTTCAATTTCCAGTGATTATGATTTATGAATTAGTATATGGTCCTTTTAAGCTAAAATATAAAGAATTCCTTCTGTCAGTTGTCCTTTTGTCTCAAAATTCTGATTGACTTCCTAGTTTTGTTTCCCTACATTCTCTGCAAGGTATATTAATAGGGCAACTTTAATTGCACATGGATCAGAGGTTCTAATATGACTACTCCCTTGTGTATTTCCGACCTTCCCTTAACATCCTAAGGGTAAAATACAGCTGAGAAGGTGAAAATCGGAAAGCTACCAACATAAGTAATGTTTTAAAACTTACAGTCTTACACAAGATTATGGACAAGCTACCCCTCTCCCCCTAAACAATTCAACTTACGAACAAATATACATTCTATGCTGCTGTTCGTTAGATAGAGGTAAAAGTAAAATCCTTTGGTTTTTAAGTGCTATGACTTTAAGATATGATTATTTAATAGTGTAAAGATGCTTAGAAACATGGAAAGGTAACTAAAGGAGATGCTTGTTGATTTTATTTTATTTTGTTAATTCTTTTGATGTTTTAACTTGGAAGCTTGGAATCTCACCAGCTACCCCTTTTGCTTTCAAGTTTGATTTGATCATAACTGTATTTTACTTGCGAATATTCTTTGCCCCCAATTGTAATAAAGTACATGGTAACCAGTTACACTTTTTCAAGAGATGAGAAACAATGGATATGTAGGTACTTCTGGGAATTTGGTCCTTGTTTATACATGAATTTTTTTTTATATAAAATTGAGAGCTGAGAAAGAACCCTGAATATGTCAGCTTGTTACTATAAAGGCTTATTATCATTTGTGCAGATCATAGGAGAGCACCTTCAAAGTCAAACAGACACAGAGCCATGGATGACATTAGAGAAAGCATTGAGGAGCTTAGATACTACAGGGCAAATATTTTTAAGCCCAAGTCCAGAAAATGATAGGGTTGCAGATAAATCAGCGTACGAATTTTGATGGGCAGGTTTTAAGTTCAAGTGTAAAAAATCTCTTTGTTATGGAGGGTTTGCGCGCGGAGTGATTTTGGATAAAGCGTAGTTACTGCATGTTTAATTTTGTATTGAAAACCCTGATGTGCAAGTTAAATTGAGGTTCAATTCCTTTTAAGATTAAAGAAAGAAAAAGGAAATGTAATTGTTGATTAACAATGTATCTCTGCTTCATTGATTCCTATGCCAGATATGTAAATAACATAGTTAAAAAGACGTTTGGAAAACTCAGAGTAGATGTCTCAACAAATAAGCATGCATATTAACTTGAAGGTAACAAACTAGGACACAAATTATAGTGTTGGAAATCACAATGGTTAAATTCGATTTGCCGGTTCAATTAGAGCTAAAGTGCGGAAAAACAAACAAACAAACAAAAAAACTATTTCTAGATTAACAGGTTAGTGAGATGATTGTGTCCAACTGAAATCTTCATCAACCGGAGCCACTTTGAACGTTATGAACCTGTGGCCAGTAACTTTATTCTTTCTGAAGTCCTAGAATGTCAACCATTTAAAACCAGTCCATGCAGCCACATGGTCATCCATATAGAAATCAGTTCCACCAGTCAATACCTGCACTCATCAAGACATGGAAAGAAAGACACAGTTTTTATCACAGCAGAATGCAAGAAACATTGGTAGCACTACCTAAGAAACAATTAAAATAGACACAACCACTTTTCCCCTTCATTGTTGCAGCTAATGTAAACATTGTTCACAATACTATTACCTGTCTTTTCTACTTCCTATCTTTATATTGTTCACTTCACAATGACCTGCTGAGATTCTGGATAAGTAATTTCAAATTCCTTTTTGTAGTCTCGTCCCCAGTATAACCCACAATATGCTTGCTAATATTCTGTAGTGATACAGCCAAAAATCAAATAATTAGATGGGGAAATGTTATTCATAATATAATTAGATATAGTTGTTTTTCCCACATTAGGGTCATACCTCAATGTTTTTCAAGGTAAAACTAAGTGTGTTTATGGACTTCTGAAGCAATTCAGTGTTCTCAGGGGTCATAATGGATGAATGTACCCTTCTGCGTACACAAAGGGTGATTTCTGTTAGTCATTGTACCTACATAATGTTCTGAGTGTAAAATTAAAGATTAAAGTGGATTTTGGAATCAGTCCAATTCTGTTAAATTCAAAGATGTTTAGGCAATTAACCTCAAATCATCAGAAGCTTGGATAAGGTTCTGAGTTAAATTCTCAACTTCCTTCAAAAGACCACTATCACGGACTTCAGCCAACAAAGGTTGAACATCTTCAGCCATGGCTTTAATCTGAGGCATCACTAAATCAAAGTGAAAATATGGGCATGAGAATGCATGAGAGAATAATTTTTTGAATAATAAAAAAGAAACAAACAAATACCTATTGCATAGAGATGATAAATGAATGTCATAAAGGTACTGTACATGCATATTCACCATTATTATTTTATGTTTTTGGAGACGGAAGAAACTAATATTTCATTCATCATCATGCACTTATCTATTTTTCAGTTGGCAAGAAAAGTGTTTGATCCAAAAGTCGATTCAAGAGCACCAAACCTGTGTAAGAAGTGGTTTCGCATCTTCAATAATGGAAAATACTCGTTGAGCCATTGCATAGCTATTGATGATACCAATTTTCTCTAACTCACAGCCAAGGCGAATGTATATTCCAACCAATGTATCCAAACTTGTTCCTTGGTCACCATTGATCTTCTCCCGATCACACACAATAAGACCTTCCTTAGTACAGTCTTGGTGAAGAGGTCCAAATGAAGGTGTTAGAATTGGCTCACGAGGAGTGATTTCAATTTTTGTTTCCATAAGAAGACCTGACTGGTTAACCCTGACCAATGAATTTCGTGGTATAACTGTTTTATCATCACCAATCTGCAAATTGAAAACTGATGGTTTAATACAATTCAACAACTAAGGTCCTGCTTCGATAAACTACTCTGTTAACACTTACATGAGAACAACATAAAAGGTAAAATATGTTGAATTTCTCCCATCAGCTAAAATCAACTTATGCACTTCAACTTTTATAAAACTTAAGTGCATAGGTTGATTTTAGTTCATAGAAGAAACATAATCTTATTGTCTTCTCCTCTTATAAATGTTTATGGAGAAATTTATCTGACACGACAGGAAATGTGAAACAAGCACAAGCAAGATATTAATCCTGGGATACTAAAGTGATCAGATTAAGGAATAGAAAGACACCTCAACAACTGCTTCAATACTTTTCAAGGAAGGATTGACACTAATGACATTGCCAACAGTGGCTCCTCTGATTCTCACAGGTGTTCCTTTGCTTATGCCACAAGCTTCAGCAAACTCAAACACCACTTTGTACTTTCGGTATTTGGATCTGATTTGGAAGCCCCTCAACCAGGCCAAGCTTAGAGCAAATAGGAGAGCACCAGACACTAAAAACAGTCCAACTCCACCATCCCAGATGCTTCTATCACTGAATCCAAAATCCCTTAATGGACGCAGCGTTTGCCTCCAAACAGCGTGCGGAATGTTCAACAAAGCTGCAAGTGGATTCTTTGCTTCTGCAGTAGCAGATGATGACCTTTGGCCATGACCTGAATCAACAGATGTAGCTCTTATAATGTTGATTTGTGTTTTCCATCTAATTGGAAGAGGCATGAAACTTGGAGAATTTCTTGGTAGGGTAATCAAACATGAAGAAAAAGAAGTTGGCAATGATGAAACATTGAGTGCAGGGTTCCCAACCATCTTCTCAACAACCACTTAGCCCTGAGGGTTCTATCATACACACAAAAAAAAGGTTTTAACTTTTAAGCTACATCAACAAGCCAATTGAACTAGAATTAAAATCATACAAGTTTAATCATCAACTATTGAAAAGAACAGAATAAAAAATACAAACACAAAAGGCACCATTACAAAACAAAACAAAACCAAGCGGACTCGTACCATTCCATAATGTCAATATTATTGCAGAAATGAAAAAGGTTAGAAATTTGAGGGTAGCATCATATTGGGTTGGCGTGGTTGGATTCTAAACCCAAACTAAGCGCTTACCAAAAGATACCATATTTTACCTAACAAGCAAGTAAAGTAGATTGAAGGATCAAAATATTTCAGATGAATTGAGTTTAGATAGCAGTGACACTGTAGGCGTCATAATAAATAAAGAGACATTGTAGAGAGAGAACGAGACATAACGTAAGAGTGTGAATGGAAGAGACAGAAACCTATGCAGCATGAAGAATCATGGACATCACCAAACAAGAGTGAGGCATTTCAATTTTCACTTTCAAGAAATTCTTATATTTTTTTTGGTGCAATTCAAGAAATTCTTATATACAACAAGTAAACGATTGTTAATTAATAACACTCTTTATAGCATTTTATTTATACAAAATATCATGCTAATCACTTTGATTAAATAAAAGTTTTAAGAAATTAGTGGAAAATATTAATTTATATAAAAGTGTTAAAAAAAGGTACCAAGTAGTGTATTATAAATATTGTCAGAGAAACTACAAATAATCGCTTAATATGTTATGTAACTTATTTTGAGTGAATAATTAAAGTTTTCACATTGTCATTTCAAAATCCGACCATTAACATTCATGGCGTTCTTCTCATTTTTCGCGTGAGTGTATGATAATGATGATGATGGTGATGCCCACCAAACAAGGTTCATAAAAGCAAACATTGCAGAGTTGTTTTTGTTCTCTTTTTTCACGTGACATTGAACTATATTTTAAAATAATAAATGCACAGTGAAAAGAGAAAAGAGAAAAAGAGAATACAAAATGCTTTATAACGTCATCACGATTATTGGCGCTTGACCAGGACAAGTTAATAAAATTTAGGTATTATCTTTCAATCAAAATTAAAATTTTACAGTGGTTAGTTTAGCGTTGAATTTTAATGTTACAGTACTTTTTATTGCCTGACTTACTGAAATAAAACTTTAAGAACGACATTAAAGTACTTTAATAAATATATCGTACATAAATAGATAGATAGATACAATATACAAATTTTCTTACAATTGTTTGTTTCATGAACATAACTGGAACTGTTTACATAAATTCTGCATGCTTTCAAAAAAATAATAGCATGGCACGCAATATATTGAGTACTATGTAATGTCCAAACAAACCTACAGGAAGGAACCTTAGAGGAAATAACGAATGAAGAAATTGGAAAATAGTAGAACAATTAGACAGACATGAAGAAAAAATTACACTTGATAATAATAATAATATCAACATTCAACATCACTTTGTTTCCTGCGTTTGCATATCATCTTCTGTTTTCCAAACAACATCATCTAGGCTTGTTGAAAGTTTCTTGTAGAACTGCATCAGAGGGTCAAGCAAACAATTTCAATTACATTCTCTTTCCAATTATTATTCAATAACAAGAGGATCTATTCAAAGGACAAAACTTAGTAGTTTCTTATATCTTTGTCATCTAGTTCTCAAGTCAAACAATGACATGTTGGTACTTTTCTAAATTCAGCCACATATTTTAATTTAAGAAGTTATACTTGATGATGATTGATGAGGAAATTGATTCAAGTTTTTATTATTTTTTATTATTCATATATGTAATTATGTACTACACAAGTAGGAAGTATAAGCTAGGCTGAAACAATTGGTATAGCTATACATTATAAAAAAAAGTTGGCAGTGACAATGAAAAACTCTGATGCTCTTATTCCCATCCAACTGCTGATATAATAAGCTTCTTTAATTATTGTTAAAATTGACAATAGAACAGTTATTTTTGAAGTGGCAAGCAGAGACTATGTAAAGGAATTAAGCAAAAAGGGGACACACCTTATGGAACTCCAATGTATCTCCTTTTGCCTTCCGTACCTCAACCATGTGAAGAGAAGGTGCCACTTGAAATATCTGTTCATGATGAATACTTTTAAAATTCAGTACAATAATGTGACAAACAGTGTTCCACATCACCAAATAACAATCATATATACCTCTGTGGCAATATTAAGGTTGCCCTTCCTTCCAGCTTTCACATTTGCAAGCCTCATCTGCAAGAGATGGTTTATTAATTTCATGAACTACCACCATATAATATAAAGTTCTCTCCCTAAGTAGAAGCTCATAATAGCTTACCTTGTAATTTTTCTTCTGCACATCAAAGCCAAGAGGTTTTGCAGCTTCCTCAATCTTGTTGATTATCTCATCTGCGGGTGATTTTGATGTGAATCTTGTTTCCCTTTTGAATCCCTGTGGTCAATGACATAAGAATAAAGCAAACATTGGTAACTCAAGCAAGGTTTCTCATAATCCAATTTGACATGAAACTTGAAAGAAAAGTTTTCATCCAAATTAAATTCAAGTTTCAACATAATTAACTACTTATTATCTAACCAAAAAAAAAAAAAACAAACTAGTTTATATGTCAAAATTAATGTAACTCTCATATTTTCCCTGTATTTGAATTCTACATGTTCATCACAATAATAAAATAATTCAGAAAGCATCTTATCATGTGAAGCTGTGAACCTGCTCTGTTTCAAACAAGTTCTCAAGATTCAGCCCTTTGGACATGGAAATTAACTCAAATGCATTCATTGCTGTTGGATGCTCTTCTTTCTTCTCCGTCACATGGTGCTCCTGAATACACAGGCAAAATCCTTTATGAGATAATATTCCAGAACTCACAGAAAATCAACACCAAAATCATGTCTAATTATCTTCAACATACTTCAGAATCTTTAAAGACAGCTTCAACATCATCGAGGTTGGTTTCCCCGTTCTCCTCAAAAACTGGAGGCTTATAATCTTTCTTAAACCATTCATCATCCAAAATCTCAGGTATAGTGATACGCTGCCACACAATCAGGGTAAGTCAGAAATCAAGACCAAAAACTTTAACTAGTACAGAAAGATAGCCATGATACTAGCTACAGAAAGATTGATGATCAATTATCTTTTCTTTATCACTTTTGTTGTGGTGCAGAAAACTAGCTAAATGTGGTTCTAGAAAAACCATTATCCTGATTTGCATAATCATGATGAAATCAAAGCTGATGCAGATGTCAGGCCAAAAACTTGGTCCTTAGTGTTCATTGGAAGCCACCGAGTAACTTGTTGTCAGTACAATGACCCTTTTACTCAGAAAAGACATTCAATTTTACATGACAAGAAATAGGCAGATAATCAAATATTGTTTCTTACAGTGGTGGGGTCAGGATCCAAGATTCGAGTAATCAATTTCCTGGCACTGAAAGAAAGCCATGGGGGGCAAGTAAATTCAGCAGCTGAGATCTGTGGATCAAGAAATGAAAAATAATAAACAGAAGAAAAAAAAAGAAAAACTTATTTGTGAAGAAAAGTGTAAACAGTGCTCACTTTTTTGTACAGGTTCATAAGATTAGGGTCGTCAAAAGGCAAGTAACCTGCAACCAATACAAAGAGAATCACCCCACATGACCACAAGTCTGCAGTTGCCCCATCATAGCCTCTATCGTTTAGGACCTTGTATATAACAAGAGTATATAGTTAGAAGAGTGACTAAAAATGTATGAATTTGGTATACAATTCACATGAAAGTAGCATAACATTTCTCTGTACCTCAGGAGCAACATAATTAGGAGTGCCACATGTAGTATGAAGAAGTCCATCATCCTATCAAGAAAAAAATAAACATCTTAGGATGCATGGAAACTTTGTCATGTTGTCATCAACATTATAAGAATATGTTCACATTTATAACCATTGACATGTTGGGAAGAGAAAGAGCATTGTCTTAGACAGGATCCAGCTTAATTTTCATTGAGTAAAGTAAAACTAACTCTTATATTGGCACATGAATTACAATAAAAGGGAACAATAATTGGGTCATAATTCTACTTCAAAAAGCAAGATTAATTACTGAACAAAGAGAGAAATACCAAAGAAAAGTAAAAGTCAGAAGGCAATGGAATTCATGATTACCCTAACTTGCTGGGAGAGGGCACTCAAACCAAAATCAGAAACTTTAAGGTTCCCATAAGTATCTAATAGCAAGTTTTCTGGCTGCAGAAAGTATGTGAACAATTAGAAATATTAGAAGTTATTTCTTATTATATCAAACTCAAAATAATTGTTGTGCCACCTGCTTGTGTGTGTGTGTGTGTGTGTGAGAGAGAGAGAGAGAGAGAGAGAGAGAGAGCAAAGGGGCCTTACCTTCAGGTCTCTGTGGTACACACCCCTGCTATGGCAATAATCAACAGCATTTATAAGCTGCTGGAAATATCTACGTGCTTCATTTTCACTCATCCTGCCATGGTTTACCTTCACAACAAAATGTTCATTAGAACATAAACAAGACTAGGACCACTACAATGCCAATGAATGATATTGATAATCAATGATTGAATGAATGAATGAGGATCATATCCTGGTTGCCAACACTAGTCTATTATCATAAGCTAAACAGGATTGGTCGACTACAAATGCGTTAAAAGAGACACCATGTGTTCCTTTTTCCTCCAAAAATTCTAGAATCAATTGAAAATGAAAGAAACCAACAAGATTCATTTACTCACAATTTTGTCAAAGAGCTCCCCCCCAGTTACAAACTCCAAAACAATATATATTTTTGTCTTGCTTCCCATGACCTGCAATTAAAGATGTTACAAAATCAGAAACAGAACTAGGCAACAAATTAAACTGTGATGAGAATAAATTTGATTTCTATTGGCAAAAAATAATTCCTTAGCAAATTTCTGTTTAGTTGGATGGTATGCACTAGTACAAATGCTAGATGATAAGCACACAAAACAGCACCTTCAGCAAATTAATTAACAGATGAGCCAGAATGGTGAGTTAAAGTAATGAAATAACTTTGAAAAATAAATATGTATCTAACACGTATTTATTATAACTCCTAATTATTATTATTTTGCATATATAAAAAAATTCATGACGTGGGCAATTCATGATAGAAGAATGTCTCAAGCTTTATTCTGTCTCGTTTAGCCTTTGGATAAAAGGCAGCAGTTTCATAATAATGATTCAAGCATTCAACATATTTGGAACTCTCCGTATGTTTAGTAGGGTGGGAAGTAAATGAGAAGAGAAAAGTTTAAAATTTAAATTGAAGAAAAGATATGAAAAAAAAAAGGTTGAATTTTTATTTCTAAAAGTCAACTTTTTTTCTCCATTTTCTTTCCACTATCTCTTATCTTCAACTAAATAAAAGAATGTTATCTGTATTTTCTTTTATCTCTATATTCTTCCCTCCCATCAAAATATACCAGAGTCAAGTAAAAAAGGTAATTGTTAATTTTTAGAACAACAACCTTCCAAATCATCCAATGATTATAAATATTTACCAAGATACTTTAGGCAGAATTCTTAGACAAGAAAGTTCTAGACTCTCAACCACTACCATCGGCTGCTATTAAAAATAGCAAAACTTCAGGCAACAAAAAAATAAAGAAGAAAGTGATTTGAAAAAGAGAAAGACAAATCATTGCACGTGTGTGGTCCATAGAGAGAGAAACAGACCTCATACAATCGAACAACATTTGGATGCTTGATTAGTTTCATTGTAGCTACCTCTCTCCTGATCTGCAAAATTAGATTAAAAACATCTAAGAGACTTGACTTCATCGTGTCAGGGTCTAAACTCTAAACTATAAAGCAACTACCAACATAAAATACTAGTACTAGTCCTATAATAAGAAGCATCTGAAATCTATAACCTCCCACCTAAAATTAGTTCAGCAAAAACTAGGCTTTGTCTGGTTTTGGAAAATGTGAAAAAGCAATTGTGTTATAAAAAAATTATGCTTTCTAAAGTTAAAGGAAGTGATAATAAGAATAAGGGGCAGAGTAAGATCCCAAGTCAAGTTACTCAATTATTCATATTCAACCTGCTCAGCCATCTTGTGCTTGAGCACCTTCTCCTTGTCAAGAATTTTAAGAGCCACAGGATCTCCTGTCTCAGAGTTCCTTGCAAATTTCACCTTTGCAAATGTACCCTCGCCAATGGTTCTCCCCACCTCATATATACCAACTCGGCGCTTAATCTTAGGCTGACTCATTCTCTACACTTCAACTTCACTTCTGCACAGTTATAAGGAGTCTACCTGAAATGCATGCCAGAATTTAGTTCCTAACAATTTTTTATCCACAGGTTAAGTTATTCAACAAAACAGAAACTTAATTCAAATCTTGTGTGATAGTATATGTTTAGTAAATGCTACAAGAGTAAATAGTGTATACACTGCCACTATAAAGAGTTTTTACACTATCATCCAATTACAAACTACCATGTATGATGAGTTTCTGATTGGTTGACATCGTAAAATGACCATGCACAAAAATTAAAGTCTTAAAACAAAGGAATAGTTTCAATGTCAAAGATGCAAACTAGGAAATAGTTCTCAATACATTTTCAGCAAATACCCTCAGGATTAATTTAGGTCCCCATTCTAACAGGAATAACCAATCATTCATGATATAACCCCAGAGATCCCACTTTTGGCTAGTAATGCAGTACACTACTAGAGAGATCTTGGAGAAATTTAAAAGCCATTGATACTGGATTTTAAGTTGCAGAGAGAAGAGAAGAATAGTTGGGATGAGAGATAACCTCAAAGTCTGTCTTCCAGTAAAAGATAAACCCACAACCAGAATTGAGCTTGAATATGAAACAAACAGGAAAATTAACACAGCACACCTCTTTGAAACACCAATTTTGGAGACTAGATTTGTGTTTGTGAGAAAACTATCAATGTTCAAAAAACAAAATTGAAGGTCCTCAGTTAAAAAAACACCATGAATCACCACAAAGATCAATTTTCCAGCACTACAGACTCAAAAACCTTTGCCAGACAGAATTAATTTATTCACAACAAAACGAATTGGTTGGAGAAAAAGGGGGGGGATTCATGAACCCAGGATCCACCCACCAAAAAGGAAAACAACACACTTCAAATCTCAGAGACCATGAGAGACAAATGGAAATTCTAGTCAGTGCTTTATTTTCTGTACCCTCAGTTGAAAACAAAACTCCCCAGAAATTCACTTTGAAAAAGAATGAAAGAAAAGACAGAATAAAAAAAAAAGGAACTTTACAATAATTTTGGAAGGATGGACAGAAAGAGAGCTAAGGTAACCAATAAATGGCCCAAAGGGATGCTGATAATGAAATAACAAAGCAAAGGTAGATCAAGTTTTCAAATTTCAAGTACCAAATAAGCTGCACGAGGTAGTATGCTATATATACAACACCCTGAGGCTCATATAAGAAGAGGATAGACATGAAGATGGAAAAAAAAATTAAAAACAAAAAACGTGAAAAGTGAAGAGAGAGAGAGAGAGAGAGAAGAAATACTTCAATCCAATCTACGGAGATAAGAATAACTGAAAATTTGCAGTGAAACCAAGCAACGCTGGCTTGATAATTGAGCAGCTCGATGGATGAACAGTGTCTCGGCTTTTGATTATGGCCAAAGGGCAAGAGATTTTTGAGACAACTACCAACCAACCAACCAACCAACCAATGCTATGCAATCAGACAGAAGAACTCATGAGAGTGTCTTATTTCTCATTTTTCTGCTATTTATGCTGCTTGGAACAACTACTTGAGAAACTGCTACTCATCAATACTTATCTGTTTTCATGGAATGTATGTCTAATAATCTAATAATTATAATAAAATATGTGTGTGAAAAAAAGAGAGAGAAAATACTTCTGGGCTGGCTTGATTGGTCTGAACCATAAAATGACCCTTGCATTTGTTGTGGTCACAAATCACAGTACCACTTGTTTTGGCACATTTCAATTTGCAGAAACAATTATGATGGATTCAACAGCCACATTTGTTTACGTACAACGTTTCAATGTCATAGCTAAATTTCATATGAATTTATTGTGATGTATACATATTTTTCTACTTTCGATCGATCACGTTTAATAAGATGTTTCACTGTTAAACTCATTTCATATTTAATTACGTTGGTTTTAGTTTTTTTTTAACATCTTTAATTACATTTATGAGGAATTTGATGTTTTTGTTAGAGAGAGTAAATAACTGTTGAATAAGAATGACAAAGATGGCAGAGTAATTGGGGTCAACCAGTTAGTTCAGGCAAATTAATCCAATGTGTGAGATAGACAAGTTAGTTTCTAAAGGGGTGTTATAAAATAATTGGTTAAAGAAAAATGTTATTTTAACAATTCTCGTGAGACACATTGATTGTAGGAAGACAGCATACTGTTTCTAATGTATAACAAAATGATGTGATACAAAGGAAGATGGTAGAAATATAAAAGTATTTAATTAAATATTTTTAATTATTTAAAAATAAATATTAATTTGTTTCTATATATTATAAACATTTTGTTGAATAATTTTATTTCAAAATCTTCAGTTGAATTAAAAATTTATAACATATAAATCATATTTATCCAATTTTTTTTATTAACATTTGTATTAATTCGACTAAATTACTGGTCTATTTCTAATTTAAGTGGGATATTGACTGATTCATATTTTTTCCCACTCAATGATGTAACTAAATATTACAAATTTAGTTGTAATAAAATATTAAAAATTAAATGTAGTTTTTAAAAAAAAAAATACTATATAACTTTTAAATATTAAAATATCCCGTTATAATTTTTAATTTTTAAAAGAGTTATATAATTGCTATAAATTTATAAAATCTTCTTTTCAAGTAGAATTTTTTTTTTTTATAAAGAGATACAAACAACAACATTAAAGTGTCATTTGTATCATTTTTAGATTTTAGCTGTTATATTTGACATATTTCAAACTTAAGGTCATCTTTTTGGGTATTCAGGAATTGATTGATTTGAATTAAATTTGGGGGAGTAGGGATTACTCAATTCTAACAAGAAATATTGTGTGGTTTTTAGTCTTGTGGAAAAGGCAGGAGGGGAGGGATACCAAATTTTAGATATTATTTTTATTAGAGAAAAATAATGATAAATAAATAATAAATTATTGTTAATTTACTGTATAAAATAATTTTATATCAGAACTGAAATATTAAACTTTTATTATTATTTTAATTAACTTTTTAAACGTGAGAGCATAAAATGAAGTGTTAAGTATATATGATCCATGTGAAGCAAGTGAGAGGCAGCCATGCATATTGCATGGTTATCTCTTTAATTTCTTGCTTAGCCACAGCCACTTGTATGGGAAGACATGCCATCGAAGTTCATCCCAACCAAAATTCTAATGCAGGCTGGGGTGGGGCCATTTCGTGCTAACTTGACTCAGTTTTTTTTGTCTGTTTCCTTCTTTCCATGGCTTGCTTTGCTTCACACACCAATTACCAATAAGTAGAAGAAGGGAAATTGGACTCTTCCTCCTTTCAAGAACAACAAATTAACATTTGCTTCATTTTATATATAGTTTCCTTTTATTCTGCCATACTCTTGATTCTCAAGTTCACCTAAATTTTCTCTTCTAAGTTCAAGTGTCTGCATATATATAATTAATTAAGTTAAATATCTAATCTATTTGAACAAATTTTACGTGAAAACAAAAGAAAAAAAAATAAGTATGTGTAAATTTATAATAAATATTTATAAAATAAGTGATTATTAAATAATTAATTATTTCATAAATAAATAATATTTATTTATTTAAATAAAAAAATAACTTATTTTAAATTAAAATAATTTAAAAAAATATATTAAAAATACATATAATTATTTATTTTATAAAATAAATTATTATTTTACTAAATAAATTTAAACAAACCTGTGTCAATGGTACACCTTTGAAAAAGTTGGACGGTGGCATGGCCCTACTCTTGCACTCTCATGAAACCGTACTGGATACTTATAATAAAATATGAAAAAATTATTTTAAAGACAAGAATGTGCAGTTGTAAAAAGAAAACAAGTTGTATATAAATACCCTTCTGAAAACATATCGAATATTTCATCAAGAAAATTATAATAAAAATAATAAGTTGAGGTGTATTTACCTACAACTCCAAAGAGTGATATTTAGATTTTTTTTTTTCTGGTAACAGTAAAATTCTAAAATTTACTGATGAGGCGTGACTACGTGAGCTTTGACAGTGCAATAAATATTATTGACATTAATTTTTAATTTAAATTGTAATTTTATTTTACAAATTAATATTTTTATCTCATTAATTAAAATGATTGTAAAAAAATATCATTAATTAAAAAAAAAGGATTATTAAAACGAAATATGGATTTTGTTTAAAAACTAATTCTTAGAATATTTATATCGTATCTTAAGTTTTATTCATCTTATGTATAAGAGTATAAGACCTACATCCCATTTCATTTTTCTCGCATCCTTAAAAAAAAAAGCAGTACTCCATCCCACGTGACACGATGTAGAGTTTAATAATGCAAGTAATTGATATTAATTAGTTGAAAAGTATGTCAGATTCATTGCTAACTTGCCAACGATATTGGTACGTACCAAGTCTCAACTCTAATGTTTTGACAGAAACTTTTATGCCAATTCATTTTACATGCAAAATAATTTGTAATATAATATAACAAATATATTTTGTTATACATTAAAAAAAAAAAAAAACCAATATGACCATTGTCCATTGAATCCATGCAACTATTACGTCAAGAATTTTTTACTTATACTCGATTGGTCATGTACAGTCATGCCCTCATGAGCACTCAACCCTTTGATTTAATAATAAATAAATAAAAACTTCGATATCTGTTTTCATATCTGCTGGTTATGCGAACTTAGGAGATCCACCTCGTATTAGTCTCTTAAAAATGGGGTTTGAAATACTAATCACCTCGTGTCAAATTTACTTTTAATAAAAAACAATTTTACAAAATTAAAACTACTCATAATCAACTTTATAGACATTCATTTTAAGATTGTCTTTGTATAACAACCTCGAGTTTTTTTTTACAACAACAACCTCAGCTTAATCATCGTATTTTTTTTTCCAAATAAAGTCACGCTGATCTCCAATATAAAGATTATTGATTAAATTAATTAATTTACGTGTTCGGAAAAATGCATAAAATTATTTGATCATATTTACAGTAATAATTCAATTTAAAAAATAATTTCGAATATAAATTATGCTTCAGTACGTTGTTATTGAAAGTTCTATTCACGAATCAAACATAATTTAAAGTTTCTCTATTCTCTCCAATTACTTAGGAACTAGGAAGGGTTCTATCGCTGTTATTGGCGTGGCTAATTAATTAGCACACTTGTTATTAAAATGGAATAATGCACCTTTCAACTGGTGATTATTATTTTCTTCCTCATTAAATCACATCATTCGTTAAAAAATAATAATTTTTTTAGTACTTAAAAACGTGAAATGCATTCAATATGAGTTATAAAAAATAAAAATTGACGTAGAATGAAGAAATTAAAAAAAAATTATTATTATTATTATTATAATTATTGTAGCTTGTTGGAATTAAATTTGGTGATTGAAACCTAACTTGCACTTTTCACACCATTCCCTACTAACACTCATATTAAATCGACCTCTTCAGTAATGACTGAGACTTGTATGGACAAATGAAAATGCCATATTGCCAATGCTAGCTGCAAATATATTAAATCAGAGTCTCCTGCATTATTGTTCTTTTGCGAATGCACGATGCTATTGATATTCCGCAAACAACGTCATTTAGAATTTAATAAATTTGTGTCTTTTTTATTAGCCATGATGCTACTATTTTATTTTGTAATAATGGGCATTAGAGAATTCCCGAAGAATTCGTAACATTATTGGTTTGTGTTTTTTCGCAAAATACACCAACAGTTGTTGCTATATTGAAAATGATAAGATTTAACTTTTTACTACATCTAGAAAGTTTTCAATTATTGTTTTTTCTCCTATATTTTTCACTTACGTACAATTACCAATAGTTATGGGTTAGGCTTAAGGTTCAATTTATACAGTGATCTACTTTGTTCTAATTGTTGGATTAATTCAAAATTAAGGTGTAAGAGTTGACTGAAGCTAACACTAAGTATATATAGGCCTCGTCTCGTGTAGCAACATTATAACTTTGATCGACCTCAGTTGCTAGAAGTAGTAGTATCTTAGAATTACAAATTAATTAACTGACTAACCCATTTCAACTAACAAAACTAAATATCCACCAACTGTACGAAACCAAAAAACAAACATTACTGTAAATCTCGTACGTGAGGCTAACGTATATGCTGCAAATGCCATGCAACAGCCAAATACAATTGCATTTGGTTGATACTTTGATACAACCTGTACAAAGTTGCCTCTTTATCAAACACGTGTACACACGACAATCAAGTTTTGTTTTTTTTTGAAATAAATACTATATTATAACTTCACTAAATGAGATCTCTACCCAGCATATAACTACTAGCAAAATGTCACTATCCTGAGAATATTTAAAACCAATGTGACAGAACACCTAATTAATGCACGGTAGATTCTTGTTAGAAGTTATAATTAGAAAGAACAAATTAGCCTCTCTCTCACAGCTGCAAACATATGTATCTAACAATAAATACAATATCTAACAATTTTTTTTTTATCTAAAAAACAATCGTTTTTTTTTTCAATAAAAAATCATTTTTATACGCGGAGATATTTGAGATTTTTATTTGGTATCTATTTTTTTTTTTTTAACTATCGTAATTAGAGATCTTGACTTTTCAATGAGACCCTAACATATATCTATAAGTTTCACTCACTAATTTGGATTGCTTGTAAGACTAATTTTTAATTCAAATTTGTCATATTTAAAGTTTTTTTTTTTTTTTCATTTTTTAAAGATGTATTATGTGAAAATCTTCCTTCCCAACATAACATGTATTATTAACAAGTGAATTACATTTCTCATGAAATTTAAGATTTCATTCTGAATATATATATGAGTATCGAATCTAACAATCATGGGCATCTCACAACCGATCTACTTTACTTACACGATGTCCTTTTTAATTTAAAATAATTTTTGTTGAGCTACCAGTCATGTGAAATTCAAATTATAAGCTGAAAAAAACAGCTCTGAAAGAAAAAGGCAAAGCCCTGGTCCACTAGAATTTGGCTAGTTCAAGATGGGTCCCAGACACGTGAACTGAAAATCCCCATGTTCATACTTACTTCCTATCACCTCCTATATAATTCAGATTGCTTATTATAGAACAACCAACTTCACTACTATGTTGCAATATATATATAATCCTCTTAGATTTTTTTTTTTTTCATGGCTTAAATATTGCGTCTTTCTTACACAAAAGTATCATTAATATCATGCAAAGATGATACTATATAAGAAGAATTTTAGCTATAGAAATTTCACTATTTCAGGAATTTTAGATTATGTTTCAAAAGAATCTGTAAGATATGGGTGTTGATAAATGATAGAGACTGTCCTCTTATCATGCAGACATACAAGAATAGATCGGATCTCACCGATACTTGTACACTTGTTGTATTCATGATACCAGACTTCTTTAATAAATAATTTTATTAATTAAAAAAAATTAAATAAGAATAAAATAAATTACAAATAAAATAGAAAAAATAACGAAAAGTGTGGTGAAATAAACTTATTAAAAAAATTGGATAGTATACATGAGATCATAAATTATAACTTTAATGTGACCATATAGTAGAAAAAAGTATTAAAATGTGAAAAATATTTCTCATTTAAATATTTATTTAAACAAGTCAAACTTAATATATACTAAAGTGATGCTATGCTATTATGGTTAATGGTTCAATTGGTCCTAACACGAGTTGAATTACGTATCAATCAAGTTCAGGAAATTAATTGTCATTCATAATGATAGATGGATGCATAATTGCATATTTAACTGTCTATAAAGATAGAAAAAGCATTTAAGACAATCATTCTAAATTTTAAATAGCAGTAGTTAAGGAATATCCAATGACTTGCGCGGGTATTAGTTAATCTTTCATATTAAGACTATCTACCTAAATAATTTTGAACAATATTATTCTTTACAGTGTGATTTTAAGCACTTGATATAAAAAAATAGTCTAGTGTAGGAGTATTCCGTGTTCATTGATTTGGTTTGATAAACTTGATAATTTAAACAAAACCAATTAATTTGGTTTGGATTGTTTTGGATAATTGATTTTTTACTTTAAATTCAAACCATACCAATTACAATTAATTTAGTTATTGAATTTTAGTACTTCATTTTTTTTTCTCTTTTGATTCCATTCATAATGCTAGTCTTACGATGTCATCTAATGTTTTCCCGGTGTCTTAATTAAGTTATTTTTCATGCACTTTTTTTATTATCATATTTAAAGTAAAAACAATGATGGATATATAAAGTCATAATTATAGAAAAATTAAATATTAAATATTAAATAATATAAACCGTTAGTGTCTCCCATTGATAGTTTATGTGGTTACGTTGGGGACATGTGATTTGGAAATGTCTTTATAAATAAATTTATAAGTATAAAAAAAAAAAAAAACTTTTAGTTTTCATTTGAGTTTAATAGAAAAACGTCATATACGTACATTTTCGTCAGGCATTATCTGTCTCGGCATATAAGGGAATTTCATTTTGAATTGTGTCCCACTTTTATATTACTATAATAAGAGAGTCTCATCTCATTGGTAAGTAATTTGATATACTAGTTCCTTCGTTCGTTCCACACGGCCAAGAAATTGAGAATATGCATCTTCTTCCAAGCATATTCCCTCCCTATCCCCCTTGGGGAGAACAGTACTATAAGTCAATTTTCAATTTTGGTCTGGTCTATGTTTAAAGTTAAATATGTTTTTGATCTTTTTGTAAGTTTATATTTTTTTAATTTTGGTATCTGTAATTTTTTTTTCTTCCTATGTTAACGATTACAATAACTAAAATTGAATAATTTTTTTAATTTCATAATTTTTGTAAACATTTTAATTGTTATTAAGAAGAATCCAAGTCTTACATTATCTAAAAATAATGTTTAGATAAGATATAGAAGTATACGAGTTAGCTTTTGAAATTGAATTAAATCTAAATTCACATTTTAATTTCAAGATATAATGTTTCGAAATGAAGTTTTATATATAAAAGAAAAAAAAATATGGATAACATGATGCAATTATGTAATTGGGGTGTAAGATGTGAATGATGATGGTTGCGGAATGATTCTTTCACAACCCTTTTCAGTTTTATACACTCTTTCCTTTACATTCTGTTCTATCTTTCACTCCATTTTAATTCACTTACATGTGGAAGCAGTGTGAACTCCAAAAGGTGAGAGAGACTTTATCTATTTTTGGATGTAATCACTAATCATGCATGCACGTAATTTGAATATCTATGCTCTATAATAGGGTGTGGACATGGACATATGATATGAGTGGAATATAGGCCTAACGTGGAATTTTATGTTCTGGGCCTTTTGTTCTTTGAAGTTATTGCGAGCTTCATTTTTTTATTTATTTGGTTTTCTCAATAAGCTTCGTAATGGAAGGACCAAAAGTATAATAGCCCAGCAACATGGTAAAAAAGAAGAAATGATTTTGTGGTGTTTGGTTTGGCTAATGCATTATAATCTCAGATTTCATGTGTCATGTCTGAAAACAGAGACGTATTTAAAGGGGTAATAATACAATCATGTTAATTTTAACGTCACGTATTTCAAGGGGTAATAGGTAATTTTGGCAATTGAATGGAAAATAATTACTCTTAATCATATTTCAAAGAGGAAACTAGTCGGTGGGTCAAGAACAGGTCAAGTGTTGAATTGGTAATTTCATTATTAGTAGGTAAAACAAATTAATGTACTGCCGGCGTTTTCATTTTGTTCTAATCTTATTGATAATTAATTGGTCTTACAAGTCACAACAGAAAAAAATTCAGGAAGTGTTCAAAGGTTGATATTCAATTAACTATAATTTGAATCTTGGGTATCTAATCACATTAAATATTCGAATTTATAGAATTCTTTCTTGATTGAATCAACAACTCATATAGAAACTTCACGTCACCCAAATGTTACTTTTCTTTGAATATGCATGCAATCTTGGATTAATTCTCCAAAGTTAATTCATGTTCAGTCCTTGTTGTTGGACTAAACAGGCTTAAATTGAATAAATATGGTTTAATGGAACTTTGAATACCGATTAATTTGAAAATAAAATAATAAAAAAAAAACGAGGGTTATATGTTTAATTCCTTGATCCATGTTTGTTCACATGACTCTTGATTGAAGAAACAGAAAATCCTTATCCTTTCATTTAATAGGGGACCATTTCGCGTTGGATCATCAAAATCAAACGTTGCGGTCATCGAAACTCGAAAGACACCACACGTTAATCAAACAACAAATATTTGACCAACAACGATACAAAGTGAAATAAACTACGACAAAATAGAATCACAGTAGAACCTCCGAACAAATTATCACCCATTGATACCTCACGTCATGTTACATTAGTATATTAAATATATAAATATTTATTGGCAAGACATTAGTGCTTTTTATTTTAAGATAATAAAATAGTAATTCGTTATGAAAGTATATATAGTAATACAACAAAGTAATAAACATGCCTTCAGCATAACTTGAAGATACAGAGTGTCATTCATTAATAAGACAACAAATTAAGCCTTTGAAATTTTCAATGATAATAATAACAATAATTGTGTTCGGGCGTATCAGGTAGTTGGGCAGATGGTAATTAAATATGTAGAGTCCTAAAACAATATATTTGTGATGTTCTTTTTAATTAAAATACATTTTTTAAGATAAAATTACTATAACCAGAGACTTACTACTAGTATTAAGCAAGGAATTATACATTTGTCATACTTACACAAATTTTTTTCATCATTTTTAATAAATTTAAATTATCAGAGTAACGTATGTTTGAAAAATTATACTAGCATTTGTGGTGTGCATGAACAATGAACATAGAGTCAAAATGCTACGAATACTTAATAAAAGCAGGTGGAGCCTGTTCTGGGGCACTTTGGCCCTTAACTCACTTCAATCTTTGAAGAGTCAAAGCGAACAAACAGCCAACGATTAACAATTGACTACGCTATTTTTGAGACCATACATCACAGTGGACATTTCCTTCTCTTTTCTTCTTCCTACACAACACAGGCAGATACTTCAAAAAAAATTTTAGATTTTTTCATTTCTTTCACACCCTTTTCATCATTGGTGTTTTTGTTGTTGTTTTTTTTGGCCTGAGAAACAAAAGCAAAAACAAAAAACATTTTTTGATTGATTATGGGAAACTCCTGCAGAAAGCCAGTGGCTCATGTTTCTACAAGTTTCTTTGGTCAGTTTTAATCATATCTATGTCACTTTCTTCTAATTTAGAAACTAGTATGTTTTTTTTTAAGTACACAGTATAAGCCTTCAATTGTTTTTCTTCAACTCTGCTGTTATCATCACTTAGCACTTGTCATGCCACTGAATATCAGATGATGATGATGCCTTAAATATATGATTACGGTTTGTTATAGTGGATGATTCCATTTTTGTCTTGATCAATAGACCTTCTTCTTTTGTTTTCATGTTTGTTTATTGTTCTCAAGTGAGTCCTTGGCTTCCTAGAATTGAATGAAATTTTTGTCTTTTGATTAACTTATACATAAACCTTCTGTGTTCTGTTAATATTGGTCTGAAAAAATGGAGATTATGAGGCTTCTTCGCTCTGAATCAGGTTCTAAACAATGTTGAATAATTTTTGTTTTTTCTCTTAATGCAGTAACTGGTATGTTGAATAATTTTTGTTTTTTCTTTTGGCTATTTTTTCTTTCTTGTCAACAATAAGGCATTGGTGGTCCAAATGAGCCAATTGTATGTTACTAGATGTTGTTAAAAATCTCCCCTCTCCCCCTTTGCTTTTTTCAAAATTTCAAACAATTCTTATTGAGAATGAAAAAAGGGGTTAGTTCATTACTGAAATTCGTTGAGAAAAAAAACCACTCAATTTATTATGTTTTAAGTTTGGAATTTTAATGGCCTTTGGTTGTTTTTCATCATTGTTCTTATATTTTGTGCAAGCAGTGTAGTTTCTTGTTCATTAAAACTAGAAAGCTAATGTTATCTGCATTGTTGTTAACTATCATTTATCGTGTTTAAAGAAAACATAATGTTGCTTCTTAATTAAACATTATACTTAATTGAATCCTCTCTTTTGGCCCCTTATAGCTAGTAATCAACTTAAACTAGATGTTGTTACACATAATAGTGCATTCTTCTGCACTAGATTATTGAAGTTACTCTAATGCCATTCCGTCTACTCTCAGGAAGTGCAAAGTCTCAAAGTAAGACAAAACAAAACTCAAATTCTTCTAAACGAAAAGTTCCTTTAAGAACATCAGCATCAAATGTTGACAAACTCATTTCCAATAGCCTTAAGTCCTTCACAGTGAATGATCTAAGAGAGGCCACTAAGAACTTCAGGCATGAAAACTTAATTGGAGAAGGAGGGTTTGGGTTTGTCTACAAGGGATGGATAGATGAGAACACCTGTGCTCCAACAAAACCAGGGACTGGAATTGTAGTGGCCATCAAGAAACTTAAACCAGAAAGCTTTCAAGGCCACAGAGAATGGCTGGTGTGTCCACCAACTCCAATACAAACTCTTAAGCTGTTCTCTAACTGCTTGGTCTTGCTAGGTGTTGATTATTTTTTCTTCCCTTTTTTGTTTGCAGGCAGAAGTCAATTATCTAGGCCAACTTCACCATGAAAATATGGTGAAACTTATTGGTTACTGCTCAGATGGTAAAAACAGGCTTCTAGTTTATGAGTTTATGCAGAAAGGAAGTTTGGAAAATCATTTATTCAGAAGTAAGTAGTGCATTCGCTCTTCAACAGTCAAAATATTTAGTCTCAAATGATCCACTGAGTACTAAAAGTCTAAGTCTGACTTGTAAGTCTAAAAGTCCTTCCAAAAATCATTTTTAAAAATAATGTTTTTACATTTTTTATCAGTGTAATAATATAATATAATAAAACATATATTATATTATTATGTTTATAAATAGACCAACTTATCAGTCTTAATAGGTTTCTTTAAAGCCTGAAACTTGATCTTTTCACTTGAACAAACTTTTAAAAAAATCTAAGCCTAACCTTTGAATATACAGGACAGGCTTGACACATGCCCTGATCCATATTTTCTTCTTTACTCACAATACCTTAAATTTTGTTTTCTATTACTGCAGAAGGTGTTCAACCTATTCCCTGGATTACACGGATCAACGTTGCAGTTGATGTTGCAAGAGGATTAACATTTTTACATTCCCTTGATGCAAATGTTATATATCGTGATTTAAAGGCTTCCAACGTCCTACTTGATTCGGTATGTGACACTGAAAGTTTAGCTATGGATTTGTGAAGAAAACCACACCTGCTGTTTAGCATGCAAGTCTCCATTCTGAAAGAGTAGCACTATTATTTATGCAGGATTTCAATGCGAAGCTTTCGGATTTTGGCTTGGCAAGAGATGGTCCTACTGGAGATAACACTCATGTTTCAACCAGAGTTATTGGTACTCATGGTTATGCTGCACCAGAGTATGTAGCTACAGGTAGATTTGCCTTTCCATTTTTCTTTATCTTTATCAAAGTGTTACTTAGTTTCTTAGTTAGTACTTGGTATAAGAGACCTAGTACCTAGCCTAGGTAATTTGTATGTCACTTCTTCCTAGAGGATCACAGCTCAAATGGAAGTAATCAAATTGGCCAAGATGGTGCATGTTTGGATAACCATTCTCTGCATATCTTTTCCTATTTATAATAAGTTGCTTTTTGAATAAACAAACAGGTCATTTGACCCCAAGGAGTGATGTATACAGCTTTGGAGTTGTGTTATTAGAGTTACTAACAGGAAGGCGTGTAGTTGAAGACGATAGACTTGGATTTTCAGAAGAAACACTGGTGGATTGGGCAAGGCCATTCCTGAGTGATAGCAGAAGAATTTTGAGAATCATGGATTCAAGGTTGGGTGGTCAATACTCCAAGAAAGGAGCACAAGCTGCAGCAGCACTTGCACTGCAATGTCTAAATACTGATCCCAAAAATAGACCAACTATGGCAAATGTTCTAGCAGCATTGGAAGCACTACATTCCTCAAATTCATTCCCAAGGTCCCCAAAATCTGGAACTGAGAATCACTCAACAAAGAATTCTAGTCATTCCCACAAGTCAGCTTCAAGTAGTAACAAACCATGAGCTTCCTTTCTCTATGTGGACTAATGCTTCTGCATCCCAACAAGTGCTTTGTTCTTTCAATATTGCCGCTAAGTGAATAATTTTCATCTAGGGCAAAGCATAGTTTTATTTTTTGGTCATTATTGGAAAGCCTTATCTTGCTTAAGCAGCTGGATGCTTATGATATCATATGAATTGTTTCAAATGGTATAGTGGTTTTTTTTGGGAGTTGAAAAGGGTATATAACCAAAACTTGTAATTGCACAATTGTATTCATAATTTATCCGTGTATAATCACACACTTTTTCTTTCATATACTTATGATCTCGCCAAAATGGATTGCAAATTGTTCTAAATGTTTTAGATTGACCAAGACATCTCATTAAACAATGCTGGGTTAAAGACTAACCTCAGACAAACTTTATTTATGATATCTCTATTTAAGACTAAGACATTAGTAAACTTCAACATTATTAGTTCCTTTCTTTTGCTAAAAAAAAGGTTTATTTATTTTTGTTTTTTTTATCCTACTTTTTTCTTAACATTTAAGAATGAATCTTGCTATGTTTCTTTTCATGTCTAGGAAGAAGGACAAAAACAAGTATAATAAAATCTGCTATCATTCATACACACTGCACAGGAATCAACGTATATAGTGAAAATAAAACTACAAAGTTGGAGATTCACTCGTATTATGTGGCGCCCGTGATAAAGAGAACTACCAAACATTACCTAAGGTGCATGCATGCATCACAAAAGTTTCCAAAGCACTTCAAGTAATGAGAATAAATATCTCAGTAGTATACAAACCATAGAGGTCACATCTCATATCTTCTCAATAACTTGATCCATAGTCTGATTCTGATCTTTTAAAAATTTATCAGGGTATTGCCAAATTGTAGTACTAATACTGATCATTATAAGTATATTTACTGCTGCCAACCATACTGTTGTTGATTGCGGTTTCCACCCATCATATTTGAGCCACGACCAGCCGCTGAGCCCCCATACTGACCACCTTGTTGGGGATAATTTGGAGCTCCAACTCCATAGCCACTGCCACCACCACCACCACGAGGACCACCACCAGGCATACTATTGGAACCATAAGTCGCCCCCCGCCCTTGAGGAGGATAAGGTCCACTGCCATAACCACCACCACCTTGACCTCGATTTGGGTTATTGTATCCTCCAGCTGGGTTCCCATTGGGGGGATATCTTCCTGGTCCACCACCAGATGGACCTCGAGGTTTCCCATAATGATGAGCAGGTCCTGCAGCAACTTGGGGTTGAGAGCCATGAATTGGTTGGTTTGGTCCTGACCGCATTTGGGCATGTTGCCCAGACTGCTGAATGGGGGGAAGTCGAGTGTGCTGCTGTGGGTGTTGCCCTTTCTGACGCTTAGCCATTTCTTCATTTTGCCGCTGTTGTTGGCGCTTTTTCTTTGTTTGAAACTCATGTGATGACTCGTATTTGGGTAAACTATAAGAAGTGTAGGAAGTTGAAAAGTATTGACAGAAAACAATTAGTGAGGTAGAAACAATAAAGTAAAAAGGAAAAGAATGAATGAGACAGACATTTAATTCTATTAAGATCACATAATTTCACGAAAAGGTAACATTCTCAAAATAAATTACTAATGCATGTGGAAGGTATTACCTCTTGGGATCGCATGGCAATGGATCTGTCCAGAAATACTCAGCATCAAGTGCATCTTTTGCAGTAATTCTCTGTAGAAGTCAAATTGACAAACAAATATTAAGGTGCATCTCATGAACTAAATTAATTATCATAAAATCATGCAGCCAAGTGGCAAATAATAAAAAAAAATTGCTTACATTTTTTTTGTTACAATAAATTTTCAGATTACACCAAGAAAACACAACTTTATATTTATAAATGATATCACAAAGATGATTACTTAACAAAATTCAACTCAACTACCACTATGCCGTCAATGTTTTTATTTCACCACTTCGGTCACCTTACATAAGTTTCTCACAAAGGAAAACGAATGTATAGCAATTTCCTCTAAACCATGTGAAATTAAAACAGATTGAGTGATAAAACTGGAAAACCAGGTACTTGTAGCACTTAAAATAGCAATTCAATATCATTAATAAATCAGACTTGTAAGTGAAGAAATGATACCTGAGCTGGATCAAGTGTCAACATCTTTTCCAACAATTCCAGAGCATGATGATCAAAACTATAAGTCATAGGGAAACAAGCTATTAGATATGAAAATATCATAGAAAATGGAGTACTTGCTAACTTTTTTGGTGGATAAAAAATCATATATACTTTCAGATACTCTTGCTTTGATACTTACTGCCTGAAAACTTCCCTCAAACGTCTTTTCAACGGCCTTGTTGGCATAAACTTATTATAGTAAGGTATCTTAGAAACCCCAGGCCAATTGACTTCATTTGGTGCTCCACACAGCTCATATATTTTATTTAATTGTTCTGGCTACAATGATTACAAACAAAACCTGTTACATTTAAGCTGTACAAAAAAATTATCATGTGATATACAGAAATGCCATGTATATTAAAAGAAAGATCTGGAGTGAATGTAATTACTTAATTTCTGAAAAGAGACTGAATATGAAGAACGAGAATGTAGAGAATCTCTTCTTGCAGCAGCCATTTATGCATAGCTTACTGATAATAATATAAAAGATAAAATCGTATCTAGCACATAATCAATATCACATCAATCACTCATCAATTTAGCTCTAACTTCTCTCAACTATCATACATAGAATATCACTAACCTCATCTTTTCCAGGAAAGATAGGCTTCCCTTGAAGAAGCTCAGCAAAAATGCACCCAACAGACCACATATCCACAGCCGGCCCATACTTTGTTGTTCCTAGCAGCAACTCAGGTGGTCTAAATATATAACAAAAAGCTCAATACATATGCATATGGCCAATCTCATAACTCACAATAAAAAAAAAATGAAATCAATTACCTGTACCATAATGTAATGACACGATTTGTAAGATTTGCATTTTGGTCATTAGAAAATGATCGTGCCAGTCCAAAATCTGCAAGCTTGAGATTTCCTTCATTGTCTATAAGAAGATTTGAGCCTGCAACAGAACAAAGTACATCAAATAGGAATAATAGATTTGAAATTCTGATCTAAAAACATAATCTTTTCAATACACAGACCTTTGATATCACGATGAAGTACTTGATTTACATGACAATAGTGAAGCCCAGTCAACAGCTGTCTCATGTAACACTAAGGAAGGGAAACACAACTCAGACAACAATAAAATGAACAACTAGTAATATATGAAATAACACTTGGTATTAACAGTAATACCTTAATTTGGGGAACTGTAAATCTCATCCCAGGTCGGTCGGCAAGACCTGTTAAATCATGGTCCATGTATTCAAAGACCATATAGATGCCACCTTTATATTTGTTACCATCTGCAATCCCCAAAACAAAAACGAAAAAGGTTTAGTATGCAAACCCCAAAGGAAACTGATGAAAATATTCAGTCACCACTAGAACTATAAAACAAGAATGAATGGCTTTCCTGGCTTCCCTGTCACTGGTTCATCTTTCTCAGGACCTGAAGAATAACACAATTTATATATAAATAAAACAAAATTTTAAATCCTAAACCATTTTGATAAAGAAGTGCATCTTAGATATTGAAAAAGGGTACCTTGAGAAGTCACAATTTCTTTCAGCTTGGTCACATTTTCATGGTGTAGTTTCTTTAGAATTTTGATTTCTCGTATAGCAGTTATGGGAAACTGCAATGGCAAAATTTACAATACAGTTAAGAGGAGAAATACATTATGCATCCATAATGCAATAGATAACGAAACATTCAAATGAAAGATATACATACCCCCTCTCTCTCATTGTCCATTCGTATTTTCTTCAGAGCAACAATTTCACCAGTTTTGATATCTTTAGCCATGTAAACCTGACTGGAAGCATAAATACATGAAGGTATAGATCAATTCAATTCGATGAATTGGGAAACAATAGTGTTGCAATATAGTAAATAAAAAAGGACAAGGCAGCAAAAACTGATTTTCATAACGTAAAGCTTAAGCAGAAAGAGAAATTGAAACAAACCCATATGTGCCCTCGCCAATTTGCTCCAACTTCTCGAAGCAATCAACACTTCTGGATCCCCAAATGGGTACTTCATTCACGTTCAGTTGCCCTGGGGCTGCAATTGCCATTGCAAGGAACACCGAATCGAATCGAATGAATCAGGTCTTCCTTTAGGGTTTCTCGCGCGCAAAAATTTCCCCAGAAAATATCTCACGAACAAAATGGAAAAGCTGATATTTGACTGCTTTAAACTGAAAATTCAAGTTTAGAAAATAAAGTAAATTTACCTTTGATAAAAGATAAAAAAGAAAAAAAGAAAAAAAAAGATTATGATGAGATATATTACCCAAGTAGAGTGGAGCCCAGTAGCCCGTCCAATTTACTCGGCAAACAAAAAATTAAAATATATAATGTGGTGATAAATTGGATGTTATGTCCGACCCAATGGTATATGGCTAGAATTTTTTTTTTTTTTTTTATATATATTAGTATGATATATGCACGGAATTACATGAGAATATATTAAATTGATAATTTTTTTCTTTGCACCAAATTTTTTTTTATCAATTTAAATATATAATAAATTTAAAGTAAATTATTATATATCATTATTAAAAGATTATTAACAAAATTTTAAATCTATTTTTTACTTCTTATATAATATAGTTTTTTTTTATTGTTATATATAATTTTGATAAAATATCAAAATTTAATATGAACGAAAAAATTATTAGAATCTTAAATCCCTTACATTTTTCTCTTGGTTATAAAATTTTAAAGATATTATTTCTGTTTTTTTTTTCATTTTTTTTAAAGAAAATTCAAAACATTACTCTCTTTTTCATATTTTTTTAAATTTTTTTTAATCTTAAAGACATTATACTTGTTTTTTCATATTTTAAATTTTTTATTTTTATTTCAAATTTTCAAGATATTAATCTTGATTTTTCATATTTTTTTAAAAAATTTCAAGATATTACTTACCTATTTTTATCATATTTTTTTATTTTTTATTTTTTAAATTTCCAAGATATTCCACTTCTCTTTTCATATTTTATCAACTTTTTTACCATATTTCAAATCATTCATTTTGTCTTTTTATATAATTAAAAAAATTAATTTTTTAAAAAAATTTCAAGATATTTCTCTTATTTTTTTCATTTTTTTTAATTTTCAAGACATTAATCTTGTTTTAAATATTTTTAATTTTATTTCAAATTTTAAAACATTATTCTTATTTTTCATATTTTTAAAAGTTTCATTTTTTCAAATTTATCAAGACATTCCTTTATAGATTTAGGGTTTTATAAATGTGAAAATTTGAAAAATTTAAAAAATATTAAAAAATAAGAGTAATGTCTTAAAAATTTAAAAAAATAATAAAATTTGAAAATTATGAAAAAAAATAAGAATAATATCTTGAAAAATTTTTAAAATATTAAAAAACTAAAGTAATGTTTTTTAAATTTGAATTTTTTTTAAAATTATGGAAAACATGAGTAGTCTTGAAATTTTTTTAAAATATTAAAAAATAAGAGTAATCTATTTTAAATTTGAAAAAAAAATTAACACGATATTAAAAAACAATATTGAACCCTAATTCTTAATTTAGGATTTGCTTAAAAATAAGTCTAAATCATGAATGAAACCATAAGAAATTAGGGTTTTATTATGAAATCTTAAAAATCTAGGGTTTCGCCATCAAATCTTAAATTCTAAATCATGTGTAAAATCCTAAATCCTAATTTAGGGTTTCATAAATGAAAATCTAAATCATGAATAAAATCTTAAATCATGAATGAAGTACTAAATCTAAATTTTTAGTTTCATAAATGAAATTCTAAATCTTAATTTTTGGTTTCATAAATAAAATTTTAAATTTTAATTTGTGTTTCACAAATGAAATAGTAAACGAAATCCTAAATCCAAATTTAGGGTTTCATTAATAAACTTCAAATCATGATTGAAACCTTATGGATTTAAGGTTTCATAAATGTGAAAATTTGAAAACTTTAAAAAATATTACAAAACAGGAGTAATGTATTGAAAATTTTAATAAATAAATTTTAAAAATTATGAAAAAAAAAGAATAATGTCTTGAAAATTTTGAAAAATATTAAAAAACTTAAAGTAATGTTTTGAAAATTTGAAAAAAATGAAAATTAAAAAAATATGAAAAAAGAGTAATGTCTTAAAAATTTTAAAAATTATTAAAAAAAAAAGATTAATGTCTTTAAATTTGATTTTAAAAAAACATATTAAAAAACAATATTAAAACCCTAAGTATGTATGGTTTCATTATGAAACCTAAACCCAAGATCTTAATTTAAGGTTTTTTAAAAATAAACCTAAATCATGATGAAACCATAAGAATTAAGGATTTGATTATGAAACCTCAAATCCTAATTTAGGGTTTCATAAATGAAATCCTAAATCATGTATGAAATCTTAAATTATAATTTAGGGTTTCATAGATGAAAACTTAAATTATGAATGAAGTACTTAATCTTAATTTCTAATTTCATAAATAAAACCCTAAATCTTAATTTGGAGTTACATAAATGAAATCCTAAATCATGAATGAAACCTTGAACATTTAGGGTTTCATTAGTGAAATCTTAAATCATAAATGAAACCCTAAATCCAAATTTATAGTTTCATGAACCAAACCCTAAATCCCAATTTAAAGGTTTATTAGTGAAACCATAAATCATGAATGAAATCTTAAATTATAGATGAAACCCTATGGAGTTAGGGTTTTGTAAATGTGAAAATTTGAAAACTTTAAAATATATTAAAAAATGAGAGTAATGTCTTGAAAATTTTAAAAAATATTAAAAAATTAGAGTAATGTTTTGAAATTTTTAAAAAAAAATTATTTTTTAAAAATATTAAAAAAAGTATAATGTTTTGAAATTTTTAAAAAAAAATTATTTTTTAAAAATATTAAAAAAAGTATAATGTCTTGAAATTTTGAAAAAAATGAATAATTAAAAAAATATGAAAAATAAGAGTAATGTCTTAAAAATTTTAAAAAATATTTAAAAACAAGAATAATGTCTTTAAAATTTTAAAAAAATATTAAAAAATAATATTAAAACCCTAAATATTTAGGATTTCATTATGAAACTCTAAATCTTAATTTATTTATGATTTCTTAAAAATAACCCTAAATCATGAATAAACCCTAAGAAATTTCATTTGTTTTAAGGTGATGCTACCACTAATCTAATTTTCATATAATTAAGGATAATGGGAGGAATGCTATCATTGTTCTCTTTATTCTTGAGTTTAAGTTAAACTTCTTTAAAAAAAAAATTAAAATACTAAAATAATAAGTGATGTATTTAGTTGAGGCACTATGAATTTAGTGCAATTCTATAAAGTCACATGGCCCAGTGCAAGGATGAGGATAATGCAGATAAATGAAGAATACTTTATTAATTTCATATATAGCCATGCTAAAGTCATTTCACTTTCTTGGCTACAAAACTAATTTAGGTGTTTCCCTGAGCTGTGGTGATATAGTCGGCAGGTCAAGACTGAAGAGGACATAAATATATGCAAAATGAATGTACATACATTCTTAATTTAATAACTAATAACTAGTGTGTGATCCATTACTTTCTGGTCAACCACTTTTCTCCCCTCAATTCCTCATTAAACAATAGTTTTATATTAAACCAAATCAATTCATAGGGTTACTTAAAATTATACACTAGTAATTTCAAAAAGTTGATCAAGTGGAACTAAAGAAGATTTTATATTTAATAGGTTAATTATAAGTTTGAATCTTTACTTTTTTTTTAATTAGGTAACTTAAATATAAATTATTTTATAAATATTGTTTAGTAGTGAAAGTTTTTCTCTCTCTTAAAATATGGCATATTTTTTTGTGATAGGTTGAGAGGTCACGAATGTCCTCCAACTCACGAGGTCAAAAACTAATCTTATTCACGATATATGGATGTTATTGGCTCAATGATAGATCACTTTCACTACTATAATGAAGTTTAACACCGCTAAATCAATCCTTTTAATTAATATCATATACTTTCTGTTAAATTTATGTGATAAAAAAAACCCTTTAATATTTTTAAACAAAATTACTTTTATCCCACTTAATCTCAACTTATTCCTTAAATATATTATAAGTGAAAATCTACCATCCCAAAATAATAAGGTACACTAAAAGGACAAAAGTAAAGCCCAACGATGTGCCTATGTTATTCCTAGAAATACACTTACATCCCCTCAAATTTAAAAAGTAAAAAAAAAAAATAACAAAAAAAAAAAATTTAAATTTTTATATTTTATTTTATCTATATTTATATATTTACTTTCACTCAATTTTATTTTTATAATTTATCCACTTCATTGATATCTAGGATCTACCACTCACACTGCGATCGATAGTTTGTATAAAACTTGGGAGATTGCAATCAAACTAATAAAAAAATGATTGATGAGAACATGTTCACGAAGGTTCATTTGACACTGTTAGTAATTTCTGTTGCCACGAAAACAATAGTTGATAGAAAAGTGCTTAATTTGTGTGCTTGGTAAACCAACTGGTAAGGGAAGCTTTTGGATCAGGATCGGCCGGCACAGTTCCTAGATTAACTTACACATACAGGATTAATAAATTAGTAGTGGAAATACTGGCGAACCTTCTTACAATTATGTAATTTATGACATCATTCTCGAATTGTCATTTTTCTTTGTTGTGACAGCTTGTTCTATTAGTACCCTTAAAACTTTTAAATCGTAGTGTTTGACTTTTGAGAATAATATACTTGAGTCCTTCAAAATATTCAATCATGATTGACTAAGAAATATATTCATCCACTGTAAAATTTGTATGTACGATCACCCTTTGTTTTTCAATCTTCATCAATTATAGTAAGTTAACTTAGTATTTGGGATTGTAGGTTGGATCAATTCTCACCACTAATTAATACTCAATGTAACCCCACCAAAGATGTTATGGTAGTTGTATGATTAAAAATTCAATCCATATTGGTTTGTCATTGCAAATGGATTTCCTATTTGGCAAATATCTGGGTGAAAACTGAAAAGAATTATGGAATGAACATAGGAAAATTCCTATGTCCGAGTTAAAAGAATTTGAAGAAAATGGAAGATTTTGAAGAATTTTTATTGATTGAAGGGTTAGAATTTTGCATCTAATCTAATTTAAGAAAAAAAGAGAGATTATATTGATTGAGATGCTTAGGAAAACAAAGGGAATATAAAATTGAGAATAAAGAAAGGGAATACAAATTTGAGAATTTGAGAAAATAAATCGATACAAAAAGATTAAAAATGTTTGACGTAAAGTTGTAAATAAAAAGTTATGAATTAAGGTATTTATAAAATGAGTTTAATATCTATGCCCTGTACGTAAATAAAAGTTTTTGCATCCAATCACTGATTGAGTTGTTTTCCGTGAGCAATTTACGTTAAACTTGTTCTTAAAGCAGTAAAAATGACGTAACATTATAAGCAACAAGAATGAAAAATTGTATAAACTTAAATAAGGATGAAAATTTGTATAAAATGATTTTTATCAACTCGTTGGATTTGATTTATTGGAGTTTCGGCCTAAAGTATAAAAGGGATGCATGCATGCACCTAATTCCAGTTGTAAGTTTGTAGTTCAAAATAGATGACAACTTAAGTTTTCTGAGTACATTTGTTAGTACTGCTACTTTGATCATGATCTAACCCTGACATTTTCAAATTCAGTTCAACACAGCTTTGACAAGCCAAGAACTAGAGTAATATTAATTAAAACAGAATTAAACTCTATTTGAATGTACTTCTCCAGAAATATTTGTACCAGAAAAGTTAAGAAAGTAAAATAAATTGAAATCAACATATGCACTTCAACTTTTGGAAAACTTAAATAAAAGAGTTTCTATAAAACGTAAGTAAACAAATTGATTTTAACTTATGAAAAACTCAATTCATAAAGAAATAGAGACTTCAAATTGAGGGATCCTTAGTTGGTTGTGTACAGTGGTCCTGCTAGTGCTAGGCATGAGGGTCAATCTATGATGAAGGAATTGAAGATGCACGAACACTCTAGTGCCAAATTAAGTCAAATGGAATAAGCTAGATAAGGAATGAAGTTAATTATGAAAGTGAGAGTGTGAGAGAAGATAGAGTGATGGATTGATATTACTACAATTGGTTGGTTGGTGGTGGTGTCAACTTTAGCTGGACTACGTTTTTAGTATAATATTAATAATAATCATGTATTTATCCTTATGGTTGTGATGAGTTGACTATTGTTATTGTTGTATATGATCGTGGATCATGCAAGTCCATATTTGGTTGAAAAATTATTATTATTATTTAAAAAAAAAAAAAAAAGAATGAATAATGGCTTGATTAGATTTCTTGTCTGCAAGTAATCATGATTTAGTTTTAGCACAGTACTCATCTCTCGTATCTTGATAACTAAATAGCTGCTTTTGTAGTCAAAGTCACATGACTCACACAGCATTAATTTGTTGCCAAGAGCCTCTTACATGGGTCAAACACACACTAGATAACCAAGAAGGCATTATTATATACAATTGATTGTTTTGCTTAATGATAATCCAATTGCATATTTTTTCTCCCTAATTGCTTCATGATCAAGTTTAATCATTCATGTGTCTGCATTTTATTTTATCTAGGCATTGGTTTTCCACAAGTTGATAAGGCTTCTTTAGTGGAGGAATAGTACTCATTGACAAACCCCCCACCACATCCACATGGGTCTGCATCACATTTTGGCAACGGTATATGATTTGTGGGGAACCCAAAAAACTTTGAATTATTCTGATGAAATTTCTCTTCTAATAAACAAGCCATGTCAATCTATCTATCTATGTACAAAGATCAATCATGAACGGTTACGATTCTCTGCTGAAGTTTCTAATCCAAAGATTGATACCACCCTACACAATTTTGATAAGATCTTCTTCAGCTAAACAAACCTTTTGTCCAAATTAAGCTTCATGTGTGTTAGTGTTGGTTGGGGACTCTTGTTCAAATTGTAGCCAAATGAACTGTAAAGTGTAAAAGCCATACCTTAAAAATTCCTTCTTGTATTTAGGTAAAACCAACCAGTTATGTGTAACTGATGCACCATAACAGCTCAGCAAAACTAAACCCAAAGTTTGATGGTAAAAAGACTCCTCAAGAGACTTTTTGTACAATTAGGCAGCTTTGTCGGCAAGTTGGGCATAATAGACCCCACTTTTGATTAATGGCATGAGAAATGCTGCTACATATAGTTGCCCTCTTTAAAACTACAATGCACCAACAAACCTTTTGTGATAAACTTTTCGAGTAAATTGATGATAAATATGATTTAGAGTTAAAGATTAATTTCTCAAAAATTAATATTTATTTAACAAATTGATAAATAAATGGACTTGTAAAATATATTTCATGTCAATGTCATATCACATGTTTAAAGTATAAAATTATCTATCAATCAGGTCAGATTTTCATAATTATACCTTTTGTGATAAACACAAGCACTAGGGAACACCACCACCAAAATACCATTATTAAAAGGCCTTGTACAAATTGTTGGCCTTCCAACAACCCTTTGTTTTTCTCAGCAGAGTTCAGAGTCCCCAATATTCTGTCTTACTCCAACAAGCTCAGAATCATATATAAATATATAATACTTAATCAAAGTTTCTAGGTATAGCAAAAGTAAACTAGGTGAGGATAGTTGAAGATGTGGCGTATTCTAGGTGCAGTGACGACAAGAAAGAGTTCGAAGGTGGCAGATGAGAGCATGGTTGAAGCAGGAAACGGTGGTGTTGAGCTATTTGGACATAACAGGAGCAGAAGACAACATGGTTGGGGGCTTGTGTGTAGCATTCTTCAAGCTCCAATATCAATACTCTCATGTGTTTCTCACCCTCAGGTTAATGGCTCTGATCATGGGGTTTGGGTAACTGGGGAATTCTCACAGGTCTCTGAAATGAACCATCTCATGGTAAGTGATAGCATGAGGTATGCAATTTTGATGTGAATACTCTTGGTTGGTTTCTAAGGGCAACATCACAGACCTGAGACCTCCCTCTCTAGCTTGTTCTCATTTTTCTTTTCTCTTCTCTGTTTAAAGTTTGGATCATATATATATATATGTAATAGTAATACACTAGGTTACTATTGAATGGATCAGCCAAAGTTATGACCTACTTTTTTGGTGTTAATTAATGTTTTGTTTGTTTTTCACCATTTTTCCATTGTCAATAAACAGGTGTATATAATATATATGTATGGAATGGAGATACTATTATCATTATCATATGAAAATTGATGACCCCCTTCTCTCCCCTTCCTTTTCTCCATTTTTATTTTTCTTTCTCTTTAATTAGAGCACATATATGCCTAAAATAAGAACAAGACAAATATTTTGCTAGCATAAAACATATCTGGCTAGGTTCATGTACTGCAAAGAAAGAGAAAACATTGAAAGAGTTTGGCTTTAAGCAGTTGGTGCCTTTTTCCTTTTGGTCATGACTAAATCCAAATGTTGATGTAAAAAGCACACAAGCCACTTTGTATTGAGATGGCTGATTTCTGTTTTACTTACACATATAGTTAATTAATTTGGTCACAGTTCTTAATTTGTTGTTAAAGCAAATTAAGCTTCTAGGATCTCACTAGCTAGCAATGAACACGATCGTATTATAAGTTTTGCATACCAAGAAGATAATTAATTGTTAAAAGTGGGGTTGTATTGTATGTGCTGTCTGGTATAATATAATGATGTCAATTTGGGGAGAATTCTCATGTGATCGATGCTTTAGAGGAAAAGAATATAACAGGTAATTACTATTTCTTTTTTCACTTTAGTGTCACTATTTTTTGGTGAGATTAACCATGTTAATATTTACGAATAAGTAGAAGTAATCTGATTCTAATTAAATGGTGGTTATGGCATCCTCTATCAGTCTATTGTTCCAAAGTTACTTGTAATTTTTCTGAGTGTTAGTAACGAGACTCGTACTGTACATTTTATAACAGGTGATTTCACACAACATTTTGAGAGAAAAAAAAATGCTTGAATTACTAAATGCATCCTAATCTTGTGAGCTGATCAAACAAATGAAGAAAAAATAAATGCTAAGAGTAATCATTCATTTAGGGGGAGAAAAATATAATTGCAGTAATAAAATACACAGAATTTATCGTTTAGCTTAAGGTGGTCCTAATCAGGGGGCACCAACATATATATATAGAGAGAATTAGAATATAATTGGTAGAAAGCAATTGACTATTTTCATAATGAAAACCCAATCACTTGAAATTCATTTAATCTACGGGTACCCACACAATGCCATATTGAAATTATTGATGCGAATGTGAAGATGAATTTGGACATATTTTCTGTTCATGAATGCTACATAAAGAAAAGGTTTCAACAGTATAACACGTGAAAATTATAAATTAGGAGAATATCTAAATATAGTTTTCACTATCAGCTTAGATTACCTCTTGATTTAGATTTAGATTTCTCTATCCCATTCTTTTCGGAAGATTATTTTCTATTCAGCTTACGAAGTGAAAGAAATTAATTAATCTTAATTATGTATACAACTATACACAAATTGAATATTACTTTAATGAATCTAACTTTGATAAAAACTAAATTCTTATGTCCTCTCGTCTTTTGGTATGTGAGATCATTACAAAAACTCGTGACCTACTCATTTCTCCACTACTGCAACTACCTAAGCTCTAACTCTCTGCATCAGCTTTATTTTCGATCGATAGTGCTATGATTGCACTTTTTACTGAGTTTTCAATAAAAATAATTCGTAGTGTACAATTAATTGTCCACATGCAAGTCACTAATTAATGCAAGACAATTGAATCAGCCAAGCCAAGCCAAGCCAAATTAATTTGCAAATTAAAGGTCTCCCACGTTTTTCAACAGTTATTATCAAAAGCACCATGATTTGTAGACACACATATCTCTATATAGGCATGTAGTTGATCTCCACTTTCTTGATAATTAATGAGTGATGACTACTATATATATGAAAGACTTTTGATTTTACATGTTCACCATTAATAGTAGAAGCTCTGCTGGACTTGGTTTTATATGTGGTAGTGGTACTCTTTTCCTTTGCATTGGTAAGTTATTCAAATTCAAAATTGTCTATGTGGTTGGTTTTGTAAGTTATCTGATATTAATTAGCTAATGAAAACAAAAAATAACTATTACCCACAATAGTTCATTTTGAGCACTCATATTTCCCATCAATTGTTGATAATTGTTTCAGCAATAATGGGGGATAGAAGAAAAATAAAGAAAGAAACGAAGAATATGATCGGTAATTTGTCTCTCAACAATTATGCGTTTTGTCTTTGTCATCTACGGCTTTAATCTTTATGAAAAAAAAAAGAAGGAATGTCTTAATTTTTTTTTAAATGAAAATTTAAAAATACGAGAAAATAAGGAAAATATGTTGAAATTTTTTTTAAAAAATGAAAAGTTTTAAAAATATGAAAAACAAGATTAAGGTCTTAAAAATTTGTAGAAAAAATTGAAAATTTTAAAAATATGAATAAACAACATAAATGTCTTGAAATTTGTATTTTTTTAAATATAAAAAAATAAGAATAATGTTTTGAAAGTTTAAAAAAAAAGAAAAATGCCTTGAAAATTTTAATAAAACTATGAAAAAATAAGGTAAAGTAGTGTCTTTAAAATTTTTAAAATATGAAAAAACAAGATTATTTTTTTGAAGATTTAAAAAAAATGAAAAAAATAAAAATAGTGCCTTGAAAATTAAAAATATAAAAAATAAGAGTAATATCTTAAAAATTTTAAAAATATTGGATGCATTAAAAAAAAATGAACAATCAATTGAAAAAAATTGAACAATTTTTTTTTAAAATATGAAAAAAAAATAATTATTGAAAATTTTGGAAAAAAAATTCAAATGAAGAAATAAGATAAATATCTTAAAACAGTTAAAAATATGAAAAATTAAGAATAATATTTTAAAAAATATAAAAATTAAAAAAAAAAGAATAATGTCTTGAAAACTTAAAAAATGAAAATTTAAAAAATAAGAAATAATCAAGAAAAATGTCTTGAAATTTTTTTTAAAAAAATAAAATTTAAAAGTATGAAAAAATAAGAGTAATGTATTGAAATTTTGAAAAATTATAAAAAAAATAAAAATAATATTTTAAAATTTTGAAAAAAAAAATACAAATATAAAAAAAACAAAAAGAATGCGTTTGAATTTTTTTTTTTTGAAAACTATGAAATGACAAGGGTAGTGTATTTAAAATTTGAAAAAAAAATTACAAATATGAAAAACAAAAATAATTTAAAACTTTTAAAAAAATAATTTAAAAATATGAAAAAAAAAGAAATAACTTTAAAAAAATGAAACTTTATTGATGTGCTCATGTGCATGGTGGTAATTACTGTTACCCGTACAATTACTATTATGCGTAATAATTGAGTTTTGAATTTTCTTTCGTTTAATTTGGATGCATGATATTATTATCTATTCCAATCCATTGACATTAGTATACATACATTTATTTAGGGAGGTAAAAGTGGACCAATCGGATCCGTAAAAAATGGGTTAGATGGACTGATCTGTTCATGGTCGATATAGATTGGATGCATTAGTTCGTTCCGCCCGCAAGCAAACTGGTAGGCCGGTTTGTTAACATTGAAAAAAAAATTAAAAGAAAAGTGATTATTATATAAATATTTTGTTGGTATAGTTTTATTATCTTTTTCTTGATATAGTTTAATTTAAATACTATAATTTGTGAAAATATAACGTAAAAAATATATAGTTGAATGTTAATTTTGTTTTGAATATTTTTTTAGCATAAAAAATATTGTTCCAAAATTGATAAGAATTAATAAATTTAATTAGCTAAATTTATTTATAAAAATAAATATTTGAAGAAAAATAACCAAAACCTAAATAATTACAAATATAATAAAATTAAAAAAAAAAAACTAATAAAATTTCCTATAGACTGACACCACCACCCTGTACCCCCTTTTTTCGGACTGACGAACCGATCCGACGGGCTAAACCCGTTTTCCCACCCCCTTCATTTATTAAATGAGTTTGAAGTCTTTCTTTTTGTTATATTGTTTATAACCCTATTTTCTACACTAAGTAGGATACATATATAATTATAAGTTCGAATGACTGAATGGTTCTGACAAAGCACCAAAGAATACATTCTGGTAAATAATAATTAAACACCCTGCACACGTGGACAGCGTCTGCATCACTAATTTTCAGGTATTCTACAACCGTTGCAACTAACACATTTTTTGTTACCATAGATATGTCATTTGTAAAAGACAAATTTGTTTGAATTTAGTAAGAAAATGATAATGGGTGACAATTTTTTTCCCGGGATATTCATTATAATTATATACTCATGATTCAAACTTAAAGGTTAGAATTTTACATGAGAATTTGTCACATGAGAAAATTCATACAATCATAAGGATGATAGGGCAGGTTGCTAGGTAGATGTATGAAGCAAATCCAATGGCTAATATGGTACTGACATCAAACCCACAAGAACTCATGAATTGAGCAATCCATTTCTCAATGAATTGGAGCACATTCTCAACTTGATGAGAGAATATATCAAGAAGTGCATAAAACATATGACATTAGATCATGGCAGATGACTGGAAAGAAAGAAGAGAGATGGCATTAACTGGTTTATTTGTGAATAACCTAGCTAGCGGGCAGGTTTAATTAAAAAAACTCAGTGCCACTTGAAACATATAACTGAGAGGAACAATCTCATATCAGAAGGTTCAGCTCTTATTCTGCAATCATATTCAAATCTCTTTGAATAGAAAATCATGTAGACATACCAAAATCAATGATTCAGTAATTAGTGAGACTAACAACTACTTTATTGAGATTCAAAATCAGTCAAGTTTGAGGCCTAATACATGAATAATCTGATAATTTTTATTATGTGTGATGACAACTAGCACAAAAAGAGGAAGCAATGCTTCTAACTTCAACGATACAGTATGAAAAATAAAATAATGTATAAAAGCTCTGTCAAATATCATAGCTTATGCCAATCTAGTGTGGTAAATAATACAAGGTGGAAACATATTTTATTTCCCAATGCTTCCACAATAAGAAAAAAGGGGGAGGAGAATTAGACAGAAAAACTAAAACCAATGCATCCCATTTTTGCAACAAAGGGATAAAAATTATAATATCCTTACCAAAATTGGAAGAACCATTTTACATCTTTTAACACATGGATTGGACCTTGACCAATTCTCCTTAAATGAATATTTTATTGGTTTTCATTATAAAATCCATAAAATCCTTCTCGGAACATTTCTTCAAGCCACCGCCTAGCCTCATCTTTCCTCCCATGAACTGAGAAACCACGTACCATGATATCATATGTCCAACCATTGGGTTGATAACCCCTTTGACACATCCGAGCAAACAACAAACGGGCTTTGTCCATATCACTCTTGGCTAGTTGTTTCAGCAACAGATTGTAGGTGAACATATTAGGTGGAAAGCACTTCTCTATTAATCTTTCCAAGTCCGCAATATAATGACTCACTCTGAGACGACCAGAAAATGCACCAATCATCAAGCAAAGTGTTGAATTACCAGAAAATACCCCCTCTTCCACTCCTCTTAAATAAACGCATGTATCGTAGAGTTCCGGTGAAATCAAAGAATGATAAAGAAGTGCATTGCCAATAAAAGAACTTACTGGACGTCCCATGTTCTGAGAGAGATTAATGATATGCATTGCTTCACTATATCTTTGCAATGAGCAAAGCTTTTGCACAAGAACCTCATAGCATTCAAGGCTTGGATTCAATCCAACTCTTAACATGCTGAAAAAGTACTCACGTGAAATTTCTACCTTATTGGATTTGCAAAGACCAGCAATCATCGAGGCATATAACCTCTTAGTTGCTAAGCCCTGGCGCTGTGCATCATTAAAAAAATTTAGAGCATCAGAAATTCTCCCACTGATCAAATAAGCCTGCAACATAAGAATAAGAGAAGACAAATTGGGCTTAATTCCATTCCTTTGCATCAACTCAAATACTTCACTAGCCAACTCAGGCTTCAGAGCATGTCCAGCTCCGTAGACGAACAAGTTGTAAGTACGACAAGAATGTTCACAATGAGTCAGCATCCCCAGTAAATTGAAAAAGCACCCTCTTGAATTATCCATTTCAAGTAAGCAGCAAATAACAGCTCTACATATCGAACGCTCCAGCTTATGACCCTTCCCTTTCATTTCAACAAGAAGCCGAGCAGCAATATCTCCCCTACCAGACTTAACAAAACCCTTAATCATCTTAACATATGACTCCTTGGCAGCAACACTCTTGAGTTCCCCATGTACCAAATAACCATCTTCCACTCTCCCAGCCCGGCACAGAGCCAATATGTACTTGTCATACATCGACTTAGGAGGCACAATATTCCGCCCCACGGCAAGATGCAACAACTCCTTCATCTCATCAATCTTGTGCTCCTTGCACAAAGCAGTGGCAAGCGTGCAGAATGTCCGCCCATCGGGAAAATAACTCCGGTTGCCTGAGCTTCTGAGCACCGTGTATGCCTCCTTAGCAGCCCCATCCCAGCACAGAGTAAGTATCAAATACTTGCAAGCCAAGTGATTGAGAGACAACCCAAACTCAGACCTTGAACTGTACAACTCCAATGCGACATCCGCCATCCCCACTTTGCAAAAGAAGCACAAGACAGCATTCATGGTAACCCTATCAGGAGGAATGCAACTCTCATTCATATCCACCAACAAATCATAAACCTCACGAAGCCTATTCTCCTGCAAAAGCCTACAAATCAAAGCATTATACCTAACAGTGGGAGGAAAATACCCTTCAGAATCCTTCTTCTGAGAGAAAAACTCCAACGCCTCATCGACCCTCCCACCCTGGACAAGACCCTTTATCCAAACCCCATAAGCATGATCCAATGGTACCAACCCAGAGCTCCCAAATTGCTTAACCAACTCAACCGCACGCTCAAACCTAAAACTCTCACACAAAGCAGCAACCAAAAGACTCACTTCAGGCCCTTTTAACTCCTCTCCACGACACATCAAACCATTGAGAAAACCCTCGGCCTCCTCGAACCTTCTCTCCTTGCACAAATGCTTGACTACAATGACATTGGTGAGGTGATTCTCGTAGCCCCTCGCGCGAATTTGCCTCACGATTATGTCAAACGCGTTGAGGTAGTTTTTCTCGACGAGGGAGTCCAGCAGGACGTGGTAGGCGAAGGAATCGAGGTCTAAGCCGAGGAAGCGCATTTTGGCAAAGGCGTGGAGGGCGTTTTGGGGTTTTCCGGCGATGGCGTAGCCAACGACGAGGATGTCGTGGAAGCGGGCGCGGTGGTGGAAGATGCGGCGGCGGAAGGCGTCGAGGAAGTCGAGGACGAGGGGTTTGTGGTTGGCGCGAGAGAGGATTTGGAATACGGCGACGAAGGTGGCGGGCGTGTGGTGGAAGTTTGGCTGGCGGCCGGCCCAGTCGAAGAACTTGAGGCATGGGAGGATGTCGCGGCGGGCGGCGCTGTAGCGTAGGACGCGGAGGACGAGGCGCTCCGAGAGAGGGAGGTGGAGAGCGGAGAGCGCGGCGGAGAAGTCCTCGTTACCGGGGGAGGACAGGATTTGGTAGATGCGGCTCAAGAGAGGGTCCCATGGGAGCTGCTGCTGCTGCTGCTTCCGCATCGCGAACCACGCCTTGAAGGAGGAGGCGACGTCGTTTTGGGAGGGGTTTGAGATTGATTGAAAGGGTGATGATGCGAGACAAGTGTATGCAGCATGGTCGGAACACTGGTTGTTGAGAATGGAAGAGATGAGGGATTTCGATCTGAGACGGTGTTTGGTTACATGTTTCAGTGGGAGCATCATGGATCAATAGAATTGGAATGGAATGTCCTTCTTCTCTCAGGGTTCCATTGCATTCCAAGTGTTTGTGTTTATGTCTCTATGTGTTCTTACTTCTGGTTCTGGGGTTTTAGGGGGGGTTTTCACTTTTTACTATCATTAAATGAACTTAACCTTGCTTTGCTTCGACTGCACCCCCCCCATCGTGGTTAATTTTATTTGACAACTGTATCGGCTCGGTCGAGTGCTGACTATTCAATTATACTATAATTTTGGACCAAATGCTAATTATAATGGAAAAAAAATAGTAAAATATGAATTAAAAAATAAAAATCATCTTTACTTATATATTTATAACTAACTCTATATCAAAAATTATTTTTTACCTTTTTTTTCTCAAAAACAAAATGGATAATCAACCAATCCAGAGTACAAACCCATTCGTTGTGTTGGCAGCGAACACGAGTCTTCACATTGGTTTTGCTCAACTTCAACTTCACCGGGTAAACTTGGCATGCCCTGTTGCTAGAAGGCAAAATGTGGATATTGCATTTAATATTTTGATGCATGTAAAATGTTTTGTTTGTAACAGTCAGTTATGTTAAGGTTTCGAGTTTTCTAACTTCAATGGTGCCCCCTCTTCATTTTGCTGCAAATTATGTGATATGTCTTAGACCGAATAGATCCGTACATTCACTTCGTGAACTAGTTTATGCGTGATGGATGGGCTTGTTCCTTTTGCTTCACTACTTTAGCATTCAACAAGGATTAATGCGGCGATAATTTTAAACTTTATGAGACCAATTTGAAATTTTGAGACTAATTTTTTTTTTATTATTGTTTAGCTCTTGATAAATTTAAATTTTGTTTTTTGTCTCTATCATGGTGACCCATCGTCGTAGTTATATTTGTAAAAGATGTCGGTTTTAAAAAATGCCAACATTTATTTAAATAATTAAATTATATATCTTAGCAATTTAAAAATTACCAAAAATAATTAAATGCAATTCAATCACGTAATTTTAATTATTGATAATTCTTTTAAAAAATTTAAATTTAATGTAAAACTAAGGATATAAAATATAAAGATATTCATATATTATTTCGATTAAAAAACTACTTTAAAATGAAAGAAAGAATATTTAAAAGTGTTTGTTAAGTCTTGAGGGCGGACCCATATAATTATTTTTTTTTTCACGAAGAAAAACATGAAATAAAGAACTTGACCGATTTGAGAATAAAATTTGAATTTTTTGTTTCTTTATCTTTATCTTTTTATTTAAAATTATAAATGATCTTCATTATAAGATCTAGTTATCTGTACCAAAAAATATTATCTGTTTTGACTTATAATTATAATCTTAATCCACTGATAACCCATGGTATTATCAATTTAAATTTGACATATAAATTATTTTGCCATCATAATAAAACCAATCAACTCAATTTACCATTCAAGTCGACGACTGCATTGTAGTTCTCTGCAAGCATCTCTCTGTTTATCTTGCATTTCAGAGGTAATTAATTAACTATTAGTTAATGTTTGTGATCACTGCATCTAACAATATTCTTCACTTCAAAACTGAATTTAAAGTTAGCATTTTTATCTTTTGTTACGAAATTAATTAGAATTGTTAGTCAAAATTCACTAACTTTTTGGTGCACTAATGGGATAGTTATATTGTTGGTGACTGCTGTGTCTGGTATCAATCTCAGCAAGTTGGTTTTGCTGGTCTAAGGCCAAAAACTTATGTGGATTGATGGTGCACTGCATGTTTACTTGCATGCTTTTTGTTGTAGTTGTGGTTTTGAGATGTTTTGTTCCTTTTATTTGTGCTGGTTTGTTTATATTGTTAACATTGGTACTTCTGGTGTCCTTGTTTTGTTTTTGTTGTTATTTATATATATATATATATATATATATATATATAATTTTGCTGATTAAAAAAATAAAGCTTTTTTTTTCTATATTAGTGATCTCTACGTACTGATTTTGTAGCTATGGCGTCCTCGTTGTCACAAGAAGAAATTATTATTGGCACCGATGATGATGATCAGTGGGTGGATGATAGTCTTTTAAAGAAAGGGCCATGGACAGCTGAAGAGGATGAAATATTGGCAGCGTATGTGACAAACAATGGAGTGGGAAATTGGAATATTGTGAGAAAGAACACTGGACTAGCTCGTTGTGGAAAAAGCTGCCGATTAAGATGGACTAATCATCTCCGACCCGACTTGAAAAAAGGTGCATTTACTGATGAAGAACAACGCAAAATCATTGAACTCCATGCTTTATACGGAAATAAATGGGCTAGAATGGCACAAGAGGTTTGTTTTTTTTTTTTTTTCAGATTCTAAATGACTTTTGAGATTAATGTTTATGTATCACCCTTTTGAGAGTGATTGAGAAAAACTAAAACCTAAGCCGATAGTAATAGAAAAATTAGTTATAAGATTAAAATAAAGAACCTAAAAAATAAAACAAATTATACATAATTAATTTAAGAAAATTTTGACAAACCATAATTTGTTTTTTTTTATATGCAAGACAACCCATAGGTCTCGTCCAACAAAGTAATAATGTCTTACACATTAATTTTATACTTTTAAATTTTTATAGTGCATCACCGTTAAATCGGGGAAATATTGATGCTTCAGAAAGAGTTGAATTACTTTGTTAATGCCTGAATCATGTTAGTTGCCGGGGCGTACAGACAATGAAATAAAGAACTTTTGGAACACAAGACAAAAGAAAAGGAAACGTGCTGGTTTACCACTGTACCCAGATGACATAAAACCAGTGTTGAATGCTGACAACCCACAAAGTAGTAGTCTAAATGCTTTCACACAGCATGATGCTAATGACGGTGACTCACAAGAAGAAGCAGAAGAAGCAGAAGAAGCAGGAGGCACATCAGCATCATCATTTCACAATGTACCAGAAATGGTATTCAACAATTACAAGCAGCTGGTGGTTAAAAAACATCATCAATTGTGTACACCTGCACCAATTTCTGTGATACCCGAAGACAACAGCACCTTTGAACAAGATGGTTGTTCAGGTTCAGAGATTAATAACCACCAAATTATGCATCCCCCGGTAGTAGCACAAACTCATGATTATTAGTAAGTTAATTAATTCCAATGTTATGTTATTTTTGGTAGGCAGATATCTATGTTGTATAATGTTTATAACAGAAGCAGTGATAAGTTTCAGGGTGATGACTACAAGTCTTCCTCAATAGTATCAGATGAGCTGCTTCCATTCCCATCATTTGATCATGATGACTACTCATTATTGAGAGATGAGGCTCAGACTACTCAGAACTATTATTATGAATCACGTTCTCCACGCAGCAATGGGTATTTGGAATCCATGTTTTTCCCACCTTTGGAAGGAAACAAAGACATTAATTCTCAAGAGAAGGAGCAGAGAAACCTTGTTGTAAACCAAGATGATGATTCTGCTTTAGGGGTAGAGAAAGAGATCAATATTTATCATGACAAGAATGATGATCAATATGCTCCCAAGGATTCTTTATTCAGCATTATCTACCCCTTTTTTCCACGCTAATTAATTACCACCATCATGCATGAGTGACCAAACACCTACACAGATTTTATTTTTTTTACTAATATGTATTTATTCTTTTGGTTCATACTTAAATTTATATATATATATATATAAAATGTTCTCCAGATTATTTCAATTAGTTTCTATTTTTTTTTATAGTATGAGTATTTAGTATTTTTTTTTTATGATCAAGTTATTGGTACAAAAATTCATTCATCAATTTTCTTGATGACTAATTTTTATTTAGAATTTGTCTGATCATCATTTTTAGTGAGGTGATTCATGTTTTAATTTTACTGAATATAGACATAGTTTTAATTCAAATATTTGAAACATTCTCCATTAAGAAAATCACTCTCATTCAATATAATATTTGATTTTAAACTATTTAAATATTCCAACTATAGTTTGTTTAAATATTCGCTGAGTATTTTGTGTATTTTTTACTTTTTTCAAATTTGAACTGATTAATTATTCAAAATATATATTAAAAAGAAATAATATCAGATTAATATCGAAAAAGATAAATATTTATTAAACATTAGATAATCAACAAATAATCCTTTTTATCTCCAGGAATAATCATTTGATAGTCCTTTTATCCCCAGTGTTAACAGACTGTAAATGTAAGGTAAAAACATCATACCAATCCATATGATTTTATGATTCTATTGACTCGAGTGTGAAGTCTTTGCATGTGACACCGCCATATCCAACAAGAGCATCAACCATCATCAAGAATACGATTCATGACAATATGTAAGTATTTTTTATTTTTTATTCTGAGGGCATAGATGACGGTAAAATGTAAGTATTTTTTTAGTGAACTTGGTATGTCTTATGAGTACTCCAAAATCCAATTTACCTATACTTTCAAAATTCCAAAGAAAAATATTAACAAACTTTGTTAAACGTACGCCTAGATTGAATAACTCTGATAAATTCATAATTCAAGATTTATTTTCAATCAAAATATGTTTATCTTGGAAAATAATATAATTTAATATGGCTTTCAAAATATTTTCCATTATCACTGTGATTCGCTTATATCCTTTCCTCTCATTCTCTTTTCTTGTTTCCGTTTTTTATGTTCCCCCAATTCAACCCACGTTACTCTGTGTTAGTCTTCTTTTTTCATATACTCTCTCTCTCATTGGACTTCTTTTACATAATTTATGCATGTTATCATCCATCAAATTAACACTTATTCTCTCTTTTTTTTTTTTTTGGTGAAAAAACAGAATAACACTTATTCTCTTTTCTCAACTATTGAGACAGATTTTGATCAATAAAATAATTTTCATGGTGAGTCACACCAGGTATCAAGTTATCTTCTTTCATATTGCTGATAAAAAAAAATGGTCTTCATAGTATTGTTTCCTTCCTCAGTCGTAGGCTCGTAGTTGATTCTTTTACTTTATTTTTCTTTGTTTTTCTCCAGTGAATGATGATGATGAATTGATGATAAGTTATTGAAAAAGATAGAGAAGATGAGTGATTCACATTTTGAGCTACGTGAAGACGGTGATAAATCAAAGGCTGATGATGATGAAGGGACACGTGAGAAACAAACTGCAACAACAACAACACGCGAGTGTGAATTTTGTGGCAAGAAGTTTAGCAATGGAAAAGCATTAGGTGGACACAAAAGATTCCACCTTCAAGCTCAAAGGAAAGAGAAAGAGGCTAATAATCCTAATGGCACCATCAAGTTGTCTCCAAATAATTTGAAGTTTGATGGCAAATTCAGTTGTTTTATTTGTAGGAAGGATTTCCCATCGAACAAGTCCTTGTGCGGACACATGAGATCCCATTCTGATAGGAATCGGAAGGGTATTCATCCTCCTCTATCTTCTATGGAAGAGAACAAAGGTTGTTTCAATGCAGATGAAGAACGTGCTATTAGTCTATCAAAACATTTGCAAATGCAACGAAGATGGCATGAAACCAATAACAAAGATGTAGAACGTGTTTATAGAGAAGAGGATTTTGTGGCTGCTGAGATACTTGTGTCTCTGAGTCATGACACATGGCCATGTGGTGAGTATCCTAAATTACCTGATCAAGTGGAACAACGTTGTGTGAAGAATATGGAAGGAGCTTCGACAAAAAGTATGATCATTGAAGATGTTACTAGTACTAGTGGGGTGAAAGATCATGGTAGTCACTTTGATGCATCGAATGTGTTGATCAAGAAGAGAAAGCTGATAGTGAAATTGAAGAAACCATGTTTAGATTTCAAAGATGAGAAGCCGGATGCCTACCAATGACACGTGTAGAAGAGAATGTGTTGCTAATACTCTTCTAATTGAGTCATTATAGATTAATTAGTGTACAAGGATGATTGTACTTCATATATAGTTTTTAATTTTCCAAATAAACTTTTTAATGTGTATTATTTTTGTCAATTGAGTATTACTGAGCAATTTTGATAAATAAATAAATAATAGTTGCTCCTGCAATGTATTGAGTTAGCAGTGATCCAATGGATATTTATTTAGATTTTAGATTCCATTTTTTTGTTCAAGAGTGATGTGTTGATTCATGAATCATGGGGGTTTTAGGCAGAGGTTTCATGTACACCAAAGTGTTTAAATGAGCAGATTTCAAGAACACTAGTCACTAGATACAATTTAATAATACTTCGATTGATTATGCTGGAGAGTATAGCTTTTGCTAAAATCCAGTATTATAAGCTATCATTTTGTGAAATAAAAACCAATAATATTCAGCAATATGATTCCTCTGTGAATTAAGGCAGAGAGTGATCAATATTAGTCAATCTTACCATCATATTGTGGAGGTTACAATAGAGGAATAAGATAGATTGACACAGAAACTGATAACGTGTACTGTAAATAATGCACATATATAGGTATAACTTTGAAACTAGTTTCTCACATTAAAATTACTCAAACTAAAAAACAGTTCACACACTGTATATTCTTCTGCCCTTCCAAGATAAAAGTTTCTAGCCCCACCAAAGGATGAGCACCTTTCATCACCTTTCTGATACACCTCAGTGCATAAGCTTTTCTGTTTTGTTTCCCTCTTGCTTCCAGCACAAGTTATGTCACAATTTTTTTCTTCTAACTTTTGTTCCGGTTTTTGGTTCCTCTCCTTCCCATTGTTTCTGCTTTCTTTTTGTTCTTCATCCTTCCAGTGTTGGCTTCTTTGTGTTTGACTTTCCATGTGCTTAAGACTATTGTCCTTTTCTTCTATGCTCAGTTCATCATGGAGGCTCTTTAGGGTGTGTCCTTGTTCCTGGTTCATCTGATTATCTCCTCCTTGACCTATCATTTTACATGCTCAAGTAGGAGAAACATGCAATAACACAATGCATATGCTAATGCCAACACACATGTGAATTGCAAAAGTGAAAACAATTAAGGATATTGAAACTGATAAAGATCACAACAAGGTTATATTATTATGACCACATGATAATGACATGAGCTGAAATCTGAAATAATTCAAGTTCAAGTACTTCTTCTTACCGTTGGGGGAAGTCTCAGTGCTGAAGAGGTAAAGATCATGTTCAGTTGAAGTGTCTGCCAGTGGTATACTGTCAGTGAATGTTTCACGGGTGCTGCTACCGGGTCGCGTTTCTTGGTGGAGGTGTAGTGGTCTTCTTAAACGTACAACTTTATTGAAACGCCTTACTCTTAATATACCACAAGAAAGCTTCTGGAGGAAATACTGCTCATCATTCTTCATTTTCCTGTGACCACCCAGATGCATCTTACATTAATATGAAGTTGTAGTTAGATAATTCATCAAAAAATCGGTTTGGATTTTACACTGGATATAATTACATTGTTTGTTAACTTATTTCATTGTTTAAGCAAAAGAAAGGTAGTATATTTGTAGTTACCTACATCCTGAAGTTATTTCAAGCTCTTAAATATGAGAATGTTACACTACATGTATTGATTTCTATAGATCTGGGTTCAACCAGTGCATAATTTTCAATTTTTTTATGACTAAGTTATTTGATAAACTAGTACAAATACCTATAACTAAATGCAAACATCCAAATTTAACTTAAACTACGATAGACTGATTCATAAGTTTTCTATCACTCTGTCTTTCTTCAGTTGTTATGTCAAGGCCTAACTTGCTAGTGCTTGAGGGGGTATCCTGAATGATTTATCTAGGAGTACAGCTTAGATCTATACTGATATATAAAGAGATTTTGACTAAAAAAAATTATATATCAGAATTATGTTGTGATCTTGCTGTGAGTTAGAAACAGAATGTTTGAAGTTGTAAAAGGTGTTTGATTTATAAGAAATGATTAAATCTAAGACTTGCTTAGACATTATGCCCCATAGACCTTAGTTGATGGATTTTATTACATAATCTATTTTAATATAAGTCTTCAGATGAAGGGTTTCAAAAGAAATAAAGAATTATATCATTCTTGAATAGGATTATTCTTATAGTTAGTTTAATTGCATCTGACCTGTCTAGTATGAGCCAAGTTGCCTTTAGTTTCAGGGCTGATTTCAATGCAACTGCCTTTAGTGATGATCCTGTAGCCGTTTCTATCATAAATCCAACCTGAAAATATGATGTGCTTTTCATAAGATGCAAAGAAAAGTGGGTTTATAGTTTTTCTTCTCTAGTTCTCTCGAAATGATTTCGTGTCTTGAGCGAAATATATGTGTGGTAGAAATATAGAGGAATAAATGAATAAATAACAGCTTAAATCATTGAATGATTTTCATCAATTGTTTCTGTTTCCTAAAAGGTATGTTAATTGTACTTTGAACATTGGAGAAGCACTGTTTCCAAATTATAGTTTCTATTAAATCATTGAATGTTAATTGTACTTTGGAGAAGCAGATGTGTGGATCATTCAAGACATATGTTTGAATTGTGGATCATTCATGTTGGAACTTTTTCTGTTGTGAGATTGTCAAGGGTTTTAGCACCAACCCAAAGAAGACATGAAAATAGCAACTGGACAACAATTAACAACCTTTTGATAATAATATCCACATTTTGGAATCTTGAAGTCTATGATTTAACAATTGGAATGTACTAAACAAATATCTCTTGAATCACTAATAATTCGCAGGAGCAACTATTTTGTATCAAATTGCTGAGTATGCTTTTCATACTATAACCCCCTCCAACCACAGAAAATATCACCAATATATTTGGCACACCTTTTTTCGTATTTTTACATGATTAAGTTGCATTGAGTTCATAGTAATCACATGACATGGTAAAATTCATAATGAAAACAAAAATAGAGAAAATGTTATTAACTAATATTTATATATATGACCTTTTCTGATTTGTATAGTTTAAAAATCCGAGCAAGCTCCGGATGGTTCAGATACTCTTCTTTCTTCCTAGTAGCTTGTACCTCAATCATCTTCTGGTTAGCTCCAAACATTAACCTGCTGTCCACACTGCTTTTGTAACCCACTACAAAAAAAAAAGATGTAAAGGGAACCAAAAATTGGATTTTGATTAGTGAAATTAATATCTTTTGAACAAAGTTTGCAATCAGGGTACTCAACACAAATCTTAATGACATACTGTTCTTTGATTTTCCATTTTCTTTCTTCCTAAAATGATTTTGAGAGGATGAATAAAATAAGGGTGTATTTAATTCCTATAAGTGGTGCAAGGAACAAAAAAGAGTGTAGAATTGATGGAGGAGTTGAACAAGAGGAAAATAGAAGAATATGAGAAAACATCCCTCAGTTGTTTTTGGATTTTAAAACACTTGTTTTAGAAACAATTTTCAACACTTATTGGATGAGAAACTGATTGTTGAGTAGTGCAGAATTGTTCTATAGCAAACAGATTTTAAAACTAAAAGGCAAGAAGAATATGACTTACTAGGAGTAATAACCTGGTGCATGACTGCAATTAGTGAGAGCATATCTCCAGGCACAAGTGACAAGCCATGTAGAGACCATTCAAAAATGTTAACATTGATATCTCTAGATGCATCGTGGATCACAACTACACTTTGCCCTTCCATGCTAATGACTTCAATATACCTTACTGAGGAACTCCAACTTTTTATCACACAAGTGGTTCAAGGAATTTTTGTGTAATAAAATAAGTTCTAGCAGCTTAATAAAGTGTGAGCTTCCCAACAAGACTAGGTCAGTGTGTGTCCAAAATGATTTTGTGATAATATCTTTAGATGGCATTTCTTGACCTTATCAGGTATCCTAAGTAACCCCCTTTAAAATGATTGATTATTCATGATTGGCCTTAATTGTTTAGCTTTGTTTAAATCTAAGTTCATTGCCCTAAACTATTGTCCCTCTGTGATTGTCACAGTAGTAGGACAAGAAATTTGACTAAACTTTCGATTAAAACAAATGATTTTCTGGTTAAGTAACGAAATTACCAAGCCTTCTATATGCCCAAATGTTCTGTAGCTAAAGCATTTTCATGTTATTATTTCATTATTTTTATTTGTTCTCTTTTTTTCAGTCATTTTCTCATGGAGCTGCGACTTATGGTACACGTTCTGAGAAAGTATAACAAATTGTGATGACGTGTAGGTATAAAGTATAAAAAAATAGCAATATGTGAAGTGGGAACTCGTAAAAAAAGAGCTAGTACTAAAAGTTAACTGAAATTTGAGGTATGGTTGTACTGTTGTGCAAAATTTCATTCTATACTGTTTTATTGTTTTATTAAGGATGAATCCTAGATCCTGAACCCAAACCATAAAAAAAAAAAACTCTCATCCCCAATCGCCAAAGCATATCCCCAAATCTCATACGAACAAAAACAATAAATTATAAAACCTTATAACAATAAATCTTAAACTCATAAATTATGAATTTCTACACATTGAAATTCATAATTCTAAAATGTTACACATTTTAAATCTTAAACAATAAAATTTGAATCATAAAATCATGAATTATATATCCTAAAATTCCAAATCATACATAATAAATTATTAATTATAACTCTAAATAATAAATCTTAAAATAATAACCTATAACCATAAATCATATACAACAAAATTTTAAACTATTGAAATTTTAAAATAAATCTAAATCTAAATTATGAATACATTGAATCATAATATAAAATCATTAAATTTAAAATTAATTGGAAAATATAATAATATAAAAAATTATAGATTACAAATTTAATATTTTAGTATGCTATTATTTTATAATTTATATTGGGGAAAAATAAATGTTAAAAATAATATTACAAATATTACTGTAGTTAAAAAAAAAAAAAAAAAACTCCATAAATTACTTTAGATTTTCACATAGAAATTTGGTTTTCCGAAAGTGGGTCTTGAACGTGAATTTGAGTTCAGAAATCAGAGAGGTAGGGGCTGATTTAGGGTTTGTGACTGTGCGTGCTATAAATATCAATTATTGAAGATAGGAGAGACTCTTTTTCACTCACTCACTCACTCTGCACTCACCACACAGCGCTGCTACTCTTCAATCGCTCTAATGGCTGTCACCTTCTCAGATCTAAACACCCAAGAGGGCATCAAATCCCTCGATCAATTCCTTTCTGGGAAAACCTATATTTCTGGGTAACACACTCCATTTCTATTAACAAAAAAATTGAATTTTTATACTGTTTCTGATATTTGGGTGATTGAATCTGTAATTGGGATTTATTGTTTTTGAGTTCAGAGATCAATTGACAAAGGATGATATCAAAGTGTATGCAGCTGTTGTGGAAAAGCCAGGAGACTCTTTTCCCAATGCTGCCAAGTGGTACGATGCTGTCTCTTCTCAACTTGCTCCAAGGTTTGTCCCCCCCTCAATTCCAGTTTTGTTTTTTCTTTATTAGACTTTGCAAATTTTGGTTTTTGTTAATTTCGATTTTTATTTGAGTAGCTTCCCTGGGCACGCTCAAGGGGTAAGATTCAGTGGCGCAGGTGCTCCAGCTGAAGCTGCACCAGCCAAATCGGTATGCATTTTCCTTTAATTTTAATTATTTTATTGTTGCCTCATGCATAAATCATTTAGTATTTGCTTTTTGTTGTTGGTAATTTAGGGATTCAATAGCTAGACTCTTAATTTATGTGAATGATACATGAAAGAACATTTTAGAGTTGAATAATACTGTAATTTTCTTTTCACTCGAGATAGTTGCTTAAATTATCTGTTATCTGAATTATGCCCAATGCAGAGTAGTAGTAGTTGTATGTGGTTAGTGGTTACTAAGTGAAATTGTTGTTATATTAGATAACAATATTGAAGGCAGTACTTGTAATGTAAAGTTGTAGAGATAGACTTTTGGCTTTATGTAAGATATTATTGTAGTTGTACTGAAGCTACTATGTGAACTACTTCAACTAATTTGATCATTGGAATTTATTTGAATTTGTCAGGCTGCTACTGCTGAAGAAGATGATGATGATCTTGATCTCTTTGGTGATGAGACAGAGGAGGATAAGAAGGCAGCAGAGGAAAGGGAGGCTGCTAAAAAGCCTGCCAAGAAGAAAGAGAGTAAGCTTTCTTTAAAGTCTACTGACTGTAAATTGTAATTTGTGGTCCATGAAATTGGAAAAGGGATCAACCAATGAAGAGGGATCAAGTTACACCAAGAGGGACTTTAAGAGAGTTACACTTCATCCTCTCCATTCATTCTCTTACGAAAATGAATGATGAAGATGGAGTGTAACTCTCTTAGAGTCACTCTTGGTGTAACTTGATCCCTCCTCTTTTTCAATTCCCACAAATATAATAGTTTGATAGAAGCTGTACTTGAATTTGTTTAATCCAACCTAAAATTGCCTGGTTATTTGGGGAAGGTAGGAACTAGGAATGTCTTGTTATATTGTAGAGTAATAGGTTGAAATTTATGATTGACTTGTCATATACTCACATAGTCACAGACTATTTTCTTGCTGAAAATGTTTAACACTTTCACTTAATTGACATTTTATAGGTGGCAAGTCTTCTGTCTTGCTTGATGTTAAGCCTTGGGATGATGAGACTGACATGAAGAAGCTGGAAGAGGCTGTCCGCAGTATTGAGATTCCTGGTTTATTGTGGGGAGCATGTATGTTTAAATTTTCATCAACTTATCTCTTGCATATTTGATGCATTTACCTTTAAAACATTACTTTATGATATATCTAAAATGGTTTGTTGCAATTTGATACAGCCAAACTGGTTCCAGTGGGATATGGGATCAAGAAGTTGCAGATCATGATGACCATTGTTGATGACCTTGTCTCTGTGGATAGCCTTATTGAGGAACGCCTGACAGTTGAACCATGCAACGAGTATATCCAAAGCTGTGACATTGCTGCATTCAACAAAATTTAAGTATTTTTTTTGTTGGACTTCGAATTTGGCCATTTTCCAGCGGCTGATAAGTCTCTTATTAAACTCGCCCTCTTTAAATCTTCATGTTTGGTCTGTTTCAGTAGTGGTTTTGTTGCAAGAATCGTGAGAAAAGTAAAAGAGATATAGAAGTATCCATGTTATTGTGTAACTTCGAATGTTATTTGAATTAGATTTATGGGATTAAGATAACTGAGCGATGTGTTGCCAATTGCCATTTAATTTTTATTAAGTTTCTCAAATCCTCTAATTTCATTCAAAAGTGCTTCATTCACTTTCAGGGTGTATAGAATAAAACCAGTTTGGCGTTTGACTTCACCAACGCCAATTTTGCTGACCTTAGCTTCATCAACACCACATAACAATCATTATTGCTACCACCGCTACTAGAACAATACCCTGTGACATAAATTTTGATTTGATTCTTCTAAATTATTATATTAATTCCAAGAAATATCATACTTAAGTTTTATTGCTTTGCTGACGAGGGAATGCGTTTACCCTCAAATGTTGCTAGATAATGTATAATGTATATTTGGAAGACTTTACCATCATACAGAACAGACAAAAGAATATGATATCATAATTAATTTAGCTACACTGACCCCTTATATAAAAGATTGATTTTGTTCAACTCTAGTTATTTCACCAAAAATAATTTCCTTCAACTTTTTGTTATGTTAGCCTTGATTGTTTTGATATTCCTTACTGGAACGATTGCCTTGCCTGGTCAAACCCAATTCAGCCAATTTGTTTCGGCTTTTTAACATATTCACATAATTTCTACAATTATAATACACTGATCTTACTAAAATCTTCGTGTCTTCTCATATAAGTACCATGCTTTGTAAAGTTCATTTCTTCTGCTAGTATTTGGTTTAGTATTTTAATAATTGGAATTTTGATGTGTTGAAAAGGTGAAAGATGATATTGACCTTCCATAATTTCAGAAAATATAATGGTACTCGACTAAATTACCCATTATTGATGTTCTTATTTAACTCAGTGTAGGTATTAAGAGTCAAATATATATATATATATATATATATATATATATATATATATTCATTTTTCAAATAACAAATAGATTTTTTTGATAGCTATGAATCTTTTTAATTCAAAATTTAAAATGTTAAGAAAAAATTGTCTACTAACATTAGAAAATAGAAATATGCATATAGTAGTTAAGATTAAAAAAAAAAAAAAACTTTAATTGCGGGTCAAAGAAATGTCGAAATCAGAAGTCCTGAGTCACATTTATTTATGACTTATGAGTGACATAAAGTTAGTTGGGAATCTTAAAAAAATGGAACTAATGAAATTATAAGTTATATATAGGGCACCTTCACCTTGTCGTGCCATGGCCCTTCCTACGTTGGTGGATCCATTCATAATTGATGTTACTGTTGCCTTCTATGATCTGTCTCTCGTAGTACATGGTAAGACAATTTTTTAAATATTTCTAATGAAAATTGTTTTTTTTTTAATGTTCAATAAATAGGATAAATACTAGTTCCGTGTGTTGTTAAAATTTCATTGAAAAAGTTTACAAGGTAACCTCTGTAACTGCATTTTTCTGCAACAAACGCGGTAAAAAGATGGCGTGTTTTATTAATTATTCTCCATAGAAACTGCTCGTAGTTTGTGTTAGAAATTCCACTAAGTTTCTTTTCTCCCACTACGAATTTTACTTTTATTTTATTTCATTATAAAAAAAAGAAAGAGTCATAAATTCTGAAGTGGTAAAAATAACGAGACTTTTTCCTCAGTGGAACAAACCTCAAGCAGAAAAGGTCTTCTTCTTCTTCTCTTTCTCTCTCTCTCTCTCTCTCTCTCTCTTTCCCTCAGGCTCAGAATCTCACGGTACTCAGCTCTGAGTTCTTGCTTTTAATTTTTTTTTTTCTTTTTGTAAGTTCACTATGATGAATCCTGCACCTTTCTTCTCTCATGCAACTCTTTTTTTTTTTCAGTTTATATCTTCTTTATTTTTATTTTTTTTGCGGTTGATTGTGTATGATTTCGAGCTTAATTTGGCCATTGGAGTAAAGGGGTATTGATTAATTGAAACCCCATTTGAAAAAAAATTGTGCTTTATTGACAAGTTTTTTGTTTTCTTCTTAATTTTCAATTGGGGGCTAGTTATGCCTTGTCTCTACTGTTACTGTCTCCGAGGTTATGATTCATGATGAGTGCTCTTTGCATCTTGCATCAATTTTGTTATTCCTTTATTCACTTTTGATAATTTTTTCAATCCTTTAGGAAAAACTTGATTTCATTTCAATTTGTTTATTGTGATGAATATGCAGAGAATTCCCCCCCCTATTGTTACTGTTGGACCTGATTCCTTAACTGTTCTTTGCTGTGCTGATAGCCGGAAATATGGCTTTTTGTCTGAGCAAATTGTTGTGTTGGGTAATTTTACACTGATTTCTAGCATCTGGTTTAATGGGTTCATTCAATTGATGATTTGCATTTTGTGATCTGATTATGAAATTAAGGGTGCTTGCAATAAAATTTCTATTGGTTAAAATTTGCTGAAATTCACAGGATTATTAGTGAAAGTCATTACATGGAAGGTGAGACCAGCATCATTTTGTGAGCCCAATAAATTTCAGTTGATAGTAAAAAAATGTGTCAAAGGATGGGTTGCTATCATTTCCCTCATAATTTGATCAAAAGATAGAACACTGTAGCAACAGCTTCTCTGTTAGTCTTGACTCTTGACTTGTCCTTGATCCAAATTTAAGTAATAGGATGGTTTAGTGTGCTTTTATGTACTATACACAGCCATCACTCACTTTTGGTGGTTTAAATTTAATTGAGATAACCTGTTCCTGTGTGTTACTAAGTTGTTGATGGTTTAGGATATACATATGAATACTAGCATAGCCAATTGGCGTATTGAATCTTCAAGTCTTTTTGATTAATTGATTGTTTTTTTTATTTCTGAATATGTATTTGACACACAACGAAAGTTGAATTTTGATGCAGATTTTACAAATTAAAAATCTTGTTAAAAAGAAGGATGTCAAGCGGAGCAACACACTGGTGTTATGAATGCAGACAGCCAATTGTGCTTGATGGGAGAGATGCTGTTTGCCCTTACTGTGACGGTGGATTTGTACAAGAACTTGATGAGTTGCGAGGAACTGCACCCCACCCCAACCCCCACCCTCACCATACCGTTTCGTCACAGTCAGGAGAGTTCCATCAAATGCCTGACATTTTCGATGCTATACATGCTTTTATGGGGCAGAGGGGTTCTGACCAGAGATTCGGGCTTATGGATGCCGTTGATAATTTCATGAGGCATAGAATGGCTGGAAGAAACTCAAACTTTGATGTTAGAGGGAGGTCTGGTTCTTTGCCAGCAGCTCCTGAACAGAGTTGGGGTGTTTTTAGTTCTGGTCCTTATTTAATATTTCATGGTCAAGTTCCTGGATTCAACGCGGCTGCTGGCAGCCCAAGAGGTGGTCCAAGGCGTGTTGATTTCGGTGATTACTTTATGGGCTCTGGACTGGAAGAACTTATTGAGCAACTCACCATGAATGATCGGCGTGGTCCACCCCCAGCCGCACGATCTTTGATTGATGCAATGCCTACTATTAGGATAACACAGGCACATCTTCGCTCGGATTCACACTGTCCAGTTTGTAAAGAAAAATTTGAACTTGGCACCGAAGCTAGAGAAATGCCATGCAACCATATCTATCATTCTGACTGTATTGTTCCTTGGTTGGTTCAGCATAACTCGTGTCCCGTTTGCCGTGTTGAGATGCCGCCTCAAGGACAGGCTAGTTCCCGTGGTACTCGAAGTTGGGGAGGAAGGAATGCCAGCAGTAGCAGCAGCAGCAGCAGTGGTGGCAATGACAGCTCCAGGGGCAGAGAGAACAGCCATCAGAGCCATGGAAGAAGAAATCCACTATCGTTTTTGTGGCCATTTCGCTCGTCTAGCTCAAACAATAATCATTATGCTGAGACTGGGGGAAGCAGTTCTTCAACCACTCCTGACCAGAATAATGGAACAAGTTATAGTGGTTGGCCCTTTGATCGCTGAAAGTATTCTTTCTTCTCCTGGATAAGTATAATCCGCTGTCTAATAATGCTTGTAATTTAAAATGCCAAGGAAAGAGTTTATGAAGATTGTATTTTAAACTTATGCTCATGTAAGGAAGATAGAACTTTCTTAAAATCTTTGTACATGAAATTGCCTGGTTAGTTAGTTGAATCTCTTTTGAAACTTTCATATTTCACTTGTTCAATTTGATTGTTTCTTGCTGCTGCTTAGTTTGGTTTGTTTGGTTCCTTTGGGATCTAGTCTAGGCAGCAAGCACAAAATGCTAAAGACAATTGGTTTGTTCGATGAAACTTTTGGCCTGTGAATGTGAATTGCCAGCTCACAGATTAAGTTTGCATCATCAAGCTTATGTGTTAGTCCATGCTCCCATGCCATGATGACTTAGTATTGTTTGTTTGGTTTACAGTTGTTACATCTCAAGCAAAAGTTGAGAAAAAGTAAGAAAATATTGCATCCATTGACATTATTCTGAAGATGTATATCCAAATTAATCACAGTCAAAGATTTTCCGTTCGTTTTAAAGTCCTACTTTGTTAACCCACCCATCAACAGGCTAAATAGGAAATTAATGGCATAGTTCGGCCATGTAGATGTAGGAATAGGATATCATCCTTTGTGTCAAAGTTGGCAGCATAAAGAGAGATTCAAAATCCTTGATGGTTGATAGTATCAAAGCTTAATATAAATTAATGGAAAAATTGGTATTAAGACTAATACGGATAAGTTCAAATTGATATAACTATCTATTTTGAAAAGGTGAAAATTGATAAGTTTCATGTATGTTTGGTTTTACATCACAACCAGTTAAATGTAAATTTTTATTGTATTTATTAGTTGCTTTTACATAATTTTTTTTAAGTGATTTTGTTCTAAATGTGAATTTTAGATGTGAAATCAAACATACATCTCATCTTGAAACTATATATGTTTTTGGTGTATTAAAATACTATTTTATTGTAGTGACAAAGCATTTCTTTTAAATTTTCACATAAGAATTTAACTCTTCCTCCGTGTATAAAAATGTATTGGAATTTTATTTAATTTTGCAATATAATAACACAGATTAATAGATTATTGATTGGATTGATTTAAGTCTATAAATGGAACACTATGAATGTAGCTTAGAGTCCTAGACTCAGATAGATGGTGTGGTTTCTTGCGTCCAAATAATCATAGATAAATGATAACGATCAACAAGAGAAACAAAACATATCACATAGTGATAGTGGGGCCAACTTAAAAGCATTATATTTTTATCCTGTGGGGTATTATGTTTTTAGTTCAAGTAATAACAATAACTTGATGGATTGTGATTTTTATCTGTGTTAATAACAATAAAAATATTGTCTTGTAAATAATCAAATATACCTAACAAAAAAATACATATTTAGGTCATTATGAGTTTAATCAAATAAAAGAAAATGTAGATAAATAAATGAGTGCTCAAGCTTATTTCCAAATCATATGAAGTGTCACTATGAGTTTTTTTTAGAATCTAATTTATTTTATTTTATTCATAATAAGACAGAAAATACATGTTGGCAAATATTTTTTAAAAGTAAAAAGTTAAAAATAAAAAGTACAAATAGGTATATTAAAACTAAAAAATAAAAGGTGAAATTTAACATAAAAAAATATGAACGTAAGTAAATGAAAGAAAAAATATAAACAATATTCACTCACTTTCTTTTCAATTTTTATTTTCACTTTATATTGTTTTATCTATTTATCTCCTTTATTACTACTTTCTTTCTCTCTCTTTTCTTCCCAGTCTAATTTACCTCAATTTGGGGAGTTTGAAAACGAAGTTAAAGTGTTAATAACTCCCTACTATCTTCTCAATTCTTTTCTTTTTTTAAATAAATGCAATCTTCTCAATTCTCATGATCTTGCTTTTGTGATTTTGTCATGTACACAGAAAAACAACAGGTGGGACCTAGTTGTTGGCATGCATGCATTAATTACAATGCCCGGGAGTCACAAACAGCATCATTCTCTGCCACCAAAGGTTTGTATGTATATCTGTCACAAATATTACAAACACACAAGGGTCGCATATCAAGAGGTAGTATTTTGGAAACTACAGAGATTTTTATTTTATTTTTACTGCTGCTAGCTATTTTTGCATTTGATCATTTGATGTCGCATTCAAGTCTATAAGTTTTTCTTTTTAGATGAAAAGTAACAAAGTGGAGTAAAAAGCAAGGTAATGGACAAATTCTAGTTTTCTTTTCTCCACTTTATGAACTTATAGACAAATTAAACTCATGAGTAACCAGGTAAATGATAATTTTTCCACACACTACACATGTTCAAAACTTGGATCACTACTAATTGAGTCTTAAAACCACTCCCTATATTTTTTCATATTGGTATTCGGGAAAGAAATTTGAACTTGAGATGATAAAAAAAAAAAAAACAATTGGGTATTAGACCCATTTGGGTTTTTTTACATCGGTTATATTAACCGATGTAAAATTTTGCTCTTTTACATCGGTTATGTTTAAGACGATGTAAAGATTTAAAACGTCATACAAAATTTTCCTATCCAAAGTGGCGTCTCCTGCTAAGGAAACAAAGAAAAAGCAGAACATGCCACTTAGAGTGACACCTCCTGCATCATATGTAGCAAAAAGAACCCATGTTATGTAAATAGTTTTAATAGTAACCCATTTTGAAAAAATAATCCATTTTTGTCAAAAGCCTGAACACACTTACTCTGAGTACTTTTATAATGTTATATTTCTATAATCTCTGCATTTTTATCGAACAAATTCACTCGTGTAGTATAACTTAAATTTGTCCTTTAAATATTGTTTCTCTTCTCTTCTTTGGATGTGTTTTTCACACATTATTTCTGTAACTAGCCATTCACTAAAGTGGATATTAATTCTTATATATATCACTGTTTAATCGTGTTAATGTCAACAAACTGTTAGATTTGGATACTCTCAGTCTCATATTGTTATACAATGAAGCTGGGGCAGACTTAAACAGAGCTAGCCACTACTTTTTATCATATGGGATTATTGAGATATTTGTAGTACTTTTGGCTATGGAAAACTAATGGAGGCAAAATGGACAGTTCACATTCTCTACTATACACAAACCCTCTTGTATACTTTTATAATATGAAAATTAGAGAAAGAAAATAAAAAGTTTAAAGGATTCACCTAGCAAACAAATAGAGCCAACTGTGATGCTGCCAACTTGGACTAAACTTTATGAGTAGTTGTCATATTGGAAGCCAACACCTTGCCGCAAGTGCATGAAGACAAACCAAAATATCTTGTTACATTAATTTGTGTCTTTATTTATTGTTGTTATTCTTCTTCACTTCGAGCTGTGGATTTGTGTTTGATCTCTGATCAATTTGACAGCTAGCAGGCTCACTACCACCAGCTATCGCATCCATATAATTGGGTATGGATTTTCAGACCCAAATTCAAATGATTTTGATAGTGAAACGATGCAAAGAATGTAACTAATAAAAATTGGGCGTACGGAAAGATTTTAATCCCACTTGTTAGTGCTGACAAGATAAGGTAAAAGTGAATGATTCAATGAACGTAGTTAGAAGGAACAAAATGGAATAACATGTAATCATGCATGTACTTGACAGCAGTCTCACATTGAAATTAATACCTTAAAACCAAAGGACATGCATGTCTTAGCATTAATATCCATGAAGAATGATCTGTGATCAACAGTGTTGAAATTTAGTAACTAATATGATACTCGTACATACATCATAAAATGGTTTCCATAAACAGGTTTATATAATTAAGATTGCAATATATATGCAGTTATTTACATGTTGCTGATGAAACAACTTTATGCGCCAATTTGGAGAGCAATGTCACTCTGAACATATTTCCAATTTATTCAGAATTTTCTTTAATTTCAAGAACCAGCCATGCCAGTTGGAAGGAAGCAACCATGCTGGGAGAAATGGGATTTTATCACGACAAGAAAACCATGCTTCCCTTAAAAGTCCGTTGAAACTGCATGTGATTTGTGCCCAAACAATTTAATCGTGCCACGATGGACAATTGGATAATCGAAGAAGCACTTAATGTTATATAGTGTATTTAATTCAACATTCCAGATCATGTTTAGGAAGCAGCTATGATTACTATAATTTTTCACGCTTTTTAGCAGATTTGTCCTCAACGCGTTTATTTAGACATGAACTACCAGTGTGGTATCCACTTTAGAAATTAAATAATCACCAATTCCTTAATTTTTACACTTTAACTTATTCACTTAAAAACTCTAATTTCTTCCTAAATTGTAGATTACCCATTGATATGTCAGTAGTAGTTCACTATCGCGTTAAACCCATATATTTTAATATAAATATAAATTTGCAGCAGCCACAAAAATATTCACAGAAAACCATACACTATGCAGAGTCATTGGATTTTACATTACATATCAGCTATCCAATGGCCCTCCATAGTTGTGTTTTGTGTGATGTTTTCGTGGCTGTGGCATTACTCTAAAATTGACCGAGTTTATTTATAGATGAGTGACGGGTTAGAAAATATGTAATTTGCATGTTCCACCAACAATCAACCGTAGAATCATAAGAACCACAAACATCAAATCACACATTTCTGGGTCTTTCTTTCATTTTATTCATTCAACTTTCTCCCCTCATTTTACAGAGAAGGAGAAGAAACAAACTGTCTAGGTAAACTAAAAAGATCTTTCCCTTCAAATGGAGAACTCCACTCCCGAGAACCAGCAGCAGAAGTCTCAGCAGAAGCTACTACTCCACCATCTTGCAATCCAGGCATGGGAACCATGCTCCCATTTGAGGGCACTGGTCTCATTGATGATGATTGAGCAACAACTCCTGAAGCATTTGAGTCATACATTTGAGGAGCACTACTCTTTGAGAAGGGTGAAAATCCTAGCCATAAACAGTTTGACCTTGGTGAAGCTAAACTTCTATCTAAGGACCAGTCTATGTTGGTATAATCAAACTGCATTGTCCCACCAGTGCTCCAGTCTACTGAAGAAGATGACCCTGATGGGCCTGCTGATCCTAGACCGGAAAAGAGTCCTAGAGAAGTAGCAGCAGCAAGCGTTGGAGCTGCACCTGTTCTATTCCAAATGCTATTCCCTTGGCAGGTGGCTTGGGGATCTACTGAATTGCTGCTGCCACCAACCAACTGTTGTTGAGGTTGATACTGAAGTTGGTGGTACATTTGATTAGAATTGAGATAGTTTGGACTGATGCTTCTATTGCTAGGAGCATGAGATAAAAATCCATTAGATCTCACAGCATCTGAACTGTTAGTCGGATACCAACTAGCAGCTATTCCAGGAGGTGATGAACTAATGCTTGTGGCTGGAACTTGCTTTTCATTTACAGTTTGAGGCCGCTGCATCATGATTAATGGTTCCCTGGCTACTCCAGGTTGAAGGTTCTTAAAATCACCTCCAGCAGGCATATATCGTGCTTCAGACTTAGCAGGTGGGGGTGACAATTGCAACGGTGATGCCAGTGAATAAGAAACAGAAGGATTAGATCCTGCACTTGGCCACCTTTTATCAGCTGGTACAGTAGCCTGTTGGGGCTTCACCCATTCAGACTTAGATTGGATTCTCTTTAGAGGTTGCATATTTCTATTACTAGAATCTGAAGATACTCCAATCGTCATTGCAGCCTTTGTATAGTTAAAATCCTTATCATCTTTTTGGGGTTGATTTGGTAAAGGAACAGGTTTTGATTGTGGCCTTGAGCTCTGACTTGCAACTCCTGACTGCTTAACATTGTTAATAATAGAAGGATCATCGGTTTCCTCTGGTTTTGGTGGAGCAGATGGTGGATCAAGTTTCAACTCTCTCAAGGTCTCTACAGCCTTATCAAGATCACCCTCACAGTTAACAATCGCTCTTTCAACCTCCTGTTTCGAGCAATCATACCTGGTTACCATATCTGCTATCCGAGCAAGCTCATCGGATATGTCAATTTTCAAATTGCCCCTACCTAGGTTTGTATCCTTGTTACCATCTGCTTCTTCACCACCTTCAAACAGCCACGCTACTGATTCCTCCACCCTGCCTTCATTTAATATCAATGCCATTGTTGCCCTTTCATGAGAAAATCCCATTGCCACAAGCTGTTGAGAAAGTGACTCCAATTTCCTTGACATAAGATAACCAGTACACCGCTCAAGCAATTCCTGTGCCCTCCTTTCCTTCTGCCGTTGATGTTTTCTCTCATTCTTCTGGCGGACTTTCTCTCGCTTGTCATTATCAGCTCCTGGTACTGATTCCAGTCGAACATGGACATTAGAACTTTTCTCTTTATGTTCATCAGACTCACCAGACCAACTACCATTGTTTGAAACAGAATCATACTCAACACTAGCAACCACTGAGTTGACAGGATGTTCATCTGTCTCATCTATGTTCCGAAAACGACCATTAGAATGTACTGGTGAGGTGGGTGTTGGTGCCATGTCCAGGGTATGGAATGTTCCTAATAAGGGGTTATACGCACTTGCTGGAACACCAGCTACTGCATTACCAGATCCTGTAGGCTTTGCAGAAGCCTTCTGAGCTTCCTTGCTAGCCTTTCTGTCTTTAGACTTGGATCGGGATGCGGGAGACATCATTAGGAGTCAATGGCCCTGTAACATTTAAAGAAAACATGTTACAGTACATTGCTTTTTAATTGACTACCAAATCAAGATTACATGAATAAACAAAGACAAACACAAACCAATTGGCCAAAGAAAGTGAACAAGCCAAACAACAAGTACATGTTAAAATAATTAAACAAAACCAAACAGTTTATCTTCCTGTTCATACACCTTAATATATGTTAAAAGAAACTTTGAGGAATATGAGAAGAGGGAGGGGAAGGGTTTCCTGTTCATACACCTTAATATATTTTAAAGAATTTAACTTCATCTATATGTGCAACTACAGAAATTTGTACAATTACACAACCAATGTGACAACAAAAAGCTAGATCCCTCTCTTCATGTGCATGTCACAGTATCCAAATTGAGGATGTTTCAGTTGAATTTACCAGAAGGATGCACAACACTAGTTACTAGTTTTTCACACAAAACTGAGAGTGCAAGTGTCACATAGTCCAGCAAGTACCATTTTTTCACACAAGTTCACCAATTCAATCACACCCAAATTTACAAACAATCAACGGTAAAAGACAAAACACCACCATTCTATGTTCTCTCGTCTTCTACCATTCCACCTGTACATTAATCAGCAAAGTACACGTAAAAATAATGGTCTTCAAAGTTCCAAGGGTAGAATCATAGAGACACACGCCAAAGCTTGTAGTCTAACTGAAACAAAAACCTAACATTCTTCCAAAAGGCCATGACTTGATGACTCTCCCAATTTTTCAAAATTTTCACACGATCATCCATCCCACCCCTATCAAAAAACTCAAACTTTGAGAACCAAACATGTCTATCCAAACACAAAAAATGAACTTTCCGGCATAAACAAACTTATTGCCCCAATGGGCACTAAATACAAAATAAAAAAAACTATAATCACACACATCCCATTAAAAAAAACGCAATCAAGGTCAAATGAACAAGAATCATCACACTATTCCCTCTCAAGGATCCATGATATTCATACTTCCCCAATCCAAATTCCAGACAGAACCGAAATCCCACAAAAGGAAAAATGCGGAATTCGAATTGCCGAATTCCACGATTGCACAAAACGCGAAACCAAAACACGCGGTTCTCGGTCCCCCGACACAACCAACAACGAGGCGAATTACCGAATTCCACGACAGAGGATCATAGCTTCGGTTTGAGATTGAAAAGAGAGAGAAAGCGAAAAACAGGAACATGAAGAAGAAGAAGAACCAACCTGGGGTTTCGGAAATGGGAGCGTTGATGACGACGGAGGGATCGCTGTTGAATGGCGAAATCGTTAGAGAGAGAGAGAGAGAACAAAGATAGAGAAAAAGAGAGATAGGTTTTTCGAGGCTCAAACTGAATTTGGAAGAATTAGGGTTTTGAAGAAACAGAGATCTGAAAAATAATAAAAACAACGAAATATATTTTATCAAATAAAAAACATTAAAAGAGAAAAAGGAAAGAAAAATAAACTCTATAAACGGAAGATAATCATCGTATAGATCATTAATACATTTTTTATTAAAGATCATGCATACAAATTTTAAAGAGAATAGAATGGTTTTTTTAGGCAAAATAATAGAATAGATAATAACGTGTTTCTATTATGTAAATGTTTTCGATTTCAATTTAAAATAAATAAATAAATTTAGAGAGTAAAATAAATAAGAGTTTAAATGTTTATGGTGTAATAAAAAAAAACCTGATACATGTAACAAAAATAAAATAAAGAGTGTGTATTATTTTTTACGTCTTAGAAAGTGTGTATTAAAACTCTGTTTTTAATAAATATCATACTAATTAATAATATTTTTGTTTCAAATTGATTGATAATTAAATATTGAAAAAAAATATTGACTAATGTTCTTAATTATTTTGATTTTGTTCTCTAATAAATATATTTATTGAAATAAAAAATAAAAAAATTGTCCCCAATAAATTTTGTTGTCTTTAGAAATACTACTTTCTTAATACTGAAACATCAAGGAGTATGATTTATTAAATAAATACACAAAAATAATTAAAATTGGAAATGTTTAAAATTTCCTTTTTAATTATATAAAGATAACTCAGAAGATAAATATAAAATAAATAAATGATGTGATAAAATAATACTATAAAAAAAGATAATATTATTATATGAACTATGAAGCGTAGATTTGTAGTATGAATAATACGAGGAAGGAATAGGAATGAAATAAGTTTTTGGAGTAGAAAGTAGCGGTTAACATGAAACTTTTGGAAACTCAGTGTGCACCGTGGGAGCCTCCTAAATTAGCGCTTCGTGGGAGGGGAAGACACGCGCACACACGCACGCACGCACACTTCAAACACACGACAAAACAAAAAAAAAAAACAAAACTTTCCTACTTTGCTTCTTCGTCTTCTTCAACGTTAATCCTGTTTTGTTCCCCTTTATATAAAGCAAACTGGGCTTTGGCCTTCTTCTCCAACCGTTTTTTTTTTCTTTTCTTTTTTCTTCACAACATGAGGAAGAAACTAGATACTCGTTTTCCTGCGGTATGCTCTCTCTTTCCCTCTGCTTTTGTTCTGTTTTTCATGTAGAAAACATTGTTCCGTGTTGTTTTGCATTCTATTGATTGTGAGTTGTTTATGTTTGACATATGTTTTTTGTGTGTGTCATTACATTTGTTTTGTTGGAGTTGGTTGTTTTGTTTTCCTTCTTTCCCCTGCCTTTTGAATTTGTGTCATTTATGTTTTAATGTGCAAACGTGCTTTGTATTAACACTTGAGGCTATGGAATTGTTGTTACGATACTCTTTGGCCACGGATTGTTGACTTTGTTAATGAATTCGTTGTTAAAGTTAATGTTTTTCTGGTCAGTATTGTTTGAAGAACTATAAGATTGTTGTTATTTTGGAGGTGAAAGGGGAATGGGGAGCCCGATGTTGAATTTTGATGCAGTGCAATATATTTAATCAGAAACGAAAAAAAAATGTTTTGAAGTTGTGATTGATTCACATTTTAAATCTTTTTTATTATGACTATCTTAACTTGGGAGATTTTGTTGGTATAATTTCATTTTCGTTTTTATGTTTACTTAGTTTGGAAATAGTTGTTGTCCTTGTAAAGTATCCACATGCTTTGGTTTGCTTGTGGAATATCAATTACCTTTGTTTACTCAGTTTTAATGTGGTATTTTGTGTATATTTCTTTTTTAAAAAAATCCCTGAATTTGGTCCCTCTCAAACACTGGGATTTTTTGAGATGTAGATTAACCACTACCTGTTCTGTAGCTATATTAGAAATGATACTTTAGGATAGTTGTAAAGCTAAGCAAATTGCTTTGTAAGACATAAGTGTTTGCAAAATTACTTCCAAATTTGGATGTTATTCTTTGACCTTCGGAGAAGGGATTGCTTATTCTTTTGTTAAAACTAATGTTTCCAAGTATTTCCATACTAAAATTCTGGAAGAACATCACACATGCTCAAACAGAATACTACATCATCATCAATAACAAAATTCTTTTCCCACTAGGTGGGGTTGAATATATGTGGATCAAACAATGCCACAATGCCCTATTATAAATCATGTCCATAGGCTAATCATTTATCTATAAACAGTTTTTCTTGGTCTCTCTCTATCTCTAACTAAGGGACTACCCTCCATCTGTTGTTCTTTCTTTATTCGGATTCTATAACTTTTTTCCACACATACCTAAACACTCAGTTTTTTTTTTTCCTTTTAACTGCTTATGTATTTAATTATTTATGTTTAGTTGAAAGTTTATTTCTTCAAAAAACTTGGGTACAATTCCTTATGTGTTGTTTTTGCTTGTCTCCAATAAGAATTGAGAAGATTCACCTCAGTAATTAGCAAATGCCAAATTCTTTTAATGCACACTTTTATTATGCAGATTACTGAGGTAAAACTCCAATTCTAATTGGAGAACAGTACAAACAGTGCCTAAAGTACTATATCTAAGTTTAATCCTTATTTCTTTCTTCATTCATTGCAGTGTAATTTCCTTAATTGCGTCAAATTGAATCCCCTTCTATCCACCACGATTTAGTTTACATCATTTTGGAAACGACTGTGTAATCTTATTGAATTGATTATTGACAGGCTAGGATTAAGAAAATTATGCAAGCTGACGAGGATGTAGGGAAGATTGCAATGGCTGTGCCTCTTCTAGTTTGTAAGTAGTTTTTCATGCATGTTCTAGGGTGTTTTTTCTTCTCTGGAAAAAAGATTTTTATATTGTGCATTTTGGAGTTTGTATTGAATTACCTCTGATTTATTATGATATTTGTTTTCATGTGTTGCAGCTAAAGCACTAGAACTATTTCTGCAAGATTTGTGTGATCGAACGTATGATATAACATTGAAGAGGGGGGCAAAGACTATGAATGTTTTTCATTTGTAAGTGAATTATTTTCTTGGCTCAAATTTGTGTCCATGACAAGTTTCTTTCTTTTCGAGGGGGGTTATTACTGTGCACTTGGAAGAACATAAGATCTGCAATTCTAATGATAATATGCCCAGTCTCATTAAATTTCCCTCTTGTGCCTTCCATTTATCACATGTACAAACATGATTAGACATGTAAATGGCATCTACGGAAGAAAATGTGGGGATGCTCTTGCTTTTGGAACATGTGCTGTTTGTTCTAGTGTTTACCTTCACTTTCTGGTTTCTAAAATGTTAAGAGCTACTTTGCAGAAAACAGTGTGTGCAGACTTTTAATGTCTTTGATTTTCTAAAAGATATTGTCACCAAGGTTCCTGATTTAGGTGGTTCTGTTACGACTGGTGATGACCATACGATCACTAAGAGGAGGTTTGTGTTCTGGTTAATACTCTTGTTACTTGGAACATGTTTTTTGTATGCTGAATTTTGTTTCTTTTATATTAGGAAAGTTGCTAAAGACGATGATAATGACAATCATGAGGAGTCCAAGAGAAATAACAAGGTAATATTGTCAACTGTATTCAATTACTTCTTAGTAGTTAGCTAAGAGATGCAACATTCTGGCAACTGCTTGATGTTAAATATTATCTAATTAATGAAATTTATTTTTCTCATGATTTGCACAGCCAGAGGCTGGACATAGCAGTGGCAGAGGAAGGGGTAGGGGTAGAGGAAGGGGTCGTGGCCGTGGAGTTAAAACTGTAAATCAAGAGATGAGTTCACATGTCAAGTGTGAAGATGATTGTGATGTATTGAAGCAAGATGAGAACCATACTCTAAGCAATGAAAGCATGGAAACTGTGTTAGAACATGAAAAAGTTAAGCAGAGTTTCTCAGTAAGCAAACCGACCAAAGTGGTCATTCGAAATTTTGACTTAAATTTGGATCCAGATGAGAATATCGATTCATTAGACACACCAACTTCTGTCCCAACTAGTTCATCTGCAAAATCAGTGTCAGAAGAGAAACAAGAGGAATACCCTGGGTGGTCCTTGTCTGATATGGAAAAAATGACCATTGATCCTATTCAACTAGCTAACTTAAATGGAAGGATTGATGAAGATGAAGAGGATTATGATGAAGAAATGTAGATGAACCTATGTTGGTTTATTCATTAGTTTTCATATAGGCCAGTCATTAGAAAATACTTATGGAGAAATTAGAGTAGATTTTTTAGGAGCAGTGTTAGACAGATGATCCTTACTTAGTAGTTTAGGAAGGATAGGGCATTGAAAACTCTCCTTATAACCATTGTTTTAGGTTAAAAGTGGAGATATAGATTATTCCAATTAGAAATATTAGCAAGTATAGTTATTTGAGAAATTTTAATCTCATGTAGGTATTGCCTATGGTAGGCACTACATTAAGATTTTGAGTGTGCTATGGCTCAAAATCTTACGGGGATGCATCCTTTAGGCAATGCATATTCACGTACTTATTTGTTATGAGTTTGGTCTCTCTTATCACACACTTGCATCTAGCTAGCTTCTCATCGTATCACATCATTTTTCAATGCGGAACTAACTCACTGCTCTGGCAACATGATTTGCATGAAAAGAAGAAAAGAATAAGACTTTATTAGAAATAAAGTAATATTATTTAGATGAATAAAAATAGAAAGGAAATCAGCGTAGAAATTTATTATTTGTTTGTTGCAGTCTTCGGAAAACAATGTGGGTTATGCAGTACTATCGTCTCAAATTATAAGCAAGGCTTCATGAAATGAAATAGAAAATGTACAATAATCTCAAATTCTTACACAACCTTACAAACAAATTATACAATATTGGCATTACATGCCACCGTCTATTAATTCAGACACGGAAAAATAAGAGCAACTCTTAAAGGTATGGCACTTTGTAAGTTACTTCAAGTTGCAATACACGATAATATCAAAAATAAAAAACAAAGTTGAAAATATGAAAACTATTTTAACAAAATTGAAAGTCAAAATGAAAATAAAAAATACTATTACAAACCAAACACAATCTTCATTTTTAGTTTAGTTTTTTTTTTAAAATATTTTCATTTAAAATGTTTTTAAAAATTAAAATAAACGTAGTTTTAACTGTATTTTTTTTATATATAAAAATAAACACAGGAAACAGTAAACCAAATGATAAAGTAGGCATAAATGACAAATAGCTTCAGACTTAATTTAAATTAATATTCGAATATATTTGACTATATATAGGTGAACAAAGCAGAGATAAGTTTTCCCTAGTATTCTACTTATTTTTATGGATTAATATTCCGATTATCTTCCTCTATGAAATATCTTTAAAAAGTGGCTAACCCCGTTTACTTCACGCAAAAAGTGTGGGAAATCGATGACTACCATATTTATTGATTTTTTCTTTGTTGTGGACGTACGTGAAAAAGAATAATCATCAATATATGTTACTTCCTAACCACTGATTCAAAAACCAGGCTTACGTAATGATTTGCATGGATGGTTCAAATGTATTTAATATTTATATTACTGGTAAAATATATATATATATATATATATATATTTTTTTTTTTTCAATGTGTAATTATCGTTGGTTCAAGAAAATTTTATTAAATAAATTATTATCAATTAACATGATAAAGTCTGACACAGTGACAATTTTTTAAATTATAAGAGTTACATGGTTGCAGTTGGGATAAATTACTACATTAATAATTAAGCATAGATATATATAGTAATTAATTAACTTCATCCTTTATATTTTGGGGGCAATTGTGGCACAACATCGAGATTTAGCACCTGAACTATAGAGTGCAGGTTTTTTTTTTTTTTTTTTTTAAGTAATGTGAACTACGAATGTTTTGTCTTCATTCTTGAGCAAGTTGTGATTTGTGAAACTGTGAAAACTACCGTTATATGTTTGATAGAGATATAAGAAAAAGAAAATGGAAATAGAGGATGGGTAGAAAATGATAGAGTATATTTCATGATATTAAAAAAATTTACAAAGATGATAAAGTTATTGTAAATGAGAATAAGAATAATACATTCACGTGTGGTAACAAAATTTTATACTATTAAAAAATTATAATTTTTATTTATTTATGATAAGTCATATAAAATTATTTTTTAAAAGTTAAATAAATAAAAATGAAAAGCACTACCTTCTCATTGCAAATTATTTACCAATCTATATTATACTACGTTACTATTCAGTTCATAGTTGATTTAGACTCCCGGGAAGCCGAGTTGTCAATGAATTTTTTCTTATATTTTTCATTTTCTGTTTTTGTTAATTTATTTTCTAAAATGATTAAAAAATATAATTTCGTCCCTTATTTTTCCATAATTTTATTTGTTCTTGTAACTTTCAACATTCATTTTAGTTGTTTGAATGTGAAATTTGAGTCAATGAATTATAATTTTAAATTTAGGTGCTTGAACTTTTGGTGGAGTTATTTTATGTGTTGTAGCTAAATTTGTTAGAAACATTAGATTAGATGACAATATACAATTTATTTGATTGATGTAGTTTTCAAAAGAGATCAATTTACTTAATTTCAATACTCGATCGATATTCAGTAAATAAATTTGCATCTTATGACTAAAAAGGAACATTTGTTCATCATATATCACAAACGAGAATGAATATATTGATAATATTATGCAGCGTGGATAGCTCTATTACTTATTAAAGACACACATAGAAAGATATAAATAAGCAACATGTAGCGTTACTATATAAAGCTACATTTATTCCATACAAACATATAAGATAGTCTAAATATGCCGAAACCTTCACCTTGTGGCCAAGCTAGACCTGAAAAGAATCATAACGAAGAAACAACAAATTAGTTATAGAATTAATTATAATTGTCTAAACCCTAATTAAAGTGGATCGAAGGTGCATAAGTCTAAATATACACATGAAGATGATTAATTACGAGGGCGAGCTTGAATTCAAGGAGCTGCTTGGAGTTTGGCCCTGGCCCCACCAACACTTGAGTTTCATACACATTTTTCTTTTCACCATCTTTTGCTTCCAAAGTGATGTAGTATTTGAACCCTGCCACCACTTGTTCCTGTGCTCTTATCACCTTCACTAACCTCAGATTGACATGCTGCATGCATGTGTATTTTTTTAGAAGACACATAAAATGTGTCTTCTAAATATGTGCCATTGCCCACAGTTATAGAAGACACATTACACTCCCGATATGAAGCTTAATTTTTTTATTTTTGACAACAAGCTCAATTTGTTAGAAACATTTTTTTTTAACTGTTTTGTTAGAAATATTAGATATGACAGTGTATAATATGTTTGATGGAGTTCGATCAATTCCTTGTGTGTGTTCGTTTAATTGTTTAATTTGCATCTTTCGATTAAAAAAAATACTACTAAAAAAGAACATTTGTTTCATCCGTGTGTATATATATATATATATATAACTACATTTATTCCATACAAAACACATAGCGTAACATAGTCTTGATAATTAAATATGACGAAACCTTCACTTGCATCCAAGGTGATCACCTGGAAAAAAAAAAAAGATGAAAGAAGCAGATATTAATTAAATTTAATTAAGAATCCCAATAAACAACAAATTAGTTATAGAATTATATATAATTGTCTAAATCCTAATTAAAGTGGATAGAAGGTAGTAGTACATACTTGATAGGTAAGGCTAGGTACATAATTAAAGAGGATTAATTAATAGGGACGAGATTGAATTCGAGGAGTTCTTTGGAGTTTGGCCCTGGCCCCACCAACACTTGAGTTTCATACACATTTTTCCTTTCATTATCTTTTGCTTCCAAAGTGATGTAGTATTTGAACCCTGCCACCACCTGCTTCTGTGCCCTAATCACCTTCACAAACTCCAGGTTGACATGCTACATGTACATTTCAATTTAATACTTAATATTGTAAATTGTAACAATAAAATTGAAGTTGAAAATTAATAAAGAAAATGTACATACATGTTTTTGGTTGTGTTGATCAACAGCAAAATGAGCGAGTTCCTGTATCTCGAGGCTATTGGGAGGGACATCGACAATGCCACCTGGTGTGGTCACCTGCTTGAATTCGAGGAGTTCCTCGAATTTCAACCATTCCTTAACCCACACTTTCGCTACATATTCCTTTTCAAATTCACCATCCTTTGCCTCCAAAGTTATGTAGTATATCGTGCCAGCAACAAGCTGCTGTTTTGCACTAATCACCTTCACAAACTCCAGAACCGCATTCTGCATGCAATATTTCAATTAATATTCATGAATGAATGAGAGAAATCAATTAATTAATTAATTAAGAAACCTGTTTTTTGTTGTGTTCTTGAACAGCAAAACGAGCGAGCTTCTCTATATCGATGTTATTGGAAGCTCCAGGAACGTCAGTAATGCCACCAATTAAGGGCTTGCGCTTGAATTGGAGCACCTCCTTGGAGTCAAGCCATGACCTCACCCACACCGTCGTTTCATACTCATTTTTCTTTCCATCACCATCTTCTGCTTCCAAGGTTATGTTGTATTTGAATCCTTCCACCACTTGCTTCTCTGCCCTAATCACTTCCACGAGCTTCAGATTCGCTTTCTGCATCTCCAATTAAATTAAAAATCAAATTATTAAGAGAAAGAATGCATGTGTGTACCAAAATCTAAACAATGAAAGAAAACCTCTTTTTTGTTGTAATCGTCAACAGCAAAGCGAGCGAGATCCTGGATCTCGACGCTGTTTGGAGGCACATCGGTGCTTCCACCTTCTTGTTGCTCTACTGCTGTTGCCATTTCTCTCTTCCTAGCTTATATGTGCAATGTGCAGTGTGCAGTGTGCATGACTCTCTCTATTCCATCTCTATTTATAGGAACAATATCAAAGTTAATTTATCTCCTTTTGGTTCATCATTTTGAGTGGTAAATAAAAAAAAGACAAACTTCAATCTTCCTACATTTTGTTTTTTGTGCATCTCGAGGGTTTATCACGTGTTTAAAATACAGATAAGGTTCAATCCGTAAGCAAAAATCACGTTTGCCAATTCGTGACCATACACGCGCTATTATGGATATGAAAAGAAGATATCATATTAAATTCTCGTTACAAATTAATAGCACCAGAAAAAAAAGTTGGATAAATCATAAAATGTATTCAGAATACTTGTGGAAATATATAAATAGAGGCATATGAACACCAATTAATAAATTAACTTCCAACTTGATATTTTTTTCTTTTATGATGCATGGCATGGGATGGGATGCTGAACCAATGAATGCTGCTAATAGCTAGCAATTGCTGATGATGACGTATCAACCATATAGTATTATTATTTATTAGTTGGCCATAAAGTCTCGTCGGCAACTCCATTATTTGCTTCCACGCAATGGTACGTGGCCATTATTTGTGAACGCAAGATTTATATATGGACGTGAAAAAAGAATAATAGAAATGCTAGCATCAATGAGACTCTCTTTCGTACCATTTTCCTTCGGAGTTGTTGAATGAGTTTTCTAACAAAAAAAAAAAAATCTTACTTATCTTTATTTGTGGGTTACATGTGATTTTGGATTTAGATTATTTAAAATTGGAAGAAGTTGTTTCTTGTTTAATATAAAAGTGAAAAATAAAATATTTATAAATTAAGTAAATAATTTGTTAAAAAAATACTCTCATTAGATAAAAAAAAATTAATTGAATTTGGATAGATTGATTTGATGTATCATTTAAGAATTCTCTGAACCAATCTATTTTGAAGTATAATACTCAAACATCTCATTACATTTATAAGTGGGATATCAATCTATTTAACGGAATAATTGTATTTAATTTTTTTTTTATGAGTGAGTTTCTAAGTAAAATTTATTTAATTAATTTATAGAAATTATTTTTATATAGTTTCTCTAAAAAGATGGATGAATTTCTATGCAAAATTTAATTTTAATTTATCTAAAAGCTCATTTTTTTAATTATTTCTTATTTCTTCTCATGAAAATACTTTTGTTAATCAAACTCTTTTAAGACACTACCAAAAATATGAGTGGTCAATTAATTCATCGGTCAATAAATGAGGATCCGTAATGGTTATGGAAGACTGATCTGTCATATGGTTGGTTGGTTCAGCAATACTAATTAGCTCCATAAATTATACTAGTTTTGTAATAGATTACGGCCAGGGTATAAGAGAAGGCTCTTTTTTTTACATAATTATTAAAATATTTAATTTTTAATAAATTTATTTAATAAATAATAAATTTTTAACAAAAGTATTTATTATTATTTTTATGTATAAAATTAGATATATAACTTATTACTAAAAAGAAAATTAAATAAATATTAACTCTATTTTTTTTATACATTTTACTTTATTAATATATTAATATATCATGCCAAATACACTGTGCATGGTATTTCTCCCTTCCTTTCTCCGTGTTTTTTTTTTTTTTTTTTGTTATTTGTTAGAATTTGTGTAGGAAATTACAAGAGATAATTAGCTTCAACCTTGATATCTATCTTTTTGGGCATTTATGGACACATCTCACCCAAAATTTAGCACGTGTTTCTTAATTCGTTGTGAAATATGTCTCCATTATTCAGTAAAAGAAGTGAAAGCTACAACATATATATTGGATCCATCCGCATTGAAAAGGGTTACCGGTGCACTCTTCGTTTTGGGGCAATTGTCCCCACAGTATATATATATATATATAATTTTTTTTTTTTAACTTTCGGATCTTTATTAATAACATTTTTTTGCACCCACTCAAAAATAGGTATTAACCTTAAAGATATATTTTTTTTTAAATGGAGACAAAAAAGTTGTAGAAAATAAAAGAGAAAATGAATTTATATATATAAATAAAAGGTACGTAGTTATAATTTATAGAAATGTAGATAGAGTTCAATTTTCTGAGTTTTTATTGCCCTATATATGTGTTTTATTACATGTAGTTTCTCTTGTGATCATGATATATATATTGAATAAATTTGAATCTTATGAACTTAATTGTCATTAAAAAAGTAAAGGTTAAAATATGCTTTAAGTCTTTATTATTATTTTTTTTTTTTGGATCACTGATATGCAGCTTTGATAGCTACAATTATTCCATACATACATATACATACGTGGTTACCTATACAGTTAAGCAGAGATCGAAAGAGGATTAATATTAGTGTATTTTGTTTCCCAGTACTTATATAGTATTAATTTAAGATTGATAAAAAAAAATACAGTACTAGTTTAAGTTTCAATTTTCAACATAATAATTCTAACGCATTTAATTTTGACAAATGAATAGGTATTTGCTATTTGCACTTCACATTTTTGTTGAGTATACCCAATTTTAACAAAAGTCCAGCTAAATCATCCAACACTAAGGAGTCAACATCTAATATTAAAGCTGCACAAATATACATTTAAACATTATCCATTGAATTAAATTATGCAGTAAAAATTAACATAATCATTTAAAAATTAGCATATACTTATTTCATTTGATCTGTTTTCCCTCTCTATTACATTTGAAATTAAAAAAAAAAAGATTTACCAAATATTCAAAAGATTTATTTTATCACGTCCTAAAATATTTAAAACTTATCATCATCGCTATTAAGAGTTATCATATCACCATGATCACTACCGCTAACATGGTCACCGCTATCGCTACCAACATGGTCACTGCTATCGCCACCAACATAGTCACCGTCACTGTTACCATCATGGTCGTCGTCCTTGTTGTTGTCGCCAACAACGGCAACAATGAGGACGATGACCATGATGGTAGTGATGACGATGGCAATAATGACGATGATAACCATGTTGGTAGTGGTGATAGTTGTCTTAGCAGCAACAAAGGAAACGATGACCATGATGGTAGCAATGATGGTGGCCCTAGCAATAACCATGCTGGTAGTGATGGTGGCAGTAGTCATGGTGATGAGGACAACTCTTGGTGATAAATCTTTAATATTTTAGGATGTGATAAAATAATTCTTTTGAATATTTGATAATTTTTTTATTCAATAAGGAGGGAAGCATAAAGATCAAATAAAGAATATATATGTTAAATTTTAAATGATTATATTAATTTTTATCATGTAACACGTTCTCACGTAAAAATATATATAACATCATTAAAATGTTACACACATTTAGTACCATATCATTATACTCTTTACAATTACTACAGGTTTCTTTGTTAACTTAAGCAATGTTGTAGGTAGGTACCTCTATTGTTAGCTCGCACCAATTCGAATTTGTGCAGTTCAGACCAATACACATATCGATTCAAGGTACTCATTTGTTGCTCTGGATCGATCATTCTGTCATAATGTATTTTTGTTCTTTTGGTGTACAACAATAACAACAATAAAAATCGAATTTAAATATACATCTATTTCAATCTCTCATACATACTGGGTTAGAATATGAATCATCACCACCCATACGTATTTTAAAGGAAACATGCATAAATACATAATCAATGATTATTATAATTCCACTGGGAATATTTATTTGTAGTAGTTAATACTGAAATAGAATGCCAAGCATGCACACCCGTACACCGTTTATAGTACTTAATAGCCACATTATTTATTCAATACATACATACATATAATATCATGTGGCTAAGGTAGCCAAATTGAATCTTCCGTAACCTGAAAAAACATGAAAGACAGCATTTAATAATCGATCAAGATCCATAATATTTGAAATCAAGAAATCCATCAAATACTCATATTTTTATTCAGTTTGAAAAAGATGTAACCAAGGTTATATATGTAAAATACTACCTGGAGGCTAGACAGAGACCGAATGAGGATTAAGAGCAACAGTGAGGGGCTTGAATTCCTGAAGCTCCTTGAAGTTCAACCATGCTTTCTCCAACACCTTTGTTTCATACACTTTTTTCGTCACACCATCATTTGCCTCCAAAGTTATGTAGTATAAGGTCCCAGCAACAATCTGCTGCTTTGCACTAATCACCTTCACAAATTCCAGAACCGCATTCTGTATTCATAACACAGTCAAAATTGGCATGAGTTACCTATGAAATTTCATTTTAATCATTTAATTATACAAATCGATCTAAAATTATTCAAAGGGGAAATACTCCCTTCTAAACACAATTTTTTTTTCCATAAATTAGCAGAACAAGATTCAGGAAGTCAATTATCAGAACTACGATCGAAGAAACTAATCTCACTTTGGATTCTCTCAAATCAATCATGTGATCCACTACCAAATTAACATAAAGCATAATTAAGATCTTACGATCGAGTAATTAAGTTGACTTTAAATGAAGAAAAGGAAAAACGATAAAAAGAAAACCTCTTTTTTGTTGTGTTCATGAACAGCAAAGCGAGCGAGATTCTCAATATCTATGCTGTTCTGAGCTCCAGTGATGTCGGTAACGCCACCCACTGCTGCCATGTCTCTGTGTCTATCTCTTCCCTTCTATGACTTTTATTTATTTATAATATCGTTGTCGAAGAGCTAGTCAAATACTCAAATGCGCCTGATTTTTATTTGTTTTTTATTATTGCATGCGTGTCACGTTTGACCAATCGATTTTTCTCCGTATGTAATATGTTTCTGTGCATGATCCAAGATTTCGTTCAACCTTAATATATAAAATAAGAATAATTTTGTGATGTAATAATAAAAGAAAAAAGTGATGGTTCAAGAGATAGGCTTATCAGAGGCTATATGGGCTAAGAAGTACAGCCAGCCTGTAATCCCTCCACCGTCGATCACTGCTCTGTGAAGAGACAGTCCCACGAGGTGCCCCCAAGTCTAGGAACCATGAAACCTGAGCTTTCGGTCAGGTCTCATCACAAGGCTCAACTCTCGACTTGGAGTGGGCAGGCCAGCCTGGTGCAGCCCCCAACCCAAGCTTGCAAGCCAAAGCTTTGTCCCAACACCTTAGGGTCCCCACTTGGGTTACAAGCTGACGTTACACAACTCGACATTCTATGTTGCTTTTTAGGGAATTATAAAGGACTGGTTGTATAATATTCTAAATGATATGGGACTTGTAAAGGCCAATCTTAATAGATAATCTAAGTTGGAATATGGGAACTTGATTGAATCCTCCCCATAACACTAACCCCAAAATATTGTTGTTGATGAAATGATTTCCCCTTACAAGTAAATGATCTTACCCCTCTATTGTGTGACATGCATGTGTCCTACGAATTCGAAGTAACAGATTATAGAGTTGGATCAATTGGTGAGTTCAGAATGAATCTGTCACATACTTTTTCTTATTAACAGATTATGAAGTTAGAGAACCAACCCTGTTGATATTATCAGATTTGGTATCTGGGATGTGTGCAAAACAGAAAATCTGTTTAATTTGGTGGATACAATTGGTGAGCAAGGGCGGTAAAATGCAGATGAATGAATGTTAACATTAAAAATCTTATGGAGGGTAATACTTATTTTGGTCAGACAGTGAACATTATGTTACAATACTAGAGGGCTAACTCTTACATTCTATAGTTAATGGATAGTCATTCATTTTTTTTTTTTCATTTTCTTTTTTAACATTTCATTTTTCATCTATTTATTACAATTTTTTTTTTTGGGTACAAATGTTGCAAAAGTATTTAAGTAACTTTATCTCAGGAGGAATGTAAGCATTTTTGTAGCAAGTAATGAAAGGACTAAAATAATAATAATAAAAAAAAAAACCTAGAACCCGTTAAATCGGTGTTCAAAAAGCGCGAAGCTTGGAGCAGCGTTTATGATGGCGGTTCCACTGTCGGAAAGCGAATCCGTTGAGAACAGAACATTCCTTTCACAGTTTTACTCTCATTACCTCCGAAATCGAATCCACGCTCTTTATCCCTACTTCTCCAGCTTCAGATCAACCCAGCGTCGGGAATGTTTCCCTCTTCCGTTACCCTCCTCTTCACTCGACTCTCCCGTGTAAGTTCATTTTACTCTTCACTTCCATAAAATAAACGATAAATTAATGAATATCATTTGTGATTTGATCCTCAACTCCGTTTCTATTTCTATATGAAGCGAATGAATGAATGAATGGATGTTATAGTTTTTGAGGTTTGGTGTTGGGTTCCCTTGCAGGTTCTTGACCAAGAGATCTAGAGTGCACGATGTAGTGGATGATATTTTAGAGCGTGTTTTGATTATTTTGCATAACATCCAAAAAAATCTCCAGTTTTGGCAGTGCAGAGCAAAGGTTCTGTTTTTGCATTTCTCGTCATTTTGTTTTGTTATCTCTCTATACACTATACAGGTTATTTTGGATAAACTTATCTGTAAACACGTATAGGAGAAGAAAATAAGAAGAAGAAAAAAAAAAAAAAACTAAATAAGCTTATGCATAAGTTAAGAATATGCTTTTGGAGAAGCTAATATGATAGAGCTTTTATAAACTAGCTTACGGAGAAACTTATTTTATTTTTCTTTCTTATATTCTCCTCCTATAAATATTTTTACTTTTTTTTTTTTTTATCTAAATAAGCCCTATAGTTCACACTATGTCCGTTCTGGAAATAGTTACACTGCTTATTTGTTTAAAAATTCAGAGGTCAGATTCTGAGAAGGCACGTTTCATGATTTTTGAGAGGGGTCCAAGGGCTTTTATTGATGAAACAGTTAAGTTGGTGCGTGGATACTCTGCTCAGGGTTCGTCCACAAAGAATCTGAGCCAATCTGCAGCTGACTATATCGACGAGAGAGTAGGCTTTTTGAGTAGCTTAAGATATTCGCTCGCCACATTTTTGGCTCAGGTTTGCTTTGTCCAAGTTGTTGTTTCCTTGTTTTTGAATCACAATAGTGTTTCATATTAGAATGAATATAATTTGCTTGTCTCCTTCCTTTGTTATTATATGATTCCATCACACTGACGTTATTAATCTTCATATTTGTTGAAAAGAAAATTTGGAATGACCGAATTATTATGAAGCTGGTGTTGTATCTTGCATGTTTTTTTAGCAGCTTCTGTTTTTCACCAATTGACCTAGTTTTGCTCTTGTGTACTTTCGCCCTTTTTTTCTTCCTGTGGCACCATTATTGATGTCCTTAAGGGAATTCCTTTAATTGGCCTTCAGAGGGATTATGAGGATAGGTCTGACAGGATAGGTCAGTCAGCATAGAATTGAAGCTAAATTGTTTAAATGTAGATGTGGGATTCACGTTCTTTTGGCATATCACATGATTTTGTAAGAATAGACCAGTGCTATCAATGACAGATGGCGGAACATGGTGGAAGACTGAAGTTCTGCCATATAAACATGTCATTGCGCCTTATGGCAGGCCTCTCTTTACAAATTGCCTATGGCAGTTGACAAAAAATTCACCACGCCATTCTGCTCTGATGGCCACCATTTAACAACACTAGTGTAGACAAATATTTATGGTGAACAGATGCAATGTACACTTATGAACTCACCTGTAGAAATAAAAAAATTATAAATATTGAAGAATTTCTTATCAACTTTCACTTTGTAAAATGGCAATATGACATCAATTTTCTGATATTACTTCAAATTTGAAACTTCATGCTCAGGTTTATATGGAAGTTGATAAAATTGGAAAGGAGTTAGTGGAAGATCCAGAGACTATGCTTCCCTCGTTGTTGGTTACAATTAATGTTTTGTTTTCAACATTAGAAGCTTCAATTGGGCATCTACATGCAACGCGTCAGGTTTATATAACTAAAGTTGTTTGTTTTTGCCTCTGTCTTCCCTCGTTGTTGTTTACTGTTATCCCTTATCTCTACGAGCCATGATTTGTCAAAGCAAAACTGGAGCACGTTTGCAGCTTAATATTGTTCTAGAATTGACCTTTTCTATTTATTCAGAGTGATTCTTCTGTTGATGGGAGCTATTCAATCCCTCTGCTGTTTGAGAAGCTGCCAGAAATAAATCAGGAGGGATCTCAGTGGACAGACTGTGAAATAAGAGATTCCATCAATTCAGTTTATCGAAATTTAGACAAGTTGGATTCATACGTATCCTTTCTTGTAAGAGCTTCTATCTTATTTATCTCATTAATTTTTGGATACTGTGGCTGTCTAAATTTTTACCTACATGCATATGGTCTAAAATTCATAATAATAATAATATCACTTAATAAGGATGTCCATTTAGTATTGAAGACAGGAATAATTCATATTGAAATTTACTTCATGTTTGTAACTTTCACTCTTGTGGGAAAAAACAAAAAACCAATCTGAATTCAATCTTCATAATTTAATCGTCCAACATCAGACTGCTCACTTTATTAGTATTAGCAATTTAGCATTTTGTTTTAACTTGTTGTGAGCAGCTCTGTAGCATGCCTTACTGTTCAGCATTCATGAACCCATCATTTTTTTATTTCTTAAAACTTACTAACAAAAATAGTTATTTCAAAGAGATGATTTTTCTTGTCTGCTTGTTAAGAATTTTTTAAAATGTAGATATTTTTTTTCCCAAACTGGTATTATTTTACTTAAAAAGACTTCTTTTTTTAGTTATAAACAATAACTTGAAAAGATGAGATATTAAACAAACATTTTCCAATGTTCCTGAAAATGAAGTTTCAACCATGATCGTGATATTAACTTTGTATTATGTGTTAAAAGAGCAATTTTCATGATTAAATGAATAGGCAACCATTTTGCTCCTTCCCTTGCCTTGCCTTAAGGGATTAGTTTCACACCCAAAGGATATGTTGGTATATAGGGCATGCATTTAGTGAGAATTAGAAATCCATTTTTATATGAAAATGCGAGGAGTAAATAATAGCTATACAAATGTGGCTGGTCAAAATTAATTGCTTACCTAAATTTCTCATGTTACTTTGTCCTGTGCTCCTCCTGCTTTGATTGGTGATCCAAAATTCCCAAAACCAATTTATTGAGTAGAAATGGAATAGTAGACCCTACAATTAGACAACACTTACCCTGACTTTAGAATACTAGATGACTCTGATAAAAAAAATATAAAAAATAAAAACACTACTAGATGTCTCTTATGTTCTTTTCTATCTCCTGCCAATCTCTGGGACTTTGACAATGCCTATTAGAAGTGGACAAATTTACGTTGACTGGAGTCAATAACTTGGGCTTCTGTTTTTTTACCATATATATTGGATTTAGTCATTTATGGAGGTTCTGAAATTGAACAATTAATCAATTTGTTTTAACAATACAGATTTGTTTCTAGTTGTCAATTGTCTTATGTTGATTGATTTGTTTAGTAATATCAATAAAATTTTAAATTTCAATTTTATTGTTGTAATATGTTTCAGGTCATCAAACATAGAAAGCCAAGGAAAATAACTCAATATTGGATCCGTTATACATGTGGTGCAGTTGGTTTGTCAGTATGCTCCATTTGGCTCTTGCGGCATAGTAGATTGATGGGGAGTTCTGATCTTGATAATTGGGTCCAGGAAGCTAGGAACTCAACATATAGCTTTTTTAAGAATCATGTAGAGGAACCGGTACATTTCTTTTTGATAATTCACCATGGTTTCATTCTTTTTTCTTTTGTTTCCTCCTCAATAAAAGGAGACATGAACTTAACATATCCTTATGAGATAGGATCTGTGATGATCATCATTCAGTTTTCTAAACATCTATTATAATTGGAATTAACTATGTACCCTTCCTAAAAGTCTCTCCATGAGCAATGGACAGAGTTCTTTTTCTTTTATCTTCTCAGTTCTCTCTTTATTCCCATATTTAAATCTGTTAAAAGTGAACCAAACTGATTGAGGTTTACAAATTGATGTAGGATGGAAGCATGAAATAAGGTTTAATATTGTCTAGAAGCTGATCTAAAGCGCACTATGTAATATGTATATAAGGTTGGATTCCACCAAAAAACAAATGTAAAGTTCTTAGAAAATATTATAAAGTTAGGAAGAGTCTTCTTATTTTTAAATTAAACCAGCCTAGCCCTAAAATTATTATATTTTATTTAATATCCCACTAGTACTCATCGTACTTTGATTGGCTTAAATCCACCAGTTGAAACCAAATAAAATCCTTTAAAGTAATCTCTATAAAAATTACATAATAACCATAAAAATCTTATATACTATTGAGATTTGAGTCCTCTTGTTTGTCATTTTGTCCCACGTCATAATTTGTAATCTCTGATGCAATCAATTTACAGATTTTGTCCATTAGGGATGAACTTTTTGACACATTCAAGAAGAGGCAACAAGGTATTATGGACGCTGAAGAGGTGCAGTTAACTTCCAACTCATTACACAGGTTATTGGTTTTAAAATATGTTGTCTGCCTTTTTTATTTTTGAATACTAAACCTGTATAGAACTTTAATTCTCAGAATGTTTAATTTAACATAACTGTTTACAGTTTTGCAATATATGCTGTTAATTAGACACCTTAATAATTTTAATGAGCTGAGTTGACTCCCTTCCATGGCTTGAATTGAAGCTGATTCTATACTTAGAAGATATAATTTGAAAAGAAATAGAAAAAAAATATCAACTTATGGAAGTTGTGCAATAAATACAGGATGCTAATTTTTCTAATTCTGTTGATTCAGTGTTTATATACTATGATGTTTTGCAATGTTTTCTAGCATCCGTTAATACCATAAGTAGAAGTATAATTCAGTACCACCTAAATCTGTCTGAAGAATTTGAATTTATAAGCAACAAGATAAAATATGTTCAGCGGTAAGGATTATTAGAGATATCTAGCCTTCATACTATCAATTATTTCATTCCTTTATGACTACCTGGAATTGCATTTGCTCATATTTGTGGACATTGCTTTAAGTTTGACTGGCAATAATCATCTACTTGATATTGAAAGGCATGCTGGTTGCATGGATAATTGGATATTGCTTTCCTTGTAACTTTTTCTAAAAATTTCTGTACAGAATGTTGTTGGCTTTCAGTGAGCAGACAAAGGGTCAGAAGTTCCCAGTGAATGCTTCAGATCAGGAAATGCTTGAGATAGTCATGCATAGGTGAGTTCGGATATTTCACTTTAGCGTTTATCACAAATGTTGAGATCTAATTTTTTAAAGTATCAATGCAGGTATGAGAAGGAACTCATGCATCCTATTCAAAACCTTCTCAGTGGAGAGCTGATTCGGGCTATACTTATTCAGGTAATGTAATTTATATTTATATGTAACATCTGTTCAAGTAGTTTTAACATAACTTTTCACTGTTCCAGGTTCAGAAGCTAAAGCTGGATACTGAGACGTGAGTTTTTTTTAATCTGAAAATTTAAGTGACTATTTGACATTGTTTTAATTCCTCAAGATAATAATATTTTGGTCAGGGCAATGCTAGAGCTGGACCAGATTCTACGGGCAAATGAAATCAACTTCGCTGTTCTGACTGCTTTACCTGCATTCTGTCTCTCTCTTTTACTCATCATGTTAGTACGTGGATGGTTCAAACAGGTAATTTCTCTTGTTTGGATAGGACTCCAAATATCATACTATAGTTCTAACCCTAAAGAAAAATTATATAAACTGAGTTGGACTGTGGATCTTGTTTGGAGTGACACCGTACACCATGAAGTGATTAAGTGAATACTGGTCTATTACTAAATCTTAATCTCTTCTACCCTTCACTTAACTTATGCATCTTAAATATTACTCCCTCTGTTCCTTTTTAATAGTCTGATCTTTGGTTAATTTGTGTTCCTATTTATCTGTCATTTGAGAAGTTCAAGGTTATATTAATTACATTTTTATCAATTATACCCTTGTTTATTTTTGAATCTTTAATTAATTTATGCATGCATTTATTGTGAAGTGGAATGAGAAAAGGATAAAATAGTAAACTCTAACATTATTATATTAGAATCAAGAAAATTTATTACATTTCTTGGTTTCTACGAAATAGTCTAAAACGACTATTAAAAAGGAACGAAGAGAGTACTTGATCAGGTCGAAGGGATGTTTTTTATATCAAACCTGCTCAATTTCATCCTTTATTTCTTTGTCCATTAATGGTATACCTGACTGCCCTCAATTTTATTTTATTTTTTGTAAAGCCATTTTGCCTCATATTGATTGGAGGATGCTACTCTGTTATGAAGTTACCTATTTTCTGTTCTCAATGAATTTGTTTTCTCATTATAGTTTAATGATATAATTTCCAGTAATTTTCTCAAGTTGGCTTGTATTTATGAATAAATTTATGTAGCTCGTGGGGAACTAAAACTCCAACTCTTGTGGTAACTATTTTGGGGCTCATAAATTTTTGACCCATACAGACAGATTTGTCAACTTGTCTACATTGATAAAAATTCTGTCATCCACTACTTACATTGATAAAAAGATCTGTGTAAATTAGGATACCAAAGCTGAGGGAAGAGGTAGAATTGCTCGGATTCAGAGGAGGCTACTTGTTGTAGAGGTTAAGAAAAGGATTATGCAGTACCAAAATTATGTTGACCAAGGGTTGGTAAGAAGCTTCCCTGACTGTTGACTTTTAGTTCTTCATGAAATTAAGTTTCTAGAATTTAAGGACACGTCATTTTGTTCATATATATAACTGTTGATTTTATTTAGCCCTTCCGAAAATGAATCTTTAAATCTCCCTCCCCCCCACACACACATATAGGAACCAGATTGACCTAAATCATTTATGAAAAAAATTCTTCACTGCAATTTTTTTTTAAACAGTGTCTTCATTTGTGTAGTTTGAGCCTTGAGGTGCAAGTGGGGTTCACAAACTGTATTTAGAGCTTGTTTAGCAAAACACCATGATCAATTTCTCCCTTTATGACTGAGATTAATTTGGGAATATGTTCCACTTTATGTTTATTAGTTTAAAATTAACTTTATCAAAATCAATTTTACTTAACTTTAAAACAAAGATACCCTTAGTTGATTTGAATGAGATGGATAGAGCAAGGATAGAAATGTTTGACATTACATGTCTTCTACAGGAGAGAGATGCACAATATATGTTTGGATTGGCACTTTATAGCCTGGATCGCCTCTATCATTCTGTCAAGTGGCACGCAGAAGCTACTGGAGAGTGGGAACGGTTAGTTGCACTCTTCTCTTTCAATTCTCAGCTATAATTGTCTGGTTACTTTCTGTTTAAGCACATGAAAAGAATGTGATTTTTAATGAATGTTGGAGATTGCTAAATCAGTGATATTATGAACAGTTTGCGTGAGGATATAATAGATTTGGCTAAGCCTAGGCTACAAACTGCACACAAGGAGTCTCTGATATCACACATGGTTACATTTGACTGCTTGCTTCCAAGTCGAAACCGCAAGTAGCATATTTTAGCTGATTACTATTCTTAATTTTTTAATGATGTTTTTCTTGCTACTTTTAAATCCAATTTTGTTGTGAATGTATGTATGCATACATGTATTCCCCATACATTGTTACATTTATCATCATAGTATGATAGATGATAATTTTTTTTGACAAATTTGTCAATTGAATACAAGGGATTATGAAGAGATGATATATATTCATTTGCTCGTGAAAGTACACTAGATAACATTCTCATCCCCGTCTTCAAAATAACCTTTTCCGGAAAAAGAAAAAGAAAAAACCTCAAGGTATCTAGTATTTTATTTGAGACAAGATTATCTTTTTTCCTATATAAAAAAAATTAGTGTTCAATAATATTTTGGAAGTGTCTCTTATTTGCCCTAGTACTGTACTAGGACGTTGTGAAGTACAAAGGGAGCGTGGAAAATTGAGTTCGAAAATAAGTAAGATTTTGATTTCTATTTTAGGGGTGATTAATTTTATTTTCTTCAAAACTACAAAAAGTAAATACAGCAGTGCACACCTTGGAGTTTTTTTGTTTTTTTTTTTATTATCAAGTAACTTATTTTTACGATTTACAAATGCTTCATTAATTTAATATTATTAAATTTAATGAGGAAAAAGAATTGGAAATTTTAACTTTTAATAAGCTAAAAATTATAAATTCAGTTTTAATGAAGAAGGTAAGCATAATATTATTATTAACTAATTTTTTTAGTGTTTGTTACCCTGCATTGGACAAACTTGCTTCAAACATTATTCTTCCATTTCATGTGAGATGGAGTGATGATATTAGTATTGAATCAATACATAAAAACATAAGAACTCTCAACTATAAAGTCATTGAAAGAGCATCATGTTCTGTGGGGATTTTGTGAATTGAGGCTCTTCCTCTACTCACCATAATTCTTTAATAGAAACGAATTGTAGTGATCTTTTAAGTGAGCCGGATTGAAACCTCATGCTTGGTGATGAGGTATTGAAAAATGTAAGTGTATTATGGTAATATTGAAAATGTGTCATATGAAAAAGTTAGAGGAACAATCTCAGACCATTACTTTTGTGTCAAATACAAATCAACATGATTTTTTCATAGTTGGGGTTGGGAGACGTAAAATGATCAAATTACCTCGTACAGTAGCATTTGAGAGTTAGACAAAATTTTCTTGATAGTTAGACAAAGTTTTCTAAATTGAGTGTAATTGGAGATTTGTTTGCTTCCTCAAATACCAATACTAATGCATTAGTTTTAGTCGTGCAGCAACAACAAATACCTAAGTCGTGACCAAATAGATATATATTAAGTGTAACCAGAGAATGTTAATTACTAGTTCTTTTCATACACAGAAGATTCTAGTATTGTAGCTCCATTTTGTAATTATCATCAAAAGAAAATTTTAATGCAACACTATTTTTGAATTTTCCTTTAATAGGGTTCTAAATATAGGGGTAACAATAATTAGTTCATTTTTTAAAATTATCAATAGCCATATTTTGTGCCTTTTTTTTTTAAGTGGTCCTAACAGGTAAAAAAAAAAACCTACAACAGCTAGTTCCTTGTTCCCTGAAGAATTAGAACAATTCCTCCAATTCTCAATGCCCGTCAACTTCTCATGGATGTTGTTCTCTAACTAAAATTAACTGTTATTTTGGCACAATAGAGTGAGTCTATGAGAGAACCTTCTCTTTTTTTTGTCGGTACTCTGAGTTGCCAATGTTTAGCAATTACTAGGAACGGGAAGATGCATATTTTGTCTTAATACTTGGACCAGGACAGGCATAAAACTTTGGAGTGTTTTCATGTTTGGTACGATCCCACTTTCAAATTTCTCAATAGAACTGTTTGATTTAAAGTGTGGAGTATTTATACCTGGAAGGCGAAACAGCTAATAGAAACCACACACAACCCTAAACAGAAGCCATAATCAATTCTCAATTCCAGAGTGACAAAGCAAACCCCACCTCTTAAATAGATAAACAAATAAAACCGGCCACACACAAAGTTTCAAGGAAAATGATCTTTTATCTTACATTAAAACAGCACTAGATTTTCATGTTCATCAATTAAGTACAGGAAGAAAGTTTCAAGAGAAAGCGCACAAGCCGGACTGCAGCATACATTCACTAAAATTCTGGTACTAACACATCTGTTAACATGATTTTTCAAGATACATAAAAATTGGCTATCAGAACTCAGAAAGTAATGCCCGCTTTTATTAATGGCTAGTTATGACCTGCTACAATTCTTCAATCCTGCAAAGAAAAAGATAATAGACAAAAGTTATGACACAAACTAATACAACTTATACAAGAAAAAATAAAGAGAAAAGATATTGACCTGCTTAGTCAAATTACCAAGAGAAAATTTCTTATATATATATATAGAAAGTTAAAACAAAAAAAATGTTCACTAAATCTATCCTCAGCTTTCCAACTAAGTAGAGGTAAAGTTTTACGATATTTATTCTGAAGCATTTCTATTATATTGAAAATATGCCAGACATTGACAATGGCTATATATGTGAATTCAAAGCTAGTCCTCCCAAAGCAATGTAACAAAGCTAGGGAATGATAGTCTTGGTATCTAAAGTTTCTCTCGGACCATGAAGCCTGATATTGAGTAAGATATTACCACCAGTGTTTAAAAGAAACATTGATGCAGTTAACCTTATAAACATAATATGCAGGCACAACAACAAATAGAAAAGATGACTTTTGTTATTTGAGATTAATGATTGAACATGCAAATGTATTCAATTCATTAACCTGCATTTGTATGCTACCAATAGCTTATCATTTTCTAGAGAAAGTGGAAAACATAGAAAGGAAACAAGAAACATAGTTAAAAGAAGTTTAACAAACCTCCTCATCATCATCGTCATAATCACGATCTTCCTTCTTTTTCTTAAGACGGGTAGTACCACCTTCTTTGCTGATGGGCAACTTCATTGCTCCAAAGGGAGTGTCAACATCAATATTTCCTTTCATGGTGTAACCTGTTCCCTTTCCTCTAATCATGTCCCAGAGTGCAGAGCCAAAATCCTTAGGCCTGAAGGTAATTGGAATATCAATATAAGTGATTCCACTTTTCTCAATTTTGGCAGACTTGGTGAGCTCTGCACCACCAATGCTAACATCACCAAGCCAGACCTCGTAATCCAGCGCGTTGAGGCCGAGGTCAAAATCATTTTTGTTTTCCAACTTCAAATGAAGAGTTGCGATTGTCTCTTCAAAAGAGAACCTTTCAAAATGAATCTTCTCAAGATCAATGTCAGGCTTATAAGGTATGGGGATTTCTCCAGTTTTCTCCAAAGGTAGAGTTAGCCTTCCCAAGATTGGAACATCGAAAATGAGACTAACCTTCACCCTATAAGGAATGATGCTTCCAGGTTTAATATCAGCATATGTTTGCTTGATATCATCATAAATCAAACTAAGAGGAATTTTGACAGTCTCCTCTCCATGTGCATGGATAGTACCCGCATCCGGTATCAATCCCGAAACCAGTTTCCTTCCATCACTCTCAACCAAGTAATCTATGTCAATCAGAGGGATCGGCACCGGATTAGGGTTCTTGATGAGCACATCAACAACAATATCTGCCTTGTGAAGATTAATTGATGGAATGTGTATCGAAGTAACATCAGCAGTTGGTTTCCCAAACCCAATAGCTTCCTCAATCTTCTCGCCAATGTCATGAATGAAATCCTTCACCTTCTCAATGAATCCACCCTTCCCCTCCTCTTTATCATCTTCCTTGTACTTTTCATCCTTGCTACCCCTTTCCACCACTTCCGGCTTATCAGATGTCGATGACATTTCTAAATCGCAGATAGTAAATGCATATAACAGTTTGCTTGAGCAAGATCCAACCAGATCACACAACAAATCAAAGTCAAACCAAAGTCACAATATAACTATCTGATAAATTATTTGCAAAAGAGAACACTTAACATTCTGGATCACTTACTTGCATTAGCATTAGATAGATACAAACATATTATTCAAAATACAAACTATAGATCTCCATACTCCAAAAAATGCAGCAAAACTTATCATTCCATATCAGGGTTATACTAGGAAATAAAAACGTCAAGAGGTTACCCAGTAATCAAAATGTAAGATACGATGAATCACAAGGTCAATGCTTGATCAATTGAGTAGCATATAAGATACCAATCCCACAAAAACTCAAAATGAAGCATGGTTAAATTGGCCTAAAGGTGGATAAAAAATAAAGTAGAAACATGAGAAAGAGAGTAGAGAAGTAAGTACCTGAGAATTGAGATGAGATCAGTGATCCAAGTTACACAGAGAAAGAGAGTATAACTGTGAAAGAGATTAGCAAAACACAACACTACTGAACAGCATAGACATCAACATTTTGTAGGTGGAATTAAAAAAAAAAATGCAAAATTGTTAATCAAAGGGTCAGATATTTCCCACAATGACATGAAGAATGGTAGCCGTTGGTTGGTTTGACCACAAAACCGACCATTCCACTCTGTAAAGCATGGTCCACACGGAATGTACATGTGCGGCCCCACATTGTTTATTGTTTAAGCCACCGACCAACCTCTCACTTTCTCAAAATTTCAACTTTCTTTGTTAACGTTACAATTACAAAGTTGAGGAAAAAAAAAAGAAGTCAAAATTTGATTTAGAAGTTTATCTTGTATTTATTAATTGTTGAGTTAAATTGTTTAAAAAATTAAAAATGAAAAATTATTAGTTATTAGTTATTATTTTTTGATGAATAATTATTAGTTATTATTAAATGTACTTGATAAAAGAATAGTCAAGCTTTAAATATATTGTCATTTTAGTCCAGTTTTAGAAAAAAAATATTATTCGATTAAATTAAAAATTATTTTAAAGTAAAATAAAAAGATAATGATTACTCATTCATGAATCAGAAGAGACACGTCGACTCTCTTTTTTTTTTATTCAAAATTTAATTAAACAATCCTGACTATTCAATATTTTTTATTATTTCAATTAAAATAACATAAAAATTAAGGTTGGGAAAGAGAGAGAAATATAGAACAAAAAAAAAAACTGTCGTTAACTCCTTTTTTTTTTGTAAGTTCTGTTTATCATTAACTACAAAAAGGATCTTTAATTTAATCATTTAAAATTGTGAGTTATTTGTATATTGGTATTTTAAAATTTGAGTTAAAAATTTTAAAATCACCACAATTATAACATTTTTATAGGTAGCAGTAGACAAAAACATTTTTGTTTTATAGTATCTGGGACACTACATGATGGATTCTTTTGAGGTAAACCTCGTAATATAAAACATTGGATTCTTCAATATTATTTATATTACATAATGAGGGTAGAGTCACATATTGTCGTGTCCACGAGGCCAGTGTCCATAGACAAACTGCAATCAGAATTCTTAGTAATTGTCTGAATGTCTGTCTGTTCATCAAATACATCCAATTAGCATCTCAAACGCTTTGACATGGCAGCCACGGATTCTATTATAATAACTATAATGTAACCTAAAACTTACGTCTCACAAAGGCAAATAAAAAAAATGCCTTGGACTGATGAAACAAAATTATACTATAAATGATTCAGACCACAAGGTATGAATCATTACTAACTTAACAATATAACAAGGCAGATTTTACTGTTGAAATAACACTACACTTATAATACAATGTAGAAAAACTCATAATTACAATGGGGGGGGAAAATAAGATGTAAGAATCATCATGTTCATGTCCCTAGAGGACCTCTGTCATCTGGTCCAGCAAGCATGATCTGCCATTATTTACATTTGCATTTGCAATTTAGCAATGGTGACAAAGACGAGGGAGAAAAAAGATGAAGTATGAAATTCTAACAAGTATGCAAGTTTCAGAGGGACATACATTACAGTCAAATGCAAATCTCCTTGCAAGCATGATGGCAGCATTCCTTTCTCTCTCTGATTCAAAAGCTAATACAAAAGAATGCCCTTGCTTTGGCTGCCAAAATAGTGCCTGTGCCGCGGCATTTCCACCTCCACGGACTCCACAAAGCTAAAGAAAACAAGAACAAAAGCACAACGGTATACCAAATTGCAGTTTCAAACACAGAAAGATAGCTTAAAATAACTCTTCAATGCATAAGGTATATATCCACACACAATGATTAACACCAAGTAGAGAACTGAGTGCAACAAAGATGTAAGAACATTGCATTGCTTGTCACAATCAAAATATAGATATCATCAACAATTAAAATACCTGCATTGAACTTGAATAGTATTCTTTGGCAATTGTTGTCTTTCCTTTACAAAGTTTCATCCTCATCTTTCCAACATGAAGCACATGAATAGATTCAGTTGGATGATGTGAACCATTCATCTGCGTTACAACTACCTGCAAAGTAGTAATTGCAACTACAATATTATTGTCACTGTCACAGAATCTGACTAGATTTGACTTCTAACTTTTTATATTGGAATGTGGAGAACAAAGTACAAGACAACAGCAGTTCATCAAAACTAAACACTACTTTTAAAAATTTGATTACAAAACTGAAACAAGTCAGCAACAACCCATGGAACCATACACATTTGGGTAAAAAAAACATATCAACTTAACAAGGCTTTCATACAATTACATAAAAGTTAAAAGGATAAGAACAATGTACATTGAATTCAGTGTCATGTTTGCGCACCAGTACCTCTACATAGGTTCCCAAACCAGCAGCTGCATACAAGTACTGACTGAAGTTAGTCAATCAGTGGCAAAAGAAATTTAGCCTCAACATAATTGCCCAACAAAACAACATGTTTCAATCTCTTAAAACTGATAAGAAAACAACTTCATGGTTGAAATAGAAACAAATAAATAAAAGCAATGCTTGTTAATGACAACTAATGCAAATGAGGATAACTCAAATTGAAACCAGACCTGGATCTATTGGACCAGCGGTTGAAAGTGTGACGTGCTCGCTTTCTGAAATAATATCAACTTGCAATATGCGTCCAACATCAAAAGGTTCGGGGGCATAAACTGATTTGGTTGCTCCTGGGAGTTGTATTATATGATAGGTAAAGATAAAAACAAGGAACTAATTTGATGACATCTAGCATCTTGAACATAACAGCTTATATAATAAGCCCCCCACTGACAGTTAAGATTCTGATTGATTAACATTAATGTACAATAGCCACAAAAAGCAAGTCAAACACTATGAATAAAAAAATCATTAGTATATACACAAAACAAGCGGTCAATTTGAACATACATCTATGATGAAAAAAAAGTTAACCAGTTTATCAGTAGGTGAGGGTTTGAGTGCTGCCTGTATGTCATTTATAATTTTCTATAAATACTAGGGATAGAGTTGCCATCGCCAAAACTGTTATTCACATTCTCCCTCTGGGAAGTGACAAATAATAAAAAAATGCTATACCAGAAGAAGTAAAATGCATAAATCAAGAGTCAATTGACTTGCATGCTCAACAAAAAAAAAGAAAACCACACAGAAACAACACCTGAGATAAGTTCTTTTTTGGCACCATCAGATGATACACGATACCAATGAATTGAACATTTTGAAACTTCAGGGGCATTATCAGAGCAATGTTGAATTTGCAAATAAGAACCTAACATTTCATTTCCTTCAAGTTCATATAAATGTGGAACATTTTCCCCACCTTTCTTCGTCCTTGTTAACTGAAAAGTAGCATGAAGGATAATCAGTAAAAGAAGCTTACATGGCATAAAGTCTTCTACATAATGCAGAGAAAATATAAAAGAATTGACCATGGATGCATTTCATATAACAATCTTTTCAACATGGCATAAGATGACAGGCATACCTCCTTTTGAAGTCGAAGATACTGTCTAGTCTTCTCTGCAAGTTGAGCTCTCAATGCTAGAAGCTCATGTTCCATATCCATGACCTATATATCAATCAACAATCAATGTATTCATCACTTTGAAATAACTTGATAAAATGTTAACTAAATGAAAAAAAGAAGTCTAAACAAATAAAGAGAGGAAAGTCAATTCAACACAGGGGAACAATTAAGAGACTGGCACACCCAAGAAAAATGAAACCTAGAAAAAGATAAGGCATTTGAAATAGCACTTAGATGAGAGACAGAATAGGGACATGTGTTCAATATATACCTTGCTTGGCTGATGCAGCATTTTGATTCTTCGAGCCTCTTGAACCTCCTTCATTAATTGCTCCAGGTCCTAACCATAGAGCCAAATGTTGTTCAAATTATTATTGCTAACAATGCACAGAAAGGGGAAGCAGTAGCTCAAGGGTATCACATAATAACAAAAGCCAAAAGAGTAAGATGTTTAGTCCAGGCTCCAGGCTTTCAAGGAGAATAGAAAGCTAGAAGGGAGGGAAAAGATAAATGCAAGAAACCTTGAAGCATAATTTAAAAAAATAAAATCCAAAGTAAATGATTTTCAAGTCTAATGCATTTATCATTATGGCATCATGAACTTACCAAATTCCCCTATAATAAAACATGGCAAATGACAAGTAAATAGCAACACAAACCTGTTTCCCAGAAGCTTGGGACATTCTCTCATGTTCTTGAATTGCCTCTTCCACTCTTTGAACTGCTGCTCTGGCATCCTCTATTTCAGCACGAGCAAAAGCTCTTTCCTCATCAACAAGTTTCTTAGCATCTTCAGAAGCCTATAAATTAATCTAAACTCTCAGCATTGGAAAAGGAAATTTCTTTATGCAGGCATGTAAAGAAGATATAAACTAAGGTAAACATATTTCATAACATAGAAGCTAATGTGTTGCTCAATTCATGGCAGTGCATAATTTATGCTCTCTTATGATGCTTATTCCATGGCTGAGGCAGGGTGCTTGGAAATCTTTGTGCTCAAATGTGTGATGGGTTAGAATAGGATTTATAACATTGTTAATAGAGAGGATATCTTATTATCTTTGATCCTTTTACTCCTTTATTTATTTTCCTCTTTCTAATAAAACTTCTTCCATGACCACATAAAATAAGTTAACTCACCTGCTTAAGAAAATTTGCAAGCTTCTTCACCTCTGACTTCTCTTGTATTAGTTCCCCTTCCCTCTGAGTCAACTGTACTGCTAGAGCTTCAACCTGAAGAATCCCCAGATTAAGTTACAGTTGCATCTCTTAAAAAATTGTGATGCACAAATAAACTGGCACCAGGATGAACATTCTATTAAATAAATTAAAATAAAAAAAACTTAAAATTCTTTCTGTGTGATTGGAGCGATTAAAGTATTATCTAGATTGGAAAATTTTCCCTACAAGCATATGCAAAATTTAAGAAAAGTATTCCCAAGTTTATTCTCAAAGCCTTTCCATTCAGTAGTCAATCATCAAAAAAAGCCTTTCCATTCACCACATACACACTCCCAATTTGACTTTTATAGAGAACAAACAAGACTCTAATGTCAGCTCAATACAGAATAAATATTTATTATATAAATAAACGTGAAGTATATATATCTTCCTTTAAAATAAAATAAAAAATAACTAACCATAGCAATAGATTCTTCCACATCATCCTTGTTTCTGCCTGCCACACGCCCTTTTAAGGATTCAAGTGCATCTCTAAGCTTCTTCAAAAGAACATGTTTTTCCAATGATGCTGCCTCTCTAAGTCTAGCCTGAACTTCACCAGCATACAAAAAGCTTAGTTAAAATAAGGGACATCAGTTTCTTAGGAAACTAGGAAAATGATCATTGGTTATTTCAATTGCAAAACATTTCACAATAAGAATCTCAGGTTGCAAAACCCTCAAAAAGGAAGAACTGTATTCCTATGGAAAAAAAATAATAATTGAATTTCAACCATAAGGAAGGGTAACCTCTTCAGACAACTTAGCCGCGGCTGCCAAACCCTTCTCGAATTTACTAGCAAGGTCGCGAACCGAGAGACGGTTATGCTGTTCCAACAGCTGTGAAGTCTCACGTGCAACAACCTCCTTCATAGACAGCACTTTTGGGTCATCCGTTGTCTCCATTATCTGATTATTAGCACCAATTCTGTAATTAGGAAACCGACTAGAAGCAAACACAACATCAGAAGAAACCGCAGGCACAGCCTCTCTTTGCATTGTATCACCAAAATCACGAGTCACCCTTGTCATCTTTCACAACCAATTTACCTCTGTGCCAATCACAAAAACGCACCCTTTAGCAAAGGCAATTCAACAAATTATAGCTTAGAATAGTTATAAATAATAAAAAAAAAAGGGAACATACACTCACTCAGATACATACATGAAGAAGAGAACAAAAACAAAACATACCAAAAAATGAGAAAAAATTAAAAAGAGATACCATTGATAACACCACAACCCATTAGGACTATTGAAGTCAAAGCATATTTTGAGAGTTTTCCACAAGGAAACTAAGCAGTGAGGAAAAGGGTAACAAGAAAAGGACAAAAAGGAAGCTTTTAACTTACGGATCATGAGAAGGTAGAAAATGGTTAGCTAGACTTGTGATGCAAAAAGGGGTTGCTCCAATTTGGTTATACACAAGCAGTGGTCAGATCAATAGTTTTAGAGAGAGAGAGAGAATAAGCACATACATAGCATATGGATAGAGAGAAAGATGAAAGCTTGCTTTTTGAAAAGAGGGAAAGGGAAGGGGAAAAAGAATAGGTTGTGTTGTGCCGCCCGTGTGTGAAGTGGCTGTGGCCCCCTCCTTTAGTTAGTGTCAACGTTTTGTGTTGTCTTTGTGTGAACGTTTTCCACGGCCACAGACAACAACAACAACAGCTTTGAATGGAACTAAGCTTACTTGGATCCTTGTCTTAAAGATGTTGTTACAACTTACAACTATGTTGTTTGTTGCTATTACTATTACTATTACTATTACTACAGCTGCTGCTACCATTAACTTACCTTTCATCATATATGCTTCTTCATGCTTATGCTTTAAACTTAAAAAGATCTTCCTTCTTCCATACCAGGGTCCCATTCCAAGCTGTTCAACGTTTACTTCACTCACACTTCCATTTTCTCTTTGCTTTTAAAAATTTAAGAGTGCCATGCCAACCCTCTCTCTCTCTCTCTCTCTCTCCTTTTTCTTCTTTTTCTAATGTTCCATACTTTCATATGCAATTATATTATTCACGTTCAATGCATTGGAGGCAGCTTTTCTGTGTTTGTTATTTGACTGGGATTTGTTTGGTGATGTGGTGTCAGTGGAGTCAAGGAAAACTTCTCACAATTATAAGCGCTTTTTTTTTTAAGTAATCTATACATCCATTATAATGTAAAAGACTTTATAACTAACATGTCTATATTTAAAAAAAAAAAAAAAACATTTGTCAACAAAAAATAAATATTTTCAATGAACCTTATTGTATCTCACTCTAAGTAAATAGTAAATCCCTATAAATGTACCTACAAATCCTCACCAAATAAGAAATTTTTCTCATTTTTTACTTTGTTGGGGGGGGGGGGGGAAATCATTGACTTGGTCTTGGTGTTAGAGAGATGTCCCTATATACTGCATCTAAATTATTTGCGTTGGGCCTTCTGCTCAAGTTAAGCACAATAAAATTACTTTTCAACCTTAATTAATTTTTATTAATCTAATAAAATCTTTAATTTTTGCTAAGTTATTCATATATGCGGGGGTAAATCACAAGCCCTTCTTTTTTCTATGCTACGTAAATATCTTGTTAGTGATCTATTATTTGAATTTAGATTTTATCTAACTTTTACGACATCTTAAAATAAAAAAATATGCCTAAAAGAACAAAAAATCTCCGTTGAGTAGGACATGAACACATGGCAAGTGGCTGCTATAGTTCTCCATCTCAATCATGTTGGTGTCTTTTTTGTTCTCAATTTTCTATTGAAAAAACAAATTAATACAATTGCCATGATCAGCATCTGAATCCATCGCAAGGAAAGGTGTGATGGTTGATTAGGAACTCCATCTTGGTAACTTTTTTTTTTTTTTTATGAAATCTTGGTAACTTTATTAAGTGTGGGTTTGTATACACGTTTGTTTAAGTATCAATTTTTCCAAAAAACAAACAAACATCGCTACAGATATTTTTAAGGATTCACGTTCAACAGAGGTTTAACAGATATACAAACAAACCATATAATTCGTGGGAGCTGGCAGGTTAACAAGTATCGACGTACGTGAGTGGGTGTTTTGATTTTAGTATATCAAAATATATTTATTTTTTCGAACAATTAAAAATTACATTTTATATATTCTCTTTAAATAATTTTCGTTTACCTTATCAGCTATTTATTATTATTATTATTATTATTAGATTCAAGCCCAATATCTGACGTCAGTTTTCACTTCTCAGCAGAGAAGCCTCTCCGATTCCGGCACGGTGGGCGGCATTGCATTTTTCCGGCGGCGACGTGAGTTGACGTAGGAATCGTGACGTCAACGGGAAAGCCTTCTCCAGCACGTGAGTTTGTTATCCCTATATATCCCTTTCATTTTCTGTTGTGATCAAAGTGTTGAGAATTTTTATTTGTATATCTTATCAATGCAATCTATGATTTTTTTTTAATTTTTTTTTTGTTCGTGATTTCAATATTCTAGCTATCTAAACGCTTCTTATTATGTTCATCACTATTGCAAATTCTCTGTCTTTCTCTTTCTACAAAACCTCCGTATCAAAGATTGGAACTTTCAACACCATTGAAATTCATCAACGTAAATACAATTTACCCATTTGCCATTTGTTTCAAATCAGCAATAACTGCTGTTTTTGGGTGCAGTGGACTGGTATTATGGCAGATAAAGATGAAGAGTTGGATATGCCAAGGGATGCAAAGATTGTGAAGTATTTATTGAAATCAATGGGCGTGGAGGACTATGAACCTCGTGTTATACACAAGTTTCTTGAGTTATGGTATCATTATATTGTTGATGTGTTAACGGATGCCCAAGAGTATTCAGAGCATGCAGGCAAGTCTGAAATTGACTATGATGATGTTAAGCTTGCTATTCAAACCAAACTTAACTTCAATTTCCTGCAACCGCCACCCCGCGAGGTAATGTTAGTAATTCGCAATTTTTCAATCATCTTATTTAAAAGTGTGTGTGTTAAAGAGTGTTCCTACATAACAGGTGCTTCTGGAGTTGGCTCACAACCGCAACAAGATACCATTGCCAAAGACTATAGCAGGGCCTGGTTTCCCACTTCCACCTGATCAGGACACATTAATCAATCCAAACTACATGTTTGCAATTCCAAACCAAAGGCCTTCTTCTGAAGCCATAGAAGAAACAGAGGATGAAGAAGCTGCTACTGATACTATTCCCAACCCCTCCTCTCAGGAAGAGAAGATAGACGACATGCAACAAGATTCCTCCCCTCAAAGAGTATCATTTCCCCTGCCCAAACTCCAAAAGGATTCATTTTTAAGGCCCATCAGCCATTAATGCGTAAAAATTTAGTTTAGTCTAGCTCACACGGTAGTAGTAACAAAAATTCTATAAATTTTGTAGCTTGTTCAATTTATTTGTTCTTTGTAAAGTCCACTGGGCTCTGGCATTGAAATAAAATGGTTCCAAACGGCTCCTTGTGTGGTCGGTCAGAAACACAATGTTCACCCTCAGATCTATCTATAGTTGGTTTGGAGCCCATGCTAATTCTGAAATTCAATTCAATTTTGAGTATTTCTAACGAGATGATCGTATTCACGTTTCTTAACCATGAGTGGGATCAGTCTACATCCTTGTGATAGATGGAAAGCTTGCTGAATATTGTGTGCACTTTTTTACTTACCTGAATAAAAAAAGTCAATTGCAAATGACACACCATAACCCTTTAAATTATTTTTCGTCTATTTTGGCATAAGAACTCGCATTGGGTTGGTTTTTAAGCTACAATAAGGACCTATTCGAATTTAACTGCTACAAACAAATCTAGTACTGCTACAAAACAATCTGTTTGTTTTCGAGTACTGCTACAAAATGTGATAATTTATTTAGAGTTATTACAAAATAAACTCTTTAACTAAAATATATTGAATTGGTGTTAGAGAGATCACTGAGAAACTTTATGTGACCGTTCACATAATTTTTTTCTCAATAGTCTCATGTAAAGAGAGTAGAGTGAGTGCCAGGTCAAGCTAAAGTCTAAAGCTTTGGATTCTTCGGTCTAACCTATTCTTATCGATAAAGCTCACTCAACATTCATTATAAATATTCACACAAAAAGAATCATCAAACTGCAAACACAAACACTATTGTGTGTATCACACTGAAAATATAAACGAATACTTTGTTTGAGGCTTCAAGGAATTTCCTAGCAAATTCCAAACACAAACTTTTTTTGTTTATCACACTGAAAATTTAAACAAATACATACTAAAGCCATAGATCATAACAGTCATGATCTCCCTCCAAAAAAATCTAAACTTGTTCAAGACAGTGCTGACAAGTCCTTCGCTGAAGAAAGAAGAGCAACAGCACAAAGATCCGAGCTACAGAATTTCTTGAAAACTGCCTTAAGCTTACTTCCTGGAGCATCAGCATGAAGGTTGACCATGATTTTGGCGCAATCCCTGGCAGCAAAAATAAACAATTGCATGAATGTTGAAAAACACTCATGTTTAAATATCAATTTTCTGATCCAAGAAAATATTAACCTTAGTTGCTCCTCAGAGTAGCCTGTGTAGTGCTTCAAAGTGCTTGTCCAAAAAGGGCTCCTTCCAAGAGTACATCGAGCCGCAAACACAGCAGAAGCAGCAATCAGAGAAGGGCAGTACAAGGTTACAGTAGGATAATGCATCAATCCAAGTTCAGCAAGGAAAAACACCATGTTTTCCATCTACATTGATGAAAAAAACAGGCACATCATTCATCAGGGCATTCATACAAAAATAAGGATTGGAAGCTTAACAACCAACTACAAAAATATATATACCTCTTTGTCAGATGGAGTGGAGGCTTTGATGTACCTAACCAAGAAGACATATGGTGTTGGAACTGTTAAGTACCATTCAAGCTTCCTAAGAATTGTTTTCTCCATAATCAACAATTGTGAACTAACATAAGCATTGTCTGATATGCACACAAAGTCATTAACCTGCATACATACAATGGAAACCCACACTATATAAGTTGGCCCAGTTATTCTCTCAAAACATGATCCATAAATCATAGAAGGGAATTTTACCTCTGGTGCCCATATCTCTTCATATTTTGAGGCTATCAGCATTGAGCTGATGCCAACCAGCTGAAGTTCCCTTCTAGACACGGCCTTCACAGACAGGAACCGATCAACAATGTTGAGGGTCAAATATAGAGTTTCTGGCATGAGCTCAAACTTCCTATGCACTTCTATCAACCAGTCCACAAGGATTGATCTCATCTTGGCATTAATATCTGGCTGCGAAGCCATGTAGTCATGCACACAGCCATCTTTCTGTTTCATCAAAATCAAACATATATTAAACAAGTGCATAGAAAAAGGGATAAGGGAAAAACAAGGAAAAAACCATATAGAGCATTTACTTCAGTCTCTCTATAGAATTGATATATATCATCAATATACTCTGCTGCTGCCAATTCATTGTCCATGTCAGTTTCATCGATGTTCACTACCAAATCCCTTGGGAGTCCACAAGCAGCCTAAGGTTGACAAGTTTTGTTGTTATACCACAAACAATAATATAACAGAAAAAGAGCACCCTCAACTCAAGTCCCAAAAAGTGAAGAATAAAAAAGAACAAACCTTGCTTCGAGCAGAGAGGACTGAACTGAAGGCCTTGGCATTCTTCCTGGCAAACTTCTCCTTTGCCTTTCTTTCCTTAAAAGCTTGCTTCTCCTTTACTTCCGATTCATCATCAGAGCTAATGACAATCACTTGAGGTTCTTCTTTAGGCTTCTTAGCTACTTCCACCTTTCTAGCAGGAACAAAATTCCCAACACCAACCCCATCATTTGCCACCACTTCAGTGCTTGACTTCTGTACAACATACACACACATTGGTTACAAAAAGAAAACAATTTTCTTTGAAGATCAGATAGGTCAAAAGTCAAAAGTAAAAAAAAAAAAACAAAAAAAAAGGGGAGTGAGAATTGCTACCTTGGTTTTCTCTGGTAGGACTTGTGCATTGGCCAATAATTGAGCACGAAAGTTCCTAGAAAAAGAAAAGTAAATATAATTGAGCAGAATAAAAACTATGAGATGCTAGAAAGATAAACATATCAAAAAGAAAAAGTAAAAAACCTTGTGACAGGCTTAGATACATTGACTCCATGCCCTTGTTTACCCACAAGATTCCCAATATCCTGCAACACCCTTCTGTTTCTTCCTTCACCACCCATGATCTTCTGCTTATTCTCACCAACTAAACCACACACAAAATCACAAAAAAGGGAATTTCAGAAAAGAAGAAAATAAAAAGGTGAAAAAGAAAAACACAGAACAAATTTCCAAAATCGAAACTTCATCCCAACAAATCTTAAAACCCAAAACCCAAAGAAACATTCAAACATGGGCAGCAAGAAAACAACAAAAAGAACGAAAGAAAAACTAAAAACCATTGATGGGTTGATCCTGCACTCTGGAAGCCATGATAACAACGTGTGGTTGCGGTTCTTGAAAAGTTGAGCCGAAAACACCACCGAGAGTGGAGAACAGCGACGACAGAAAACCCTGAAGACGACCGTTCCGCGCCTCTCCTTCGCCGCTTAGGTCAGTTGTCGCCACCGCGGAATAAAGCACTGTGTGTGTTTGTTGGTAGCAACTTTTTCTTCCTCTCCCTCCTTTGCTTCTACGCCGCCGAATGAAAGAAAATACGAAACAGTGTTTCTTTGTTGTTCCTATGTGAAATGAAACGTTTGGGGACTACGACTATGTTTTTTTATACGACACCACCCTCGTCTCCAACGGTCGAATCTATCTTCAATCTTGACCGTTGGATCTTCTCTCCCATCAACGCCTACTACTCGTTTACTCACTTTCCTTGCGTTTTTTTATAGCCGTTACTCGCACTTCTCATTCCCTGAATTTAACCGCTCCTGCTTATTCTATTGCATCTTCTTTTTTTTATTCTTTTTTAGTTCTTACATTACATTTAACTAAATAAAAATAGATTCTTTAAGTTTTTTTTTTTTTTTGGAAATTCTTTTAGTTTCTGTTCACTTTTGTACTTTACTATATTTATCATCTTATCATATGCGAGTGTCCTTTGATATGGTTTGTTTTTAAATGAAATAAATGTATCATTCCACCGTTTGCCACTTCGTCTAAACAAAACACGATGATGTTCACTCTTTTTATTTTCTTTTTTATATATGTATGTATTCGATCATTTTATTTATTTATTTATTTAATTGTTTCAAGAAATAATAATTTGCAGAACTGAAAATTATACAAGATATGCCCTCTCATCACTTTTTTATAATATTTGTTTCTGATTTAATAGTATATTATTATTTTCTGTATTTGCCAAATTAAAAAATTGAACGCCCTGGATTAGTTTCTTTCTTCTTCTTTTTCTTCTATTGATTTGATTTTTCTAAATCAACCCCTTTATAATAGAAGTCTCTTTAAAGAAAACATTTATGAATAAATTTACGTTAAGCGATTCCACAAAACATTCAAGCTTGAGAAAACATTTTGGTTGGAGTGAAAATATTTTCAAATCAAATGGAACAAATAAGAGCAAAACAAATTTATGTTTTTTTTAGAAATTTATATAATTATATTTAGTTTTCTTACCTGAAGTGGTGGAAGATTTCACTGCTTCTAAGAGAAGCAATCTATTAAGATGAAGAATGTGTGTTCGATTATTTTATGTGCGGGTTTTTCTTCAACAACTTGCCTTTATTAGAACTTTTTCAAATACTCCTACTATTCTATATTGAAATTTGTAAGATTGTACTAATTAATACCTTCTTAAAATTAAATATATTTCATTTTTTTTAAAAGTAAGTCTTAAATATTTTTATAATAAAAACTTTTAATTTAATGTCTTTAAATAATACTTTTATTGCATTCGTTAATATTTACTAATTTTAAAGAAAATATAAACATAAAATAATTCGTTAATATTTGTCATGATTAACAACTTCTATAAAAAAAAAAAAGTGACAATGAATGCTTAAAATTTTAAAATCATATGATTATTTAAAGGCAAAGGCTAACAGTATATTTTATCAAATCAAATCAAATTCGGAAATGACAAAATTAATCACCGATCAAAATTATCAATAATTAATAACTATATATTTTTAAAAGTGGCTATAAATTAATTGCATAAAAATTTAAAAAGTCATCTTTTAGGAAAACTGTTTATCCTGTATTGATAAACTTTTAAAAAAAATTAGTAATTATTTTTTAGAGGAAATCGTCACTTTATTTTTTATTAATGAATATGTAGCTTTAATTTGCAAGGAAAGCTGGGAGTCGCGTGCATGCATGTGATAATTATAGCTGGATAAGTGTTTTCTAAGACAGTCACGTGACGAATGCACGTTGAAGCCACGAGGCGCCTATGTACGTCTGACGTGTCATGATTTTCATCATCCCCATTGGAAAAATGGTGTGTCAATTGGCACATGCATTTGTGTTATTGTCACCCTTTCTCTTTCTCTTTCTCTTTCTCTGGGAGTTGAATTAGTAGTGGGTTTTGATCATGGTTGAGCTTAATTTGACATCTTTGGTTGTAGCCCTTTAATTAGAAGTAGCTAGCACCTCTTGTACGTATACATGCCATGCATATACACAATTTTGCATGCACACTCATCAAAACATAAATATGAGAAAAATGTTAACATATTGTAATTTGGATATTCGTTTACTTCAATAGTCATACAAGTAATAGTGTTTTTCATGATATATTCAAAGAAAATCAAGTATATTAGAGAGTCAAATAAATAATATTTATTTATCTTTAGTAGTTGAGTGATAATAACGAAGATAACCACGATAATAGTGTGGTGACAATTATGCAGTGGTGACGATGACGATAACAATGGTGGTGTTAGTGGAAGCAATAATGTGACAGTAGTGATGACGGTGACAGTGTGGTGATAGTAGAAGAAATGATAGTTGCAAAGTTAATGACAGTAATGTAATGGTGGTATGATAGTGGTGGAAACAGTATGATGGTAGCAATGACAAAAACGGTGGTAGTGTTGACTGCAACGACATGTGATGGTGGCGACAACGATAGTGTGGTAGTGGTGGTTATAGTAGTACGATGTGGTGGTGTTAGTGACAATGGTGGTAGTGGAATGATGATTGTAAAGATAATGACGATAATAATGGTGGTGGCGGTAATAATGGTGGTGATGGTGGTGGCGACGACAGAGGTGACAATGAAGCGGTGGTGATGACAACAATAGTGAGATGGGAGTGATGATGAAAATATATTTTTTTAAATTAAAAATCAAATTTACAAAACTTTTTTTATTGTTTTGAAAATAATGTGAAACTATTTTGAAATTAAGTAAAAAAACTAACTCAGCTCACTTTTTTTGTCAAATGCATTTTGTTTTAAAAATGCATTTCAAAACCATAAACTAATCACCCTAAAGAGGATCCAAGATAACCAATGTAAATTAAGAATCAATTATGAGTAGTAATAATGATTATTAAAGGTGTTCATTGGTTTGGACCTACTCAATGAACCTGAAAAATCAAACCAAACCAATTAAATTGGTTTGGATTTTCACTTAGTTCGGGTCCAATCCCAACCATATTTGAACCAAATTGATTACTATTGGTTTGGGTATGAATTTGAAATCCGAACCAAACCAAACTAAACCAAATATATATATGGATTATTATTTATTTGGTTTGTGACTTTAAGCCTTTGACTATGTTGGTTTATTATCTATTTGGTTTGTAACTTTGAGTCTTTAACTATAATGGTTGGATTTAGTTTAGAGTTTCTATTATGGTTAAACACTTCCCATGTTAATTAATTTGGTAGCAAATTTTTTTTTTTCAAATCAATTATTTTTTTAGATTGAATATCCGATGAACCAAACTAAACAAATCCATTAATCATCGGATTGGTTACGTTCGGAATAAGATTTTTTTTTCCTAAAATCCAAACTAAATCGAACCAATTAAAATCAATTGGTTTTGACACTAAATCATTCTAGAACTGAACAAAACGGATCCCTAGCGATTATCAACATTCACACGTCACATATTGCCATGATATCATTGATCGTGTTACTTTCTAATGCCACCACCTCTCATGATCAACAAAGCACACCTAGTTAACTAAAACGTAATTTCATCTATTTGTAGCAATAAATTATATTTATACACAATTTATTGTTGCATACGATGTTCTTGATAGTGTCACCTCTTAATGTCATTACCCCTAAATCAACAAAACACACATAATTAACTAAAATGTAATTTCACCTATTTTGTAGATGACATTCATATGTCACATATTGTCATGATGTCATCGATCGTGTCACTTCCTAATATCCTCACCTCTCAAGATCAACAAAACATGCCTAGTTAGCTAAAAAGTAATTTCATCTGTTTGTAACAATAAATAACATTTATGTATCATTTATGGTTATATATGATATTTTTGATCGTGTCACTTTTTAATATCATCACCAATAGGGTGGACTTATCTATTGTTACATTCTTTTCTTTCTTATATAATTAATAAGTAAATGCTCCTAAAGAGTTAAAATTATATTCATCTTGTATAAAAGACTTACTCTTCATTTCTTTTCTGGGTGGATCATTTCTCATACATTAGATTATATACAAAGTGTTTAGTTATTTGTTGGTTTGTAGTGCAAGAATAGTTGTTGATCTCGATGTTGACGATGATGATGAGGTTGTTTGGGCAAGTTCTATTTGGGGTGGGAGTGGCGAGCCTGCTATTGGATGGAAATGAAAGCGCAGAGGTGGGAGTGGGTGTGACTGTGGGGCTATGTTTGATCTTTTTTTCGATAGCCATCTTATTGGTGTGTAAAGTCTTGATGCACACGCGCCGTGTTCGCTTCGCCGCCCGAATCTACAGGGACGCTGTCATCAATAGGTGTCCTGTCTTCTTCTATTCTGACAGTAGAGTAGGATCATTGGTAGTGGCGGAATGCGCCGTATGCCTAAGCGAGTTCAAGATGTCGGACGTCGTGAAGATGCTGCCAAGATGTCAACATGTTTTCCACCACCAATGTATTGATGCCTGGTTATCCTCTCACTTGGACTGTCCCATTTGCCGCCAGAAGCTAGTTATTACTACGCCTAATGATGTTGCTAACAACATTAATCTTGTCCCAATCGAGCATCAACGAGGAGGAGTACCAAGTACAGAGTTCGAGGTGGCAGTCATGACTAGAGCGGAACAATTTGAACCTGAAAATTTTGTGGGACCCGAGGAGTACGACATCTTTGGGGTTGCTTGAATATATCGTGGGAAGATTAGATTCATCCCGTGTTGGTGCCTTGTGATTTTTGTTGCAAAATTAAATCAAATCAATAAATAAAATAATGGCACTTTCATTAATGAATTTAGCCCGGGTTATCTATTGTTTCACTAATTGCATATTTGAATTTTTATAAAATTCCAAATTCGGGTTTACAGGAATTATGAGATACATTTATGATTTAACAGTCCACTCATAAATAAACGGAATGCAAATAAAAGGATTGGTATACATTTAATAATTATTTTTTATTTAAAAAATTAATTAATTAACTATGCTTATTTACGATCATAAAATCACTTTTTTTTCTATTAAAAGAAAGTACTTAATTTTATCATAAGTTATTCAAAAATATTATGTTGTCTTTTTTATATATAATATATATAATTTTTTTTATCCAAATATAATAGCCAGAAAAACATAACATCACATTATTAGGGTTTGGACATCACTTTCATCAGGACCAACTAATCTCTCTATTTGCTAAATGCAAAGTCAAACCAAAGTAGTTGCATCGTTTTATTGCTATATTGAAATAATTGTGTAACAATTCCAAACACTGCACTAAAGAACAAACGTGTACAACCAATGTTGTGTTGTTAAAGGGGTGGCAAGGCATTTTATATCAAAGGTGTACAGACACTGCACAGTCTGCACTAAAGAATTCGTGTCATTTTCAGTGTAAGTGTGTAACCAATACATCTATTTCATGCATTAAAAAAAAAATACATCTATTTCCCCCAGGTATTTTGATTGATAAAATATATATATGAAGAGTGGCAAAACTTTATAGTTTGGTACTTAAAATCGTGATAACTCATCAACAAGTTCCCTTATTTAGTTTCGGCAAAACTTCTTTTTAGTGTGGACTCGACAATGATTCCCTCCCAATTTCAGACATTGTTGTGTTACTCGTACAAATTAAATATTGACAAAGCAAGGAAAACAATTCAATGATGTTCAGTCACTGTTATTATAAAGGCAAATTAAAAGTACTGAAGTGGCTTACGGACTGGTTCAATTCTAACTTAAAGTAAGTCATCATGGAGAGAATAAAAATAATTAAGTCATTTACAAAACAATCGATCGAATATTATATGTTACTTTATTATTTTTAAAAATAAAAATAGAATTGTCCTATGAAGAAGATAAGATGTGAACGATTAGGAGTTTTCCCTTTATTCCTTGATATTCTAAAAGCATCACTTATTATATCCCAAGTTTATAATATTGAATGAGACATCTAACCAAGATAATATGTCACCGACCCACCGCTTTGGCTCATTCCACGTGTCAACTATCACATGGTTATTTTTGTTAGGATTCTCTTCCAATTGAGAGTGAGTGATGATGAAGATGAAACCCAAACTATGAGATTTCCTCTCTGAGACTTGGAACTTGGATTTCCTTTCCGGCTTTTACACAGTCAGAATTCTTTAACTTATGCATGGCACATAGTAATATATTTTTCAAAAAAATAAATAATAGAAGAAACAAGTTATTAATTATCAATTAATCAAAAATCATATTTTAACAGAAGATTCTTTTATTCAAGGTACTTATATTATTAAATTCTAATAGTAAATTACTTTTTTTTTTTGAAAATAAACTAATTAAATGGATCTTGGTAACTTAAAAAAATTATATATTTTTTCTAATTATGTCATTAAAGTATTCATAACTTGATGAAGAACTTGAGTGTCATCTTTTAATAGAATATCTCTTTTAATATGTTTACAAATCTACAAACCTTGAATCGAGAACTTATTTAAAGGTTCAGAGTGGGTCTAGTTTTAAGCAAACCCATCATCAACTGGTTGGTTAAAAGATTAGAATTAGAATTTGACTCTCCAGTCTCAACTAAAAATATAATGTTGAAAAGGAAAACTAAATAAAAATGTACTCTATCTGAAAAAGATGTAAAGAAAACAACTATATTTGTCTGACACAAATTATTGAGAGCAACATGGATGAGTGACTATTTTAGTAATTCAGCAGAAAGTGAGGGCTTGATAACCACTCCATAGCTGGCAGCCTGGCACCACAAGAATCCCACATTCTCATTCTCTTAAGAAGCCAGTGAGTGTCATAAAAAAGCCAGTTTTTCTGTGCTTCCTACTACACCATCTTCACAAACCCCAAGAGGAAGAAGCTATTTTGGCCTTATAGTTATGTTCTCAACTGTCCCTTGTCTTCTCCTTCTTATCTTGTGTCTCTCAGGATCTGCTGAGGCCTACAAGAATTATACAGTTGGAGACTCTTTAGGATGGTTTGACAATACTGAAAAGTCCAATCTCAACTACCAGAAGTGGGCTGATACTAAAGAATTCACCTTAGGAGATTTCCTCAGTAAGTTTCTTCTTCATCATGTTTTTCTGCTTACAGTACAATCCTTGTCTTGTTTCTGTGTTTTGACAATTTCTTATAGCAGGAGTCTTCTACTTTCCAATTCTCTGATCTGATCTGATCTCCAATTTGCATTGATCTGTTTTTATTACACTACTATGATATTGATTTCTAATCAGATTTAGAAAAATACTGGATATAGGAAATAATACAGATCATTTTACACAACTCATCCTAAAAATTTTCAACGTTTTTTTTATATCTTTGCTTTTTAAGCAATCGAAGTATCTATCTTCTGTTCACAATAGTTTGACTGCAGTTATACTATGGGTACGTTGTGCCATATATTAATGTTAGTGGATTCATAAAAAACCAGGCTAGGATTATAAACAAGAAAAAGGCATGCATTAGTCTTGTTGGTTTTTTTCTGTTATTTTTCTTTGGGTACTCACTGCATCCGTATAAATTCACTCTTCCATTTGTCAAAATAGCAAATAAAGAGTATTACAGTTAGTTATCCATTTGTCTCTTTTTGGGTAAATTGGGAAAAAGGGAAAAAGAAAAATTCGATACCCAAGATGACTACTTGACAACTACTGCTAGTACTTTTTATTATTCTTTTCTTTGGTACAATTTTACTTGTTTCATTTTTCTTTTATGTAAAAATTGTAATAATAATAATAAAAAATTAAAAATAGTATTTTTTTTTTGTGGATATAATAATAATAGTTTGAGACGAAGGAAAAGTGAGTAAAGGGACTTGCTTTAAAGCTAATAGTCAAATTGAAGCTAACCATAAACCTTACACTTATAATTTGCTATGATTAAGCTATCATTCAATAAAGCCATACTTGTTGTAAAACAAATTAAGAAAAAGAAACAGTAACTTAAACAAACACTTATTTCCACGTAGCAGGGGAGCATTCACTTGGGCAGAAAAGTTGGTCATGCTCATGGTTTTGAACAACAGACCATGCCAATGTTTTACAGTTGCCGTCTATTCAATTTTCAATTCATAATCCTTTATTTAATTCTTCGTACATAGAGGTGTTGTTGGCTGTTTGGTATGAATATTTATGATATCATATTCTCACCTCACTATAAACATGCTTTGAAATTAGGTTGAAATTCTTGCAATACAAATTTAGTTTAGTCGAATTTTCATACTTCTATGCTCAACTAATCAGAAATTATTCTGAGTAATTATTATAAAAGTGAACAAAATTAGATAATTTCCGATTAGTCAAACAATTTGCATGTAGTACTATTTAGTCGTACAATTTTTACCTAACAAGTAATTAAGCAGTTTTGATTTGTGGGTGCAGTTTTCAACTCGGACACAAACCACTCTGTGGTTCAGACATTCAATTTCACCACATACAAACAATGTGACTACAATGATGCACAAGACAAGGACACAATCCAATGGTTAGAATCCGATCCATCCAACATCCAAACGCATACCGTGTCGGTGGCTGTTCCTTTGGTGAAGGAAGGGATGACATACTTCTTCTCAGGTGATTATGATGGTGATCAATGCAAGAGTGGCCAACACTTCAAAATAAATGTGACTCATGGACAAGGGTTGCCCAAGAGTCTTCTATCCCCAGAAGATGCACCATCTCCTGCTAGTCCTGTTGCAGGAGACGATGATTCAGCACCAGACACTATTGTTCCTTCCAATTTCAGCCACCCCAAAGAAGAAAGTGATGATGACAAAGCTAGTGATGACAACCAGAAATCTACTTCTGTTTCTATCTCAATGCATGCACAACTTCACATTGTCGTCTTACTAGGAATACTACTTTTCTTGTTTTAAATTAAGAGTCAAGATTTATTTTATATATATATTTTTTTAATTATAGATATATGTTATCATTTTGTCTATTTTTTTTCCATTGGGTGTGTCGTGTGAGTGAGACATTGGGGTTTTGAGAAAATGAAATTGTGAGCTAGGATCATATACCAAATATTATTGTAAACTAAAATAATGTCATGGTTATGTGAAAGCACGTGTAGCGGCAGCATAAACTTTTGATTTCTCAATTTTCCTTGACTTCTCTAATTTCCGTGGGCTTGATTTCTTTTAGGATTTTGGAGTTTTTAATATTCTTGACTTCTCTTAACTTATGAAACACGATTATAGAAAATAACTATACAAGTTATATGAAGTTTTTTTTTTTTGACTGGATAAGTTATATGAAGTTAAAAAATAGTGGTTGCCACGATATTCAGCACTTGTCGCTTTCTAATACCACAATATTGCAGTAAAAAAAAAAAAGAAACCAACAGAGTAGCAGAAAATAAGAACTGTAAAAGTGCAGCTAAAAATAAAACAGGCCCCTTGACACCACCACAAGTCCACAACTACCCACTTGGCAAGGCAAGTGTTTCCAATTCCATCCACCACCATATCAGAAAAACCTTAGAAGGGATCTTAGTAAAAGCTGGTATATCATTATCCACTCAGTATTAGCCATGACAGAGCAACCAACCCAACCCATTCAACTAGCTGATGACAGTTTCAAAACAAGACTAAGGAACATACTCCATTCATCTTCAAAGCTAACCTGCTGCACTGCCAATACCTTATTTTGATAAACTCCAACACCTTTTCCAAGTCCATTTCAGCATTATTAAACAGAATGCCACTGCGATGCACCCAAATGTACCACAAAACTACAACACTTGTCCCTTAACCAAGTTGTCAATTGAATTCTTATTTGATCATGAAATAAATTATGATGATAGAAGAATACACCCCTTGTGCACACTTATCGCTCCCGACAAAGTTTAGTCACTACGGGAAGTTGTAGATATATTCTGTATTAGTACTATGATCAACAACAACAAAAAAAACAAGTTAAAAATGTTGTCATTCTAGAACACAGAAATTACAAGACATAATTTTGAGTATTTGTTGGAGAAACAATAAATAAATTGATTTTGTTTCAAAGTAAAACAGGCTTGGAATAAGTTAAATTCATTTTATCTTAGTTATTATGGTCTTTGTAATTTTGTGTTTTTTCGCTACTTTTAATCTCATTAAGTTATTTTATTTATTTCTAGTTACTATAAAATTATGTTTTTCAATTTTAGTTCTTATATACACAAACTTACGAGGACTTAAAAAAAAAAAATATAGAACCTTAAAAGTATTTTCTTTTTGTGAAAAGACGAGGAACTAAGATGGATAAACAATTAGAACTAACAATGAATTTTGTGAAAAGATAAAAAAAAAAACTAAAAATATAATTTAGTAAAACAGTTTACACGTTAGATTATTTAATGACTAAACAGCTAACAGAACATTGTTACTAACGTTGCGTGTAATAATGATATATTTTTTTTCTTCTTCCTCGGAAATAACCTAACAATGATGTTTGATGACGATAAAAAAAATGTTCATGGATGATTTTAAAAACAAAATTGATACAGGTATTTTTTTTTTTATTTAGAGACTAGAAAATAGTTTAGTTACAGAAACTTATTTAACCCCAAAATCATACTAACTCCGTTGTAGATTGTAGATTAGGGATTATAAGTGCAAAAAAAAGTTGGAATTCTCTCCTCAATTGGGCCTTAGCGTGTGACTTGAAGAAGAGAGACTAGTGGTAGTGTGCCTCGAAGAAAGAATCATATAACATTTATAATGGATTGTTTAGGATGTATTATGCTTGCAAAACGATAATAAATATTTATTGTTTAGAAAACATGATGTTTATTTAAATAATATTATTTTTTTTTATAAAAAAAATATATTATGTTTTATTTTTTAATTAAACTTTTTTTTATACAACTAAACTAATTTGTTAAACTTTTTTTTATATTAATTATTGAAAGTTTCCTAATTTTTTACATTAGTTTAGCTGTTTTTATATTATATTTTTTTAAAAAAGTGGTTTGAACTTTTTTTTTTATTATTTTAGATATGTATATATATTTTTTATTGTGTCAAAAAATATTTTACATGTTTATAGTTTACAAAATTAAATTATGGAATATTTATTAATTATTTTGATTATGCTTTATTTTATTTTATTTTTAATTATGTAATATTTGTAAAAAAATTAACTATGGTAAATAAATATATTTTATTTATGTATATATTTTTATTTACATGAAATTAAATATATTTTATTATTTTAAATAAATATATTTTAATTATGTATATATTTTTTATATTGTGTCAAAAAATATTTTATATATTTATAGTTTACAAAAATAAATTATGAAATATTTATTAATTATTTTGATTATATTTTATTTTATTTTTAATTATGTAATATTTATAAAAAAATTAATCATTGTAAACAAATATATTTTATTATTTTAAATAAATATATTTTAATTATGTATATATTTTTTATATTGTGTCAAAAAATATTTTATATATTTCTAATTTGTAAAAATAAATTATTAAAAAATATAATGATTCTTCTAAAAAAAAATAATTTAAATTTATTTTTAAAATTTATTAAAAATAAGTTGTATAAGAGAGATTTAATAATTAATATTACTTAAATTAATTAAAGTAAAAAAAAAATTATGTATACACGTGGCAGTCAAAATCTAAATATTATAAAGGAGTCCTAGAGCGCAAGCTCCTAATTCATTTTCATATTCATTAACTAGTTAGCGAGCGAGCGCCACGCACAAACAACAACACAAGAGTTTGAGTTTGTTGGTGAAGAGAGAAAGTAAGGTATCAAAGAGTGAGAAAAAAAATGGCGGAATCATCGTCGTCGTCGCCGTCGTTGGGAAAGTCCGACGCGGAGGTTGAAGAAATGCTGGATCGGATGTTGACTCGTTTAGCTCTGTGCGACGATTCCAAGCTGGAGCCGCTGCTCTCGAAGCTTCTCCCTCTCTGCATCTCCTCCCTCTCCGCGCAATCCCTCGCCGTTCGCAACAAGGTACTCACTCCTCCGCCGCTCTTTCTATCTCACCTTCCGTTTCTGAATCAAACTCTGATTGCGTTAATTCATCGTGTTTTTATTATGCTCATGTTGTTGGTTAGATGAATATTGAAATATCTCTTGTCTGTTGTTGCGATTGCTGAGTGAACCGATAGAAACAATTGCTGTTTAGTGAGAGTAATTTTGCTTTGCCATAGTAAGATTGTGTTGTGCTTGTAAGAATAATAACGAAGCGTTTGTGTGCATGTGCATCGGTTTTGCGCGGTCTATTTCGTCCTCTTTGATGTAAATTTATCATCAAACTTCGAATGGGGAAATTCATCGTGTTTTCACTATGTAAACATCATCGGCCACACGAAATATCTCTTCTATGATGGCTGAATGAACCGATAGAAACTACTTCTGTTTTAGTGTTTACTGAGTAACTTTGCTTTGGCATTGTAAACTGGCGCTTGCTTTCACTGTTCTCTGTTTTCATTAACACATTTGAAAATGTGTTTTTTTAATTTTTTAAAACATTTTCATAGAAAATATTTTCTAACCAAGGTTGAAAACTGAAAACAAAAATTGAAAAAGCAGTAACATCGCAGCTTACACATAATTTACTTTTGAAAATGAGAACTGTTTTCAGAGAATGAAAATAGAAAATATTTTCTGAAACCAAACATCACCTAAGATTGTGTTACACTTGAGTTTGCACATGTACAACAGTTTTGCACTGTCTATTTTGTCCTCTTTGATGTGAAAAGGTTTAATAGCTGTTGACTTGTGTTTGTGACAGGTGCTTGAGATTTTGAGTCATGTGAACAAGAGAGTGAAGCTCCAGCCTCAAATTGGTTTACCTTTGTCTGACTTGTGGAAATTGTATTCAGAATCTGTTGCTGTCCCTATCATAAGGAATTTTTGCATCGTGTATATTGAGATGGCTTTTCAGCGTGTTAATGCGAAGGTCTCTTCTTGTTCTTTATATCTTTGTGCCTGTTTATTGTTCTTATTTTGTGGCTTTAAAGTCAATTTTGATGCTGATAATTCTTATTTTAGCATCTGGTTTATTTTTCAAAAATAAACTATGTTTTGCTATCGGATAAACAGATAAATTGATTGGTTTGGACTCTTTTAAGAAATTTGTTTTTTGCTATTGAATGCTTATTGTGGAGACTATCTGATGCCCTGTGCATTTTGAATAGGAAAAGGAAGATCTGGCTCCTAATCTCTTGGTGAACATCTCAAAACTTCCACTTCAACACCAGGAAATTATCCTTAGAATCGTTGTTAAGGTATCAACATATTGACTTTGACCAAATCCTCCATTGTCATGGTCTTGGTTGAAGACTTTCATTGATCATTTCCAGTATTGGTAATTAATTGCTCAGTGCATTAGGACCCTTTTTCTCCTTATTCTATCCAAGAAAGGCTTCAGTTTTGGAGATAGTTCTTTCAAGGGAATTGGGAATGATATAAAAAGGAAAATTTAGAGGTAAGTTCTAAGCTTTTTTGCTTGGGAATTGAAATAAAAGAATTTTTTGGTGGGAAGAAGGGTCCACTACCAACATTAAGAGCACTTGGATTTCTTGAATCCACGAGCATCTGTCCAGCATCCTATTTTAAGAGGAAATTTCTTGGTCTATATTCATTGTGTATATCTTAGTTGTTCTTTTGTTTTTCCTTTTACTATCCTATAGAATATCAAGGATCATCCTCAGTTATACATCTTTGGGATGTGACTACTAATGGATTTCTGCTTCATTCCAGGTAATTGGTGAGTGCCACTCTAGTCAAATTGGTGATGAAGTTGCTGCAAAGTATAAAGAAGTGAACAATTCTCAAGATAGGGAGCTGTTTATTGAGTTTTGTCTTCATACAATATTGTACCAGAGGGTCTCTCAAAAGTATGGAACTGGATTTATGCTAAAAGGCACTTATGATATTTGAATTTGTTCTAACTTCTAACACAAGTTAGTTTGTTTCATTCCTATTTCAATCAAATGGAAGTTTGATAGAGTATATAATATGTGCCTCTTTATGCACATGTTCCTGTTACTAGTTTCTCTTCATTGTAAATTGCAATCTAGAATGTTCCTAAGTCAGTTAATCTGTTAGTGTTCTGGTGGAATGTTAGTTGGTAGTTGCTGTAACTGTCAGTGAGTCAGAACTTTGTTGAACATAGTTAAATAATGTATACATAAGAATCAGAATAGTCTGAATCTGAATCTAAGAATAGAAATGTGAAAAGTCAGTTTTATTTTCACAAAGATTTTATCTCAGATTCTCTCTCTTTAGAACTCTATTATAAATTTTGTTCTGTTGCAGTGGTGGAATCCCTCCTGGGCTATCAGTAGCCAAAGTCAATCGTGTTACGGGAAAACAACAATTGCAAAGTAATGAAATTTTTCAAAGAAAGGTAAGATAGTCATGTAATGGTTTTAGTATTATCTTACCATGTTAAGGTCAAATAGAATATGTTGTTGAGGTTGTTACTTTAGTTCTAAAAACTGATAACTCCCTCTACTGCTATTTATCTTAACATTTCTTCTCTTGTCGGAAGAAACACTGTCTAATTCAAGAATCCCTCTTTTCAATATGATATGCTATTTACTTTTTCCTTTAGAATTTGAAGATTGATAGAAAATGCAGGAAGAGAAAGAAAATATTTAGAGAGAATCAGAACCTGATATTATTGTGTTGTCCTGACTATACTAATGTTGACTATACTGATTATATGATATTTATATACAAATCATAAACCTAAGTTCTTAGAGTGTGAGTTTGGACCTAACTCAATTTCAAAAGCTAGCTTATAGGGTGAGGGTTGTCCCTCACTTATATATTGTATTGTGGCCTTGTCTCTAGGCAATGTGGGACTTGGTTTTTTCCCAACGCTTTCTGGGTTTGGTGCGTGGATAATATGATGGGTGGTTTGTTAATGGATCTAGGATAGGCTTTGATACCATATTAGAGTTGCTCCCTACTTATGTGTTGTATTTTGGCCTTATCTCCGGACAATGTGGGACTTGGGTTTTTCCCAATATAGATGGTTGTAATTTATAATACACATAAATGACAGCTGGAGCTAACTTTCATAGCAGACTTGCTAGGCTAGTAGAATTGTTTTGATAACCAACCATTAACTACTGCAACCGATAAAGACTAGAGATTAACTATTTTACTGACATATATGACCTTTCATTTTTTTGATTTGAATCAATTCTTAAAATGTCAGTATTCCATGCTTAAATGCATACTCAGAAAGAAAGCTACTTAATCTGTCTTATTTTGTTTTTTGTTGGTGCAGTTGGGTATTCTGAATGTCATTCAGGCTATGGAGCTTGCCCCTGAGCTTGTTTATCCTTTATATATTGCTGCCTCTGTAGATTGGTATGTTGTAGTTCCCGTGTAACTCAGATAATTTTTTAACACTCTTATTAACTTACTGATTTTATATCCTTTTGGTGTTTCATTTGTGGATGATCACATGTGTTGCTTGATCAATTAACTCAAGTGAAGAGCCTGTTATTAAGAGAGGCGAGGAGCTTCTAAAGAAGAAGGCCAATGGTGCTAATTTAGACGATTTAACTCTGATCAACAGATTATTTTTGCTATTTAATGGTATGTTATTGATGATTTTGTTATCATATACAGAAATGTTTGTCAATTGATTTTTTCTTCAATTTGTTCATGATCATATGCAAATATGCGAAAGTTTTACCTGAATCTTAGATGTGAGCCTGCGTGATTCTTACATAAATTATCTTTTAATATTTGTGTGCTCGAGAGTAATAAATATAGGACCATTCTCAGTTGTCCACCTAACAGCTTAAGCTATTAGAAGACCCAGTCTTTAACATACTCTGCGAAGTCACATGACTTTCAGTCCTCTTTTTGTGTGCTAACAAGTCTTTCTGAAAATGTGGAGACTGGAGAGATAAAATAGGACAAAAGGTAACTGTTTTTGTTCATGGTTATGAATTTTTTAAATTATCTAGATTGTACTCCATTACATCTGTTTCTCTTAGAATGTCCCGATAGTGGGTGACACAATAGACCCAACAATAGTTCACTAGAATAGGCTTTGATACCATCTTTACAACATGGATTTAGGCCTAATTCAATCCTACACCCTACAAAACTGACTTGTAAGGTGAGGGTTGCCCCCCACTTATATACACTATTTTGGTTTCATCACTAGTCAATGTGGAATCTCCAACAGTTTCCTAATTTTTTAATTTACTCCAAACCTAGAGGATGATATAAGCATTGTGATTTTTTATGGTTTTAGTGGTTTTTTTCTTCCAGGTCATAACTTAATAAACTTATGCTCTATTGTGGTGTGTATATTACTTTGATAGCGATACTAGACATTTATTGTTTTTCTTTATGTATGCCATTTTTTGTGACTTTCATTTTCTATTTTCAGAGAACTCTTCTATATCTTGAAAGTGTATTCACTTTTTGCCCTATTATATCTAAAACCAAATTTTGCTTTTATATATTTCTCTTTCTTTGCTCTTCAATATTTATACATTATTGACATTGAATGTAGGTACTGTTGGAGTTGAACATGTTGATTCAGAATCAAGAGTTAGTCCTGGGAGTCCAGCTTTAAAGGCAAAGTTAATGTCTATATTCTGCAGGTCTATTGCAGCAGCAAACAATTTCCCATCCACCTTGCAGTGCATTTTTGGTTGCATTTATGGTAGTATAATATTCTTTTATTTAATGATTGAGCTTATATTTGCTAATATTTTTCCACCCTCTTCAAAACTTGTAGGCCATTCTGTTTTTTAAGCATTGGCCAATGTAGTTAAGATTTTATATTCATCCATGACACATGCACTATAGTAATGAGACTCTTCCAATTGTATAAACAATTTCATGGCTTGGCCTACCGTGTCTTTGATTTTTGTATATATGAATATATGATTTAGAACTTGTATTACTTTTCTGAGGTTGTTTGATTTCTTTTTTTTATCTTTTTGATAGTTTGTGGAAAATGGATTCTATCATGAGAAAGGAGAAGATATAGAAAATGAGAATGGGCAAATCTGTAAGGATGGAAATAAAAAAAGTGATGAGATAATATTTCTTTTTGTGATAATATTTTTTCTTTGATTTAAACAATCTATTCAATGGTCCTGTGCAAACATGAATCATGCTAACGAAGCCCCCAACTTTTCTAATCCTCAACAGTGGTATACCCTTAACTAATTCATGGATTATAACTTTGTACCAATTATAGACGATGCAATCTTCCTTTGTAAATTCTTATAACAAATTGATGTTTTATTTTATTGCTTATAATGCTTCTTTCATATTAACAAAGTTTCTTCTATTTCATATAGGTTTAGAAATTGCAATTTTCCTTTGTTCTAAACAAAATTCTTCTTTCATTATCAAAATATGAGATGCACATGAATATGTGTGGATCAATAATTGGGTTGTCTGTGTAGATTTTCTTTTGCTCTGTATTTTTTTCTACTATTCTCTTTTGATTTTCAGTCTTTATCTTTGATATGTCATATTCTTGAATTTAATAGGGAATGGTACCACATCAAAGTTGAAGCAGTTAGGAATGGAATTCACTGTTTGGGTATTTAAGCATGTAAGTTCAATATTTCTTGGCTTTTGATTTTTGTCATAAATTTTACCTATAGAATAAAAGTCTCTTGGCCTAGTAGTTGTTTAGAAACTAGAAAGTATGGTTACGACATGGGACATGGATATGATATCACACTGGAACAGGGATATGAAAAATTTTAAAGTCATTGGACATGCTATGGTTATAATAATGCTAAGTATAAAATTAATGTAAAATTAACATAAAATGACCCAAATCTTAAATAAAAAAAAAGAGAATTGATGTTTTAAAAATGAACATGCATAATTGTAGAAGTCATTGTAGATATAATAAAATGCTACAATTTATCTAAATTACTATGATGTTTTCATCTTTATTGGTATGAAAGTTTAAAAGATAAAAGAAAAAAGTTGTACAGGTATGTGTCTGACACAACACATGGACATTAATATCGTTTTGAAGTGTTAGTGCTTCCTTGTTTAAAAATGATTCTGTTTAAATGAATATAAAGTGTTCTAAAAGATAATTATTTTAGAATTGGTTCAGTTGTAAACGCAGCTTGAAATTTGCAATGAAATTGCTGGCTTGAAATGAATTTTACTTTGGTGGATTCTATTTCTTTCTTTAGATTAGCTTTTTGGCATGTGGTTTTACTTCACTATTGGCTGATGTGTCAGAAATGTAAACATCTAATAAACTATTAGCTCAAATAATTATGTATGTAGTTATATTTGGGTTAATTTTTTTCCATACCAGAGGTAGAACAGATAGTGTTGCTAGATATAAAAACCATTTATGTGCTTTCACCCAACAGTTTAAGCTTTTTGGGATTGTTGATTTGTGCCTTAGTATTAGAGCCCCTATGAACTTATGGTCTAGAGTTCAAGCCTTGTTGTCCCTGTTTTTCTAAATTAAAGTTATATTTTAGCACTAGGTAGAGCAGGTGCATTGTTTCATGTTTTAAGCTCAAAAGGTCTTGCATGAGGGGGAGTTTGAGATTGTTGTTGGCTTATATCCTATATTCTTGTTAAAATATTTTTACATGAACGCTAACTTCACCAAGATAAAAAAAAAAAAAAAGGTCTTATTCTAGCTTTTTAAATCTTTGTTTTTTCTTTTGATTGAATTATTTTGTTTAAGAATGCTACCTCTATGTGATGAATTGACTTAAAGATCAACTACAACATATACCTTGTAAGAATGTAAAATGCACTGCAAATGTTGTCATGTCCTCCTTTGTCCCACATATATGCATACTTCGGCAGTTGTGTGTTTTACTATAATTTTGTTTTGTTTTTTGCTGAAGTAGTAGTGTAGTACAGCTTATTGTTTTCTCAGCATCTTTAATATCTGTAACTGGAGTGCAGGCAAAAATTGATCAGCTTAAGTTAATGGGTCCTGTTATTTTGAGTGGAATTATGAAGTCCCTTGACAACTATCCAAGTTCAGAAGCAGGTTTGCTCAAGACTTGAAAGTTCTTTTTAATGTTATTTCAATAAAATTACTTTATTTCACTTTTAATTTTAAGTGTTCACTTAGATGCCAGTGCCCGGGAGGTCAAAACTTATGCTTTTCAGGCAATTGGATTAATTGCACAGCGCCTGCCTCACCTCTTCAGGTTCCAATCTCTTTATTTCTCGTGGTCATAATACAAAGAGGGAAAGAAAAGAGTTTGGGTTTGGGTGATGTATTGTAGGGGAAGCTTTTCTCCAATGGAAAAAAAGAAGAAAGAGGAAGCTTTCTAGAGAGAGTGAATTGGAATTTGATGGAGTGTAAAAATGTGTGGGATATGAAAGAACTTCTCACTGTTAGCTCTTTGGATTTTTAAATAAAAGCATTTAGTAAATGCTTAAAGTTAGAGGCAAAATAATAATGGTTGAGGGATGAGTTCTATTAAGTACTACTCTGGACCTAAATATAAGCAAAAATACTAACTTTGTGTTAATTAAGAAAGTTAGTTAATGTCATTTAATTCTACTAATCACATTTAAAAAATATTTTTTTTTTCCTAAAGTGTTCTTCATTGAAACTTGATATCAAGAATAAAAATGATTCATTGGAACTAGAATCACAATCAATGGGAAGGGTATTTTTGGGATGGTATCAATAAATTGGGTCAAAGTAGTTAAAATTTGCTTATATTTGAGTCCAAATATATATATTTTTTTTGCTTATATTTAGGTCTGGTGGGAAGTTACTAATTTAGCTGCTCCATGTTCTTCCAGGGAAAAGATTGACATTGCGGTTCGTCTTTTTCATGCCTTGAAAGATGAATCACAGTCTCTTCGATTTGTTGTTCAAGAGGCAACTATATCTCTTGCTTCAGCATACAAAGTATGTACCTCTTTTTGCTACTTGTGTGGATCTATTTTTCATTAATATTCTCAGTCATGGAAAATGTATTATGAGTTTGACTATCTGATGTGTAAGTGAAACTAGTTTGTCAAGTTTAGTCACACAGTTATGTTTACCTCAACTGCATATACAGGATACATCATATTTTGGCATGTATCTTTAGATATTTTGACAAGTATACAATTGCTTCCCCTAATTACCACGTTATACCCTCCATTTTCATGAAATTAAAAGGTGTAAGGAAAGTAAATTGAGATGCATTGCTCATTGTACTGTACAATTGCTTGTTGTACCTTCAAAAGTATATAAGAAATTTTATATAAGTCATTGGACACCCAAAGTTGAGCCTCTTGCACTAGTTCTTAGGAAAGCTATATAAGTTATCGGAAAAATTATGTCACTTATTCCAATTAGGAAAGCTATGTAGTTAATATATGGTTGAATTGGTGTGATGTTGGTTGAGTTGAATTCTTTTATTTCATAAATTAGAGAGTAGAAACACAATTTTCTTGAGATTCCTTTTTTTTTAAGGGCTATATTGTTTAACTCTTTCACCAACTTCATGTCATAACTTTGAAATTCTCTAAAACTTTAGGATTTTATGTGTTGGGCTAAAAATAATATTGAGACTCTGTTTGCAAACTTCAGATGATGCTCTCTTTTTTTGGTCTTTTGGTTGATTTAGGATTTCACCCTCTTTTTTTCAAATTTTTTATTCTGAACTGTCTTGTGTATCAGGGAGCCCCATTAGCTGTGTTACAAGATTTGGAGACACTTCTGCTAAAAAATTCTCAAGTGGTATGACAAAACATGCTGACTTTTTCCTCTATCTAGTAGACTTTCCTCTATCTAGTAAACTTCGTGTTCGCTTTATATATAGTTATAGATTTTATTGTGATTTTTTTGCTTTGTTTTGTTATTTTTTTCCCTCCAAAAAATTGCTTTTCCTTTTCCTTTTATTTCTTATTTCCTTGTAGTAATATCTTTTTTTTATCTAATTAAAAATTTAAGAACATATGGTTTGAACAGTAACATGCTGCATGGTGATAACAGGAGGAAAATGAAGTTCGATTTTGTGCTGTAAGATGGGCAACATCTTTGTTTGATCTTCAACATTGTCCAAGTCGTTTTATTTGTATGCTTGGAGCAGCAGATGCTAAATTAGATATCAGGTATTTTACAAATTCCTTTAGCAATGAACTGACATGCTATGATGAGTTAAAGTGTGTAGTCTTAATTGGGATTTCTCTTGCAGATATTTTGAGGGAATGTGTGTTTTTCTTTGTTTTTTGTGTTGTCCCTTTACTTTGGAGAAGATCCCTTATCCTCCCAAGTCCCAACTGAATTTCTTCTTTCATCAACAGAAGAGGGAAATAAAAGCTCTCTAAGCGTATTATTATGCATGCCTTTCATTAAAAGCTTTTGCCTAATTGTCCATATTTGTTTTCCAAAGGAGGCGCAATTGGATAATGAACCCTTTATTACATATTTCTTTCATTATTGCATCCAATGACTGTTTGAGCCTCTTGTCAAATGTTATAATTTCTATAAAGCATGTACAGAACATTAAAATGTATGTGCCATGCAGAGTTTTTTATTCTAGTTTTTTAAGACTGTTTTGTCTGGTAAATGTGTTAAATTTTAATACTATCTATCTTGAATTTGTTATGTCTCAGATTGTATGGCTTTTTTAATAATCAGAGACTCTGATTCCTGTAATGTGTTTTTTGTTGCTATAAATAGTTACTTTTATTCCATGCTGATGATTTTTGAACTTTATTTTTTTATAACAAAAAAACTGAGTTGTAATTATAGCTTTATAATTTATTTAGGTTCCTTTTGTAATTAAGTGTTGATGTTTTTTTATAACTGTCTTGTAAATTCATTTAATTAATCATATTTAGCATCGTTAACTTCAAATTAGGTTTTGTTTTTTGGTTTGAAACAGAGAAATGGCACTTGAAGGTCTTTGTCTTCTTAAAAGTGAAAGTCAAATTGTTGGTCTTAAGTGTCCCAAATTGGGTATGATGCTGGATTACATTCTTCGACAACAGCCAAAATTGTTGGAGTCCAGTGAAACTAGAGAACAAAACCTTATTTTTCCTTCAAATACATATGTGGCCATGATTAAATTTTTATTGAAGTGCTTTGAGTCAGAGTTGGAGCAGAACAAATCCTTAGAAGGATCATCTGAACTTATGTCATCGGTGAAGACATTCTGTTCAGTCCTGGAGCATTCTATGTCATTTGAAGGCTCTGTTGAGTTGCATGCCAATGCTTCCAAGGCATTGCTTATAATTGGATCACATATGCCAGAGGTTAGTTGTTAGAGTTCTTTGATTACTTTCTTCATTGTGTTTCTTTTGACACACTTATTGTTATAGGTTGTGGCATCACATTTTGCCCTAAAAGTTTCATGGCTTAAGCAACTACTAAGTCATGTGGATTGGGACACTCGTGAATCCATTGCACGTCTACTTGGTATCGTGTCTTCTGCTCTTCCCATCCCTGATGTTATGTCTGAATTGAAGTCCTTATTCAGCCAAACGCACGAATCAAGGTTTGTATACTGGTGGAGCTGTAATTTTTTAGGTTAGTTATTGAGAATCGCCTCTTTTCACCTGTTTTATATATGCTCATGTTGAATTAATTTATTGATAGGTTTGAGACTCAGCATGGTGCTCTTTGTGCAATAGGATATGTAACTGCAAATTATTTGTCTATAACACCTGTAAGTATAATTTTACTGCATTTTTTTTAATTTGTAAATGGATTAGAACACTATAAACAAGATTTGGTTGGGATCAATAGGCTTTAAGATTTTATACTTTTATGGTTTAACAACTTTTGCATTGGATGCTAGTTTTATCAGTTTGACTATGACATTTAAGTCATGTGCAATTGTGATTTTGATCTTGATGGACTTGCTGCTCTTTGAGTATGCCTTTTCGAAATTATACTTTTATCAGATGAAACTGAAATTTTAGGTAACGTTTGGTTTCACTGTATTTTGTTTTCATTTTCATAGAAAATAGAAAATGCAGTTGGAAATGCGTTTGTTTTAATTTTTGAAAACATTTTCAGTGAAAATATTTTCTAAAAAAGACTGAAAATTGAAAACAAAGATCGGACACTTTTTAACATTTTCATTTTTATAAATATCTTCACCCTTCAACAACTTCATTTTCAACTTTTTCACTTTTATAAAAGTTGAGAATGAGGTTTTGGATAATAATGCTAGAGTGTAAAGTTCCACCCAGCACTAACAACACTTATATTTATATGTGTGTGAAACAAGAGTACAAAGAAAAGAAGGTTCTAGAGTAGAGACTTCTAGACTAGACTAGAGTAGAGACTTCTAGAGTATACTACTAGAGACATATCTAGAGTATTCTAGAAAGATAAACAAATAACTATTCTAACACTCTCCCTCAAGCTGGAGCATATAAATTGTATGCTCCAAGCTTGGAACATATAAACTGAATTCGAGGACCTTTTGAGGATTTAGTTAAAATATCTGCAAGTTGATTATTTGAGCTGACAAATTCAGTACTAATCTTTTTGGACAATACTTTCTCCCTAACAAAGTGACCGTCAATCTCTTTATGTTTAGTTCTTTCATGAAACATTGGGTTAGAAGTCATGTGGAGAGCTGCCTAGTTATCACAATATAGCTTCATTGACTGTATTTCATAGAACTTTAGTTCTTGAATAAGTTGTTTGATCCACACCAATTTACACGTGGTTGAGGCCATAGCCTTGTATTCAGCTTCTGCACTAGATCGAGTGACATTATTCTGTTTCTTACTTTTCCAAGAAATAACATTTCCTCCAATAGACACAATATCCTGTAGTAGAGCGTCTGTCTATAGGTGATCTGCCCAATCAGCATCACAATACCCAAAGATTTGAGTGTCTCTTTTATCCTCATACAATAAACCTTGTCTTGGAGATTTTTGATATACCTAAGAATACGAATCACAACATTCCAATGTCAACATAAGGGGCTTGCATGAATTGACTGACAACTCCTATTGCAAAGGAAATATCAGGCCTAGTAATGGTAAAGTAGATGAGTTTTCCAACCAATCTTCTATACCTATCTGGATTTGAATATAGTTCACCTTGTTCTGTCATTAGCTTATGATTTGGAACCATGGGACTATCAGTGGGCCTACAATCAGTCATGCCCGTCTTTGCTAGAATATCCAATGCATACTTTCTTTGTGACTAGAATACCTTCCTTGGATTGAGCCACCTCTATACCAAGGAAGTATTTCAAGTGGCCAAGATCCTTTGTTTGAAAGTGACTGAATAAATGTTGTTTTAGTTGAGAGATTCTAGTAACATCATTACCTGTAATGACTATATCATCAACATAAACAACCAAATAGACACATTTGCCAGGAGAAGTGTGATAAAAAACGGAGTGATCGGCTTCACTGCGTTTCATCCCAAAATTCTACACAACATGACTAAATTTTCCAAACCAAGCTCTTGGAGACTGTTTTAGTCCATAAAGAGATCGATGAAGTTTACATACTAGACTCTCCCTGAGCAACAAACCCAGGAGGTTGCTCCATGTAAATTTCTTCTTCCAACTCACCATGAAGAAAGACATTTTTAATGTCTAGTTGGTGCAGTGGCTAGTGACGAATAGTAGCCATGGCAAGAAATAGGTGAACAGTAGTGATTTTGGCTACTGGAGAAAAAGTATCTCCATAATCAAGACTATATATTTAAGTGTAGCCCTTGGCTACTAATCGAGCCTTCAGACGATCAATGTCCCCATTAGGGCCAACTTTGATAGTATATACCCACCGACAACCAACTGTTTTCTTCCCAGGAGGAAGCGGAACTAACTCCCATGTACCACTATGCTCAAGAGCCTGCATTTCATCAATCATGGCTTGTCGCCATCCTGGGTGATCAAGTGCCTCATCAACAGTTCTGGGAATAGTAAGGGGAGATAAGGAGGAAACAAAAGAGAAATATGAAGGAGATAAATGGTGATAACTAAAATATATAGGATGAGGGTTTCGAGTAGAATGAATTTCTTTTCTAAGAGCAATGAGCCAACTTAAGTTTTCATCATGAGAATATGAGGATGGAGAAGGGCCTAAGTTTTCATCATGAGAAGGTAAGGATGGAGAAGGATCCGTAGTAGGGGTTACTGAGGGAGGACATGAATTAGGAGAATCTTCTTGCAGAACAGGGTTTGCTCTCTGTGTCTTGTGTAGCTCTGTGATAAGAGGAGGTGGTGAAAACTCAAGTGGATTGTTAGTTGGAGAATGAAGTTGAGTTTCTTCTTGGTTGAGATTCTCACAAATAGGGGGAACCACTGGACTAGAGGATGGAATGGACAATATTTGTTGTACAGAATTAAGATCTTGCACAGAAGAATAAAAGAAAGGAGTTTCTTCAAAGAATGTAACATCAGCAGACATGTATCTTCTAATGGTTAGAGAGTAGCATTTGTACCCTTTTTGAAGACGAGAATATCCAAGAAACACACATTTAATTGCTCTTGTAGAAAGTTTATCAAGACCTGGAGAGACATCATGAACGAAACAAGTACAACCAAAAACCTTAGGAGAAATATGATATAAGGGTTCATTGGGAAAAATGATTGAGTGAGGAATCTTGTTTTCAAGAGATGATGAGGGCATCCTATTTATTAAAAAACAGGCAGTGAGAATTGCATCACCCCAATGATGAATGGGGACATTTGCACTAAGCAATAAGGTTCGTGAAGTTTCAACTAAATGTCTATTTTTCCTTTCAGCTATTCCATTTTGTTGTGGTGTGTTAGGACATGTAGATTGATGTAAAATGCCCTGTGAGGATAAAAAGGAAGAAAAATTCAAAGAGAAATATTCTTTGGCGTTATCACTTCCGAAGGATTTTAATGGTTTTTCCTAATTGATTCTTAATCTCATTGAAAAAAGACATGAAAATAGACAAAAGTTCTAATCGATCTTTCATTAAATAGACCTAAGTACATCAAGAATATTCATCAATAAAGGTAACAAAATATCTAAATCCAAAAGATGTTACTCGGCTTGGTCCCCAAATATCTGAGTGAATGGTAGAAAAAACCGAGTTACATCTTTTTTCAATTTGGTTAGGAAAGGAAGACCGAACATGTTTGCCTAATTGACATGATTCACAATCTAATGTTTGTAGTTTATTAAGACTAGGAACCATTATCCTCAATTTTGCTAAACTTGGGTGGCCTAGACGGTCATGCAAAATCTTTGGAGAGTAGGCTGCAAAACAAGATACAAAGGGATTTGTTTCAAGATAATAAAGACCTCTTGATTCATGTCCTACACCAATCAAGCGGCCCGTACCACGTTCCTGTATTGTAAAGGATTGAGCATTTGAGCATCAAATGTTACTGTACAATTTAAAGACTTAGTTATTGACTTAGAGAAATTAAATTAAAAGGACAATTAGGAATATATAGGACAGGATTTAGGTTTAGAGAAGAAGAGAGAGAAACTTGACCAATACCTTTGGCAACAACTTTATCACCATTTGCTAGGGTAATTAGATGAGGAAATTTTGGAGACGATATTGAAGTGAATAAAGAATCCTTACCAGCAATGCGATCAAAAGCACCTGAATCAATTACCCATGGACCTTGACTTTCCACAGATTGAGAGATGCAAGCTGTTGAGACATTAGGTATGGAGGATGTATGAACTTTGTTGTTTGCCTTCAGCTATAAGTACTCTTGATATTCTTCCTCAAAAATTTCCTTAGGAATTTTCTTATCAGATTTTTCAGATTTAGATACATTGGCTGGCTTCTGAGGAAACCCATGTAAGGAATAACAAGTATCTTGTGTATGGCCCATTCTTTTGCAATAGGTGCATTAAGGACGACCACCTCTTCCACCTTTTCCCCCTCGATTTCCACGATCTTCTCTTCCTCTAAAGGATACCATAGTAGATGATTCTGCAACTTCAAGAGCACTATCATTATTTTTTAGAGTAGGAACACGAAGGAGTTGAGTGACTAAATCTTCCATTGAGGGAACATCATGCGCAGTCAAGACTTGATCACGAATGTGATTAAAGGCTGGGTTCATCCCTCGTAGGATCATAACCACATACAGATTATCATGCTTCCTTTTTACCTCTTCCAAAGAGTCAGCCTCTAAAAGCATTTTTAACTCTTCCACAGAAGCTTGGGCTTCAACAACAAATGAAACCATATCATAATCAGTTTGCTTAAGAGAGGCCAGTTTTTGAGTAGAATCATACAAATGCCGAATATCATTAGCATAGATTTTCTGAACTTTCTTCCAAAAAGAACCGCAGGTCTTGAATGTTTTTAGATTCACCAAGATTTTTGGTTCTACTGACTGCCATAACAGAGCACAAAGTTGAAAATCAAGCTTCTTCCACTGCTCACGGTCCCCTACTAGTAAATCATCAACATCCTTTTCCAAGTGCTCATGGTGTCCTTGGCCAAGAAACCAAAGCTCAACAGATGCAGTCCAAGAAAGGTAATTTTTTCCATTAAGCTTCTCAGTAGGAATAGGGAGTGTTGAAGAGACAGAAGGTGCTAGACTCATGAATGCCATGTTTGCGAAGACATGGATGTTCCCTAGACAAACAATGAAAGGAAAATATGAGAACCCACTATTCGTCCAATGAGAATGAATGACCCAAGGTCTGAACAGAGTCAGGAGAGCGTTGGCGAAATTTTCCGGTGGTCAACGGCGGCGGACAGCGGTCAACGACGTCGGATAGCGGCGAACGACGACAGACGACGGGACTACAGAACGGGACCTTTCTCGCTCTGATACCAAGTTGAGAATGAGGTTTTGGATAATAGTGCTATAGTGTAAAGTTCCACCCAGCACCGGCAACACTTATATTAATATATGCGTGAAACAAGAGTACAAAGAAAAGAAGATTCTAGAGTAGAGACTTCTAGACTAGACTAGAGTAGAGATATCTTGAGTATATTACTAGAGACATATCTAAAGTATTCTAGAAAGATAAACAAATAACTATTCTAGCAATAAACAAGTTTTCTAATATTTGAAAATCTGAAAATGAAAACTGTTTTCAGAAAATGAAAATAGGAAATATGTCCTCAAACCAAACGCCACCTTAGTTGTTGGGTATAATCATGTCATTGCTTTTATTATAAATATGTTTGAATTTTGTCTATATAAATAATCTTTGCAGATGCCAGAAACACTTCTCCAGAATACACTTAGATGCCTGGTTGATGTGGTTAATTCTGAAACTTCTGCACTGGCTGCTGCTGCAATGCAAGCACTAGGTCATATTGGACTACGTATTTCATTACCTCCACTCGATGATTCTAATTCAGGTAAACTCAAGTCTAATAAGCTGATGAACTTGTTTGGATTTGGACCTAGAATTGAGCTATATGTTGAGCTATTATAAGGGTGTCTGATTATTAATTCTGCAGATGCAATTCTGATAATGTTATCTGATAAATTGAGCAAGCTTCTCTTGGGTTATGACATTAAAGCAATACAGAAGATTGTTATATCTATTGGACATATATGTGTAAAAGAAACATCATCTACTCGGCTAGATACAGCCCTAAATTTGATTTTCAGTCTCTGTCGATCTAAGGTAATTCAGCATCTTCCTCTTTTATATGATGATTTGCTTATTATTATTGTGACTCATGTTGGTTGATCTTTACTTTGACGCTCCTTTGTTTATTGTCTCCTGTTTCAATTTTTTGCTCCATGTTTTTTTCCTTCTTTCCTTTTTATGTTGTGGAAAAGAAAGATTTTGGTTTTTGGGATGCCTTGATCTTTATTAAAAGCAGTTTGAAGTTTTTTTTTTTAGCAAAAATGTCCACTAATGTTAATCTTTTTCCATTATAAGTTGTAGCAACTAAAAATTGTCACATTTATGTAACCAAAATTTCAGGTTGAGGATATTCTCTTCGCTGCTGGGGAGGCCCTTTCTTTTTTGTGGGGTGGTGTTCCTTTCAATGCTGACATAATTCTTAAAACTAACTATACTTCACTGTCGATGGCTTCAAATTTTTTGATGGGAGATTTGACCACTTCGGTGTCTAATACTAATGAACAAAGTGACTACAGTGGAGATTATCATGCTTCTGTGAGAGATGCAATTACCAAAAAGCTCTTTGATGTTCTTTTGTATAGTAGCAGGAAAGAAGAGAGATGTGCTGGAACTGTTTGGCTAGTATCACTTATAAACTATTGTGGCAATCATCCTACCATTCAGCGAATGCTTCCAGAAATTCAGGTTTTGCATTATGAAAACAAATTTCTTGTTTTCTTCCCATCTTTATAGTAATCTTCCAAACTTCACATATGGTATTGTAATGTTTTCCAAGGTTATATTCAGTGAGATAATAAATAAAGATTTGTTTTCCTTCAATTTAAAGACATATCCGATGGTTACAGTTGTATAGTTGTCCCAGCATTTGGGTTTCCTATGTATATGTATATGTGTGAAATATGGATAGGAAGACGGCCTGTGATCCTTGCAATTTTATTTTGACTTTGTTCAAACTTCAAACTTGTTGAATATTGTTAAAGGTGTTCATACGAGTCCTTTCAGAATTTATGATGGTGGTGGGAGTGTGTTTATCCAGATTCCAGTTTATAACCTTTGGTGCCCAAGCAGGAGTGCATGGTCAAGGTTGTTTGTTATATTCTAAATTGTTGTAATTGATATTGTTAAAATAAGAAAACAAAGGGATAGTTGAGTGAAAACCATGTGTCAGCAGAATGTGTGTTTATATAGGTTAATATTATTAATTACACATAAATAGGGGATATTTTGTTTCCTCTAAATCAAAGATAATGTTCCTGTAAATCGCTAGTACTAAATCAGAATATTAATTCTGATTTTCAACAGATATGATGGAGCTTTTCTTGTTGTGAAACCACCAAATTTGTATTGTAGCATGGTCAGCTGGGTATTTCTATAATTTATTTTGGGTTAATGGTGTTTTTAGTCTCTGATTGAAAAATGGTCACTTTGGGTTTTGATTCCTAACTTTTAAAACCTCAAGTTTTTGTCTATATATTTTTTAAATACCCAAACTTTAGTCCCTAAAGCTAACACTGTAGGGAATGAAAACTTATGGTTTCAAAAGTTGGGGACTAAAACCAAAGATGGTCCATTTTCACGGAATAGAAACACCATTGACCCATTTGTATATGATGTTCTTGATACCATATCTATTTTGTAGCAGAATCCTGTAACTTGTAATATTTGATTTACAATTATCATGTAAATGCAGGAGGCTTTTTCTCACCTTCTTGGTGAACAAAATGAACTCACACAAGAGTTGGCTTCTCAGGGCATGAGTATTGTGTATGACATTGGTGATGAATCTATGAAAAAGAATTTGGTGAATGCACTTGTGAATACGCTGACTGGGTCAGGGAAACGGAAAAGAGCCATCAAAGTAAGTTGTTAGTCTAGTATTTTTTTTAAGTTGTTTTTTGTGGGATAAGGGTTGCTGGTTCATTATTTTTTGCTCTCTTTATTTTTGTTGTTTAAAATTACATTCATGAGGTTTTGTTGTGCAGCTTGTTGAAGACACGGAAGTATTTATGGATGGAACTCTTGGTGAAAGTGCTAGTGGAGGGAAACTGAACACATACAAAGAGTTGTGTAACTTGGCAAATGAGATGGGACAACCAGACTTAATTTATAAGTTCATGGATTTAGCAAACTATCATGCTTCTCTGAATTCAAAGAGGGGTGCTGCTTTTGGCTTCTCTAAAATAGCAAAACAAGCAGGGGATGTTCTTCAGCCATATTTATGTTCTTTAATTCCAAGGCTTGTACGCTACCAGTATGATCCTGACAAAAATGTGCAGGTAAGTGCCATTACTGCCAGAAAATCATAGTGGTGGAGAATGACAGCTGCCCCCAACCCCAAGCTTCTTTAACAGTTTAACCTTGCTTTGTAATACAAAACAGAAAAGGAATGGATGCACTCAAGTATGATAGCATTTGCATTGCTTCTCCAGTTCTTTATTGATTCAATTGAAAATCAAAACATTACAAAATGAAGCTTTCTTTATTAGCTTTTGCTTCATGAATATTTCCCTTTCTATTCAGCACACTGAAAAAAAAATCATTACAAAACTTTGTTGGGGGGGGCGGGGGGGGGTCTATTACTATTTATTGTCACCATACTGTGCCTCTTGACATTGCAAATTTATATTTTCATTTATAATCTCTGGTAAGCCTGGTATTGAATCTAATCCTTACCAAGAGCATCTCCAGTTGAATCCAGAAGCACTCTTTATCCAGTTTTGATCTATGATGCAACATAATAGTGCTATATAATTCATGCCATTGTCAAACATGAAAATGTAGTTTTGCTGCATAAAATTTGTGGTTTGGTTCTCTATGGTGTTCCATGTATGATTTTTCTTTTTTAAACTCTAAAAAATAATGTGCACTTTGTATATTTCTCGCCTTTTTCAATAAACAATTCCTTATTTCTTAGAAAGCATGATATCCAATGAGTATATGAATTCTTATTTTCAGACACTTGTTTCATTTGGTTATTGCATTTTTATTTTTTTTCTGTTTCAGGATGCAATGGTACATATATGGAAGTCACTTGTGGACGATTCCAAGAAAACCATTGATGAAAATTTAGATCTAATCATTGATGATTTACTAGTACAATGTGGATCCAGGCTTTGGCGGTCACGTGAGGCATCATGTCTTGCCCTTACAGACATTATTCAAGGACGAAAGTTTCATGAGGTCATTAACATTTCTTTTGTTTTCTTGAGTTTAAAGAAGCATACTTGGAGTTGTCAATGATCAATTCTATTATAGAAAAGAAATCCTCAAAATTATATTAGTTAACTAATTATATGTGGCAACAAAAACCCAAGTCCCTGTTATGGTGAGGCACTGTCTGTAAAAAATCAGAGGAAACTTTTAGCATTGTGGTATTGTTGTGGGTTTGTGATGTTTGTCAAAGGAGAATAGTGCCAAGTTCTGCTGGCCTTGTGTTTCTTCCTTCCCATTTTTGTTGAGTTGTTTACGGCTTTATGTTGGTATCAAAATATGGTTTATAAGTTTATTTAGGGGGCTTTCAAGTGTTCATTTGAAGAGGGATTAGAGAGCTATTTATATTGATGTACTATTCTGTTTTGTATGTTTTGTTTTCCTTTTATGTTTGATCTAGGATGATTTTTTGTTCTCATTGTTTTCCTCTTCTATGAATTTTCCTTTAAAGAAACCAGCTAGTCAATATTCCTCGTTTTAGTTGCAATCTAATTGTTGCTTATGCTTGAAAGTTGAAACATTAGCAGAGCCACTTGTGTATTTTATGTGTGGTAATAAAATCTGATTTGCATAAAATGTATTTACGAGATAAAGACCATATAATGCTGAAAGCCTAAGACGAGTTAAAAAGTGAAAAAAAACTGACAATATTAATAATATACTACAACCTGAGCACTGGTTGATTTTGATATATCTGGAGCATATCAGCATGTCTTTATTTTTGTTTGTGTTTTTCTTTCATCTTGCACCACCCACAGGTTGGGAAGCATTTAAAGAGATTATGGTCTGTAGCATTTCGTATAATGGATGACATAAAGGAAACTGTCAGAATTTCTGGTGAAAAATTATGCCGTGCTGTAACTTCCTTGACAACAAGGCTCTGTGATGTCTCTCTAACTGATATGTCAGATGCGCACAAAGCAATGGATTTTGTTTTGCCTTTTTTGCTTGCAGAAGGTATACTAAGTAAAGTTGATAGTGTTCGCAAGGCATCAATTGTAGTTGTTATGAAGCTTACAAAGGTTAGTAATGTCTTGCTATGCCATAGTTTTATTTTATACATCACGAGATTTCTGGTTTGCCTTTGACTTATTTTATCTGATTGTGATTGTGTAAGATTAATGATTGTTTATACATCATGGTGCTGTTATTCCAATAAGTCATTCTGCTATTTAATCTGAGTGTGTCTCCTTATTGTCTCTTTTTAGCATGCTGGAACCGCAATTCGTCCACATATGTCTGATTTAGTGTGCTGCATGCTTGAAAGCTTATCAAGCCTAGAAGATCAATCGCTCAATTATGTCGAGGTTTGGTTGAATGATATATTCAATTCTTGCATGAGTCACCATTAATTCTTGTTTTTCGTATGTTAACTTTTTATGTTTTTCTTTTTATCAGCTTCACGCGGCAAATGTTGGAATACAGTCAGAAAAGCTTGAAAGTTTAAGAATTTCCATTGCCAAAGGCTCTCCTATGTGGGAGACTTTAGATTCATGCATAAAAGTTGTTGATGCAGAATCATTGAACACATTGATCCCACGGCTTGCTCATTTAGTGCGATCTGGAGTGGGCCTCAACACTAGGTCTGTTACCAACTTATTATCACCTCTCATGCATTTTCTTTTGCATTGTCTTCCTGCTTTAACTGTCTTGGGTCATTTTGTTATTACATTTTCCCTTGAAAAAAATTTAAGGAGCTTATGTGGATTAAGCATGGCAATTGAACCCGGACTCGTGGGGATATCCCCATCCCCCCCTGATTTTGACGGGGAAAATCCGAGTTGACCGAGTACGGGTGTGGGTTTGGGTTTTCCCCGCTTAAGAAAGTCGGGGATGGGGTTGGGGTTGGGAATTGTGATCTCCACCCCGCATTCGCACCCGCACCCACACCCGTCCCCACTATTAATATAGTAAATTATATAAATATCTTAAAATAATCTATCTATTTATTACATAAATCATAAGTTAAAAAATTTATATTAAACATTAATTTAATTATATTTATTATAAAATAATATTTTTAACTCATTGTATAATAACTTTATATATAAAAAAATTGTTAAATAATATTTCTATTGATAAAATAAATGAAACAATTTGGTTTATTATGAGAAATAAAAGTGTGGTATACAAGAGTGTAACGAGTAACATTTGAGACGATCATGTAAATTATTTTATGATTTGGGACTGTTATGTGTATGGGGGACGGGGTGGAGTTGGGAAACCCGATCTCCGACGGGGACGGGGGTGGATCAAATTTTTAAGCCTCGACAGGGAATGGGGATGGGGGCAGGGATGATTTGAGATGTTTGGGACGGGGATTGGGGAGGCTAATCCCGCCCCCACCCCACCCCACTGCCATACCTAATGTGGATTCAAATAGAGCGAGTTTAGTAGAAAAAACATGTAGGATTAGTGACAATCAATAGATGGTTGATGTTTGCAATGTTTTCTGTATTAATATATTGTCATCCTTATCTGCTGATGCTCAGGCTTTCTTGATTTAATAAAATAATATTCCTTTGCTTTTCCTCTTCTTGTTGGCAATATTCTGCCCTATATTTAGTTATGCTTTCTGTCTGTGTGCAGGGTTGGTGTTGCCAATTTCATTACCTTGTTGCTTGAAAGTGTTGGTGTTGACATCAAGCCATATGCAAATATGTTGGTGAGATTGTTGTTTCCAGTTGTTAAGGAGGAAAAAAGTACTGCTGCAAAACGTGCCTTTGCAAGTGCCTGTGCAAAACTCTTAAAATATATACCAGCCTCACAAGCACAAAAACTTATTGAAGATACTACAGCTTTGCATGCTGGTGACAAAAATTCTCAAATTGCATGTGCATTTCTCTTAAAGAGCTATTCATCCATGGCAGCAGATGTTGTTGGTGGATATCAAGTGGTTATCATTCCAGTTGTTTTCCTTTCAAGGTTATGAACATTCTTTTATTTTTTATGATGTGATTTATTATGTTGATATTTTATAAAAATCTGATATTTAGATACTATATCAATCCAAAATCATAAATTCAAGCATAAGTTTTTGCCATTGGCTGCCAGCCCACTATCCTTTAGAATGATTCGATTGTTGTTCTTGGTGAACACTGGATGATTCCTTTTACCTTTAAGTAGATGTGGTCTTATTGGATTCATTATGTTGCCTATGTAATAACTTTATTTGTCTGTTTGTTATATTGTGGAATTTGCAGGATTTGTTTTGTGCTTTTGTTTTTCCTATAATTTCTCTTGTACCAATTCAAAAGATGCATTATGCTCTTTACTGTTGCATTCTCATCAGTTTGAGAAATTATTTCTTGCTCCATTAAAATTTAAAAAGAAGAATCTTAAGAATGTATTTGGCAAATATTCAACTCTAGGTCGCTTTAGAGGTTCCAAGTACCTTTACCATGTTAAGGTCCCATTTAGTCTGGTTATAGTATCCTTTGTTTTAGTAAATTATTAGTATGGAGAACACTAAGTTAAGTTCTTTCAGTTATTGTCAATGACCAACTCTCTTAAAGTTAGGTGGAGGGCTGGGAATAGTTTTATATGTCTCACACAGCCCCCTCATCATATCCTATCCATTATAACCCAGCTCCCCCTTCAAGATAGAAAATGCACTACACCAACATGATAGGATAAGTGATGGGATATTGCTATCATATCCAGTTAGCGCATTAAACAAAAGATTTTTGAAGGATAGGATTATCCTATCTTATCTTGCCCACCAATCGGGCCCTAAGCTCTCGGGTGGGTGCCAATAGTGGATTTTATATTTAACGGTTGAAGATTATGTATATTGTTTTCGGCATTTGAGTCTGAAATTTAAAGGTACATAAGGTAAACAGTGTTTATTGAATGATGCTCATATAACAAACTAAGAACTACATGTTGAATAATGAGAGTATTTCTTATTTCACATGGACTAATAAATGTCATGCAGATTTGAAGATGAAAAAAGTGTCTCCAGCCTATTTGAGGAACTATGGGAAGAATACACAAGTGGGGAACGGATCACTCTCCACTTATACTTAGGAGAAATTGTTTCACTTATTTGTGAGGGCATGTCATCATCATCATGGGCAAGTAAAAGAAAAGTTAGTCATTCCTTCTTTTTTGCCTTTTCTATTATTTTGATGTAGCCTCATAGCAGCTTGGTGATTTCATGATTTGTGTATAGATGTTTGCTTATTTCTGCTGTTGTGCCTGCAGTCTGCACAGGCTATATGTAGGCTTAGTGAAGTTTTGGGTGAATCTCTTTCTTCTCACCATGAGGTTTTGCTTCAGTCTCTCATGAAGGAAATTCCTGGTCGCCTATGGGAGGTAAAGTAATGAATTTTGCTATGGTTGAGAATAGTGCCACTTTAAGTCTTTATATGTGGCAGGAAGAATTATTAAAAAAGTCAATCATAGACAATTTGCTCAAGTTTCATGTGCTTCTTTTGTCTTACAACATCTTACTACATATGGCAGGGTAAAGACATGCTATTGCTAGCAGTAGGTGCTCTATGTACATCCTGCCATAAAGCAATTTTGGCTCAAGGTTCCTCATCTTCCATTGCCATTCTGAATTTGGTATCATCTGCATGCACCAGAAAGGGGAAAAAGTATCGTGAAGCAGCGCTTTCCTCTCTTGAACAGGTTAGTAATTTTGGGAAAGTTTTCTCCCTTGGGGTAATAATTGAATTGAAAACCAATAAGACCCTTCAGTTTTACTTGACCCCTTATCCAACATAGCAATTTAAGTAGCTTCACAAGGTTGAGCCTGCTTGTACTGGACGTTGAGAAGGTTATCAAATATTCAAGCAAAAGATAAATTATAATAAAAAAGGGAGAAAAGTAGCAACTTAATCCATAACAATTTATGGACCAAAAGTATTACGAACTATCTAATTCTATAAGAATACAGATTAGTGACGTCCCAAATAAGTATTGAACTTTATTGAGTTTATTTTTTGTATGTTTCCAGGTTATAAAAGCCTTGGGCAATCCAGAGTTCTTTAATATGGTTTTCCCCTTGTTGTTTGATCTATGCAATCCAGACCCCCTAAAGTCCGGGCAAGCACCTTTGGCCAGTGATGCTACTGAATCAGGTAATGCCAAATTCTGGATCTTCATTTATATCTTGCAACAGTTTTTGTTCCTCATATGAGTCTGTATGGCCACCAATGAAACATTTAATGAAGTTTTTGTTCCTCATATAATATATAATATATATTTATATTTCTTTTTTTGCAGAGTTGGAAAGTAAAGAAGAGATTTATGTTCCACATAACAAAATAGTTGACTGTTTAACCTCTTGTATCCATGTTGCACATATGAATGATATTCTTGAAAAGCAAAAGGGCTTAATGCACATGTATACAGCATTCTTGTCACCTGAACATAAATGGACTGGTACGCTTTAAGCTTCATTTTTCATTTTTTGAAGTCCCTTCCATTTTTTTTCCTATTAATCTTAATTAAGAATGCAATCATTGTGCAGTCAAAACTACAGCATTTTTATCCATCAGAGAACTTTGCTCAAGGCTCCACAATGTTGTGAAGGACTCCCAGGGGGGAAGTCACGAACTTGCTGGTGCAACTTCCTTCGTTCAGGAGGTAATGGAGGCTTACTTTCAGTTGGACTTCTAATAACTTCAATTCTTGAATGATCTAAAATCAACTTTATTTTTCTTCAGATATTTCATTCTCTGTCACCAAAAATACTACATTGCATAAGCACAATAAAAATTGCCCAGGTTCGTCACTGTCTCATTTGGTTGAACATTATTCATCAGTTAAATTCCCCTGATTCTTTTCAGTAATCTAATTGGTTGCTGATAATTTTATTTCATATTCTGCATTTCTTGTGCCCAAAATTAGGTTCATGTTTCAGCTTCAGAATGTCTTCTGGAAGTCATGAAACTTTCCATGAACGTCCCTTCAGTTGGCACCATCAATGAAGGATTCAAGAACGAGCTGCTTCATCAGTACGAGTTAGAGAAAAACGAAGGTGCAAAGTCAATATTGAGAAAGTGTGTCAACATTCTTCAAGACTGGAAATAATAAATTGTACGAGTAACCCTCATTTATGAAGTTTTGGGTAGATGAAACATTTAACAATAATAACTTGTTGATAGTTTTGGTGTAGTGGGTCATATATACCGATGACAAGAAAACTAGTACCCTTAGTTGAAATCCGTTACGAATTGATTTTTTAACACGATAGCAAAGTATCTATATGAATGCATAATTTGAAATAGTCTTTAATTATATTTTAAAATTACTTATTTAGTTGTTTTATCTTTTTTCCCGACTCGTGTAAATATGAGCAATTGTAGTGATATACTAGGATGTTTCCTTCTTTTCCCTAAAAAAAGAAAAGGAAAAAAAGATGTTTTCTTCTTCCTAAAGTATGTACGGGATATTTTCCCATTTCATTCACGAGGGGCATTTTCTTGATGGGGTAAAACAAAATTTGTAGTATTATTTTTAATTGTTGACAATTTTTTTTAAAATTGGTATAATATGTTTTTTAATTGTGATACAAATTAAGTAAGGTACGTGCGGGGGATTTTCTTCCGTTTTCATTCATGAGGGCAAGTTCCTAGTTGTTGATAATATTTTAAAAAAATAGTGAAATTTAATTAAAAAAATAATGATCAAAATTATAGATGATGGAAAGAGATAGGTAATTAAAAATCACATTTTGAGATTATTAAGATAGATATTTTTTTACTAATTGTAATATAGTGTGTATATATTCAGAAAAAAAAGATAGTGTGTACATTAAAAAATGACGAGAAAAAAATATTAAGAATATTAAATATATAAAATATTAAAAATATTTAATTAAGAAAATGGAGAGAAAGAAAATCTCACTCTTCATATTACATATTTTGATTTATAACATAACATAAAGAATAAAAATAATTAAATTTATTTATTCTAAATTTTAATCATATATAGTTTTTTTTTATGAGTAATCATAATATAGTTTATATATTAAAATATATATTTAATTTTAATTTGTGAAATTCATTCAGACCCTAAGATACTGATTATTAGATTAAGTAAAAAAAAAAAACCAAATAATAATATAAATATTAGATCAAGTAATTGATTACCCCCATCAAATCAAATCAAATCAAATTATATACACACTTTTTAAAAAACTGAATTTATCAAAAAATAAAAACAACTGAGTGAGTGTGGTAGCGTTTCTCCGTTCTCAGAAGGTGTCAGTGAAGTCTTCTCCTTCAAGAAGAAGGGTTTGCAGTGAAGCATGGATGAAGCTGAATTTCAACGTGTTCTTCAACTCTTCCCCGTTGTTCGTTCTCCCGATTACACTGTACTTCTCTCTCTCTCTCTCTCACTTCTCTTTCTCTGTTTAGGGTTTACAACTTTGTGCCTTCTCCTTAATTTTTTGATCCGTTACTCTGCATCAGCAATCTGGCTTCTCTGCCGTTTAAAGTTTCGTTTTTTCAGAGACCCGTGTTGTGATTTTCGTAATTCACATATTGCTTCTCTTTAATACAATTATACCCTTTTGTTTTTACGTTGTTTTAAGGTGGTAGTTTTAGATTAATGTAAATTAGTATCTCAATTCACGTGGAAGGTTTTGTTGGGTGCAACAGAGAGGGTTAGGGGTACCATAATATATGAGAAGGGTTTGGTATGAGATATTAACCTGGCATGAATGAGATGGATTTAATAAGTGAGGATGTGGTTTTAGTTCCAGTTGTGAAATTGAGTAATTCAACTGTACACTAATTGAGTTAAAATTAAAAGAAATTTTATGAAATGTTGTAGTCGGTCTCACCTAGGGATTGAAGTCAGAGGCTTTGGTAAGAGGTGGGAGCAGTGAGGATAATACTCTATGGAGTGTTTGCAGATCTATGTATGGTGTGTTTGATTGAAATGGCTTGATTTTGTGTTTGAGGACATTCATCTCTATGTAGTTGTCATGGGACAAGGTTGTATTCAATTCATGGATTCTACCTGTGTCCCTTCTCATGTTTTTTTTTTTTTTTTTATGGAAGTTTCTCTTGTAAACATTTAGCTGGATTGGAAAGCTCTCCTGTTCTGCATTTTCAAGTTTTATCTCTTGTTGTATTCTTTTTTATTATGATTATATTTTTTAGCCATTTAGGAAGATAGCTTATCCTCCTTCCTTTGTGCTTGTTTTCACTTTTCATATTATGATGCTATGATATCTTGTTTTATAGAAATTACAAATGTAATGGTATTTTGTGTACCAACTTTTGAACTTCATTGAAACAATTTGAACATACTGAAATCCAAAAGCCATCTCTGCTTGTTATGGTTTGTTGGATCTGTGCTGGAATTTTTTTTTTTTTTTCTGTTCTATGCCATTAGTTGATGATTGAGAAATGCTAGAATGATGTTAAGGGACTTGTTACTATAACTATTTTAGAGGAAAAACTCTTACCTTTCTTTTCTGTATCTGTGCCTCCTTTGTGCTCAGTTTGGATTGTGGAGTTTGGCTTACGGTTGCTAGGATTTGCTCAGGAAGTTGTCAGAACCAATTAATATTTTCTCATCTTGTTTTGATTTTTATTTGATACGAAAATTGGAATAGGCTTCCATGATTAGTCCATTTACACAACATTGGCATTTTAAATAAATCAATTTTATGTATGAAGGACTGGCATATATATTATTTTCTGAACTTGAGATACTGAATCCCACAGCATACCCTGAAACTATGTATGATGCAAAATCCAAAATTTTTATTTCATAGCTTATAATTTAGAAAATTCTATATTTGTGAATGCAATGAAGTACCAAATTGACAACTGTTAAATTTCAGGCAGAAGCAGCATCATCCAGACAAATTGCATCTGGGTCACCACAAAATGAGGTGGCAATGCTGAACCTGAATCTGTTGTCTGCATTGATGTCTGTAATCTGCATATATATTTAATGTTAGCTAACAAATTTGTCTCTGCAGGTAAAGGAGTGGCAAGATGCATGGGATGAAAGGGATAGGGATTTTGAGAAGCAAGGAATTAATCAACAAGGTACCACTATCTTTGGGATTTTTTTTATCAGCTTCAGTTTTCTAGAAAGCACATGAAAGTTCATGAGTTACTTGACAATATAGTTACTTATTTTGGTTATAACTTATAGGAAACAGAATTATGCTTTTGAAATTAATGCTATACTGGTGTGAATTCTTCAAATCTACAGATTCATTTTGGAGCAAGCTAAAATCGGAGGCTGCTAGGAAGGTATTCCTTATTCAGAAATTTACCTGTTATTATATTTATATACATACTAATTATGTTTTTGAATTAGATTTGTAACACGTTATTGGAAATTTTCTTACACTCTTGTTTAAGTCCTTCAAAAATATGAATATGGTAGGCTTTAACCTCAAAAGTTTGAAGCTGATTGGTTCTAATGTTTCAACAGGTGGGTACAGAAGAAGCCGAGAGATTTTGCCAGGCATTCCAACAAATTCACAAGAAACTTGTATGTGCAAAATAATTGTCATTTAAGTCATTGTTCCATAAAATATACTATGAAAGATATATTTTTTACAAGTTAGTATCTTTTTTTTTTTTTTTTGAGGGAGTTAGTATGTTCTTGGAAAGCATTTTTTGTGAAATTATCTAAAAAAGTTATGCATCCAGAAAAAATAGTGTGTTTATTTTCTATGAAAATGGAATTCCGGAACCAAAAAAGAAGGAAAAGAAAATTAAAATGTTTGTAATGAAATAAATAGAAGCTGAGTTTCCTTGTTAGTATTGCATTTGACATAATTTATTTTATGATTTCCATTATATTTTAGGTCAATGAAGAGTTGAGTTTAGATGCTGCTCGAAGCTTCTTAAAATCATCCTAGAGTTCTAAAGAATCACGCATGCTTTCGACATTTCTTGTGATTCAACCACAATCAGCCATTGTAATTCTTTTGTACTGTATCAAAGTATTTTATAATTTAATATCTGCGACGTTTTGATTTGTAGTTATTTATTTGTATTATTAAGAACTGATATTCTTCCCCCATTATCCCTCACCCCTTTTTTCTTTATTTCGATTGTTTGAACTTCATTATTTTTATTTGCCTATAAGCTGGAATTTGCATCATTCAGTGGTGATTGTGATAGTACAAGAATTACAGTTTTTTTGTAATCACTTTTAAAAGTGTTTTTTTACGTATTTGTAAAATCTGATCAAAATCAGAAGTTATTTTGAACCGTTTTTCATTAAAAAAAAAAGTTTTAAGTAATTTTTATTATTGCGAATAAATAACGATTAGCTTTTTTTTCTAAAACAAAGGCTAAAAATATATACTAGATTATTTTACCTTAGACTCATTTTTTTAACATCCATAGGAAACTAATAGCTAAACACTTGGGATCATTTATTGTATTGATATTTGGTATGTTCACACCTCTGTTTATTCCCTTACTTCAAACCCTAAAACACGAACACCAAACTTTGAAACCTACCCCAAACATAGATTTTAAACCTCAACCCTAAATCATACTCTTCAAACTTTTGAGACATTCCTTTTTTTTTTTTTTTTAATTTTCATATTTTTTATGAGTTTTCATTAGATTCCATAATGCTTTCTACAATGGAATATCTAATGAATTAAGACATTATTATTGTTTTTTCATATTTAAAATTTTTATTTTTTAAACTTTTCAAGACATTACTATTATTTTTTCATATTTTAAAAATCTTCATCTCTTTCAAATTTTTGTTGTTTAGTATTTATAAAGTTTTCCTTTTTTTTCAAAATTTCTAAGACATTCTTTTTGTTTTTTGTAAAAAATTTTGAAAATATTATTTTTGTTTTCTCATAATTTCAATTTTTCATTTTAAAAAAAAAATTACAAACATTACTCTTATTTTTTTTTTTATATTTTTTAAATCATAAAATAAATCATAAATTCAAAATTTAGGATATCATTTATGAAATTCAAAATCCTCATTTATGAAACCTTAAATGAAATTTTAAATTTGTGGAACCCAAAATCCTAATTTATGAAACCTTAAAATTCTAAATTATTAGGGTTTCATGATTTATAATTTTAATTATGAAACCCTAAATTAAGGCTTGGGCTTTCATTTATAAATCATTAGGTTTATATAAATAAAATCATAAATCCTTAGAGTTTCAAATGTGAAACCATATATCCTAAACCATGAAATGAAATCATAAATCCTAAATCATGAAACCATAATTTAAGGTTTAATATTTCATAATTGAAACCCTAAGGATTTAGGATTTCATAAATGAAATTCTAAATTAGGATTTAGGTATGAAACTCTAAATCATATACCATAAAACCTTACTTTATGAAATCTTAAATCTTAAATTAGGGATTCATAGTTTAGGATTTATAGTTTCATCTATGAAATCATAATTTAGAATTTAAGGTAAATGAAACTTTAAATTTTAAATTAAAGTTTCATAGTTTAGGATTTGGGGTTTCAAAAAAGAAATCATAAATTGAAACCCTTAATCTTAAATCATGAAACCATGATTTAGGATTTAAGGTTTCATAAATGAAACGCTAAGGAATTCGAATTTCGTAAATAAAAACTTAAATCCTAATTTAAGAATTTAGGGTTTCATAAATCCTTAAGAAATATAACCCTAAATCCTAAATTAGGATTTCATGGTTTAGGATATAGGTTTTCAATTTATGGTTTCTTTAAGGTTTTATTTATGACACTTTAAATTAGGATTTTATTTAGGAAACTCTAAATTACGATATAAGGTTACAATTATAAAACTCTAAATACATAGGGTTTCATGGTTTGTAATTTAAAGTTTCATTTATGAAACCCCAAATCCATAAGGTTTCATTTATAAAATTCTAAATTTTAAACTAGGGTTTCATTGTTTAGGATTTAGGGTTTCATTTTTGAAAATTAAATTATTGAGGGTTTCATAAATGAAACCTTAAGGATATATGATTTAATAAATGAAACCATAAGAGTTTAGAGTTTTAAAAATGAAACACTAAATCCTAAACCATGAAACTCTAATTTAGAATTTAGGGTTTCGTAAATGAAACCTTCAAGATTTAGGGTTTCATTTATAAAACCTTAAAAGGTTTCACATTTGAGTATTTAGGATTTCCTTTCATGGTTTATAATTTATGATTTCATAAATAAAACCATAAATTAGGATTTATTATTTCATAAATTAAAGTTTCACTTATAAAATCCTAAACATTAAATCTCAAATTAAGGTTTCATAGCTTATGATTTAGAATTTCATTTCTTGGTTTAAGATTTAGGATTTCATTTATGAAACCTTAAGGATTTAGAGTTTCATTTATAAAAACCTAAACTATAAACCTTACAACCTAAACCCAAGGATTCATTTTTGAAATCCTAAATAAGGTTTTATAAATGAAACCATAAATCTTATGGTTTCATTTTATTTATAGTTTCATAAATAAAATCCTAAATGCTAAACCATGAAACCCTAATTTAAAGTTTAAGGTTTCAAAAATAAAACCCTAAGGATTTAGGGTTTCATTAATGAAATTCTAAATTAGGATTTAAGTATGAAATCCTAAACCATATACCATAAACCTTACTTTATGAAACCTTAAATCCTAAATCAGGATCTCATGATTTAGAATTTATGGTGTTATCTATGAAACCCTAAATTCTAAATTTATATTCTAGTTTAGGATTAAAGATTTCAAAAATGAAACTATAAATTAAAACCTTAAATTCTAAACCATGAAACTCCAATTTAAGATTTAGGTTTCATAAATAAAACGCTAAGTATTTGGCGTGTTATAAATGAAAACCTAAATCCTAATTTAGGATTTCATTTATGAAACCTTAAACCATACATCATAAAACACTAAGAGTTTAAGGTTTCATAGATCATTAAGGAATGCAACCTTAAATCCTAAATTAAGTTTCATGGATTACCATTTAGGGTTACCATAAAACACTAAATTAAGATTTAAGAAACCCTAAATTATTAAGGTTTCATGGATTATGATTAAGGGTTTCATTTATGAAATCTTAAATTAAGATCTAGGGTTTCATATACAAAACCTTAATTAAGATTTCATAAATGAAATCCTAGGATTTAAGACTTAGCTTTTCATATATGAAACCTTAAATCCTTATGGTTTTGTATATGAAACCATACATCTTAAACCATGAAACCCTACGAATTTAATGTTTCATAAATGTAATCATAAATTAGGATTTAGGTATGACACCCTAAATCATAAACCATAAAACCTTAATTTATGAAAACTTAAATCGTAAATTAAGGTTTTATGGATTAGCATTTAGAGTTTTATTAATAAAACAATAAATTTGGATTTAGGGTTTCATTTATGAAATCCTTAATTATTAGGGTTTCTATTATAAAACCTCTAACTATTAGGATTTTATGAATTAAGATTTAGGGTTTCATTTATAAATTCCTAATTAGGATTGCATAAATGAAACCTTGGGCTTTAAGACTTAGGTTTTCATATCTAATATCTTAAATCCTTAGGGTGTTGTATATAAAACCCTAAATCTTATACGTTGAAATGAAACCCTGAATCATAAAGCATGAAACCCTAAGCATTTAAGGTTTCATAAGTGAAACCTTAAATTAGGATTTAGGTATGAAACTCTAAATCATAAACCATAAAACTCTAATTTATGAAACACTAAATCCAAAATTAAGGTTTCATGAGTTACCATTTAAGGTTTTACTAATGAAACATTAAATTAGATTTATGGTTTCATTTATGAAACCCTAAATTATTAAAGTTCTAGAAATAAAGATTTAGGGTTTCATTTATGGAATCCTAAATTACGATTTAAGGTTTAATTCATAAAACCCTAATTATGTTTTCATCAATGAAACCTTATATCCTTTGTTTTTAATATATGAAACCTATCTTTAGGATTTCATATATGAAACCTTAAACCCATAGGGTTTTATAAATGAACCTATAAGTCTTAAATCATGAAATGAAACCCTATATCCTAAATCATAAGTGAAATCCTAAGGATTTAAAGTTTTATAAATGAAACAATAAATTATAATTTAAGTATGAAACCCAGTATAATAAACCAAAAACCCTAATTTATGAAACCTAAAATCCTAAATTAGGGTTTCATGAGTTAGAATTTAAAGTTTTATTAATGAAACATTAATTTATGTTTTAGGATTTCATAAATGAAACCTTGATGTTTAGGACATAGCTTTTCATATGTGAAACCCTAAATTCTTAAGGTTTCATAAATGAAAACCTAAATATTAAACCATGAAATCAAATCATAAATCATAAATGAAACCCTATATTGAGATTTAGGTATGAAACCCTATATTGAGATTTAGGTATGAAACCCTCATAAAACATTAAACATTAATTTATGAAAACCATAAAACCTTAAATCCTAAACCTTGAAACCCTAAGGATTTAAGGATTCAAAAACGAAAACCAAAATTAGGATTTAGGTATGAAACCCTAAATCATAAACCATAAAACCCAAATTTATGAAACGTTAAATCCTAAATTAGGGTTTCATGGGTTATCATTTAGGGTTTCATTAATGAAACATTAAATTAGAGTTTAGGGTTTCATTTATGAAATAGTGAAAGTATTAGGGTTTTATGGATTGATTTAGGGTTTTATTTATTGAATCCTAAATTAGAATTTAAGATTTTATTTATTAAACCCTAATTAAGATTTCATAAATGAAACCTCAATGTTTAAGACTTAGGTTTTCATATGTGAAACCCTAAATTCTTAGGGTTTCATATATTTAAGTTTTCATATAAGAAATCCAAACTCTTTAGGATTTCATAAATGAAACCATAAATCTTAAAAGTATGAAAACATAATGTAAGATTGAAAATTTCATAGGTGAAACCCTAAGCATTTAGGTTTTCATATATAAACCCATAAATACTTAGGGTTTCATATATGAAACCCTAAATCCTTAGGGTTTCATAAATGAAACCTTAAGTCTTAAACTATAAAATGAAATCCTAAATCCTAAACCATGAAACTAGAATTAAAGATTTAAGGTTTCATAATTGAAACACTAAGGATTTAATGTTTTATAAATGAAACCTAAATTAGGGTTTATGGATTAAGATTTAGGATTTGGTGTTTCTTTTATAAAACCCTAGGCTTTACGAGTTAGGTGTTCATATATGAAACCTTACATCTTAAACCCTGAAACTCGAAGAATTTATGGTTTTACAAATAAAACCCTAAATTTGGATTTAAGTATGAAACCCTAAATTATAAACCATAAAACTCTAATTTTTTAAACTCTAAATCCTAAATTATGGTTTCATGAGTTAGCATTTAAGGTTTTATTAATAAAATATTAAATTAGAATTTATGATTTTATTTATGAAACACTAAATTATTGAGGTTTCATTGATAAAAAAAATTAAGTTTTAATTTATGAATCCTAAATTAAGATTACGCTTCATTTATAAAATACTAATTAGGATTTTATAAATGAAATCCTAGGGTTTAGGACTTAGGTTTTCTTACATGAAACACTAAATCCTTACGGTTTCATAAATGAAACCTTAAATCCTCTAGGTTTCCTAAATTAACCTTTAAATCTTAAACCATGAAATGAAACCGAATATCCTAAATCATGAAACCCTAATTTAAGATTTAAGGTTTCGGAGGTGAAACCCTTTGAATTTAAAGTATCATAAATAAAACCTTAAATTACAATTTAAGTATGAAACCCAAAATTATAAATCATAAAACCCTAATTTATAAAACCTTAAATCCTAAATTATGGTTTTATAGGTTAGCATTTAGGGTTTTATTAATGAACCATTAAATTAGGATTTATGGTTTCATGGATTAAGATTTAGGATTTTATTTATAAAATTCTAAATTATTAAGGTTTCATGGATTAAGATTATAGTTTAATTTATCAAATCCTACATTAAAATTTAGGGTTTTATTTATAAAACCTTAATTAAGATTTCATAAATGAAACCCAAGGGTTTCAGACTTGGGTTTTCATATAAGAAATCAAATGTTTATGGTTTATGGTGTAGGGTTTCATAAATGAAATCCTAAATCTTCAATCATGAAATGAAACCTTAAATCCTAAACCATAAAACCCTTATTTAAGATTTAGAGTTTCATAAGTAAAACCTTAAGGATTTAGGTTTTCATATATGAAGTCTTAAATCCTTAATGTTTCATGTAACGACCCAACTTCGTTACTTAAATATTATAATATTTATTTTTTATTCTATATTCGCATATGAAAATGCCTATATAAATATTTAATTACTTAACACTCTCTCGTGTAAATGTGCATGAACCTTCACATAATATGCGTTATCATAACATAAAGGTTCTAAGAGTGACTTTACAAAATATAGGTACATAAGTTCATACAATACCAAAATGGTCTCCTATTAGAGGGCACCCACAACAACATCAGTAACTACACATATGTCTTAAGTTAGTTCTCCCTACTATATACATATACATAAGAGTACAACAAAAGTGGAATCTTGTCCCGCATATATCATCTAAATCCACTTCACTCGTGAGATGCTTGAGAACCTGCATTTGCATCACTATTTGCTCCCGTGCCAACCACACAAACATCATAGTCAGACAACACAAATACACACACAAAGTGCAAGGGTAAGCTTATTTATATAAAATAAACATAATTATATGAAGATTTAACTAAGGATAGATTTAGTTTAACATAGAATTTAATAAATTAATGATCATAAGTCATGTAACTTCATTAAACAAAACCGCCTCAACTCAGTTTAGTTTTCAATTCACATTTAAATCTCAATTCACATTTCAGCCTCAATTCACATTTGAATCTCAATTTGTAATTATATCATGTATGCCATGTTGACTCGACTCCAAGGAGATTTCTACAACTTTTGGGCGGTCCCCATAGGCCCCATCCCGTACCATGGTCTCACTCTCTGACCATTCGAGGAGTCCCTTGAGCTATCTTGTGGAGGATTTGTGGTTTTATCGAATATAGACAAGTGTTGGTATCGACTACCTTTATAAGGTTTGCATGACCATACATCTATAGGGATTCGCCTACTTGTCTATTCTATAGGCCTATTCCCGTTAGCCACTACGAAAATCCCCAACACTAGGTTGAGAGTCCACTTGGCACTCTCAACTTACTTGCCTACCCATATGCACTGCCATCTAAGCATGATGTATACATGTGTATGCATAACCAACTACATAATACATTTTAGGTATGCAAACATTCATAAACTTTACTACCACAAGTTCACCATGTTATAAATTTACCATTCATATACCTTCACACATAAAGAACCCATCTAGCAGTTTTATGAGCATGGTGAGACATTCAACATCATGAATTCTCATAATAATTACACCAACGATCCTCATGAATGATGAATTTCACAATATTAATAGAAAATTATACTTCTCTATTATAATACATAAAACAATTATATATATACTTTGGATTGATCATAAAACCCTTGAGAAAGCATTTAAGATAAAATAAAACATTTTGAATTAATTTAGCTTAAGCTATAAAATTTAGCCTTAGCTAAAAATATAGCTCAAGCTAGAAATCGTGGCTCCAACTAAATTTATACAAATCGAATTATTATCGAAATTCAACTCAGCTAAAAAATTTAATTTCAGCCAAATATTTAGCTCAAGTTAAACTTTTTAGCTTAGCTAAAACAACAGATCCTGCATCATGAGTTCTTCATGAAAACTAAATTTTAAGCCTATTAATGACTACCCAAACATCCAATTTCACAATAAACATGTCAATAATCAACTCTTAGGTTTTTAAACCCTAAACCCCAACAAAAGAACCCAAGATTTAAACTAAACAACTTAAAATCATCTTAAAACAAAGAAAATGGGTAAGCTTCCCTTACCCTAGGAAATGATTCAAAATCTTGAAGAAGGAGCTATGGAGGGAACTTAATGATCTAAGAATGACCTTACTCAATCTCTGCTATGAAACCAGCTAGAGGGAAACTAGATCAACTCCAAAACAAGTTTCATCAAGATTTCATCTAACCCTCAAAATTTTAGCCAATACCCATTTGAGAACTTCTTGATGGGAGATGAGAAAGGAACAAATGGACCAAGAAGAAGAAAGATACGAGCTTACTAACACCCCAACAATTTACGAAGCTTCAAAGAAGGATGATCAAGTTGCTGATAATGATAAAGTTCCAATTCTTCACCATAAGAGGAGGGGATGAATAAGAACGAAGGAAAGTGAAGAAGATAAGGGAAAGGAAAGAAACTTCCCACATAAGTTTAAGAAAAATTCAAACTTTGCTCTTTGCACCCTTTTTAACCTCTAACTACATTACCCATGTTCTATAGTCAATCTGAAATATAAGGCTCTAAGAACTTAGCCTAAAATAATCTAAACCTACCAAAACATATATACCAAAAACATAGAACTAACTAAACATCTAACAAAACACTTAATCGCACATCAATAAATCACTTTATTTTATTTATTAGATCATTAAATAACAATTTAAATTTACTTTCTGTTACATTTTAAATCAATCAATTTCTCACGGAATTAGAAAACCACGACGTTATATTTCATATATGAAACCATACTATTTTCATATATGAAACCTTAAATACTTAGGATTTCATATCTAAAACCGCAAATCCTTAGAGATTCATAAATGAAACCTTAAATCTTAAACCCTGAAATGAAACCTTAAATACTAAACTATGAAATCGTAATTTAATATTTAAGTTTTCATAATTGCAATCCTAAAGATTTAAGGTTTCATAAATGAAACCGTAAATTAAGATTTAGGTATGAAACACTAAATCATAAATCATAAAACCCTAATTTATAAAACCCTGAATCCTAAATTAAGGTTTTATTGGCTAGCATTTATGGTTTTATAATTGAAACACTAAATTAGGATTTAGGGTCTCATTTAAGGTTTTCCTTTAATTATTAAACTTGTATTTATGAAACTCTTAATTATTTGAGTTTCATGGATTAAGATTAAGTATTTTACTTATCAAATCCTAAATTAGGATTTAAGGTTTCATTTATAAAACCTTAATTAGGATTTCCTAAATGAAACTCTAAGTTTTAGTATTTAAGTTTTCATATATGAAACCCCAAATTCTTAGGATTTCAAAAATGAACCCTTACATCTTAAGTCATGAAATGAAATCCTAAATCATAAACCATGAAAACCATGATGTAAGATTTAGTGTTTCATAAGTGAAACCTTAAGGATTTCAAGTTTCATACATAAAACCCTAAATTATAAACCATAAACTTTAGTTGATAAAACCCTAAGTTCTAAATTAGGCTTTTATTGGTTAGAATTTATGGTTTTATTAATGAAACATTAAATTAGGATTTAGGATTTAATTAATGACACCCTAAATTATTAGGATTTTATGGACTAAGATTTAAGGTTTCATTTATGAAATCCTATATTAGGATTTTTAAGGTTTTATTTATAAAACTCTAAATAATTTAGGGTTTCATATAACAAACCTTAAATTGTAAACCATGAAATGAAATCCTAAATCCTAAACCATGAAACTTTAATTTAAGATTTAGTGTTTCATAAGTAAAATCCTAAGGATTTAAGGTTTCATAAATGAATCCCTAAATCATGAATCATAAAACCCAAATTTATGAAACCCTAAATTTTAAATTAGGGTTTCATGGGTTAGCATTTAGGATTTTATTAATGAAATACTAAATTAGGATTTAAGGTATGAAACCCTCATTTGTGAAACCCTAGATCCTAAATTACGATATCATGGGTTAGATTTTAAGGTTTTATTGATAAAACACTAAATTAGGATTTAGGGTTTTGTTTATGTAACTGTTAATTATTAAGGTTTCATGGATTAAAATTTAAGGTTTCATTTATGAAATCATAACTTAGAATTTAGGGTTTCATTTATAAATCCCTAATTAAGATATCATAAATGAAACCCTAGGATTTGAAATTTCATAAATGAATCCCTAAATTAGGATTTAAGCACAAAACCATAAATCATAAAACCCTAATTTATGAAACCCCAAATCCTAATTTAGGATTTCATGGGTTAACATTTATGGGTTTATAAATGAAACATTAAATTAGAATTTAGGGTTTTATTTATGAAACCCTAAATTATTAGGGTTTCATGAATTAAGATTTAGCATTTCATAAAGGAAATCATAAATTATGATTTAGGGTTTTAGTTATAAACCCCTAATTAGAACTTAAGTTTTCATGTATGAAACCCTAAATCCATATAATTTCATATATGAAACTTTAAATCTTTAGGATTTCATAAATAGAACCCTAAATATTAAACCATGAGATGAAACTCTAAATCCTAAATCATAAAACCTAATTTAAAGTTTAAGGTGAAACCCTTAGGATTTATTGTTTCATTTATAAAACCTTAATTAGGACTTCTTAAATGAAACCCTGATATTTAGAACTTAAGTTTTCATATATGAAACCCTAAATCCTTAGGTTTTCATATATGAAACCCTAAATCCTTAGGGTTTCATATATTTATGTTTTCATACTAGAAACCCAAACTCCTTTGAATTTCATAAATGAAACAATAGATCTTAAATCATGAAATGAAATACTAAATCTAAATCATGAAACCTTAATTTAAGATTAAATGTTTCATAAATGAAATCCTAAAATAGGATTTAGGTATGAAACCCAATATCATAAACCGTAAAACCCTAATTTATGAAATCTTAAATCCTAAATTAGGGTTTCATTTATGAAACACTAAATTATAAACCATGAAATGAAATTGTAAAACATAAAACCCTTTTAAAGTTTCATAAATGATCCCATATTTATGAAATCCCAAATTTTAAATTAAGGTTTCATAGTTTAGTTTTTATTTTTAAAACACTAAATCCTTATAATTTCATTTATTAAACCTTAATCTTGAAGACTTTTATTTATAAAATCCTAAATAATTTAGAGTTTAAAAAATGAAATCACAAAACCTAAAACATAAAATAAAATGAAACTTTAAATTGTAAACAATGAAACCCTAGTTTTGAATTTAGGATTTTATAAATGAAACACCAAGGATCTGGGGTTTCATAAATAAAACCCTAAATCACAAATAATGAAACCTTCAGAATTTAATGTTTCATAAATGAAATCTTAAGAATATAGGGTTTCACGAATGAAACCTTAAGGATTTTGAGTTTCATTCAAAATTAGAATTTAAGGTTTCTTTTATGAAATCTTAAATCATAAACCATGAAATCCAAATTTATGAGACCCTAAATCTTATAGGTGGGCTTCATGCTAAATGAAACCCTAAATCCTAATTTCAAGTTTCTTAAATAAAACTTTAAATTTATAAGGTTTCATGGTTTTGTATTTAGGGTTGCATTTTTAAAACATTAAATTCATATTTAGGATTTCATTTCTAAAATCCTAAACCCTTAAGGTTTACTAAATGAAACCTTAAATCTTAAATCGTGAAATGAAATACTAAATTCTAAACCATGAAATCCTATTTATGTTTTTCATAAATGAAACTTTAAAGATTTGTGATTGTGTAAATAAAATCCTAAATTAGGATTTAAGTATGAAACCCTAAATCATAAATCATGAAATCGTAATTTATGAAACCAAAATCCTAATCTGAGGTTTCATGGTTTAAGATTTAGGGTTTCATTTATTAAACCCTAAATCATTTTGGATTTCATATGAAATAATAAATCATGAACCATGAACTAAAACACTAAATCCTAATTTGGGGTTTAGAGTTTCATAATTGAAACTTTATGGATTTGGGGTTTCATAAATGAGACTCTAAAATCCTAATTTGTGATTTCATAAATGAAACCTTAATTCTAAACCATTAAACCCTAAGCATTTATGATTTCAATTATGAAACCCTAAATAATTTAGGGTTTCATAAATGAAATCATAATTCCTAATTTATGGTTCCATAAATGAAACCTTAATTATAAGCCATTAAACTTTAAGAATTTATGGTTTCATTTATGAAATCATAAATCCTAATTTAGCATTTTATAAATGAAATCCTTAATCATATATGAAACCCTAATTTAAGATTTAAGGCTTCTCAAATGAAGCCCCAAATCATAAGTCATGAAGCCCTAAATCCTAAATGAAATCCTAAACGATGAAATAAAACTCTAAATCATAAATTATCAGACTCTAATCCCTAAATCCTAAACGATAAAACCATAAATCCTAATGAAACCTTAAATCTTAAAGAACATTTAAATCACAAACCGTGAAATGAAATCCTAAGTCATGAAACCTTAAATTCTTAATCATAAAACCTTAATGCTGTAATCATGAAATGAAAACTTAAATCATGAATTGTCAAACTTAAATCCTAATGAAACCATAAAACCTAAATCCTAAACCACCAGGGAATTACTTTTTTTTTTCAAATTTTCAAAATATTATTCTTATTTTTTCACATTTTAAAATTCTATTTTTTTTTTCAAATTATCAAGACATTAGAAATGTTTTTTTTCAATTTTTCATGACATTACCCTTGTTTTTTTTCTTGTTTTTTCAAATATTCAAGACACTGATCTTTTAATTTAATAATTTCAATTTTTTATTTTTTTTTCAAAATTTCAAGACATTATTTTCAAGACACGAATTTATTAATTATAAAATTTTCATTTATTTTATTTTTCAAGATATTACTCTTGTTTTTTTTCATTTTTCCAAGACATTCTTATTATTTTTTCATATTCTTCAAATTTTCAAGACATTTCTCATGTTATTTAGTAATTTTAAAATTATCATTTTTTAAAAAAAATTCAAGACACTTCACTTCTGGTTTTTTATTTTTAAATTTTTCATTTTTTAAAAATAATTTTCCCAAGATATTATTCTTGTTTTACCATATTTAAAAAAATCATTTTCTTAAAATAATCAAGACAATACTTTTTTTTTTTACATTTTTTATATTTTAATTTTTTTCCAAATTTTCAAGACATTTTTTTTGTTTTAACATATATTTAATTTCTTTTCTTTTTCCAATTTTCCAGACATTCATCTTGTTATTTCATATTTTTTAAAATATTTTTTTTTTATAATTTTTCAAGACATTATTCTTTTTTTATATTTTTAAAAAATCAAAACATTAATTTTTTTCTCATATTTTTTTTTTAATTTCAAGATTTTTTTGTTGTTTTTTCATATTTTCAAATTATTAAGGCATTACTCTTCTGTTTTTCAAATTTTTAAGACATTTCATTTGTTTTTTTATATTTTTAATTTTAATTTTTGTTTAAACTTTCAAGACAATGGACTTATTTTTTTATGTTTTTAAAATTTTCATTTTTTTAAGACATTATTCTAATTTTTTTTATAATTTTAAATTTTCATATTCTCAAATTTTCTAGGCATTACTCTTCATATTTTTAAAACATTCTTTTTTTTTCATATTTTCAAGATATTCCTCTTGTTTTTTAGTATTTTTAAAAATTTTATAATTTTCAAAATTTTCAATACATTCTTCTTATTTTTACACGTTTTTATATTTTTCAAAATTTTGAGACATTACTTTGGGTTTATCATATTTTTAAATTTTCATTTATTTCAAATTTTCAAGATATTATTCTTGTTTTTCTATATTTTTTCAAATTTTTCATTTTATTTTTCAAATTTTCAAGACATTATTCTTGATTTTTCGTATTTTTCAATTTGTTAATACATTATTCTTGTTTTTTCATATTTTATCATTTTCATTTTCTTAAAATTTTTAAGTCATTATTCTTGTTTTTTCATGTTTTAAAATTTTTAAGACTTAGTCTTATTTTTCCATATTTAGAAAAAAAATCATTTTATTTTCAAATTTTTAAGACATCATTCAAGTTTTTTCATACTTTAAAAAAAATCTTTTTGTTCAAATCTACAAGACATTCCTCTTGTCCTTAATATTTTTTAAAATTATCATTTTTTTAATTTTCAAGATATTATTTTTGTTTTTTTAGTATTTTTCAATTTTTTTTCAAGACATTTTGCTTGTTTTTCATATTTTTAAAATTTCCAAGAAATTATTCTTGTTTTCTCATATTTTCAAATTTTCATTTTATTACAAATTTACAATACATTACTCTTATTTTGTCAAAATTTTTAATTTTTTTAATTTGTTTTAAAAAAATTTCAAAACATTCCTGATTTTTTTTCTTTTTTAAAAATTTACATGACATTACTTTTGTTTTATCATATTTTATTTTATTTTTAAATTTCCATGACATTACACTTGTTTTTTTTTTTTGCTTTTAATTTTTTTTCAAATTTTCCAGACATTACTAATATTTTTTCTTGTTTTTTATTTTTTTTTTAAATTCAAGACATTACTCTTATTTTTTTCATAATTTTTCATTTTACTCAACTTTTATTACATCTAATGCTTTCAAAATTTTAAAGACATTACTCTTATTTTTGTAATATAATGTTTATGATTATTTTAGTCGATTTTAAATATTATTTATTAATATTTTATAAAATATTTTGAACATATAAATATTTTTATTAAATTTAAGTATGTTTGTGAAATTTGATTAAGACTTTTTTTTTCTGATGATAATTTGATTAACTTTAATGAATGACTATGCATCAATATGATTAAGTATGTTTTATCTTATTTTGTAATATATATTGTAATCTTTTTTTTTTAATGATAAAACTAATATAATAATGCAATAAATTTAATTATTTATTAAATATAATTACTTCATAATATTTTATTAATTAATTTGAAACTGTTTTTATCAGATATCTTACTAAAGTTGATTTATTGACTGACCATATAAAAAATGTTAACTTCAGTTTTATCATGGATAGGATCAATGGGAGACTTGCAAGGTAGAAGAATAAAATCATTAACCATGCAGGGAGGATAACACTTGCTCAATCAGTCATTGCCACTATCCCCACCTACACTATGCAAAACTTATGGCTACCTGAAGTTATTTGTGACAAAATTGATGCGCCATGAGAGGTTTCATTTGAGGCAAGAAGCATTGTCATTGGGTCGATTAGGAGATGATTATGAAATCGAAGAAGGAAGGTGGCCTTGGTCTTCACCAAGAAAGGAATACCAATATAGCTCTTTTAGGGAAACACGTGTGAGTCATGTTGAATGAACTTGATAAGCTTAGGGTACAAATATTGCACACAAAATACCTACCAAACAGCGACATGTTGCATACAGTCTACAAACTAGGTAGTTCTTATACCTGGCAATCGATCATGCAGGCCACAAATATGCTGCACACAAGTTTTATCTACAGAGTGGGGTTGGGTAATATCTCACTTTGGTTCGATAAATGGTGAATCACATAACACTTATCAATGCGCACTTACGAGTAACGACATTTACAATAATGGAAGGTGGCTCTGGGATTGGTTGTTTACTCACCTTTCGGAGGGAGGACATAAAGAACCACATGATAAGCAACTTCATTGAGCCTACAGCACAAGATCAGTTGATATGGGGCCATTCGACAACGGGGGTGTACACTACCAAGTTGGCATACCAGTGACTTAGTCGAGTACCTACTAATCTGACAACCTACAAGGAAAGTTGGGCTTAAGTGTGGTCTTTAAAACTACTTAAGAGCATCAAACATTTTTTATGGATTGCTTATAGAGGCTGTCTCCCTACTAACACTTTTCACTTCAAGCGTCATGTTGCGTTTATTTCTTCTTGTAACAGGTGTCGTGCAAAGGAGGAAAGTTGAGTTCATGTGCTACGTGATTGTCCTAAAGCAATACAAATTTGGCATAACCTACAAATGGATACACACAACGGATTTTATCAATAGGATGGTGCAACATGGATGAGATCAAATGCTCGCGAAGATCATGGTTAACGTTTCATAATCGCATGTTGGTTTCTCTGGAAGGCGCGAAATGCTTTCATTTTCGAGGGGAAGGAGTGGAGTGCATGGTACATAGCTAACCAAATCAACACCATGCTTTACATCACAAACAAGGAAACAGAGCAAGGAAACAACAAGCAACCGAGGCTTATCGCTTGGCAACCTCCAATACATCCTTGCCTTAAGCTAAATACGGACGACAGCTTACTCAACAACCTAGGCAAGTCAGGTTATGGAGGCTTCCTTAGAGACTACATGAGAAGATGGATTATTGGGTGCACCGGTTTCTACGGTATAACCATAAATTTGAATGCAAAATTAATTGTTATTCTCAAGGGCCTCGAAACGGTATGGGAAACAGGCTACACGAGAGTGATTTGCGAATTGGACTCACTGAACGCAATCCAACTAATTCAAGGGAACCTACCGACCATCACCCTTACACAACAATAATCAATAAAATTCGCGGTTACATGACGACCCTAGAACATAGCCTTCCAACACACATTACGCGAAAGCAACGCATGTGCAGACTAGCTTACGAAAAGTGACTCTTCCAACATAAATATTTTAACTATTTTAGATACCTGTCTGACCCCTATACAAATCTTGCTTTCAACTAATGTAGTTAACATCCTTTTTGTTAGGACTTAGTTGTTTTTTATTTACCTTTTTAATTTTTAGAAGTATAAAAAAAAAAGTTACATGCTCGTTATCTTACACCCTGTGTAACTTATTTACAGCTTACACATGAAGTAATTAATTACTTCTTATTTAAAATTAGTTAAAGTAGGTAATTAATGCATTATCATATGCAACTTTGGCGTAGGATAAAAAAAAAATAACTTTCTACAAAGACATACTAATTGTTAGTAATTAATGAGTGTTGAGTTTGAGCATTGCTCTGATGTTGATTGGTTTAGTTGGTTGTTGGGCAGAATGGCACTCTCTACCTGTCTTGGTTGCACCGACCTTAATATTAGAAAATCTGAAAATCATGAAACATCACTTTATCACTTAATCCAAAATTGCCTTATGCGTTATGCATTATGCATTATGTCATCATCATTTTAGTGGTCACTTCACACTCAAGTAATTATGAAATCACACAGTCATAACTCATAAGTATGGACATTGCGTATTCAAGATACTTCAAATACTATAACTTCCGATCATATATATATGACAAGGTGAGTTGTTACTTGTTAGTGAATACTAGATTATTCAAATTTTCTAATAACCAGAGTGATTTTCAACCAATGAATTGAATTAACGGTTTACACTAACTCCACGTTTAAACCAATTGATATAAATAGCTCTTTCTTTCTTTTTTTTTAACGCAATTCTTTGTTGTATTGACAGTTGACACATTTGTTTATTTTGAAGTGTCACTGACCTAACTAGTGACCTAACTACCAACTGAAAACTAGTTCCTCTTTCTCTGTCTTCATTGAATTCAAAATAATCAAACAAAAAGTCAAATGACCCTTTGTTCCTACTCTTCTTATTCATTCATCTACCCCCTCCACTTCCAACCAATTCCTAGTTACTTCCTCTTTCCATTCTCTCCATTTTCTAGGGATTCCTCAACTCTTTTTCCAGGTCTGTCTGCTTCTTCTAATTCTCTATTTTCTTGCCTCTCAATGGAACTTGCCTACCAAAGTCTCAAATAGAAAAAAATATATATATAGATTTTTCTTTTTTTGCACTCTTCAAAATCATTTTTGCAAATTCTCGCCCAAACACACACTGCAGTCATTTGCAACTAATTATGATTCTTATTTACTGTTTTTTACATGACATGGCATGATCTGTAGTAAATGGATTAGGCAACTAATTGTTCTTGCAATTTTAACTGATTGTGAAGCACAACCTCAATCCAGAATGGTATTACTTGCCATTAAATATCATTCTGCGAAGATAAACATAAGCATGATATGCAGATGAAAATGTGTCTCTCCTTGCTATTTGGAGATAATGGTAGCTAAGTGAAGTTCTAAATAGGTTCTTGATGCACAGTACTTACTCTCTCATATCTTTTGCTAGTTCCCGTTTGATCCATCTACTTCACCATGTCAAGTTTGGAGGAACCACTTGGTCTTGACAAGTTGCCAAGCATGAACACTATTGATAGGATTCAGAGGTTCTCAACTGGTTCTTGCCGTCCCAGAGTAGATAACTTGGGCATGGGAAACTGCTGGATCGAAGGTCGAAATTGCAGCACATCTAATAGCTGCAAGTGAGTCATATACTCATATATTGCAGCTTATGTTAGAGACTTCATACATTTTATTGCTCTATCATTCAGTCTTAATCACTGTCATCATATAGTATTTAATTGTTACCTGCCTACTATATCCATAATACTTTCTATCTTTATGCAGTGAAGACAGTGAAGAGTATACAGCAGAGACATTCCCATGGAAAAGACAAACAAGAGACTTATCCCGAGATGACTCCTTCAGTCAAAAGACTCAGACCAAAGGGAGGAAGTCAATGAAATTTGGCATGATTGATGATTCATTCGATGATTGCCAAAGCAGTCCCAAATACCATACCAAAGATTTGCAAGGTTTGGCTTTCAAGGTAATTCAGTGGCTGCATTATCTTCAATATTCTTTGTTCAAGTTTTTTCAGCTACGAACTTAACTATTTACACCTTGCCTCTCCGTGTTGCCAATTATGTAATATATTTTAAACTTTCTGTTATCAGTTTATTTTGTCACAATTCTTTGTATAGTAATTAGCATATTTTAAATTTTTAATTGGATAATGGCATGATGCAGTTTCTGAATAGTATGCCAAAGTTTGTAAAGATAGTAGAAGTTGGTCCAAGGGATGGATTACAAAATGAGAAGAACATTGTACCTACAGCTGTAAAGATTGAATTGATTCATAGACTAGCTTCTACTGGGTTATCTGTTATTGAGGCTACAAGTTTTGTATCTCCCAAATGGGTCCCACAGGTATAATTATGGCTTTATCTTATTTGTTGTAACTTGACATTGATAATTTTTAAGAGTAATGGATGGAGTATAATATCTCCAAGGTGCTTGTATCTGACATTAGTTCCCAATCTCATGGACTAACTGGTGTTTACTATGGATGCTTTTGGATGGCTTCTATTGGATAAAAGGCATTCAACTTTAGAATTTTGAATGTCTTCTTCCATTGGATAAAAGCCAGTTCAATTATAGAATTCTGAATGACTTTAACAGTTGTTATCCTTATGCATTCCATCTGATTTTAAATCATTATGTTTCTTTGTCTGACAGTTGGCTGATGCAAAGGATGTAATGCAAGCAGTACATAACTTGAGAGGCCTCAGATTACCAGTTCTGACCCCTAATTTAAAGGTAGAATAATCTAGATAATCATAAATTGGCAAACGTATATTCAGGTCTCTAACCTGTTGTTACATTCATAGGGTTTTGAAGCTGCAATAGCTGCTGGTGCTAGAGAAGTTGCTATTTTTGCATCAGCTTCTGAATCATTTTCAAAATCAAACATTAACTGTAGCATCGAAGAGAGCCTTATTCGTTTCCGAGCTGTTACTCGTGCTGCTAAACAACTCTCAATTCCTGTTCGAGGGTATGCCTTTTATTGAGATTACATCATATTCTGTTTCTATTCAGTATTTCCATATTTCAATTAGTTTCTTTGTTTGTAATGAAATGTGATAGGTATGTATCATGTGTTGCTGGATGCCCAGTGGAAGGACCAATCCCTCCCTCAAAAGTGGCATATGTTGCTAAAGAACTATATGATATGGGTTGCTTTGAAATCTCCCTTGGTGACACAATTGGAGTTGGCACACCAGGTAACAAATTTGATCAATTAGGCAAAGTGCATTGTATTTTACTGAGAATTTATCATTGGTTTCTTGTACTTAAATTGTTTCCCATTCATTATTGTCTTGTTCAGGAACTGTAGTTCCTATGCTTTTGGCTGTGATGGCTGTTGTTCCAATAGATAAGATAGCTGTCCACTTTCATGACACATATGGGCAATCCCTTCCAAATATACTTGTGTCCCTCCAAGTAAGTCATCAATTAAATAGCTTTGTCTTTTGGTGTGTGAAAAATGCACTCAACAATCACTAATCAGTAAGGGATGTTAATTTGTAATTGAATAGATGGGGATTAGCACAGTGGATTCCTCTGTTGCTGGTCTTGGTGGGTGTCCATATGCTGAGGGAGCTTCAGGAAATGTTGCTACTGAAGATGTTGTGTACATGTTGAACGGCCTTGGTCTCAAAACCAATGTTGATATTGGAAAACTCATGGTGGCTGGGGAATTCATCAGCAACCATTTGGGGAGGCCATCCACTTCAAAAACTGCCATTGCCTTCAAAAACCGAGTCACAACTAATGCTTCCAAGATATCATATTAAGTATACCATCAAAATTTATATCAGTATATGGCAATATGCTTCAAGTAGTGCATTAACATATGATCACTCACTCTATACATATTATGTTCCTTTGTTCTACATGCTAGTACAATGAATGTTCACTCACATGGATGAGTTTTGGTTTTGGGAAGGAAGGAAGGAAGGAAGAAATATAGTAAGTGATGCAAGTTGTTCATTTGAACCTTAGCTTACCATTTTTCCCTAATTGTTACTCTCCTTCACAACTTCCTTGTGTTGAATGTTTATATACATGAGTTTAACTTAACATTGAGAATATGAAATTTCAATCCTTATCTAAATTTGGAATTATTATTGAAAGAACCTTAACTTTGGTATTTTCCTTGATTCCAAACATGTTTGCTGGTCAAGGAGACAGATGTTCCCACCATGGGAAACAATTTTCTACCCTTTGAAATATGGATTTTAGATTAAAGGACTGATATTGTCTTTTTCATCAACAAAAAAAAAAAAAAGGGCTCTCAATATGAATTAACAAATAGCCTTGCCCATTATGAAATCTTTCTCGTGTCAATAGTAAGTACATTGTAGTTTGCATGCTTGGTAGTTAGGACCACAATCTTTGTATGCGGTGGTGGGTTGCATATTGAAGGGGATTCAAGTCAGAACATTTTTGTCTCAATAACCTTAAATTTAAACAAACACGGAAATCAAGTTGTTTGTCAGATCAGAGCAATTAAAAAAAATAAAAAACTGAAAGTTCAAAAAAATTATCCGCAGCCGGGATTCAAACCCGGTAATTCTAGAATTATCCAAGGTGTGCTACTGCGGAAGTTATGATATTTATTGCAAAGTTTATTAAAAATACTAATACTTTTGAAAAGTTGATAAATATACTAGTAGCAATTTTTTTTTTTAAAAAGCATTCCATTCCGCCCCCAAAGAATTACTTAATCTAATTCGCTCTTTGAATAAAATGTTATCAAATATTCTTTCAATATTACAAATTATATGAGACACTATTTTTCTTTTTCTTTTTTTATATAATATGAAATCAATCCTTAAAATAGTGGAGAATATATAAATTTACACTCTAAAAAAAATCATGACCAAAATTGATCCTTGAAAACTGAATATTTACTTTAACAAGTTTTATGTTTATGAGGTTATATATATTATTTTTTAAAGTTCTTAAAGGAAAATAATTTTGTATGGAAATTCAAGGTAGGGTTCTTTAAGTTAAACTTTACAAGAGAACCAAAAACATTTACCATGCTAATCACAGTGTTGGTCTTTTTTGGAATACCAATTTGTAGTTTGTGTCATTGTGTGATTATGTGCTTGTGCTTGCGCTTGCGCTTGCTAGCTCGTGACATGTGAATCCTGTAATAATGACAAAAATGGCCATGGCATGTTAAACACCCCAAATGCCATCATGGACTTGTGCTAATTACAAGTCTTGAATATTTACCATGCATGTGTATGTTATATAGATTATCTGTATAACACTCACAAAACTTAATTATGACATTATCAAAGACAAAGCTAATTCATCATGATGAGGGACACCTACCACTCTCCACTCTCAAAGTTGAACTTAACAAATTAAAGGAAACTAAAATGATCATCTTCTGATCGTGTTAAGTAGCTTTGAGCCTTGACTGATAACAGCTAAAAGGGGAAAAAAAATATTGCATTTTGTTGAGTGCATAAGGCTATGATTAAGGCAAGGAAATAATTTGGTGCACAAGCAAAAATGAAATAATTATAAGACCTGTTTTTTTACTTTGCTTTTGGTTCCCTTTTTTACCGGTCAAAGTTATGGCTCCCCTTCCCCTCTACCATAATTGGGATCTCAAATGCTTCTACTTAGCATGATTTCATAATTGGTCGTAGCTCCTACAATGAATTTATCTCTAGCTTCTAGGTAAATTTCTTAAATAATTAGGCATGCATGTGTTGGGGGCAATCCTATATATACGACAATAGCAGTGATTGAATAGTAATTCTACTTATTAGAATTTTCATGTGCCCGATCTGTTCTGTTGGTGTAGCTGTATCCAAGTTCCATACTTTTCACATTCGAATGCACAGATATATATGCTTAAAATACAAGAAACTAAAATAATACTTTACCCACCAATTAATTACATGTTGAAATTCATATATATATAACTTAAAGTATGTTTGTGTCTATTTCTTGGAATGGGAAGTAAGGGCAGGGGAAGGAATGACCTGTCTCTAGCTGGTTCATGGATTCCCATTTTCCGATAGTGATTGCAGAAATTCATGTTTAGATCCTGGTGAAATACTACTACTTGTTATAAAAACCATGCCATCACATTCAACTAAAAGAAAAAAAAAAGAGAGGTAAAAGCTTGTAATCTACAAAAGTAGATTTTTGAACATAGTGTTTCTTGTCATAAAGCCATCCACCATGGGAGTAAAACAAATTAAAAAATGTCCACAACCAAAAGCCATGATCTTTTCCCCTTTTCTAAAGGCGAGTAAAGACAACATCATTCTTTCTGAGAAAAAGATTCATATGCTCGTTATTAACATTTCCATGGCTTATTTGTCAAACCCCCACCAGTTTGACCAAATTATTATTTTTCCACTGTTAAGGCTGAAAAAATATAAAAAATAAATAAATAAAAGTCTTGAATCCCGACAGATTGTTTTGTAAATGTACACAGAGATCTTATCACCTAAATAGCAGATCAAACAATTATGTTTAAAGTGAATTCAAATAAAAGTTTTAAAATAAAATAAAATATAAAAATGTAAGTCTGATGTTATTTTATTGTTCATTTTATACTTTTTTACTTAAACCAAACAGAAGATGTTACTGTCATAGATATACTAAATGATATTGAAGTTCAAGACCCCCCCTCTCTCTCTCTCATGCAGTGATCACAGAGCAACATCACCTAAGTAAGCTCCAACAGAAGCAGCTTGCAAAGGCTCCTCTTTTTCTCTCTCTCTCTGGTCCATAGTTGTTTCCAAAGTTGAGTAGTAATTAAAAAGGCATCCAAACACAACACAGTCTGCACCATATTAATTTGCATTTGCATTAAGGCACCAACCCCTATGCACATTCATTCATTGACTATCCTCATATTCAGAGCTCACACTTCAAGGTTACTCACACCATCCAATTCAAAATCCACCCAATTCACATCCAATTCTAGTTTGCCAAAATCACACTCTGACCAAAAACAAAAAGGACCACCACATCATATCATATCACACTCACACCCTCCCTCAAATTTACTTCCCCCCCTCCTCTAACCCTTAACCTTTATTAATCTTTCTTTCTTTCTAAGTGTACCCTTTTTCAATCAGATCCAAAAGAAGCTACTACTACTAGTTTTGTTTCTTTCTTTCTTTACGGGGTTTTGAGCCAATTATAAGGTTTTTTTTTTCTTCCATGCACGATCTGTGCCTTGTTGAGAGCATGAGGCTGATGAGTCTGGCTTCTTTCTCAATTCTACTGTTGATACTGTTCCTGTTCACAATCTCATCCTCTTCTGATGCTGATGGGTATGCAAAATCTCAAAGCTTTAGAACCAAACCTGTGTCAAATCATAGCCCTTTTCATGATAAAGGAGGATCAACAACACAGAATAGAGGTGAAGCTGTTCTTGTTGGTGATGAGAAAAGGATGATCTACACTGGTCCTAATCCTTTGCATAACAGATAAGTGGACATTTATTATAGTTCTTTATTTTTATTTTATTTTTCCTTGTTTCTTTCAAGCTTTCTTTGTAATCTGTATATATTATATATAATTTTGTTTCATTTTAGTTTCTTTTTACTTCTTTACATGTTGTTTCTCCCATTTCTTTTCTAGTGAGAGAGTTTGTGACTTATTTGTCATAAACCAGTTTCTTCTGGTGTACTGTCAATAACCATATGTAAGAATGTTATGTTACCACCCAATATCAAAGAAAAGTTTTTTGGCTAGTGTTTTGGAATAAAGTTTAATTTCTGTGCATAAACAATAAAAAGATTTTTCTTTGTTACTTTATTAACCAATTAAATATCATGTTAATGATAACTTTTAAGACCTTTATTATACTGAAAATGCATGTACTATTCTCTTTTGAAATAAATGCCAAAAAAGAAAGGAGATGCGTCATGGATCATTTGGCTGGCATTAATGGAGCTGTTGTGGTGTAGTGATTGTTTAACAGCATATGCAAAAGTGCCTTTTATTATTGTTATTATTATTTTGTTTCCATAGAAGGGGAATAAACTACGCAGACAACTCCTGCTATAACTTTTACATTTTTGTTCATATAGTTATATATAGTTTATGGTTAGTTACTTAATTTAAATAATTGTTAATATGAACTAGGCGGTTCTTGTAATTCAATCCAAGTAGGTAAGAAATTAGACACAATCCTCATCTATGTGAGTCAATTTTGCTTTGGACTTTGTGAGCACCTGCATTACAGACTACAGAGATTTATAAAATAAAAATGAATATAATGTTCATGTTTAGCAGACGGAACTAATGAGAACTTTTCCATGTTTAGCAAATAAAAAAAATGATAATTTAAAAAGTATTCCGCAGCCGGGAGTTGAACCCGGAATTCATCTGTTGAATTTAACCAAGTGTGCTACTGCGGATGTTTTATTATCATGTTGCAAACATTTTAATTATATATACAAGATTTAAATGGTATCATTTATTCTAGGAAGCTTCTCTTACCTTGGGATGCTTTTGTTACATTATTATTCCACACTTCTAATCTGTAGGAAAAAATTACACATAACCTAAAGGATACAGATTAAACTAGCTGAACAACTTATATGAACAGTAAAATATATGCACGGCGTGTTTAAAAACACGTATTGGATCCACGTTAAGACGAGAAAATCACGTCAAAACATTAAAATGAAGCAGAAATAATAATATGTTGTTTTGATCTGGACATGACGTGAATTTTTTTTTCAAACATGCATGTAATAATTAACCTACATAGACATGAAAATAGTGATAATGATGCAAAGTCATGTTGTGTTTGGTTGATCACACATTGAAAAAAAAATCATCTTTTTAATTAAAGAGTTTATATTTGATTTTTTTTAATAAAAAAATTCTCTTAAATAACGAGATATTTTTATATTTTTTTTCTCGACAAATATGTGAAATCTCAAAAACAGTTTTGTTTAGACATTTTTCAAAATAAAAATATATAACAATTTAAAAAATGATCCACAGCCGGGAGTTGAACCCGGAATTCATTCATTGGATTTAACTAGGTGTGTGGAAGTTTTGAAGACTTGTTGCAAACATTTAAATTATATACATAAAATTACCTAGGACCAAAAAAAATTATATACATAAAATTTAAATCGTATCATTTAGTGTTAACCTAGGAAACTTCTCTTGGGATGCTTTTGTTACATTATTCTACAACATCTAATTATTATTTTTTAGTTTAATTTCCTTAGTTTGTGTAATTTTGTTTCCCCCAATTCTAATAAATTGTGTTCACTTTTCATATTTATTTTTAAGGAAAAAGAGAATGTAAATACTTTAAACTTTTACCCTTCTGTATGTAGATAAGCTTTTACAATTGTTTCAATAGACTCTTCGGTCGGTTAAGTTTCTCTTAAATAGTTAACTGAATTAATCTGCCATTAATTTAAACTGAATGTAAAATGTTCATTATTTTTGCATTTAAAATATTAAAATTATATAGAGAGAAAAACGATGATTTAATGGGACGTTGTAAATTTAACATTAAAGAAATGTAAACAATTGTATTTACCACATTAATTTTTTTTAACATTAAAAAACTCTACAGAAATATTATAAATTTCTTGTTGCTCATGCTCTATTGATACTCTTCTCCTTTTTGGTAAAATTAACAATATAGAATTTTTTGCACTTAATTTACGTCCTACAATTTTATCATATGCTTAAGACTAAGAGCCAAAATTGCATTATGTATTTTTTTTTCTTACAAATTTGAAATACCACGTTCGCCTAATCAGAGTGTCTGTGTCATGCATGTGTGAGATGACGATAGTAACGGAATTTATTTGGATATACATACATAAGCCTATTCAAGAGTCAAGACTCCTTAGGAGGGTACCCATCAAAGAAAAAAAAAAGACTCCTTAGGAGGGTCAAAGGGTAATAGCACCAATATAGATATGTCATGTCACGGGTAAGAGGACCTTCACCAATTTGTTTAACCATATCCATTGGACCAATATTATGTTTGTCCCAATGGAATTGAGTTTGTATTTTTTTAATAGTATAAAATAGAGTTGATTGATTGAATGATACCTACGAGGGAGAGAATATCATAAGATAAATTATACATAAGCTTGGTGTGTAATGATGCAAAAAAATGTTATTAAGAAATCATAAGAAGACAACAATAGGGTCACGATGATAAATAGCAAAACATCACGAATTAAGTTGCTTAGAATAAACATTAACGTTCCTTTGACATTTCTGAAATGCAGCATTAATAAGGCCAAGACAAGACAGAAAGGGACAGAACACCGGAAAAGCAGTCCATTCAATTCTGGTAGACCTTTGAACTTTGAGGGATCACAACAAAACTCCTCAAATATATATAATCCCAAATCCCTTCATTTTAGGAACAACAATCCCTACACTACACCATATGGATATCTCTTTCTCCAACGAGTTCTGCTACATGACCACTGCGTGCAGTAGTTTCAGCCAAGAGATGTGCTTCTACAGTGCACCAACTAGTCCTACTACCAGGCTCAAACTAAGACCACCACCCTTTGGTTCTCAAACTGGCCCCACAACACCAAGAGCAACAACAACACATGAAGATGAGTTTGAATTTGAAACCAGTCGCAGGTTCAATCTTAGTGTCGGTGACTTGGACCAAAAGGATGATGAGAATGAGAACCCTTTTGGTGATTCATTTCAGACTATGGCTTTTGCTGATGAGCTATTCTGTGATGGTAAAGTCTTGCCTCTGATCCCACTGCCACCTCTCAAACTTCCTCCAAGGATGATGCATCAGAATGGAGATGGTTGCAGCATTATCAGCACTAACAGCTCAACCCTGACGTCTCCAAGGTCCCCGGGATCATCGGTGCTTAGGCTTCGATTTTCGCGGAAAAGTTTGTGGAATGATGACTTTGATCCCTTCATGGTGGCATTGGAGAAGGTCAGAGAAGAAAAGAGAGGGAAACACAGTGCAAGAAGACATGGTATTGGTCTAAGGAGGACTAGATCACTTTCTCCATTCAGAGGCTTCAACAACAAGTCTGAAAAATATGTGGGAATATCAAAGTCAAGTCAACAACTTGATTCACATTGTTGTGACACAACAACAGCTCAGCCATTAAAGCAAGTGTCAGGAAGAATAAATGTGCTATCTGAGCCCAAAGGGTTGGTGTTTGCAAGGCAGGTGAGACTAGTGGGAGTGAGCAATGATACTAAAAACTTGGAGAAGACCTCAGTTGTTTCCAAAGTTGCTATGGAAACAAAGAAAGATGAGGGGAAAAGTGGTGATTCTTGGAGAAGGAATAAGAAGAGAGAAAATATAAAGAGGTTTCTCTTTGGGACTAGTAACATGTGGAGACCCAAGGCTCATCATCACAAGTTACAAGATAAAAAGGCAACAGCACAGGAGAAACAACCCTTGGTAAGGAAACTTGACATGAAATCTGTGACAGCAACAGAATCAACCAATTGGGATAAAGATCCAAGAACAGGTGAGTTGACCAAAATGAGATTGGTATGTCACAGGCCATTGCCAAGATTTTTTCTATGCTTGGGTTTTGAGGAAGGAAAAGTGAAGTGATTCAGTCACACGGCGTTTGGGTAGATTTGTAGAAATTAGCTGAAATGAATTATTGAAAATTACAATGCTAGATTCATTCTATTTGTGCTAATAGTGTTGCTGTGATGTTGTCTCTACTTATCATTTTAGAATATCTGGTGGGAAACATATGATAGCAGTGCTTTTTAAAAATGAGTTATTTATATATTGTCAAGAAATTTTCCCACATGAATTGGCATATCAATTTCCCTAACAATCTTTAACACCCTTTTTTTTCTTCTTGCACCCAAGGAATTCATATTTTTTGGAAAACAAAACATTGATGCACATCACTGATAGACCTCAACCATAATTTAGATTAAAAGGAAAAATCAGTTAGCGCATAGAGAGAGCATTTTTTTGGGCAGAGTGCTGATGATCCGTTTGCACATAAATAATGTCTGAAATACTTTTTACATCATTTGCTACTGAAGCTGTATTGCTAATGCTAGGTGATTTCAACGCTTACTAATTTGAGAAAATCGGATAGATTTTACTAAGAAAGTCTAGTGTGAATTGTTATAAATCCTGGTAACCGAGTTCAATTTCTTTGGATAAAAAAAAAAAAAAAAAAAAAAACAGATAGATTTTAATCATTCTATATATTGTGGAATGAATATTCTACGCCATCAGTGTGCATAAATGAGTAATTTACATTGATTGAAATCACAGGCTAAACTTAACCATGAAAAAAATGTGATACTAAAAAGGGGGAAAGTAAATAGGATAGTCTCAAACACTCATTTGGCTGAATGAGAATCCTATAGCCCTTTTCTCTAATGCAGAGGAACCTGAATACTAGTCTTGATATAATGCTAAGTGGAAAATTAGATCTGATTAGTCCAAGACTTCAGAAGGCCAAAGGCTTTTCCAAAGGGAAATCTCAGCTGCACTCTTGATCTTTCTGATTCCGCCATAAAATCCATCTGCTTCATTTCCTTCCTCTCTATGATCTTTTCTACTGATAGTTGTTCTGCTCCAACGTGAGTCGGGACTGTACTGATTGAACTCTAACACCACTGTGTCTGCAACCAACACATAATAATGCAGTGTCAAATAAACCATGTTTGAATCCTAAGATAGGAAATGGAAATATACAAAGCCTAATGCCGAGACTCAAAAGATTGGCATGTTCAGTTTTCATTTTAGCAGAATTTATAATTTTTCAATATTAGTGGAAAAAAGCTTTTGATGGTATTACTGAGTGGTCCACAACATCAGAGTCCACTCCAAAACTCCATAATAAAAATAGACAGGAATGTGTGTAAAAACTGTCATCATGCTTACACAAAGTGATGAAAAAATATGACAATAGAGTTTATCACAAAAAAAATCCAGTCAGAAAGAAAGATAACATCCAAAAGCAATGTGTTATCTTCAGTTAAAGGAATCTGAAATGAAACATCAAACCGGATAGCTAAGCAGAGATTGTGGATTATTCTGGTCATAACTACTAATATCAGAAAAAGGAAGTAAACTTTTAAAGATTATAGTGACTGGTATCCCCACATTACATAACAAATAGAAAACAAAACCTAAAAGAGATTTTTTTTCTTCTTTCTTTTCATTTTAACATAGTTGACCATAGATTTATCCACTGAGACACAAGTTATCAATGTGTTGGTGGAATTATGACATGCTGACCATGATATGTCTAGGGGACCAATTATATATCATAGCTGGTGGTCCAAGTTTTTATATATTATTAGGAAAGGAACCTAGCCCAAATTGTGGTCTGGTCTGCCATGAACTTTAAATTTATGTATTATTTTTTCACCATTTAACCTCCACAATGAAAACATAATAATGGTAAATAAAAAAACTTTAAAATATTTAATCCAGAAAACAGTATACTTCACTTCAACATTTACTCAATTCCCGGGTCTTCAAAAATTTTGGACCATTATCTGTTATCTCTCTATATTGTTTCATATCTATACACTATTCAGTTGAATCTAAGAAAACATAAATCATCTGAATCCTACAATCATTCTTTCAATCAATCCCTAAATCATATCCCCCTTGCATTGGTCCACTGGGCAATTTTACTCAGAAAATTGTTCAACTTGAAGGGAGGAACAGAACACTGATTAAATGAATGATAAAACACATTCGTTTAAAAGGAAAATGCATTAACTCACCACTACTATGACAACGGCAGTAATTTTCATTCCCATCGCAAAACTCCAAGTGGCCTACAGCACCATACCACCAACCTGCCATAATGATGCATTTCATCAAAATACTATCACAAAAAAGGGTACATAGATGTAAACGAAAATGCATAATTAAGATTGGAGAAGAAATTATTTTTCATCAAAGACTCAAAATTGGATCCCACTTCCCTCTTTCAGTTTACTCCCCACAGTTTGTATTCATCATAGTTTTTCTTATTCTGTCCATAGCCTCATTTTTTTATGTTTGTTTAAGTAGCTCTATGGCTGATTCAATACCTAACCTTAACCATATTCTAAAGACCATATAATAAACAGTAAAAATAGAAGAATATGTTGAGTAAAGGAGCCAACCATAAGGAAATTCTTTGTTTCTTCTCCACTGAATCTCTATGTGATCGCCTGGATGCAAATCATATAGACAATCAGAGATATGAAGATCACGTGGAGGAGTATCAACAGGCGACGCTCTTAGCCTTTCCCATGGAATGCCATTCTCTACTGCAACTGCCCTTCTTCCATGTGGTGGATACCTGCAATAGACAATTCAATTCATCAATAATTAGGCCACTAGATCTATCCACTTTGCCTTCCTCTTTTAATCCTATATTTTCCTCATGGAAACTCTTAAAAAATCTGGGAAGATTTTTTCTTTCAGTGACTAATAGGACATACATATAATCAGCAAGAATCATGTCCAATTACCTGGCTTGGAAGGTGTCAGTGTGAGGATCATAGCTAAGCTCAGCATCATAGCATGATAACATAAATCCAACATGGCCATTCTGCAGTGAAAAATGAAATTTGTGAGAAAATAATATTCTATTATGCTTATCATAAAAAACTACTATTGAGAGTAGCATGATGGAACATAGTTTTCAATAGGAAAAAACACAAAAGGGTTTCATAATCATAGTCATAGATACCTCACGGTTATAGACTTGAGCAGGAAACCAGAAGTTGCCGGTCTCAAGAGCAAGATACCATGTCATGAATGAATCAGCAGGCAAATAACTTGGCTGCATGATGCCATTATTTGCATCCACCTTGGTTCTCATCCAAGAAAAAGGCCAACTATTGGACACAAGCCTGAGCAAGCTCCTTTGGTTGGCAGGTCTAAGAGTTCCAACATTCCCTTTGGAAGCAACATGCCATTTCCACTCCCTGTAAGCAGCTTGACCAATAACTCTGCCCCATTTCTGTTTCATGTGGCTCTCCCAAAGGTGATCACTCACACACCTCTCCCTCAGGGAACGACAAACCCCGACCATTTGACAAAGTGAAGCTGGAGGAAGCTTTTCAAGAATGCATTCCAACACCAGCTCTGGCAAGTCCAACACTGAGATGTCTTGGGAGGATTCCTCCTTCTCAATATTCTCCACCTTTGAAGAAAGAGTCTTCTTCAATAGAGACATTCTTGTGGGAATTATTTGACCAAGCCAAAGGTGTTTCCTAAACAACTTAGAGATAAACTTCACGGACAAGTCTTTGTAAACCAAAGGGGAGATCAACCTCACTTCACCGGCCCATGATGGGAGTGATTTGAGAGAGAGGAGAGGCTTTAAAAACAGAAAGAAAGAGACGCAAGTTATGAAGTAAAGTAGCATTAGCACGTTTAAGTTTAAGTTTTGGCTTATGTGAGAACCTCAATGCCAATTGTGCAATACCAATGGCTAAACAAGAGGTAAACCAAAACCAAAATGACACAAATTAATGACACACCCCTCCCTTCCTTGTTTGAAAGAAACAGAAACAGAGGAAGCAATTTGGAACCTTCAAAAATAAAAACACCTTTTAAAGATGGGTTTTTTATTTGGTTGAATGAAAGCCCACCAAAACCCAAATGGTGGGCCTCTCAGGCCGAAGTTAGATCAGAATAAATTAGGTAGAGAACCACACGAATGAATGAACCATGGAAATAACCTCACAGTAGCTTAATACTAAGTCTCTCTCCTATAGGCTTCCAATAAAAGAGAAGAGAACAACAACACAACCGTGTAGTCAACCTAAACAGCTGTCATTCAATGAAGAATGAAGAATCTGTATTATACAATGGTCCTGTATGAGGAGGGGAACATCAACACAGCAAGAAATGGAGGTGGGGCTACCAAGATCTGATAACAGGTTTTATAACACCTAGAAAAAATGAAAAATATATGGAAGATGAGTCTATATAATAAGAACCAAATATATGTGCAGAATCTCCAAATCTTATTGGTAAGTGAATAAATCTTCAGGGAATATATATATATAATATTGGTGTGTAGCTAGAATGAGTAAAATAGATCTAGCTAGTTGGAACTTAAGCAGCAAGAGGCCCACAAAAGACCCTCTTAAGATCCAAAAAAACAATGGAACCAAGGCAAAGGACAATCCTTGGGGTGGTGGAGAAAGATAGATAGATAGATACAGAAGAAGAAGATTAAAAAGAGACTATGATGAAGAGGATAATGAATGTGAAGGGTAGGTGGGACCTCCCCTCACTCCAACAAATTCTTCACCACACCTCAATTATTATCTTCTCCTCTGAAAATTCAATCACAGAATTCTCTCTTTTTTCCTTCTTTTTTCTTGTTGTTCTTTGTTGTGTGTGTGGGGCAATATAGAGAACAATTGGTGGACAATGAAATAAAAGGGCAGAGTTATTTATGAATGGAAGGCTGAGGTTACGTTAGATTTTTGTGGATATCATCACCAATGGCTATTGCTCTATGACTATCATGCAATCATGACTCATCCAAGAATTCCTATAAATAAATTATACACATAAATAACTAAAAATAACTTATTTTTAGTTTATTTTTTATTTATTTTTATCTCAAGGAAATCTTGTTCACTTTGTTTTTGTTGTACCAAGTTAGAGTTCGAGGGAAAGATGTCTGACTAGAAAAAGGCAACTACATTGGATAACGTATATAGGACAAGATTCGTTAATTTTAAAGTTGGAAGTGAGGATTCGGATCCGCTGCACCTGCGTCCACTGTAACAAACATGTTCTCGCTGACAAGTGACACCAATATGTTATAAGTTAATATCTGCCATGTTTCTATTTTTTTTAAAATTAAGAATAGAAACATTTGATCTAATAAAAAAAAAAGGTCAAATATGTTTTTAATTCCTAAAATATTGATAATTTTTATTTTTAATTTTTAATATTTTGTTTGACCGATTTTGATCTTAAAAAAATATTTTTTCGTTTGAATTTTAATTCTTCTGTTACGTTATTGATATAAATTGATGTAAAGTGTCATCTAAATAAGACACGTGACATTATTTTTTAAAAAATATATATTTATTTTTAATATCACGTATTATGTAAATAATGAGATACGGGACATTAATTTTTTTAAAATATTAAAAAATAAAAAATAAAAAAAATTATTTTAATATCACGTAATAAGACACGTGCTATCAATTTGTGCCAGTAATAAAATTCACTAACGAAAACACCAAAAATCAAAAAAAAAAATATTTTAAGAATCAAAATATTAGTAACTAAAAATAAAAATTAAAAATTTTACATATTTTTGAGACAAAAACATAGTTATCCCTAAATTAAAACACTGAAAAATCCAACTTTTTAAAACTCCAATTTAAGAAAAATAAAGGAGTCACGTGTGTGCATTCTCTCTTCTCTTGTATTATTAGTAGGAGAGAGAAAATAAACAATAAAATAATATTATTCATCATTTTTTGTTCTCATGAAGCATTTGAGTTCTACCATTTTCCAATAATAATAGAGTCTTGAGGGAAAAAACAAATAAAACCATCATTATTATTAATGAACAGTTTTCATATAACTTGAAATTGATGTCATAGTCGAGAATAATAATGAGTATGCAGAGAATATGAAAGTGAAGTTGTGCACAAGTTGTGGAGGAATGCGCTCTGACCTGATCATTGGGATTGGACGGTGCAAACAACAATGCAATGAAACCACCGCCACACCACACCGTCAATTTGCTGTGTTTTTTGTTATAATAGATTATTTTATTTTTTTACTAATACCATGCTTATTACTGTAGTAATTTGTCCTGTGAAAAGTGTGATTTATTATAGTAATTAATTATAACAATACACTTCCCAACCAACTCAACTCAGCATGATGCAATGCAACTTGTTTGGCTTTATGCTGAAAACGACACCCTTATCTTTTATAAACTACACCTACCTACAAACAACTTGCTCTGTTCACACAGTCAAATACTAGTATTTGCATTCCTCATGATATCTTGTAAATAATTAAATATACCACCCAATTAATGATTCACGATAAATAATACGTAGTATTATTCTTTTTATTTATTACATGCACTATATAATATTCTGATATGGGAGATATGAGATGTATAACTTATTGATGTTCCCCCCGAATAATGCTTGTTAGTTGTTAGTATATAGGTAGAGCAACAATCGTTATCATTGTCAAAAAAATGCACAACTACCCTTTCATTTATTAAACAAGATACGTATATATGATTATTAAGCACTGAGCTACACTAGGTATATATAGGTAATAGCATAGCTATGATTTTAAGCATCACTCACTACTTTGTTTTGGGTCCATGGTGGAGATAATTCATAATTCTTCTCTTTAATTTCTAAATTATAATTCTTTTAGCTTTCAATATTCGATGATTTCTAGATCCCCACTACCTCGCAAATACTTTCTAGAAATTGACAGTTGAGGCACATTCCACAAATCTTTAGATATTGAATTCTTTCTTTTTACTTGTTTAATCTTGACACTTGAACAGCTCAATTAGCCCACTGAAATGGAACCTTTAAATGTTTGTTTTCCCCATCATTTAAGTTGGTTTCTAATATGGCTTACTATTTTCAAACTAAAATAAAATTTACATACTGTATTAGCGAGGCTATTTTCATATATAAATTGTTGTGACCAACAGTGGTAATTAATTACTTTGTGCTGATGACAGTAGTGCTCATCATTTTCAGTTTGTAACAATGGAAGGGATTGGTACATAATTGTACACACGCAAGATTAGAGTCAACATGTGCCGTGACCAATGCATTATTAATTGATTTAAGGGATTTTACAAATGTCAAATACTTAAACACTGGTGACTTTATTGTGCTTCCTTCATTTTTAGTTTCTGTCCTTTGAGTGTGGTAAGGTCAACAATTGGGGTTGGATCGAGAGAGAAGTCTCTTTCAGTGGAATTGAATTTCAATGGTGGATAAGGCTAAAGCAAGTCCTACAAGATTGACATATTTAGAAAAGAAACCTTTTCTTTGGTCTATGAAGTGGGCAACGTGGCTCAAGGAAGAGACGCAATACTCAGCACAATAAGGAATGAATTGTAGTACAAAAAGTGTTTCCTTTGGGATAGGCATATATATAATGTTTTCATGGCATTGAGTGGAGTGTGAATTGTGAATTGTGATTGTACAAATAATAATGTTGGATTAGAACTTAGAATTTGGTTGATGATGTTGCCATTTGGGTGTCATGACATTTGTAAGAGAAAACCGGAAATCTTATCTAGATGCATATGGATGGTTAGACAAAAGGCCACATTGAGAGAAGTTGCTTTTTCTTTTATTAATTTCCATTGTGGGTTATATATGGAGCAAATGATCATATAAACAAAATTTTAATTTCTTAATGTTGATCATGAGTGAAATAGAAAGTATGTACATGATTTAAGCATTTCCACTTTGGTTAATTGCTTTGATATTTCCACTAAGACATACAATCTTTTGGTGTTTGTCCCCTGAAGATTGAACATTCTCATCCATCATCAAGCCCCACTCACCACCTTTGAACTCTCACTTGCCCCACAATATATTATCTCTTTCCCTCTCTATGAATGTATATGTGCCAAATGCTAAAACAGTCAACTTCATTTCTAAATGGTTATTAATTGCCACTTTTTGTTGGTCCCTGAGAATATTTTTCTGATAGACGCTTCGTGTGATTTTTAGATGAGTCACCATTTCACCACTGTATATCCAGGCCTCTTAGACCTAATCTGTGAAAAATAAAATTTGGGCTGTGTTAGAATTGGGCTTTAGCGTGGACTTTGAATATCTAAAAGACTAGGCTTTTGCTATTTCCACTCTCCTGAATTACTATTCACTTCCTAGTTCTAAAACCTTCACTCCGGATTAACCTTTTCATAATGAAATGGAGTGTAAGCTGAAACATGTTGGGGATAGATGAAGAAGAAGAAACCTTTAGTATTAACCTAATGTGCAACTGCGAAAAATATGACAACCATTGTTCGCAAATACATGCATATATATTACATTTGAATCATCATTAAATCCTATATATAAATATATAAATTATAAAAGATGTTGTGAGACGATGTTATAAAAATATTTTTTTTTCTTTCGATCACTTTTTTTTTTTCCCTTCATGTATACATGTCTAAAAAATTCACTTCAAAAGAATCAAAGTGGTAAAATATTGTCGTCCATTTTGAATGATTTGGCCGGGTTCAAATGTCTTTTCTATCAGAAGAGCGTACTATAAAATCAGCAATGAAGTATTGGCAGGAATAGTTGTCATTTTGTAGTCACTACTTTGGATCCTTTCTTCCTGCAAGTCTTCGAATTGGATCCCCGCAAAATAATGTTTATCATATATATAAGGAGCACCAACCTTAACATGTTTTCTGGTGGTTTTATTATAGTAAAATAAATTATAATGATATACCAAGACTTATCCCAAAGAAAGAAGAAAATATAGAGAAAACTATAAACAATAATGATAAGTGACAAGCTATTTTTATTTTTGACTCCAAATTGAATAAGCAAACAACTACTTTACTTCTTCTTTTTTTCAGAAAATATGATCTAATAGAAAATTCTAAGGAAACAGTCTAGTTAATATTCTGAACACAAGCCTCTTCTATACAATGTTTCTCTTCAAATGTCAACAAAATCATGAATCAGAGCTGTCTAATACAATACAATGAGCTAATTAATAATCATCAAGTGAAGTTCTGAGTTGTGACTATGAATTAGTACTAATCTTGTTGATCAAGGTTACCAGGGTGCAATCTCTTTTTGCCACAAAGAGGAACACCAAAGAGCTTCACAGAACTATTAGGAGGCTCATCACTACTCATCAAAGACTTCTCCATAAAACGGCTCTTAGCTGCTGCTGGTCTAATAACATTTGGTGATGAATCCAATTCTACCAGCTTCAGAATAGCACTGCTGCTGCTTCTTTGTTCATCATAGGAAGAAGCAGGACTCACATGATTTTGGATAAAGTATATGATGTCATTGTATAGATTCTTCATGTGAGTGAGTTCTGATAAGAGCATCAAGTTCTTTCTCCTCAGTCTTTGGTTGTCCTCAGAAAGTGCTGTTAAGATGTCAGTGCCTGGTTTAGGAGATGGTATTGGAGGAGAATCAATATTCCAACACATGTTTTCATCTGGCTGAATAAGAAGCTGTGGTAATGGCTGGTCATGCAGCATATGGTAGTGTTGTTGATAGTGGTGAGGGGTTTTCCTCCTGTGGATTTCACATAGTAAGTGCTTTGCTCCTTTTTTGAAGTATTCATTTGCAAACTCCCACCTATCTGCTGCTACCTTCTTGAAACCCTGCAAAAAGAGGAAAAGTATATATATGTGTGCTGTTTTACAAACATGAGTCAATCATGATGAAGCTTGTATAGCTAGATAGCTAGGTAATCATAAGTTATCCTAAAATAGTGAAGGAAAATGCTTTTGAAGTTTTTATACTAGAGAAGATTCCATTTCATAACTCTTCTGAATTAGTAATATGCATCATTATTAGGCTAAGTTTGTGAAGAAGTGTAGCACAAAAAAGTTATACTAGAAGAGATGGATATTGATATTCTCACATAGGTATTAAGCTGCCTGACAAAGCTTGAGAAGTTGTTGTGCTTGAAATAGTTGGGAAGAAGATCTCTAGCAAACTCTGGGGGCCTTCTAACAACAAATGTGGTTTCATCATCACCCCAAGACACAATGTGGTCAGTGCGAGGGTCATCAACAAGTTGGTATGTCTTTGTCAGAAAGGGAGCAGGCACTGACTTGTTGTGAGACTCCATTGTGAACACCATGCTATTGCTATCTTCACACCTCTCTACTGTGAATGCCATCACTGCTACTGCTAGTTCTAGTGCTAGCTGCTTCCAATATTATGCTTTAATTTGATGCTATGGTACACTTCCAAGTTTTAAAGAACCTCTCTCTCACTCTCTCTCTCTCTCTCTTGTTATAATTTGAAATATGATGCATGGACACTTATGTTATGTGCTACTAGCTAGACATCTAAATAGAGATAGAGACAAAAGTAAATATGATAGCTAATACAATGTGATGAAAAGAGAGTTAATTGAGTGTATACACTAGGCAGGTATATTCATGCATCATTACTCTTATAATTTTACAACTTTTTGAAACAGAAACATATGACATATTACTTAAATAACCATTCTCTGTCCGGCCCCCTCTATTATGTCTGTTGTTTACTAACTTTAAGAAGCATATGACCATGTCAGTAAAAACAATGTGTTTTTCTATGATAAGATATAATATAATTAAGATCCAATGAGCTATTAATTAGGCTATTGATTGTTCTCTAGGATGGATGCAGTAGTAGTGGTGGGTTGTGATGCCTCTAGAGATGTGAGCTACTTTCTATTTTTAATTATTTGGAAGTAAAAACTGGCATATATATTTTTATAGGATATTCTCCAAAGTTTGGAAAGACGGTGTATGGGGGTATGTATATTAATCAAAACTTAAAATGTACTGAGATGGGGTTGTTAGATCATTCATTTCATTTGAGTTTTTAAGTTACAAAAAAAATATAAAGACTGCATAAGACAGTGATTTTTTATACTATATGGATACAAAGATCTCATGTCCTCCGCAAATTCCAAGAATAATAATTAAATTAAAAAGGTGATATTTTAAGTATTTTTTTCTGTATACACATACTAGTGTGTGGAACTGAAACCTGGAAGGTTGTGATAGTCCTCAGACTTAAAGAAAGAAAATACTTACTTTTATGTATATTCATTGGCCCACTATTATATTGAATGTCAGAAGTTGTTCAATTTGTTGGTCCCTCCCTCTCCTCCACCCTCGTCTTTACTTGGAAACTAGAACCAAAGCCTGCTTTGTTACATATTTTTTTGTCCAACAAAAGAGGAGATATTCTCAACTTCATCTCAAGCTTTTTGGCATCTCTAATAGAGAATACTTAATTTGTCAATTGGACTGATTTGTTCTGTATTTAATTTAATCATGTAAGTTCCCTTGAATGATACCTTTTGAAAAAATTTCCATCCAAAATGACTAAGTACATGGAAACCTGAAAGGAAATATATGACTTAATCTTTCATGTTACTTTAAAGTGGAAACTTGAAACACATCCTCCACATTATAGTTTCTTTTTTTTCTCATCATCCAATACTCATATCTAGCAAGGATTCAAGAGTATCATTTACACATAAGTGATGATCATATCAGTAGTACTGTTGTTCCTTCTTGGTTTAATCTCATCCATGCTTGTAGCTACAATCTTATTGAAATAAAGTACTAATAATAAGGATTGATGGGATAGAAACTTTCTTAGATGACCCAAATCATGACTTTTTGATTTCCAGCTTGAGAAAAGTAGTGTCTCAGTCAGAAACCAGAAAAGATAAACACTGTTGAAGAATTATGTATGTGGTTGTAATTTTCCTTTTTTTTTTTTTCAGCTGCTATCATATCATATTCATCATCCCGCCCTTTATTTTCTGAAGAAATACCTTTTCTTCTTTTATAGGGATATTTGTGGGGATCACTGTTGGGTTGTGATCACGAGGATCACCATTTTAAATCTTTTCCCACTACAGCTATACGTCAAAGTTTGCCTCCTGTATATAATAGAAATAAGGCTATTGTATTATATTATATAGTTGTAAACACTCTCAAGTGCTTTGTACCTAGTTTTCAAGGTAGAACATTCTGACCTTTATTCATTTTTGTACAATCCAAAGCACACCCGTGACCTAGACATATAGAAGATGTAGCTTCTTCCTTCTAGTTATAGTCATCAATCGTGGAATAATGTATATATACTGCACAATTATTAATATAAGTGAATCTTCTGTCATTTGACTAGATAAGGTATATGTATTTCAATTTTCAATGCTGTGTTATGTGGTGCCTAATTACATTAGAGAAGGAAGAAGAAAATGATATTATTGTAGTGCACAACCTTCTAGCTCTAGATTCCTTTGTTGGAGGGGTCACATTCATCACTTTTTTTTCTAGTTTGTTTGTTTGTTTCTTTCTTTCCACACTCTTCTCTTCTCTTCTCTCTCACTTTTGCTTTGAAAATGTATGTGTTGAAATTAAGTGACACACTTTAGTAAGCTAGCTAGCTCCATCTTCTGGTTTTAACAATATCTCTTTTGAGTCTTGATTTTTTTTTTTTTTGATACTATTTGGTGGTCAAAGTATAGCTAGGAAGGCTCTAAAATATACCCTGCATCACACTGCTAAGAATATGAAAGGTCCAAATAGAAATCTCAATAATGAGAAGATTCTATTCCAAGTTAATATTACCAACACCTACAGTTTCTAGTAAAAATGGGAAATATATGTTGTTGCACCACATGATCTATCTCCATCCATGTGACCCACTGCATGCTTTTTTAGAGAGAAAGAGAGAGAGTTTTGTCTTTTATGCATTATGCACAAATCTAAATGCATAACATGTGAAGATCAGCATGTGGCAACTAAATTAAAATAGAGAAGAAGATGCCTCCAAAAGCTACTGTCATTATTGGATTAATTAACAAAAAGGGAAGGTTTGAAAGCTTAGTGGTTTTGTAAAAGTTAACACCGAGGTTAAATTGCATGAATTCTCCTTTGAAATTTGAAAAACTGCGTTCACTTAAGTACAAACATAACTTATATACTACACGTAATAACAATGAACCAAGTCTAAAGATATGTTTTTGGTGACCAAGCTCGCCTATTTGCATCAGTATAGTATTTGCACACATGCATAGTTAATTCTACTGAACTCAGCTTCATTATTTTTTCAAATTGTCAATTATACAAAGCAAAACAAAAGTTAATGATTTTGAAAGATATGTTATATATGATGTGGACGATGAAATTAAACGTTTGCTTTTGTGCTACAATCAAAAGCTAAGGTAAACATTCGCAAGAAGTGCAGATAATAGAATTAAAAATAATGTGTGAATACATTAGTGGACTTACGAGAAAGAGAAACAATTCTTTATTTTTTGGAAAAGAAAATCTTAGTGGGGTGTTCTGATGAGTTGATGTTTCTACCTTAATAAAGTGAAGTCATATGTGGTTCCTGCGAAGGATCGAGTGCTCTCATCAATACAATACAATACATTACATGAAGAATTCAGCACCCCATCTTAGCCAAATGATGAAAATTCACATGCGGAGGACAATGTGAGCAAGCTTTATTCTTAGTCTATCAACCCATTTATATGTAAAGTAATTGCTCCTATTACTTGGATTTTTGCATCATTACCTCTCGTGCATTTGTCTCGCAAGTGTGGTTACCTTCACACTATATCTCTCTTTTTTTCTATCAATTAGGGTCCCATTCCCATATCTCTCTCTTTTTATTTCATTACATTGTATATATGCACATAATTACATTAATTATTTACGTAAAAATGATGATAAATTGGTGTAAGGATGGTAATATTGTAAGAAAAATAAGATGGAACTAAGATTAACATATATGATTTACAATATTATAGTTCTTTATGGAAAGTGGTTTTGATTTAGGATATGACCAAGGAATTGTCAGAAGCATAATCACCACACCAAGCAATATTTTCATCCTTTCTCTTTTTTCTCTGAAGAATTAACTTTGTTATTTAGAGGGGATAAAAGGTGAAAAAGTGATGGTTAGTGGAGATCGAGAGGAGCATGGTGTGTGTTCTTTAAATTTGTACCTACGAAAGACAACAATTTAGGTCAAGCAGTGTGCAGAAAGCAAAGAGCATATTAGAAAAATTCAGCCATGGTCGTGTATTTAAAAGTAAATGGAAAGGGGAATTTCATAGGCTTTTCCAACCTTTCACTCTCTTCCATGTCTGCATGCATACATTTTGTTCTCTAATAATCTTTAGCAACTTAGGTTAGGTACTCTTTGTTACCTTTATTTTTTTTTCCTCGTCACAACAGTCAAAGTAATGCCGTAATGCAAAGTATGCAGCATGCCATTGAATTCCTCGTGATTATCAATTGTTCGAATTTAGCTCCAATGCCAAGGTTTTGATTTCTGTTCTTTTCAACTTTATATTTAAGAGTTTAAAATATAAATTATTTATGGGCTACACCATTTGGAAACTGGATAAAATAAAACATTCGGCTCCTTTTCCCCTCTTTTCAGTTTTTTTTTTCCAGCTTTTCTAAAACAATATTAGAGAGAAAGTGAAGACAATTAGTACAAATGAATATAATATATTAAGATCTTTTCCTTACAACTTTTTATATATTCTTCACCCTTGTGTAATAAAATAAAGTCCTCACCCTTGAAGCTAAAATAATCTAATAATAGTGTACTCTGTTTACATATATATGATTTCATCATTGCTTAGCACTTATATGATTACATATATATACATTAAAAAAATATCAATAGTGAATAATTTTTTATTGTTTCTATTTTTTATTTTTAAATCTCAATTACATATTACATGTACGCTGAACTAATTATAATAAGGTTCCTTTTTACATTAAATTTTTTCTTTCCCAAAATTTTAACAACTTATATTCTCAGATTAGAGAGTACATTATCTCGAAACTTACATAATTTTAGTAATTTTTTTAAATGACACCTTATTATTTTTAGCATATGCACTTTCGATTTTCCTTTGATATTGGCCCATTGATATTTGGCAATTGGCATCGACGTGTTAGCAACGGGAAGTTGTACTGCTACATAGCGTCTAAGATTTGTATTAAGAACAGTAGTACAAAGTTGTACTTGCACAGAACAGAGATCCCTTCATTTCTAATACAAGTACTTGGGTGTAGTACATCTAAGCCTAGAAGTACCAAGCTTGCTTCAGGCTATATATCCATTGAATCAAATTGGATAAACCCATCACATTGATAATTGATAAAACATTATTCAAAGTATGTGGAGGTAGAGGGGTTCTACAGGGTCGTCCTGAGACCACATGATGAAGCACATTCAGAATACAACCATACTTGTTCATGTGTTCTCAGGTCGCCCCTGCCGGACTTTTCTCTACCACGATACAGCATTGGCATCCAACTCCAATCGATTGCGGATGCACTCACCACAAGTGAAAATTGATCAACGGCAAAAGAATGTAGAATGAAATTCCTATTGCATGAATGTGGTTCAGGTAATTAAGCTACAAGATTATCTCATGTTTGTGTAATTGCACATTTTAAGGCCAGGCACCTGTATCATATAGGTACCATACCTTCTAAAATAAATCAAACAGATAAGCATATAACTAACTAACATGTGAATTAAATCTTGACAAAAAATAAGCATTAACTATAAGTTAAACTAAAATCCTTACAGAAGACTCAATCGCTAGTAGCTCTTCTTCTGTAAGTTTCTTCCTAAATCCACCTACCATGAGGCATCCTTTCTCCCCTTGCATTGGCAATTCATTGTTCATTTCACCACATTCTTTGGTCTCCCTCATCTTCTTAACAGTTGAATTGTCAAGTTGTGGAAGGTCTAAAGTGGAATCTCTCTTGGAACCATGGGGGGTCAATTTCCAATTCTCTTTTTCTGATACTTGATTCTGTTTGTCATTGTCAATAATGTCAAGAACAGGAAGACAACCAGATGATACTTGATTCTGTTTTTCATCGTTGATAATGTCAAGAACGGGAAGACAACCAGATGACCCAACAGCACGGGGCAACATGCCAATTGGACATGGGTTCCATGATTTTGCCAAAGTCCATGTCTGTGATCTTTTAGTGTCACAATCAATTGCCACTGGTTTTCTATTTTTAATTATCTGTTGTTTAACTAACTCTAGCTTTTTAGCTGCTTTGAGCATGGATTCCTCAAATTGGAAAATGTTCTTTGAAGTCAATAAAGAGCTTTGATCATCTGCACTCTCTAAATTGGACAAACTATTAAGAGAGTACTTTTGAACTTTCTCCATCAAGTAGCTGTCATTCATCAGTTCTGCAAGCTGAAGTGCTGAATCCACAAGCTGCTTGTTGCAAAGTTGTGATATTAGAAGACATCTACGAAGAAGTTCAAGCAAAACTTTTTTTGGCATATTTGCTGCTGCAGAAGAAACTTTACTGAGAATTCCAACAAGCCATGCAAACAAAGAAGAAAGCTGAAACTTTGTCCTTGAGTGTGAAATCCCCAAATTTGGTTTATCTACCAAAATTAAACAGAAAACACACCATGTGAACAATAATGAAGAAACTAAGCATGCTAAAGTCATGTGCTATAAAAAAAAATCCCAAACCAAAATGAAGGACAATAGAATTGCTACCAACCTTCTTTGTACTTCATATCTTCCTGAGTCTCAATCATATCTAGGACTTCCTTAAGAAGGTTCAGAAGTAATTCTGGTTCCTTATTGCACAATTTGAGTATGACAAGCTTCCAATCAGCCAAAACATTCTGAGTGGTTAGACCAATTGAAGCATCATCTGCATTCTCTTCCAACTCTGAGGAACTTAAAGCTTTCAACAAATACTCCAACAACACAGAAACAATCTCTGAGGAAAAGGAGGAATATAACCGAAGAACATATTTCAAGATATTTGTAATCTGTTTCTTAGATCCTGAAAGTATCACAATTCACTAGTAATTAGTATGTGAATACCCTGAAACATTAATTAAAACTGAAGATACTCTACAACAAAGTATTTGAGTTTCACTTATTTTTCAGTGTAAATAAAATATCCAATATCTCATAGATTAGGAATCTCTCATTTATGTGGTCGATCAGCTTTAAGGAAACCAAACACTTCGAGTTTTTTTATGAAAGAAAAAAATCACTAAGAAAAAATAGAAACATAAAAATATGAGATGGCCAGGAATCCTCTTAAAGCAGAACAAGTAAAGCAATCTCTTAGCAAAATCAAAAAAGAAACTCAAAAACAAACCTGTGATTTAAACCCCACAAAGTGGCCAAGAAAACAACAGTATCCTGTAAGAGAGGTTAAGTAGCACAAGTGGTGTTGCATACTTGCATCCTTTCTTTTCCCTTTTATTTTTTGTTACGTGGTCTTTAGACACAATTTACTCCTCTTTTAAAGGATGCCTTGCCCCTCATCCCTCTGCACATCCTCTCCCTTTTACACACACACACACACACAGACAAAGATATACCAAACAAAGACCAGAAATAGGTTTTATTGTATTAAGAAATATGAACAATATCATACCTCTGGTTCGTGATGTTTGACTCTTGCCAACCATCAGAGACAAAAGCTTATTACGCCCAAAAAGCAATTCACCATGCTTCACCCCTTTAAAAGAGAAAAACACAACATAAGAATTGTAGGAAAATTATGCAGTTGAATGTCATCCTACCAACAAAATAATACATACTGTCTAGACTTAGAATATATTTGAATAAGATACTATACCATTAACTCTACATCCATTAATAATTGGAAAAATGCCTTGGCATGTGTTACCATTTCCATATGCTACAAAAATTCATCCTTATATTCAAAGTGAAGTATGGTGCTCACATTATAGGGGAGTGAATGTGAAAAGATAGAATAAGCCATGAGCAGAAACATAAGTTGGTATACAGTTTTTTTTTGCTGGGACGGGGGATAAAACGTGGTTATATAGCAATAAGCAAAAAAAGTACAATTCAATCACCAATTACATGGAAAGTATATCACATTCTAAAAAAGAACAAAAGGAAGCATGGACACCATTGTTTCTTCAATTTTTTAAAAATATTTCTTATTTCTGATGGGGGTTGGGATTGGATCAACGTATTTGGAGGGTGGAGACTAGGATGGAAGGAGGCCTAATTAGTTTATCAAGGAAAAAAATTAGATCTAAAAGGCTAATAATGTGCAACCTAAAGACAGAATACAGGCTCCACACAATAATGGACTTCCAACCATCAAATTTTCAGATTGGGCTTTCAACATTAAATTGCATGTTTTCCCATGTGCACAAGTTTCATGTACATTAATAAAACAGAAAATAGGAAAACATAAAATTGAACAAAATGAATAGGTGGAAGTAAAGTATTTGACTTAAAATAAACAAGTGCAAGACAATGATTAAAGTCACAATGAGGTAAAAAATGAACAAAGCTTACAGACGTTTTCCTTTCAGTAGTGAAGATTGGGCACTCCCATTGACTTTCAAGCAGATAGCTATTTCACGAATCTTAGACTTAATTTCTTTCTTGACTTTTGCTATTCCTTCACCATGAAAAGGAATTGCTTCACTCTGAGGTTCCCAATAATAAGATTTTAACCAATCAAGTGCCTGAAATTATTAGCAAAACATTAGAGGAGTTTGGGGAGCGGGGTAGACATACTCTGTGTGTGACAGGAATAACCATGTGTTACAAACAGACTTTGGGAAAGAAAATTTCAGTCCAATAATTTCCTGAATGCTATCAACGAAACCCCAGCCAAGAACCACACACACTTGCTAAAAATTTAATCACAAAAAGCAAAAAGATTGTTGACACAGATGATCAAACAAACAGAAACGAGCCATACCTTAACAGAAGCGCTACGAACAATCTTAAGTGACGGAAGCTCACGATGGGATCCCTCTGCAATTACAGAAATAAGTAAGACAAAAAGCATGGCACTCTAAACATGATAAAACAAGCAAATATGTGAAGTTCTTTGACCACTACGAAGATCATGTCCGATTCTATCAGCACAACAAAATCAATAATTAACTAGAGTCAAAGGAAACTTGCTCACCGTGACGAATATCAATCAGCATGCGCGGAAGACCAATAGCTTCAGCTGCCACTGCTATCGACGACACTTCTTTCTTGCGTGTCTTCTCAATGACACCATTCACAAGCCTTGAAAGAGCAAACCAATTATACATTACAAGAGAAAATTTCAAAAATTAATTATGTTTGAGAGAAAGAAAAAAAAAGATACAGTGAGCACTGAGCAGACCTCATGATTGCCATGCAATACAGCATAGAGAGCATCTCCTCCGAAAGAGAAGCGTCGTTCGATTGATCCTGTCTACAATTAAATCAACAAAATTGCTTTAAGTGATACATACATACTTACAGGCGTACATATATACATACATTGATACATACATAGATATATAGATAAGAAAAGGAGTAAGGGTTACCTGAAAGAGGGGTCAGTTTGTTGAATTTCGATGATGGAAGCAGTGACTTCGATGAAAACTGGCAACGAACCTCGACTTCGCCATGCGGATATCTGAAAGCGCGGAAAATACGGTTAGGTTTGGTTTTGCAGGTGCAGAAGTATAATATAATGTATGGTTAAGGAAGTTACTCGTTTAAGAGCAGAGTGAGGGGAATCGGAGAAGAGAGAATGTTTAACGAAGAGCCACTCGTCCCAGTTCAACCAAGGAACCAATCTTTGTGCACTGGATGATGATGATGTCACCACCACCTTCGCCTCTTCTTCGAACCCTAATAACAATGCCGGCTCCATTCCAAACGGTGTTCGGTGAAACAGCAAAAGCCTCTGACTCTGAGCTTCCAGGGTTTTGCCGTTAGCCTGTATTGTATCGTAATTCGTAAGAACCTTTAACCTTTACTTTTGAGGGAAAAAAAATTACTTTTTTTATTTATATTTTTGTTTTCACTTTCTAAGATAATTTTTATCTTCTATTTTTTACGACTTAGAAGATAAAGTTTAATTACCTATCTGGATTCTGGTCTCTATCTTTGTAATTTTTATCTCACTTTTACGTTTTAGTTTGTATATCTAAAAATTCTCTGTTTTAATTCTTATACACGTTTTTTTTTTTTTATGTTTTCTATAATAACTAAAAGTATATAATTTCTAGATATAGAAACTTAAATACAGGATGAGAAATACTGTAAAAATTAAATGATTAATTAAACCTAGAAATTTGGTTTGAAAAGTTATTTTCTAATTTCATAAAATAAAAATATGTATATATCCTCAATAATAAATAAATATAAATTTGATCTATATCATCATTGCATCTTAAATTTCACAAAAAATAAATATAAATAGATATAATCAATATGACAATATCATATGTCTTGAAAAAAATAGAACTATAATAATCGTTTTATGACCTATGCTAGCTAACTTTCAATCATTCCATTAAACAATGAAACCGGCTTTTTAAAAAATAAAATAAATTCCATAAAAAAAAATTACTGATAAGATTTATGTGGTAGCTAAAGCTATTATTGTGATAGTTTAATTTCAGACACTTTGTGATAGATTTATGTGGCTATGATACTAATATCTTCTTACATATAGCCACTTTTGAGTTTACTGTGATAGTTTAATTTCAGACTCTCCACTGGGATTTATGTGGTAGCTAAAGCTATTATTGTCTCTTTTTCTACAATTGCTTTTGACACTATGCAACTGTACATTAGTGGAAAGGGTAGCACAAAATATATTTATTACAATATTTTTGTTTTTTTGCACACAAAACTGGATTAACATCTTTGTTTTTCCACCCAGTCAAATGTTGAAATTTGATTAAAAAGGATATCAGAAAATTTTCAAGTGCTGGCTTTGGCTCGCTTTACTGGGGCCTGAAGAGAATTCAGATAAATGGCATCCTTTTTGTCCAGTCCATCAAACAGATAACTAAAAGGTGACATTTGGATGTATCTCCCAGTACCAGGAGTGACCTTTAGTTCATTATTTTCCCAAACAACTCTTCCTCTTGCAATAGTCACTTCAATTTTTCCCTGAGAGAAAAAAACACTTTGAATCTTGATATTGCATGACTAGGCTTCAATTGTTGAACAGATTATAGTTAAACCAGTACCTTTCCTCTTCTTCCCTCATAGACATTTGTGTCCAGTCTGGAGTGGTGGGACTTTGCACTCATCTCAAAGCTTGAATTTGGATTGAGGATGATAATATCTGCATCAGATCCTGGGAGTATAGCCCCTTTCCTTGGATATATATTAAAGATTTGAGCACTGAAATGATTGTAGAAACAACAAACATCAGTAATACTTTTTGGCTTTCTTACCAAACAGATTCCCTTTATAGCCATAATAAGAACTGGAGGCTAATTTTCACTTTAATTAACTGAAAATATACCATTCAGTGCTTGTTACCCGAACATAGTCAGTGACAGATATTTGGCCAGATTCCTGTGAAATATATAAACCATAAGTTATAGCAAAAAGTAGGAAAGGGAGGGCTAAGCTGGAAATTGATATCTTACCACCATGATATCCCATACCAAATGCATTCTTTCTTCAATACCTACAGGTTGCAATGTATATCAGTAAGGGAACATTTCAAAATCAGAAAGAATGTATTCAGGCCACAAACATCCAAGACTTTCATGTGATTACCATTGACACCATTAGGCATTTTCCGGAAGTCATCGATTCCACGAGCTTTTTGGGTGGAATTAAAGGCACAATGATCAGTTCCTACCAGCTGCATATTTTTATAAGGTATTATTTGGTCAAATAAACAATCTTAGTTAAAAGAATAAAATGCTAGGATGTATTACATGGCTGAGACTATCCTAAGAAACTCAAACCCTTATCTTTAAATGGTTATTGAACCTAAGCCTGAATCATAATGTGAAACCTGCAAAACTCCGGTTGAGAGGGCAGCTTGAAGGGCCTTATCATGTCCTCGTTTCCTAATAGGGGGACTCATGACATACCTGAAACATGAGAATGAATAAGGCTAATGTTCTTAAACTTCAAGGCAATAAAGGAACAACAATAAAAAGAAAACATTGAAACAAGTGAAGGCACTTGCTTTGCTGCAATATCAAAGTCAGGATGCCAAAGCCAAGATTCATCAAGGGCTAACCCAGAGGCAATAGGCTCTCCAATTACCCTTTGTCCTGCAACAGAAGAACAGGTTACCTTACTATTACAAAAACTAAGTTATCAAGGAACAATAACTCTTAAAATATCCCAGTGGAAATGTATAAAGATCATTTTGTTCATCTTCATTGAGATTCAGTCCATCAGTCAAGATTGCATGGAAAGAGGAAAAGTACACCTAGGGAGGGAATAAGTACTCCTCCAAATCAGAGAAGCACAAAAACAAGGAGATAGGAAAAAATAAACAACACAGCAAGGCAATCCAGTCTCTCTATGTATCAAAAATAGAATCTTCCTCTGGAAGCTCTTGTCATGAGTACAAAATAGAGAGAAAAAGGGTACATAAGTAACTGTAAACAGTAAAAAAAAACACAAGACAGCAATCAGAATTAAGTCTTTGACTCTCAATTAAGTTCAAGTGATTTGAGTAGAGACAACAGTAAAACACGAGTGGATTTATTAATTGCTCTCAGGTTAACCAATTTGTGGATATTATAAATTCAAGTGAAATGTCTTCTCCCATTTCTCCCTCAAAAGGATTGCAAGAGTACTCCAAAAGGATTTCTAATTTTATATGCTGTAATCATCTACTTTCACATAATGAATGCATACATTAATAAAAATTGAAACCAACACTGGAAGTATTAAAGAACCTGATTTCCGGGCTTTCGCAATTTCTTCCATTGCATCAATGCTCATTACATGAACCACATATAAAGGAGTATTCACAAAATCTGCCAAGCGAATGGCACGAGCAGTTGCCTCTCCTTCCAACTACACATAACCAAGACAAATGGGAGAATGCCCTATAAATCACACAGATAGATATTTAAACTTTTGTAGTAATCACAAATATAACAAAACAATTAATCAAGATCATCAAATACCAGCTAAAGGGTTAATGAATTCAGAGCTTATCATAACAGATGAAAGCCGAACACAACAAATGTGGGTGATCATAAGTAAGCAAATTTTGACAATAGCAGCTAAAAATCTTTAATTTGGCTCAAGTACAGCACCTAAATCCAATGCACTATGCAAGGATCCCACTAAGATGAAAAGGGAAATTTTAAATATGAGGAGTACAAATCACATTCACATATGCTATAGGTTGGTCAGACAATGAAGAAGATGAAAACAAAAAATGTTCAATATTTTCATTCCATTATTCTGCAATTTCTTTATAAAAGAACAAAATTGAAAATTTACCACTGCAGGCCTTGAAAGAGCATGGCCCTCAGGACCAGTTATTCCAAGTTCTATCATTCTCTGTTGCCCTTCATACACAGCATCTCCATTTTCCGCATGGACCATGGCTAAGGCACCAAGAGACTTGCATTTTTTAAATCCTTCCAGAAGAAGCTCATCATTGATCATAAGAATTCCTTTGTATGCCATGAAAAACTTGAAAGAGTTGATCCCTGCAATTACAAAACATAGATGTACTACCTGGAATAAATTCCTTACAACTCACCCAAAGGAATTATCAAAATGCAGCAAGGAAATAATAAATAACAACCTTTATCCTTAACCATGAGCTCCATTTCTCTCGAAACAGTTTCGTCCCATTTGGTAATAACCATATGAAAGCCATAATCCATGCAAGACTTCTTTGCCTTATTTTCATAGTCTTCAAAACCAGCTGTCAAACTCCCATTAAGTGGTATAACGAAGTCAATGTGCATTGTTGTCCCACCAGCCAATGCTGCCGCCTGACCACTGAAGAAGTCATCAACCGTTGCAGTAAAACCAACATCCATATCTAGATGGGTGTGAGGATCAATGCCCCCTGGTCAGTTCAGTTAACAAAAGAAGCATTCATAGAGTCTATCAGCCACATAACAATAATAATAACAACAGCAGTAATGATGATGATGATGATGATGATGATTTAATTTTCATGCACTTTTTACATTGTTTACCAATTAGAAGTCATTCAATCATTCTAATCTAACTAACAATAATAAATGATGAATTAGAATTGTATAGGTTGAAAGTTGAAACCTGGCATGACATATTTGCCGGTGGCATCTATGACAGTGACGTCATCTCCAACCTGGGAACGGAAATAAATCATGCATTAGAAAGCAGAAAGGTGTGAGAAAGAAAATTAATGATTGATTCATTACCCTGATGTTAGAATTAACTGCAACAATGATGCCATCTTCCACGTAAACATCAGCAATCTGTTGGTGGTGAGAATTGACAACCGTGCCTCCCTTGATCAACAACTTATTGGATGATGGAATTTCAGTTCCAGCATCGCAAAACTGAATCATTCCAATCATGAATACTCAGCAGAGAAATATATAGTGGAAATGAAAATCCCATACACAGACTTATTAAGAAAAAAGAAGATAAGATAGGATAGAGAAGTGGACCTGGTTGGATTGTGAGAATGAAGAGGAAATGATAACGAAGAAAGTAAGAGAGAAGATATGAAGGAATTGTGATGTGATGAACAACCCCATAGCTTATAGTTCCGATCAGACACACTCAACTAACTCGAGTCGGACGGAGTTGCTATCTCAGTCAACGAGGAGCCAGTTTGGAAAAAATTAAAAATAAGTTGCAATAATGGATTGCGCTTTGTAACACCTCAGTTAAGACTTATGACAACTGATTCTCTCTTTTAATACACTATGTTAGTAAAATACACTTTTATATTTACACATGTGAATGAATAAGTTATTCAGCACAAGAACCTCATGCAGAATTTTCTTGTTCTGATCTAATGAGTTAAAAGATACTGTGATTTATGACTTAAAAGATAAAAATAAGTTATCTAGTAAATAAAGATGTCAATGATTGTTTTATTTTAGTACATTATTTTAATTTATCAAAAATACTAAAACAAAATTGATCAGGAATTTAAAACAAAATTGTTAATCTATGGATGATTAAAATAAATATTTTAATATATTAAGTTAAAGATTAAAAAAATTCCCTAATTTATAACTTCAAACATATTTTAGCCATTAGTAATTTATAACTTCATACTGTATTATTCTGTAGGCTATCAATGAGACTGATGAAATATTCTTAAAAACTTGCTAGTTTGCTAATTGTCTCATTTTCCCTTTAAGTATATCATTCTCTTTCTCTCTGTTCATTACCCTCTAAGCTTTGAGTATCGGCACTCATTACTTGATCTGTTCATGTTGTGTTCTTTTCGCCTTGTTTGTGTGTAGTTCAATAATTGAAGCCTTGTCATGTAATATCTATATTCAAAGTGTTTCTTTTAAGGGGAAAATAATGAACTGAATGTGCTCTTGGTACTAGGAGTCGATATATAAAAATGTCACCCTTTAGTTATATGTTTAGATGGAATGTACAAAAAGGATGCTTTTTTATCTAAATCCAGCATTAGAAGTTTCTGATATCCTTTTAGTCAAATTTCAACATTAAAAGATGTATATTAATCCAGTTTGTCGTTCAAATAAAGTAAAAACATGTATATACCTGTACTGAAAAGCATTATATGTATATTACAATTGCGATGTACATTGCTTACTGTCTAAAGCTCTCAGAGAAAGAGAGACACAATAGCTATAATAAGATATTGTACAGTATGTAGCACACTCAGACTATGGAAGTTGTTGGTCAGGTTTCTATCGAACTTGTCTCATCTACATAAATATTTTTACAAGTCATGGATCCTTATTCTTTAGTGCTTTAATAGCATGCCATTAATTTGAAAATCAAGGATGGCCATGGTAGGCCTAATGCAACAATTTATGTAGGTTAGAATCCTCTTTCTCCCCTGCATGATTATAACCAACAAGTGAATTAGAATTTGCATTACTAAATTAGACACTAGATATGGCAATTATAGAAATGGCAAGCATAAATTGAAGAAGAATTTAAAGGTAATAAATACACTAACAATACAAATATAGTTTTACACTATTAGACAATCACAACTTTACATGACTTTAAAATAGTTTTATAAATAGACTTGTAGAAAATAGTCTCACTATGACAGCATGATCTTCATGAGCATGACAACGAACATGATTAGGAGGAGCTTGACCATGATTGAAACTAACCCAAGTCCCTTTCACTCACAAAACCTTTCCTTCTTATTTCAATCAGATTGGTATTTTGATGCTTTTTGTTTTCACGAGCTTTAGTGAAAATTACAGTATAGTCACTAGCTCCTGGTGCATTTTGGTCCCACCCTCCAAATCGTGGCACAGACATCACGGCAGGTTTATTCTGCACAATGATAATAATATTAATAGTTAATACCTTTATTGTTGCTCATTCTTTGACATACAAAGTAATGCAGAGTTTGTTAAGAGGGATAATTGCACATTATCCATTTCAAAATGTGATTTATTAAATAATCATTCTGAAACACCCAAATGGACATTAAACAATTATAAGGAACCTTTGGATTGTCTACTTGACAAAAAAAATGAAGCTTATTAACAAATATAGCTTTGTTATGTATTCCTGCTAAAGGTCAAAAAATTATTTTCCCTTCTATTTTTGTATGTAAATTTTAAGCTTAGAATTACCTCCGCTCGTTCCATGGACGAATGTAGAGGTAAGGGGCCTTGGGAATATGGGAGCTGCGACTGTTGTGCAAATTAAGGTGTGTTATTGCTATACTTGTTGAAGATATGTATCTGGATACCTTCTAGTCATGGGGTATTTTAACTTTGAGAAACTAGGATAAAGTTAAAAGTTTTTGTTATGCATAGTACTCAAAATATCCTAGCTTCTCAAGAAGGGGATCAACAGAATTAATGTGTTTGTAGATTAGAGTAAAAGTAGGATAAAAAAATGTGGTTGTCCACTTACTACTTTCCTTCTGTTATGAGCTTGTGCAAACTAGAACATTATATTGTCCAAGTTTGGGGAAAATATGATGCTTATTCTGAACCAGAAAAGATATTTACAAACAACTTCTTATTGAAGAAATGTAAATTCACACAAATAAAACGTAAAATAACTAACTTTCCTAGCCAATTTCTGCTGCGTGCCACTTTTAGGTATGCCAGTTTTTTTCTCTTGTTGCTTTCTGCATAAATCATAATGGTCATCCATATATTCTAGGTAAGGTTCTATTTACTTTTTTCTTCTTATTTATTCACTTTAGAAACTATATTTATTTTTAAAAAATAATTTTTTTTATAGATATTGTGCCCATAAATTATGGTGACCTGTGTTGGACTCATATTAAATAAATATAGTATATGTGTTGATCCAAGTAAAATTAAATTTAGATTCTTTAAATAAGATTTTTAGTTCCACTCATTTAGATTAAAAAAATTAGTTTAAAGAATAATTATATTTCAACACCTATTTTTTTAATAATCCAACCAAATTAAAAATGAAACTTTAGTTTTTATACACTATTAATATAAAAAGTTCTACATAGTTAATTAATAAAAAAAAAATTATCGTTAATGCCCACCGCCTATCCCACTCTTCCGTTCTTACTTCTTACCACCAGAGTATAATTTGTGGTGGACTACCAATATAGAGATGCAAAGATTATTTAAACTAGTTTTTATGCAGAAAAAAAAAAATTAACTAGGTTTTTATTATTATCGTGAAGGTGCGTAAACGACAACGACACTATAAATAAACCGAGCCCAACCCAACAATAAGGTTACTTCTTCTCTCTCGATAAGAGTTTGGGAGACTGCAATATCCAAACATCAGCATCGATGGCGGCGATCAGTCTCCGGAAGGGGAACACGCGGCTGCCGCCGGAGGTGAACCGCGTGCTGTACGTTCGGAACCTTCCATTCAACATCACGAGCGAGGAGATGTACGACATCTTCGGCAAATACGGCGCCATTCGCCAGATCCGCATCGGCACCAGCAAGGACACGCGCGGAACCGCCTTCGTCGTCTACGAGGACATCTACGACGCCAAAACCGCCGTCGACCACCTCTCCGGCTTCAACGTCGCCAATCGCTACCTCATCGTTCTCTACTACCAGCAAGCGAAGATGAGTAAGAAGTTCGATCAGAAGAAGAAGGAGGACGAGATCGCGCGCATGCAGGAGAAGTACGGCGTCTCCACCAAAGATAAGTAAATAGTTCGTTCGTTGTTAGTTAGGGTTTTCGAGACCGTGTTACGTGTTTGGTAACGGTGGTATAATTGTACTGTTATTGGAGTATGTGTAAGTGACTATGAATGTTTACGACGCCATTTGTGAGCATCAAATGAAATGAATGATAAATTCATCAGATGAAGGTTTATAAGGATTTAATTATCGTTAATTGATTTTGTTATTCTATGACTGGATATTGAGAAGGCTCAGTTAGGGCTTTCGAGAAACGAGCTTTGCAAACTATTACGATCAATCGTGATGATGTTGTTTGTTTTGTCAAGCTTGATTCAGACGTTTTCATTGAATTGAATTTCACATATTGTACTAGTAGTAATTAGTGTTAAATTTCCTTGATGTTACATTTGAATCTTGATGCGTAGCTGGATTCAGCATTAATTTCAACAGAGGAAAGCTGGTATAATTGCTTTATGGTTTTAGCTTCTGTCGGCATGAGAAAGTTAGCAAAGAAAGAGAGAGCATGGTAGATTTTTCAAAAGTCTGAAATTGGGGAACTTGAACAGTGTTGCTTCTGGCTTTTCGTAGGACTTTTGTCTTTGGTAAATTTAGTTTTTTTTTTTTTCTTTGTGTGTTCTGATTAGCATCTATGTATTGGAAATATTGAATGAGAATCAATGATATTTGTTTCTGAAAGTCAAGTTGTATGAGGTTCCTGAGGGTTTTTCCTTCTGTTTTCCTAATCTGAATTCATTTGGTTTTGACATTGGCATCTGATTTGTTGAGCCTAGCGTATTAAAAGTATAAACTTAATAACCAATGTATTTGAACCTAGTGTTGAAAAGGAAACAGTACATAAAAATAAATAATTCTTTTGATTTGATTCCTATTGCAATTTTCCCCAGCAAAAGAAAAGGAAAAGTAAAAAACCAAAACCAACCAACCAATCAAATACATAGCATGTTTAACATTTCTCAAAAAGGTTAGTTTAATTTCTTTTCCCCCTCTAATTTTTGTTTGTTTCCCACCTTGACCCATTCCCCACATATATCCCCAGTTCCAACCAATCAGCTACCATGCATGACACCCCTTTGATGTTTCACTTATCAGCATCTGCACCAGCCAAAGATACAGAGCTGAAAGAGATGATGATGCCTGTTAAATATCTTTGCATAGTCCCCAACTAATATAAGGTTGAATCACGCCTCTTCTTGGTATTAATTTCTATGTTTCCTTTGTTCATCATTGCAGCAAACTCATCATAGTTAATCCGGCCATCCTGCACAGACATACAAGTTTATTTATATATACTTTTTAATCATGAATCAGATATGCTAATTGTTCACCACAAATGTGATACAAATTAAGTTATTTGTATTAGAACTAGAGAAGTGTTAGCAACACACTCCTTATTAGATTGAAATGTGTGTGCACTAACACTCCTCTTAGAACTATCATGATTTATGAGTATTTGATTCATTCAGTATAGGACTTACATTGTCTGCATCAATTTCTGAAATGATTTCCTTCATGTCCCTACCGTCTTTCATGTTAAACTCGATGAGTGCTTGCTCTAGTTCTTCAATGGTAATGTACCTGATTATGACAAAGCAATGGGATTAGAACCAATGAATTTCCCAAGGGGGTGGCACTGACTGATATATATTCAACTCAGTTGATTTGTTTTAATTTACCCGCTGTTATCTTTATCAAAGTATTGGAAGGCAGTATAAAGATGATCTTCTTTATTCATTCTGTTCATGTGCATTGTTGCTGTAATGAATTCGTCATAATCTATGGTTCCATTACCATCAGCATCTGCCTGTAATATACAGAAGAAAAAAAGAAAATAATGTAAGTAATGGCATTGGAGAAATTACTACTGGAAAGAGGTTATTTGAAAAGGTGAGATAACGTACGGCTTCCATTAATTGCTTCACTTCCTGTTCTGTTAGCTTAGTCCCTTGTTTTGCAAGCCCTTGCTTGAGCTCTTCAATTGTAATGGTTCCACTGTTGTCAGTGTCCATCCCCTTGAACATCTGCTTCAATCCCATGATTTCTTCCTCTGATAAGCAGCCAGCGATGACCTAAATAGAAATATTTATGTCAATTTTTCCACTTCTAACTAGAATCAGTAGTAAAGTGTAAATAAGCACACGAGGAACAACGAAAGAGGAAGCTAAAATAGCATATTACCCTTAGAGCAACTTTCTTGAATTCGTTCATTGCTCTGAACTGTTTGAGCCTGTTCAGCACTGCGTTGTCAAGAGGTATATCTGGTGCTTCTCCATCCTCCTTGATCCATGGATGATCTGTTTTTCACATAACGTAAAATTAATTTGTAAATAAGGAATTCGTAGTTGAATTCATAGAAAGAAAGTCAATACTGTACTACATTATAATACTTACTAAGAACTTCGTATGCCGTGAGCCTCTGCCTGGGATCCGAATGCAGCATTTTCCTTACAAGATCTTTTGCTGCAGGTGAAATGGATGCCCATGGATCGCTTGTAAAGTCAACATGGCCTCGTAGGATTGCATTGAATATCCCATTTTCGGATTCTGTGTCAAACCAAACCATGTTTTGGTTTCAGATTCAATTTGTGCAGATAAAAAAAAAAAAAAAAAAACCATCAATTTTAGAGTGAATGAATATAATCAAACAAACCTGCCCAAAATGGAGGAACACCGCATAGAAGAATGTACAACATGACACCAATACTCCAAATGTCAATTTCTGGACCATATTTTCTCTTCAAGACCTCAGGTGCAATGTAATATGCACTTCCAACAATGTCCTTAAACACCTCTCCTGTGAAAAAGAAAAGGTATGAATTTTAATTCCATATTAGAGTATGCCTCATTAGAATTTGAAGATTGTGCTATCATCCTAAGATTACTCACCTTGCTTGTAAAAAACGGAGAGACCGAAATCGGTGGCCTTGAGGGGTGCATTTTCATCCTTGCTCGAGAGAAGGAAATTCTCAGGCTTAAGATCCCTATGAATGACCCCCATGGAGTGGCAGGTGTGGACAATCTGCACAATGGTTCTCAGCAATGAAGCCGCAGCACGCTCGGTGTAATGTCCCTTTGCAATGATGCGATCAAAGAGTTCACCCCCGGCACAGAGCTCCATCACCAAATGAACACTGTGCTTATCCTCAAACACATTGACAAGTTCAACAATGTTAGCCTGCCCTGAGAGATGGTGCATGATTTGCACCTCCCTCTTCACATCCTCTATGTCCTCCTTGTTAACCAACTTTCTCTTCGCAATGGTCTTGCATGCATATTGCTTCCCGGTGCTCTTGTGTGTGCACAAATGTGTCACACCAAACTGGCCCCTCCCTAGCTCTTTCCCAATGCTGTATGTGCTCTTCACGTCCTCCATCGGCCTTCCAAGCACCTGACCGATCACGGGCGGTTTTGAGTTCTTGGTAGCATGATGGCTTGGCTTAGAAGAGTGTGGCGGGGTGGTCGGGCCTGCGACGCCATTGTTGTTGGTTTGTTGGTTGGATTCTCCCTTGTCCTCAGTGTCATTGGCGCCACCTGAGCAACAGTTGCCCATGGTGGAATGGAAGGGAGAAACAGAACACAAAGGATGGGAAGGAAGGAAGGGAGAGGGGGATATATGGAGAGATATAGGTCAAGGTGGGGTGGTTTGGGGGCTAAACAACAATGTTTTTGTTGTAGTTGTTTTTGTCTGGAGAAAATGCGGTGTCATGAAGGGGAAAAAGGTGTTTGTTGTTGGGAAAAAAAGGGGAAAAAATTGTCTAAAAAAAAGGTATGGGGAAATTTGATAACATGTTAAAAAGTGGTTGTGAAGAAAATTAGAGGAAGGTGTTGTATTGATTGTAAGGAAGGAAAGAGTCTCTTGCTTTGCTTTGGAAGGGTTGAGAGCAGTTTTCGGATGAGGGAATAAAAATGGATTTTGGTCTGTTATACAGGTCAAAGGATCTCGACGGTTGGTTGTTACTAACATCTTTGTTTTTGTTCTAGCTGTCTTCTTTTCAATTTTAGTCAATACAGACAACTATGCTACTTAGAATAATTGTATCATGTCATGAGTAATTCTATTTTTATTTTATTTTTATACAGTCATTTTTACACATAAGAGGAGAGAAATAAATGGGTGATAAGATGAATGATGTGTTTTAATCTTAGGTTAATTGGTTAATTAACTTACAATGTAATATCTTATTAAATATATTATATGATTTTGTAAAAGTTCTTTAAGAAGGTTATTTGGCCTTATCTTATTATATAATAATAATAACTTACGTTGAAAATTGAAAGTGTTTAGCTTAATTGAGGGATGTAAGTTATGATTTTTTGTAAGTTCTTTTTAATAAATAACATTATTTCAATACTCTCAATTCCAACAATTTCATCCGTGGTAATTGGTAAAAACTCAAAAGTACTTAAGTTTTGCATATATAAGCTCTTAATAATTAGATTATTTTCCACAACGTGAGTGATTCTTTTCAATTAATTTTAGTTTAAAATAGTTGGTATCTCAAAATAATATATAATAATCCCGACAAAATCAAATACCGTATCATTCATCAATAATAACGAATCATCATGAAATTTCATATATTCGTTACAAAAGCTGTCACTTGTTGGCAGCAATCACAAAAGTGCGACATCGGGAAGTGAGAGAGAGACAATTTAAAGATTTATGGAAATTACTTAGAAAAAGTCAAAAGGTTGAGAAGAAACAGATTTTCAATTGATAATTTTGTCAAATATTAGGCAGAAATCACCCTTTCTCTCTTATATTTACCAAAGTTCTTTATTTTGTGTTTGAATTTACTATGAAAAGATAATTACAATCATCAATGAAATTTGTGCATGAATTACATTGTTATAACTAATTATATAAAATAATATTCAGGTTTTTTAAGTGAAAAGTGATTAAGGATCACCTGTTTTGTTTAAATTATCTAAAAACAAATAAAAATTGTTGTAAAGTACATAAAAAAAGACATAAAATTATTCATAATAATTGAGTTTGTACCACTGTCCGCAAATAAAACAGAAAAAGAAAAGTTAACTACAAATAATTTATAAGCTTTGAATGAAAATAATTATTAGAAAAAAAAAATGAGAAAACAAGTAACAATTACTTGCTGAGGAAATCATAAAGCACCTCGCAGCCAAGGCCAGCTTCACAAAAAATCTAGCACTTGATATGTAACCTTAATAATTAAACTAAACAAGAAGCCTCTAACTCTTGATCCAACATAAATACTTTGTTCATACCAAGAGAACTCCAATTCCTAAAGGTTTCTCTCACGTACAAACATGGAAAATTGCTTATATTGAAAGAGGGAAAAGTAAAGGTCTACATGAATGGCAGAATAATAAATCAGTATGTGGGGACTGATGGATCAACCTGAACAGCATAGGCATGGATTCCTCCAGAAAGATTGTATACTTTCCTAAAACCCTGAAAAGTTCATAATCAACAATTCCTTCATACATGAAAAGGGCAGGGGAAATATGGAAATCATATGGAAAACAATGAGTGACATTTAAAAAACATTAATATCCTAGGTTTCACTTTTTTCATTAAATTACAAAGTCCAAACAATGACCACTTCACGGCAACTAGTGAAAGTGAGAATTCCTTAAATGGTCAAATCCTCTTCCAGATACAAACATTCGCGAGCAATTGGTATAAAACATCATGAGATTTTCTTTGATCAAGTTGAAACTGTTTATTCCATTAGCTGTCTTCATTCTAAAGCAGACTCTATGTTGTAAGTAACAGACGCATGTTACATGTCTAAAAGTCATACAATTTTATGGTATAACGATAATTGTCTGTTGGAAGATGCATTGTGATGTCAGTAGTAAACAAATGATGGGGCAAAACACGCATACGCATACGCACACTTGAACTTGAAGGGCCTGACAAAAAGGGAAAAAAATATTTTACCTGTGACTGCAACCACTTGGCAACTTGTAATGACCGCACGCCATGATGACACTGCATTCAGTAATCAAGTTATTAAATGAATGCAAACACACAAAAGAAAAAACATTGCTAAAGCAAATCAAAATTTAACCATTTTGTGCATTGCAGCAAAATGTTAAAGCAGTCACATACTAAAATATTAAATAGTAAACTACAAATTCTGAATAAAGATGAATGAATTTAAAATTCAAAATTAGTGCTTTCCGAAATATCTCAGAAGAAAGGCCTCTAGAATTCAAACTTGGACTGCAAAAGCAGGAACCTATTCCAAGAATTCCATTTTCAGTTTTTTATCAACTTACAATGAAGAACTATACTCAACCCATTTAGAAAACAGTAATAGTTAGAGGTCTAGTTTCCTGGATATCTTGTAATAAAATTGACATCTTTCAGAAGAAAAACTGCTCTTACCATAACAAATGTATCCTTTTGAGGGTCAATTTTGGTAGTTATTTCAGGCCCCCAGCTTCCAAATTGTTTGAGGGGAAGAACGGTAAATCCTGGCAAAGATGCTTTGGCCCTGTGGATGATGAAAATGTCATTTAAATGGAGAAAAAACAAAACAGCTTATAAAGTAAACATAAGCAAGATAGGAGAATGATTCCAAAAACCACAGAACAAAAGAAAAATAGATGCACATAAGTGTAAGAGCTACTAAATGAATATCCCAACCAGTCAAACAAAAGTAGATCCCCATGTTGCCTTTGAGATGTAAACAGAGCATTGATGTTGAAATGATCTCAAAACTTTCAATTGAACTTAATATATCATATTTTCTCCTTTTTAAAAGCTTATTCCCATATCAATTTATGATCACTCACTTGGTCTACTTACAAACATTTAATCAAATGCAATCATATAATAATTTATTTCAATAATTTTGAAATTAATTAAAGTTGAAGAAATCAATGCATACACTTCTTCAGGCTCTCGAACATCAATTAACTGTGCCTCCTCCAAAAAGCTGGGATCTTGAATTTTCACATGCAGCTCATCAGGTTGAATGTCTTGAAGAATTGATGCTTCCCTATCAGTTAAAGGAGAAAATTTACAAGGCATAAGAACACGTGTTGGAACTAACAACAACAATCACCAAGCATCATTCCACTAGGTGGTGCTGGCCAATAGGATCAAAATGACACCATTAGGCTCTATCAAAAGCCAAATATTCAATAAATTTTCATTGAAATTAAACACATTTAATCATCCAATTCAGAAGGGAGAAACGTAAGCCTGGAAATACCTTTCAGATAAAATCTGTAGCAGGTGCCATCCAAATTTCGTTTTGCACCTTACAACTTTGTTTAAAGGTGAGGTAAATGCAACCTCCTCAAACTCAGGAACCTATCACATTTTTACCATCAGACATATTTTCAATCAACCACATAGTTGCAATGTTGTAGTAAAATTAAAGGGGGGGGATAAAAAAATACTTCTAGTTCTATAACCAGATCACTACCTCATCTGCTTCCTCAACAGAATCATACCGTGCAAAATTATCATCAGTTAAGCATAATATCTAATTTGCCCCTTTCTCACCTACCCAAATAAAGTTCACAGTAACTGTATCCTTTCCTCTAACAGATAAAGGCAGATTCATTACTTACATAAGGCAGTGACGAATAACAACTGAAAGCACCTTCAAAAGAAGCACAAGAAGTTGCAAATCCTGCTGAACCCTAAAGACAAGGTTTAATATAAATCTAAAAAGCATACCATTTGTCCCTTTCTGACCCACCCAAGCATCCCTCCATCTTCTTTGGATGGGCAGAGTGAAAATTCCACAGCAAGATCACTCAAATCTTCACCTGAACACACAACAACAGAGCCTTAGAAAGATAAACTGGAAATCAATAAATATCTACCAAAACCTAACCCCACACATTGGTAGGAGAAAAAGAACTGAATAATTCCCTCAGTGTCATGAGTCATCATTAACCTGAAGAGATTCTTTGCTGAAGATCCAACAGAAGCTTCTGGTCATCTTCTTTGACCAGCAAATGCTGCACCAATAACTCCCTTGGCCTATCACCTTCAACGCCGCCACTAGCCCCGGTGCCATACGAAGCTGACCAAAAAAAAGATTTTTTTTTATGAAAAAACTACATCTTTTTATGAAATTTTGATACCATCTTACAAAAAAGTGTTGACACATAATCCAATGCTATCAGAAACGAAATTCACAAGAAGCAGCATTGCAGAGAATGAGTACCTGATGCTTTTAGAAGCATGAAGGGTGAAAGAGTGAATGAAGGAGGGTGAAAATGGAAGGTTCTGGAAAAAGGGATGTGAGTATGAGAGTGAGAGAAGAAGAAGATTGAGGAACGGAGAATGGAAGGTTTTGGAGTGGTCACTCCCAATCTTAACTGAAAAACTGATCTCAGCATTGACATTGCTATTTGCTTGCTTGACCAACGCAACGATACAGTCTCGCACTATCTCATCTTATGCTCAAGAGGACAGAGATAATTATCATATATAATTTAAGTGAAACTTCCGTTATTTTCTTTAGTAAGTGCAAAATGTTAGTATTATTGTAAATTTAAACTAATATATATTTATTAATTATTTAATTAATTTTATGATATAAATATATATATATATATATTAATATATATTTATTAGTATTAATTTGTGAATATATTATGGTTTAATTATACATTTTATCACTCAATTATCATTATTTTATAAACTTTATCATTTAATTTATTTCTTCAATTTTTATCACCCAAAATTTCATATTTTATTACTTTAAGTTTTATCCGTATATTTTATCATTTTCATAAATGAATTACTTATAATTATAATTATTGAATTTACTATTTAGTGATTAATGATAGTGGTTGAAACATAATACTAAAATATTATTATATTTATGTAATTTATTTTGGACAAATTTGAAATAAAAGTTTCAATATTTGATAGAAAACTAAAAATATCCTTAAATGTGATTTTTTTTATAATGAGTTTTGATTTTGGATTTTTTCTAAACGAAGAAGAGAAAAAAAGGAATAATCTCCGTTGGTTGCTGCTATTCCATGGAGAAAACAAGTGGATTTTTTCCTAGTACATCCAAATGATCCAATATCGTTTCCTCAGTAAACAAAAATACTTTCATCCTCTATTTACTTTAGCTTACACAAAAAATGAACTAGGGACCTCTTTGTTTCTCACTTACAAGAACAACATGTTCCTTCTGCATGCAACGACATGTCAACTCATATATTTCAATTCTCTAGGTGGAAGCTGAGAAGGAAGCATTTGAAGGGGTCCAAGCATAAATGAGTAAGCCCAAAATGAGAATGATGGCTCCTGCCATAAAGCCTGTTGGAAGAGATGATGCAACACCAAGGTATGGCAATGGCATTGTGAACACATAGATAGATATTGGTACTGCCACAAAACCCATATATTTATTACATCAATTGTATATGCCTCATAATTCAAGAGCAAAGTGCAATATAAACAGGAAATTATTGTATGGTTCCATGCTACCACGTAAATAGGTAATGATTCAGCAAGACCATACAATAATTGCACCAATATAGCTATGCTTGGTGAAACAACTTGCATACCTGAAAATGTGGAAGCGAGACAAGATACAACAGCCGAAGAGATCTTGAGGAGATGAAGTAATGCAATATTGAAACCTATGTTTACAATAATAAACAGCAGAGGAAGCAGAGGGGCACCATCACATCCTGGAACCAGAAAACCGTTTCTTTCATCACAACAATATTGACCATTAGAAGATGTGACAATATGAAAAGGAAATATAGCTTACCACTTGATAATGTACCAACATTTAGGAAGCAGGCTGCACCATCTTTAAGGTAGTTTGGTAGTTGACTGAAGGGGATGCCCCATAATTTTGACAAGAATGGGAGAAGAAGGCATACGAATAGTGCCTACACTAAGCATATGTTCTTTGCATTTAGACATCTATATTGTAAACACTTCAATGTAATCCAAAAGATCAATATTTCATGAAAGATTGCAGGGTACCTACTTGGAAAGCAGATCCGTACGAATTGACAACAAAAAGGTCTATACAACCTCCCTATTTCAGATAATATTGAATACTAATTAGTATATATTCCATCTCAGGAGAAAAATGTGGTTTAGAAGAAAATAGAATAATGCATCATAGAAGTGAAAGTTTTACTACATGTTGTTCTCTATATTATTCTGAGGCAAATGTGTTTGTTAGTGCAGCAGAAGTATAAGATTACTATTGCACAAACCTTCAGTTTTTGGGTTGCATCCAGAAAGATTATCTCCTGCAAAGTATGAAAAGGAGAGTGTAAGCATAGAGAAGTAATTTGAAAGTTGGGAAAATGCAAGAAACATTATAAACCATGATAACCTTTAGCACAGTATCAGCCGCTTGGAGGAAAAATGAAACTATCATCAAAAGACTCCAAAACATACCACCTTCCTTTAATGAATTCCCAGCACCAGCTCCACTACAATAGTAAACAAAGGTATAATGAATTATGTAATTAAAATTTGAAAGCATTAACTAGTTTTTTCTTACCAGCAATCTCTTAGAATCAATTTGTTCGGAGACTAATAATAACTGTGTTAAGGAATTAGTTTGTTGACTAATGACCAACACTTTAATGTAGCCACCATGGTCTAAGACCCTCAATAAAATTACATGTACTACTGACCTTGCTACAGTAACAACAACACCAATGGTTACAAGAAAGCATCCAAGTAGTTGATTGACTTTATATCTTCTTCCAAGAAAAATAATTGACAGGAGTATTTGCCACACTAGAAAAGTCTGCAACAAAACAACTCAAATTAACTATCCAATTTGATGTACCTAATTGTTTGCATCAATCCGGTATCATTGATGAGGAGATTTTCAGATCATATTCATTCATATCCAAAGTTTGTAGATGAGTTGAGTTAAAGATTGTGATGTTGTAGAACGAACAATGATGCAGATGCAATAGTATCAGTAATTAACAAGAAATGCTAGGGAGCAATTGAGTAGTGATTGGTTTTACCTGAGACAAAATTGGAATGGATGGTCCGGAGAGAATTGCTGAGAGCACACAACAAATGATCAAATTAAGAATGTGAGCATTTTAGTTGAAAAAGTGATTGAGAGCAGAGGAATGGTTACCTCCTGCGGCCATTCCAGTGGCAGCAGCAAGAGCCTCCAATAGACCAACAACTATAAATGGAGCCTTTGGAGCATCTAACATCTCATCAGTAACAATTCCCGCATTGTGTCGAATATACAATATGCCAAAGTACACTATTACATATCTGAAATCAATTCAACAATCATTCACTGCTTGTTTGTTTCGTTATGTTTCCAAATCACTTTTATGTACACAATCACCTAACTCAACATTTCCATGTGATGATTTTGACAGCTCTCGCATAAGGCCAACCTAGCGTGTCTAGTTACTTACACGTGAGACATTTTAAGTACTTTTGTTCACAAGTCACAACAATTAAAAATAAATAGCAAGATCAATTATCAATAAACATTTTGAGTTCCCAACATTTAAATGAATGTATTAAATAATAGTAATATAAAAACATTTATATTGATACTGCATATATTGCTTATTCATACAGTTTTTTATTTCTTCAAATTAAATAAATATACGAATGAAGTAATTATTTTTAAGTAAAAAAAATATTTTGAGTGAATTGGGAGACTATTAAAAAACACCCTAAATTATACTTTTAAATTGCTTATAATAAAAGTAAATATTATTTAATTACATGACAGTTAAAACAGTTAAATCCTACTATTTTGTGTTTATTGTCTTTACCCGAAAGTGGCAAGTTGAGCAAGGAAGAAAGGGTATTGCTTCAAAGGAACCAAAGCCAGCTTATACAGAACCCGGTTCCCTACACCCAGCACCACCGTTGTCGCCACCGCCGCCGTCACTTCCACCGTCTTGTTCCCACTCCCCACCACCCTCCGATCCTTCACCGCGTAGGAGCAGGTCCCCACCTTCTCCTCCCTCCCTCCGGCTCCGGATGTCACCCAGGCGCCACTGCCCACGGCAGAACCCTCCGCTGCCAACCGCATTGGCCGCCGGACGGAATAACCGTATCGAACCGCGCAAATATTGGCAGGCCGACGGAATTGAACTTGGCCGTACGGTGCGCCGGCGCCGGCGGCGGATAACCGCCGGCATAACGATGCCATGATTAGAATAGAATGTTTTTTGTCGAAAAACAATTAACAAATCGATATAAATATAATCAAGAGATCACGAACACGAAATTGATGAATCAATAGAAGAACATCATTCGTTAGAAACGAAATTGAAGTTTATGTCTGCGACAACACGACCTTGCGTATGATTTAATTATTGCTACATCACATCAATGTTTCTCTACCTTATGATAACAACCACGAATACTATTTCTACTTTGCAGTTTGCACCTTCATTTAAGCTACATATATATACTTCTATATTATAATTATAATGTTTTCTTTTTCAAAGATGCTTCCATTTCTGTTTGTTGAGAGTGTCGTAATCAACTACAACACTTTCTAGTGGAGGAGGGAGAAAGTGCGAAGATCTTTGCAATCATACCATTTTTATTTTTTTTTAATTATGGAGATTTCGTGAGTATTTTGTGTTCTTGGGAATTTTATATTCAAAATTTGACAATGGTATTAATACCATGTTCTTTTGATGATGGATTGTCACACGGGCAATTTTTTATATTTTTTATGCACCGTTTGATTGTGTTCAAAGATTATTATGCCGAAAAAAAGGGATTCCAAATTCAAAATGACCTCTTCATGCACTGGTACAAATATAGAATAGAATGCAATAATGAACTCTACTCAGAGAAAGATCGTCTTGTTGAATGATTCCAAATGGATGGTTATCGTCAACTGCAATGTTGCAAAGAGTTGCCATCATATCTCTCAATTATGCATTCCCTTCCTTTTTACCATACTATAGAAAACAGAGATGTTCCATGTTTTTCTACATTTAAAAAATAAATAAAAGACAAAAAGAAAAAAAATTAAATAAATAATGGAAATATATTGTAACAGAATAAAAATATCTAAAAGAAAGTAGTGTAATCATAATATTCAGTTAGCGGGGTGGGTATGTCCGTTAACAATTAACATTGTGATATTTTAATTTACATATATATTTTCTTTCTTTAAAATTTATCTCGAATTTAATTTTTATTTTTCTCTTTTAAACTTCTTACTTTTGATCTGATATATTAGTGTAATTTCTTTTGGGATCTCGGTCCAATTCATATTCAACATATCCAACAGTAGTATGTTACTACCATTTACCACATGTAAAGACCCATTGAAAATTATATTTAAAATAAATTATCAATACCGAAACCAAGACGGAATAACGGATTAACACTTAAAATAAAATTATATGAATAAAACTAAGCTTTTAAAATATCCCTATCAAAACTAAAATTAGGATAAGTTATAGAAAAAAAAAAATGTATTTAATTAATCCTAATATTTTAATCCTTCAAATATAAAAAATATAAAAAGTCCTAATATTTTAATTTGACTTTATATTATAGAGTGACTTTTTCGCTGGGTGGGTGGACCCGATTTATTCACTTTCGCACGCAGCGGCTTCTATTTTTCCCTTTTCCAAGTTGATCTTCTTTTTTTCCTATCAGACATTACATATAATAAGAAAAAAAAATCTGATAGTACGAATTTTTCCTTTTTCCAAGTTGATAGTCACTGTTAAAATAAGTGATTTTTTTATATCCAAGAACATGAACATACGTAAGATGAATATTTCTTTTATCATAATTTATTCTATATTAAAAATCAAAATTCGATAATACGTAAGTATTTATTGACCAATTTGTAATTTTAAAATTGGAAAATAAATCTTTGTGCTGTCTTTTAAGGATTCTTTTATTTTTATATTAAAAATCATCGCACTACGTGCGCAGAAAATTCTCTGATGAAGGGATATTTTTTGTGCATCAGACATCAGAGAAAGCTTTCTGTACACTTTTCTGAAAAGGTAAAAAGTTTTCTGTGAAGGTTTTTTTTTTCCTAACAAATAAAGGATTACAAGATACTTTTATTTTTTAAAGAGTATTTATATTTAAGAAATTATATTATGTAATTAATTTATAATTTTTTACAGAACAAAGAGAGATTAAAAATGTGAAATAAAATAATTAATGTGACCAAAAAAGAAAAAAATATATATATTTAAATTAGAGTTAATAATATATTTCTACACTATTTTTTTTTATAATCATTGAAAATGTAATTAATAATCATTATCATAATAAAATAATTTAAACTATAATAACATTTAAACAATAAGATTAAAATATAATCAGTAATTTATTACATATAAGTAATATTTTTAAAAAAAAATTAAAATTGAGAAGCATGCTTCCGCAATAGAAATGGAGTTGAATTTGATTGTTTCATACCACATCTGTTTATCTCGTTCTACTCTTGGCAGAAACAAAAATAGTCAAATTTGTTTCAACCCATTGCCACTCCTAATTAGGTATTGAAAACCTACTCTTCTTTACTAGGGGTGAGAGCTTCCCAACTACCAACTTCTACGATTATATTTATACCCCGTTTTTCTGACCATGTTTTTTTCCTCAGCAGAACCTAATTACTTGAGAGGCAAATACAAATAGAGGAGCAAAAACTTTTAAGAAATTCAACAACTTTCATTATAGGCCTGTTTTTATTCATTTCTACAAAAAAAAGACATAAAAAAAGTTTTTTTTTCAAAATTTAAAATTAGCTTATGTATTAGATAGTCTATAAAAATTATCTCATGTAACTACTTTAAAAGATGGAAAAAAAATCTATAAATTAGATAATACAAAAATTAATTTTAAGATTTTTTTTTTCTTACTGATCCTATATTGGGCTGAACTTCTTCTCCCACTCGGAGGCCCAAGTTTGCACAGGGACAATGGGTAATTAGTGTTTCTATTTTGTATGCAGATTAGGAAATTGACCTATGATTTTGAGATCCATCGAATTCATTGAATTTAGGGGACTGGTGCATGTCAATTCTTAATTAAATATGCATTAAACTGCACTTGATTCAAATTCACAACAAATGAAGACAAAATTGATGCGAAAACCATTTAACCAAACCACACCATGAATGAAGTTTTACATTAGGAGGAATTCTTTAGTCAATTACTTTCGATTTAATTTCTTATTATCAGTTTAAATTTGTTGAGACTAGAGAACTGCTGGGTTTAAATCTACTATCTTTTCCAGTTTTAAATTATGTATTATTAACGTCACCGAAAAAAAATGTATTCGATGATCAATATATAAAAATTTACAAAAATAAAATAAAATGGGTCAATGATTGAAGCAGTTTAATTTAGAATAGTTGTTGTAATTTCTAAATGTAATTGCGGGGGAAAACAATATTTGGTTTTTGGAAAGGCGATGTGAAGGCAATTTAAAAATCCAAACGCAATAATTAAACTAAAATCCAATGATAATGATAAAGCTGGTAAATAGGAAAAGGTCAAGAAGAAAGAGACAGTGGTGAGTGGATGAACGAAACGAACACAAGAGGAAGAAGAAAAAGGGGTTTGTGTTGTGTCGAAGTGGATAGTTAGTTAGTTCCTTCATTCCCCGTTCGTTGTCAATTAATCTCCGATCCGAAACCGAATGGGGATTCTGTACGCGCTGGTAGGTCGCGGATCGGTGGTGCTGGCGGAGTTCAGCGGCACCACCACCAACGCCAGCGCAATCGCGCGCCAGATTCTTGAGAAGATCCCTGGCAACAACGATATGCACGTCTCTTACTCTCAGGATCGCTATATCTTTCACGTTAAACGCACCGATGGACTCACCGTTCTCTGCATGGCCGACGACACCGCCGGAAGTGCGTTTTCCCGATCTCTCTTTTTCTACTGCTTCTGCTTCTACTGAATTCATTATTAATTACTTTAGTTCGTAATTTGTTTAGGGAGAATTCCTTTCGCGTTTCTGGAGGACATTCATCAGAAGTTCGTGCGGACTTACGGACGCGCCGTTCACTCCGCTCAGCCTTACGGAATGAACGATGAGTTCTCTAGGGTTTTGAGTCAGCAAATGGAGTATTACTCCAGTGATCCCAACGCCGATAGGATCAATCGTCTCAAAGGTGAAATGTCTCAGGTATCCTATCGCATCGCTTCTTCTCTTCTTCGATTTATGCACTAGTAGTAATTCTAATTTGATAATTAACTACTAGTATAGTTGCGTTTAATTCAACTTCACTTTGTGAGTTCTGCACTGCACTTTGACTTTTACATCTTACGCTTGGGTTTAGTTTGGATAAGCTTCTATAGGAGAAGAAATGGAGAAATAAAATAAGGGCATGTTTGTTTGGGTAAGTTTCTCTAGAAGCACTTCTAAGATAAGAAATTAAGAAGAAAAAATGAACTGAGTTTTTCCTTGAGCTAAAATTAGTTTATGCATTTAAGGTCTGTTTGGGTAAACTTCTCTATATGTACTTCTACAAGAAAAAAATAAGAAGAAAAATGAAATGAACTTCTCCATATGCTAAAATTAGCTTTTATATTAGTTAATTTGTAAAAATTCTCTCATGTTTTAGAGAAGTTATATAAGTGGGTTTCAATTGTTATGCACTTTAGGTGTCAGAGAAGTTATGATAAGAGAGCTTCTAAAAAAGTTCAGGTGTATCAAACTATAAGTTAGTTATATAACCCATGAGAGAAGCTTGATTGATTTTACCTCTTTATTTTCTTCTCCCATAAGTGTTTGTTGAGAAGTTTATCCGAATTGGGCCTTATGTTTGTTTGATTCACTTGGTTGTTCTGATCTGATCTCACGTGTTTTCTCTTTTCTTTTGGGTTCTTTAACAGGTACGGAATGTTATGATAGAAAACATTGACAAAGTTTTAGATAGAGGTGATCGGTTGGAATTGTTGGTGGATAAAACTGCTACTATGCAAGGAAACACATTTCGCTTCAGGAAACAAGCTCGTCGTTTCAGAAGCACTGTCTGGTGGAGAAATGTCAAGCTTACGTATGTTCTATGTTCTTGATCTAAACCTCAGTCTTATTAGTTAAACTTAGTAGGAAAAAACTGCAGTCTCTTGAATGAATCAGAAACCTCCTCTTCATCCTCTTTATATTATTTCCTGCATGATCAACTGGATGTTCATAAAAATGGAATATGTGCCAACACCCTTGGAATCATCTAGGTAAATATATAATAATTTGATAGGATTCTGATGGAAACCACCTGGGCTTAAACTTAGGATGTTGGTTGTGTGGGAAGTGGGAACTAAGGTAAAGGTTCTAGGTTGGAACTTTGAAGTATTGGTAAAACTTCCCATGTGGCAAAAAAAATATTGATAGAAATAATTCCACTGTTAATTTTTTCTTATAATTATGAAAAAAGAAAAGTTATTACAGAAATGAAGAATTGAATAAGGTTGGACTGTTGGAGGATAAGAAATCCTCGGCAAAGACAAAAGAGGAGAAAAAACAGAGAAAGAATGAAAGCTCCTAAAAACTTGTATCAAGGTTCCATATTCTCATAGGAACTGACATTATCATTGCTAAATTATACTACTATTAGCATGGCATAAATAAATCCCTCTACATTTGACTGATTTTTATATTATTGAGAATGCAACACCCTTTTTAAATATAATAAATGTAAGTATATGTGTGGTGAGAATTCAATTAAGTAAAATTTGAATTATCTCTACTACTTTTACTTTTAGGATAATTTCAAATAGTAGGCAACAAACTTGTTTCCTTCATACAACCTCATAATACAATTAATCAATTTTAGCTATGGATAGGATGCTCAGTTTTTTTGGGTATTACTGACAGAATGGTTGCATGTTGCAGGATTGCACTTATAGTCATCCTACTCGTGATAGCTTATGTTGTATTGGCTTTTGTTTGCCATGGACCTGCACTACCATCTTGTTTTTAAGTGAAGGATTGGCAAGAGAATTTTATGTGTGCTTCCTTGTCTTCTTCAGCTTGCAGAGGTCACTTCTTTGTTATGCAGACTCCCATTTCTTCAACTTAAATTGCTGGGTTGTCCACTTTTGTGCCAGTAAATTTATTGCAATAGATTCAAGTGTTTTGGGTGGTTGTATTTTTCATTGTGAGGCTTGAGGGGCAAAAAAAACTTATTGTATCTTGTTATTTATTGTATTCTTCTACCAGCCCAAAGATTTGGATTGAACCAGAAAATGGCTGAGATTTTAGTTGATGTATAGTGTTGCAGCTTGAGGTTGTCAACGTGTCATGGATGTTCTCCTGTTCAAGAGGGGGAACGGGTATCCCTTCATAGCTTAGTGAAGGGGGATTTTTAAACTGCTCGGCCCGGTTGTCTTCTCCAATGTGAACCACATAAGCTTAATATATATTTTCTTATATTTATCTTTTTCTGTTTTAAACTTCTTTTTATGTGTGAACTGTGAAGTATGAAAGGTTCGTTAGAACTTAAATTTTATTTATCGGGTTTGATTATGAAATGGTCCAAAGAAAAGTGATTGTAATGCAAGGGACCTGTGTCATTATGATAATCTGATCTATGGTTTAATAATTTATGTCATTTCTGGCCTATAGACCTATGGTTTTAACAAACACGTATATAATAAAATAATTTACATATATTTTAGAATTTAAACGTATCACTCTTATCTCCAAATATGTTATAGATAGTTTATTACTGGAAATATAGAGCAGACAAATATGATGCTTTTTAAAAAAAAAAATTTAAATTTAGTAGGTACAAGGTTTTAAGTTTATACATGTCAATAAAAAAAAAATCAGCTTTATAAATTTATTGGGTTTTACGAAGAAATATTAACCCCTCTACTCCTAAGAATTGAGTTTGGAACCAGTGGATTCAAAACTATAGGAATAAGAGACAAAACTACAGGAATAAGAGGCAAGAGGGGACATTTGCTCTCCCTTACATGTGAATAGGTTTCCTACTGAATTCAACTATACATATCTTCTTATAGAGCACCTTCTCTCCATATATCGAGTCTTCATCTTGCTGGTTCAAAAATCTTGAGCAAAGGTTAGGGAATTTTATTCCTATAGAATGAAATTGCCAATATTACAGTTATACTTGAACAAGGCATGACCCAATTGTAACATTGTAATGAATCAGCTTGATTAGAAGCTGTATTGATGAAGCACTCAATCTCTTAACAATGGCTTAGAGAAAGGACAGTTAACTCATCCATGCCTCTCCTATGGCTTGAAACATTTCAGGGAATTCACATGATTGTGGCAGTGATGACAAAAGTACTGTACTTGTCAATAATTTTTAGAAATTACAGCCAGAACCTGAAGCATCTTCCAAACTTACATTTGGTAATTGAAGGCCACTTTCAGTATGTATGAGCATTATATATATGAAGCTAAGTAGCATCCAATGGATGAGGAAGTTGATATTGTCCCTCATACCATGAAAATATAAAACTTTCCTTTTTGCATCTAGGTTTACCTTGATGGACCATATTAGGCATCTTCACATGGTATTGTCCTTCCTCACTATATAAGCATTAGAAGACAAGATTCTACTAGCTCCTTTATCCCCACATAATTGGAGTACATGTCTCTCTGGAGGTTAAGGGCATAATATGAATACAATACCATGCGGACATAAGGATAAGATAAATAGTACAGTGTAGGACACGATACAGATACAGCAATATATAGTACACGTACATCATACAATATTAACATAAAAATATAATGAATACATGTTTTAGATAAACGTTATAATTTATTTATTTAGTTATCATGGTTTCGTCCTATCTATATTATACACAGCTCTACTATTTTGAAATGTTCCTGATTAATTAAAAATTTCTTCACGTGGAATGTATATATATCACTCAGATACAGATACTGTTGGGTAAGTGAGAAACAGGTTTGTTTCACTGTTTTGTACCTAAATGTAATCAAAACAAAAGCATGTGCAACAGAGAAAAATAAAATTATACGTATTAAAGGTGAATGCAATGCAATACGTAACACAAACACAATATACGGGTGTATATATATAGCTTCTCTCATATACACATGATGGTTCCAAGCAGCTGAAAGTATCCAATGAATGCTAAAATTGGAAACCGTAATGAATCTAAGAATCCTCGTCAAGTTTATTGGCAGATAGCTATAGCTAGTTATTGCAATGCAAGTATATAATAACAAAGTAAAAATGCAGTACCAAACCTTTTGACTTTTCAGAACCAGGCGTAATTCATAATTGAAATTAATAATATAGTTCTCTTCCTTGCGATTTTTCAGACTGAATATTGCTACTGCCTTATGAGAAAGGTGGGTTTCTTTCAATATGGGTCACATGTGGCGCAAGTTTTAAGTGCCATTATATTATTGTTTATTAGACAATGGAATCCAAATTTTTCGATGTATATAATCTGTTTAGATAACATTGGACAACACATTACACATCATCATGACCATGTCTTCTTAAAACATTTTTTTTTCCTTCTACTACTCCTATTAATATTTAATATTTAATTAATAAAATATAATATTATTTTCTTGGTATATATAAAGTGATAAGATGTATAAAAAAGAATAATTACGTCATATGGAATTATGAATTGTAGGCCTGTTTATGCTTGTTTTGCACTTAAAACGCGTATGTGATCTTTCTATATTTATTTCCTTTCTAATATGCAAGAATATTGGGACCATTCAATTAATTTGTAGCGAGCGGGGCATAAGAGAATTTGAAGTTTTGTCACTATTATGGTAAATTCCAAAAGCAACATGCCATTTAGAAAACTTTAGCTACATTTCTTAGTAATCATGATAATTCAAGTTAATTAGAGCTAACCAATATAATAATATTCATGGCTAGGTATTGCTTGACAACGTGTACAAGATCAAAGATGCGGCTAGGGAATGACACTCACAACTCACAAGTATCTCTCTCTGCTTGGCAAAGTGGCAAACTATGATTGTGCTTCTTGTATTGCACAAGGTATCAACAATACTATTTCTGAAAATGTATTTAATTTAGTATCCATGAATATTTTTTTTTAAATAGACATCAACTTTGTTGACTTTTACCATAGAAGAAAATAATTTTAATTCATGTATCTTCTGTTAATATTGGTCTTGTCTCCCTCTCCTGTTATAAAATTTTAACCTCTTCCCATGCCCTTTATCTCCTCTATCTAGCATTTTTTTTCATTACTCTTTCCAATCCTACTTGCCCGTGTCAAGACTCCAACCCTTTGTGCCGTGTGGTGTCGGTTTGGGAGAAAGGCAACCTGAAAATAGAATGGAATGTCAAGATCCTAAACGTGATATGGTATATTAGTACTTCATGGTTACTTGATCCTTCACGATGACATAATTTTTAACTGTATTTCTCCATGATCAAAGGAGATAGAGAAGAGGAAGTATGAGATTAAATCGAAACACAGGATTATTAGTAAGAAAAAAAAAAGAGAACTAAGAGAGAGGATATGACAAAAATTGAAAAATCTTTTAAATTTTATTTTTGGGTGAACTGAGAAAACACACAATCCTAATGACTGACCTAATGATCACATACTATTCAAATTTGAAACACTTGTAGCCAAAAAATAATCCAACAATAATGACTAACTTAATAGTTGCACACTATTCAAATATAAAACACTTACGTCAATTATACCAAAAAAAAAACTAAATTTAATTTGAATGATAAAAGAGATAACCTAAATAATTTTGAACAAACAATTCGCTTAGAACATGTTTAAAAATTTATTACAAAATTAAATTTTATACAAAAATAACTTTATCGATCGATCTAATTTTATTTTTATCCATTGAAATTTGTATTAAGACAGGTGAACAACCTGCGGCTTAGCATTTTCATTTGCAAACCAAATGTGTTGTTAGTCTAATGGCTACCAATTGAAGTAGAATGTGTTACTAATTAAATTATACGTTGTGTGATTACAACATAATAATAATAATAAAAAGTTATTTATAATCTGGTTATTTGGACCACCGTGAAGACTGAAGAGAGAGAGGTGATGGTGTAAGAATGTGATGGGTTTGGTGGTGACACTAAAAAAGGTACCCAAAAGACAAAGCCTGCCTAGTAGCAAGTGAATGTGAAACCTCATTCATTCATCGTTTCCTTGTTCTAACCGAACCAGACAAATTGTACAGAGCAGCTATCCACCGGCTACCTTCACAGCCGGTCACCCCCTCAACAACTCTGTCCCACGTTACTTCTTTTCTATCACCGCACGAGGCAATGCCAAGTGCGAAATGAGACAAACAAACCCCAATCAAATGCTCTTCTTATCATAAATAATGTCACACTCTTTCTTTATTTTTTTATTTCATATATTTAATATATGTTCAATGGGTTGGTTTGTTGCAGTGTAAGCTAAGCTTCAATAAATGGTCCATTTTAACTTTGACAACTTCTTTCATAATGAAAATCACCAGAAAAATACAAAATAAAGAAGGGTAGATGGCTCTAATACAAAGCCATAATTATGACTATGTGCTGTTTCTTTTTCATCCCCTCCCCCCCCCCCCCCTTCTTTTTAAGTGTTATTGGCATGTTGATTAAAAAAAACAAGGAGTGTTCGCTTGAACTGTTCAAAATTATTTCTAAAAAAAGAGAGTCGAAATAAATAATACTACTTTTTATCATCTCTGGGCATTCTCACACTTTTCGAGTGTGAATTAATACCTCTCTGAATTTTGAAACACTAAAAATTATTAATATTGAAAAAAAAAACCAAAAAAACAAAGAGGCATCACGTGCAAACATTTCACCTTGCCTTTTTTCTTTTCTTTTTTTCACCTTGGCTTTGAACAGGTTTCTTATTGTAGTATTTTACAACTTTAATGTGACTTTAAAATTTAAAACTACACTGTGCTCTTAATCATGATATATTTGAACCTCATTCAATAATTAATAGTTCGGTAGTGCCTTAATTTTCTTAGTTGTCGTAAATCACAATAAATATTTGTTTTGAACTTCCTAATACTGTAGTATCTTTTTATAAGTTAGCCTTAAAACAGCCCTTTATTGCATTAATTGATGATAAACACCGTGCTGAATGTATATATCATAAACATTTCTCCTTTTAAACAAAACCAATAAAAAGTAGAAAAAAGCATGCTATACAGCATATCATAGGTGGTTTCATCATAGAGCTTAGAGGCTCATGTGCAGAACAGAAGAGGCAATCACGGATTAACAGGGAAATGTTCCCTACATTATCTCTAACTATTTTTCCACCGCAACTCCAAAAACATTCAAATCCTAATTAGTAATTAATGATTTTCATACTAACTTTAAACACAAAACTGGAATAGTTTAATACTGACATGTCAAATAGTATAGTATGAACTTTCTGTATGAAAAAATACTGTGAATTTTTTTTTTCTTAAAGATGTTCAATCAAGTTTGTTACTATAGATTAATCATATTAATAACACTGATAAATGTTTTGCACTTTTTGACAAATCTTAATTGAAATTGTCATGTATATATTCTTTTATTTTTATATTGAATAAAAAATGATAGCTTTTTTTTTAAATTTTTTTTTACAGGCAAACAATGTATTCTTATATAAAACAATCTCATCACAAGCTGTAACAAGCTAGATCATCAGAGAACAATTTACAGCAGTAGACAAGTACTGCGTAATTATACAAAAAATAAGCCATCAACCCCTTTTAAAACATAAGTAATTTTACATGATAGGATACCAATAAAATCGTACAACCTTAAATCATAAGTAATTTTACTCAATCTCAATTATTCAACTTCTTTATAAATGCTAAATGATCTTCAATAAGAGGATTATCCAGCAAACAAAATTGTTCTAACATAAAAACCAACCTAAAAAAAATATTGTCTTTCCCCTAAAAAAATTATTGTCTTTCCCCTAAAAAAATTATTGTCTAGACCTAGATTTCATATATATTATTTGTTCAAACGTCAAAAACAGTAAACTATTTTTTTTTCCTTCTAAAATTACATTTGATGTGATTCATTTCTGCAACTTTTTAATTCTTATAAAGTAGTGTATAGAAAAGTAAGGAGGTGAATGAATTTTGAATGAGAATCACCATCCCAAACCAAAATCCAACCATCCATGATTCTGAGACCATTATTTATGTGTTTAGGTAACATTCATAATTTACAAGCACTAACTCTGGTATGTTGCTGACGTGGCTCATTTTCATTGGATAGTTACCTGACAAGACTTAAACTTGACTATATCGGACCCAATGCCCTTACCCTCCTTCCCTCTCTTTCTCTCTCTACCCTTCTTTCTCTCTCTACCTTCCCAAGCACACTCAGAAGACACCAGAAGTAGGTGAAAAGCAAAGAACCCTTCATCTCTTAAGATTTTTCACATTACCACCACAACAACTGTTGCTTCCTCCTCCCACCTAATCTCCTCAGAAAGTGCGAGATAATCGCCCAGAAAGTGACGGAAAATTGAATCCCCAGAAAGGGGAAGGTCTTGCCCTTGTTGTGGTGAATGTGGGGATACAATCAAGTTGGGATTTTTGAACCCTAGGCGCTGAAAGTTTGAGGCTTTTTGGTTAGATCTCAGCGATTTTGGTGTTGTGGCTGTTGGGGTTGGAACTCACTTGTGGATCTCTCTGATGGGTTGACACAATAGGGAACTGTGATTGGTTTTGTGGGGTTTTCAAATGTTGAAAGATTAATTTTTTGGTGGGGTGATGGGGGTTTGTTTTGGTTGGAAGTGTGTGGCAATGCTGGTTGTTCAGTGATACTGTGTTTGTGTGGAAATGTCTGCTCCTTTAGCGACTTTTGAGCGTCCCAGACCCGGGGCTTCTAATACGGTATGTTGTGCTCTGGAGGGGCATAGATTATTTTGACCTTTTTGTTGAAAAAAATGATTTTGGGTTAATGCAGATTGTAGCTAATGAAAATTTGAGTTTGAAGGAAAGGGTGTGGTTTGTAAATGAATTGATTTGTCGACTGAACCGGGACACATTTGGTTTGACCCTCGTTTGTGTTAGTAAGACAATGCTGGTGATGGAGGGAAGGAAGTGGAGTTTGGCCTTGGTTGTTTGTATTGCTAGTTGAGTGTTGAGTTTGGGCAGGGAATGCGTGCGTGCAGAATGTGTTTTAGCTTGGTCCGGTTAAAATTAGGATTTTTTATTTCTATTAGTTTAGTTGAAATTTACGTAATATGATTAGTTTTCTTTGGAAAATTTGTTCGGAAATTTAAGTGCATGTTAGTTTAGTTAATGAAAAAAAATTGCATTTATAATTTTCTGGCGATGAAAGAGATTTATTGGGAAGGTGATTGATAGTTGCTGGAACGTTGGAGGCTGAGATTAGTACCTCAGATTTCATCTTTATTTGTTTACTCTTTTGTTAAATTTAAGAAGGGATTTTACAGTTTGGATTTGGAGGATGAAAGTATATATGCCAAACAGATTGACGACAAGAGAAAGGAAAAAAATGTTGAGCAATTTAGCCCATAATTGTCAAAATGTGGAAAAACTAGGAAAACAATATAGCATAGTTGACAAATGTGAAGAACTATACTGTTCTTAAATAATTATAATGTTGATATCTCCTGTTCCCTAATGTGTTGCTATTATTATTTACCGAAGGATCAAGTTGCATTTGGAAGTGGGGTGTCATGCATTTTGGTTACACTTGTTTTATTTCAATTTGGTTTAGCCAGGAGTTACCTTATGGTTCCTAACAGATGTTACTGTTTGGCAGGTTTTTAAGAGTGGCCCACTTTTCATATCTTCAAAAGGTTGGTGTCCGAATCTTTGTCTCCCCTGATAGTTGATCTTCTTGTCGTTTATTTTCTTATTCTCTTGAAAGGATGAATGAGTTCTTTTTGTGTTTATTTTGGTAGCTTCTTGTAACGTCTAAAGAATCTCAGAAAGATAACTGTTTAAACTTGCAAAACTTTGAGGGTCTGTAACTCCCAATACCCAATTGACCCCAATCCTCTGACAAAATGACAATATCCCTCCCTCAAAACACCCGTTCTTATTTATAGGAAAAGTGCCTTAACCAAACTATCTTACGTAACTAACTAATATAACTAATAGAAAGGTAACTACTAATCTATTGTAACTAATTACTAATGGGGAGTACCTAACACTTCTGTTCTCTGTGGATGGTATTTATTATATCCAAATAAATCAACTATATACGAATTTATCAATGTTATCCCATTTTGATCTTCTGTAGGAATTGGCTGGAAGTCTTGGAAGAAGCGGTGGTTTATACTCACACGCACGTCATTGGTCTTTTTCAAAAATGATCCTGTTAGTATCTCTCAAATCTTTCTCATTATTGCTAAGATCTTTATTTGATTTCCTTTTGTGTTCTTTTCTTCTGTTGTTCTGTGTGATTCAATTCTCAATTAAGCAGATATGGTTATAGATCATGATTTTGCTGACAATTTAATATAGTGATTGATTAAGCTTTCTTGATATATGAACTAAATAACATTTTATGGATATACTACTTTGTGCTAATATGTTTTGGAAAAATGACATTTTGTTTACTTCACAGTTTTGATTGGAGAGTAAGATGTGACTGTAGACCAATAGAGCATTGTATAATACTATAAAAGTCTTTAGCTATTGGTGCTGATTTCTTTTACTCAAATATATCAGAGTTACTTTGTTTGTAATTATTTATAATTGTCTTTATTTTGATTGGTCATGTAGAGTGCCCTTCCACAGAGAGGTGGTGAAGTAAACCTGACATTGGGGGGTATTGACTTAAACAATTCAGGGAGGTATGTTGTACAAATTGATTTTTTGTAGTTATAAATTTTGATGCCAATCTGTCTAAAAATTGTTAATTTTATTTTCCAGTGTTGTTGTTAGAGAAGACAAAAAGCTTCTGACCGTATTATTTCCAGATGGACGTGATGGGCGAGCATTCACCCTAAAGGTGATTTGTTTATTATATTTTTAAGTGAATGAGAATGAAGTTCAATTGTACTACTTCTAAATGCCTTATTAATTGTTGGTCCATATGAATTCTGATTGTTGTCTCAAATATCAGGCTGAGACATCAGAAGACCTTTTTGAATGGAAGACAGCTCTAGAACAAGCCCTCGCACAGGCACCAAGTGCTGCCCTTGTTATGGGGCACAATGGGATTTTTCGGAGTGATGCAAGTGATTCTATTGAAGGGTCTTTTCATCAATGTATGTGCTCATTATTCATTAAATCTTATTAATTTATTTTATGTTTATTAGCTTATATTATTTAATATTTATAGGTCAATTCTGGTGTTGTTTGTTATTTTGGGTGTGTTGCTGTAGGATTCTGGTTTTTTTTTTTTTTTTTTTAATTTTAACATTTTATTTATAGGTTTGTACTGATTTTTGTCATCCTAGTTTTTTTTTTTATATAGAAAAAAAGGAATCTGTCCTCATTTTCACTATATTTTTTGTGGTGCTTTCAGGGAGGGACAAGCGTCCAATTAAGTCTCTGGTTGTTGGAAGACCAATTCTGCTAGCACTAGAAGATATTGATGGAGGTCCATCTTTCCTTGAAAAGGCCCTTCGGTTTCTAGAGAAGTATGGTAAGTTATGATCTTCTATTATATATGTGATGCATCTTCATTTCTTTCACTTTTTCTCCTCCCATGTTTCAAATTTTAGGAGTTACTTGTTAAGTTTTATTTCTCTATAGGCAGTTCAAAATTTATTGGCTGGCTAGTCAGCCTGTCTGGATAAGTAAACCTTGTGCTTAAATTTTCCAATATTTTGTTCAACTGGAGATCATGTTGCATTGGATATTTTGGGTTTTTCTTTATTGTCCCTGTTACATTAAAATGAAAATTATCTCTTCAACCTTGGTCCTTTGGAGAATAGCCTGTGATTTAAAAATGTTCTCAATTTAACATTTAAACTGCTTAATCTTTAAATATCAACATTGGTGTGCAATTATTGAAGCACATTGGACACTTTAGCTCATCACTCAGAAAAACAGAAGACTCCTTTGTTTAATAATTTGAGTACCTTCCATGTGATGTTGATATGGCATTCTGTAAAAGCACCTGACTGCATAATGACAAAGAAAAAATGTTGAATGCACGAAACATGTTTTATCCTATTCTTCAGTGAAGATTTTCTGCTGATTTTACTATTTTTAATTGGCAGGAACTAAAGTTGAAGGAATACTGCGGCAGTCTGCAGATGTCGAGGAAGTAGATAGGAGAGTTCAAGAATATGAACAAGGTACAAACAGTTATCTTAAATGTCCTAGCACTCTACATGCATTTGAATAGAGTAGGTTGGTACATATATCATTAATGAAGTTAATTGGCTTCAAGAAAAAAAATAGCAATGAGGTTAATTGGGGAAATAGAAAGGAGAGAAAATGTCATAAATCCTGATTATTCAAAATGACAGAGGTGTTTAGAGGTTAAAAGAGATTTCTAATGTTATGAATGTTTTTGTAGTTCAATCCTTCTGCTGGTGAAAGACCAGTGAAGATAATATCCAGACTTAGACACTCAGTTTAATATATGGATTTATTTTTCGATACATGAAACTTATGAATGCCTTATTTTTAATTGATATTTCCAGGAAAGACTGATTTTGGTCCTGAGGAGGATGCCCATGTTGTTGGTGACTGTGTTAAGGTATTTATACTAGTTTTCATAATTGATTATTTAATGAATATAAATATTTGAAAAAAATCAAACAAGCTATATGTTGAACACACTAGATCATGTAGAAGAAATCCTCAATCTAATATTTGACATGCCTATAAAGACTAGGAAGTAAAAGAGGTGATGGTATCTAACCTACACATCATTCAACTGTGGGAACAGAAAATGATTGATCTCAATTTTATTTAAAGTAAATTTTAAGCTTTCCAGAAACTTTTCCCTGTTAAAATTTTTTACCTATTAGCTAGTATTCTAAAATCCTGTACAATCTAAACGAAATCTGGTTTACTGTGTAAAATTTGTTAATATAAAGAGCACCGGGCTTTTTTCATAGTTCTTCGTGCCTACTGTTCAGAATCAGAATAGAATATCTTATTTGATGTAAATTAGGATAGAATATCCTATTCATTAATAGTTTATAGGTAACATCTCATTTAGAGGAAACAATATATTCTCTAATCTTTTGTAATGAATGCAAATAAGCCTATATAAACTGTGGTTCGTGGTGTCTTCAAACACGGTTTCAGTTTCAACATGTCTCAGTTTGTCCTTCAACACTTCCAATTAAGACCTTGAGGCCATGACTTATCAATCATGCATTCTTTCATCAACATAAAAGATTAATAGAACCTGATTTGTTAGCAGCTGTAATTTTGGTAAAATCAATCTAATTAATTGGATTTTTAAAATGTTCTGTTGGATTATGTATTTTATTTAATGATAATCCACTGGGTATTTACAGCATGTTCTGAGGGAGCTGCCCTCTTCTCCAGTTCCAGCTTCATGCTGCACTGCTTTGTTGGAGGCTTATAGTAAGTTCACTAAGTTGAACTCTTATGTTTAATTTTAATTTCTATATAACCATATGGTTTAGTTTTTTTTTTTTAAATGCTGCCGATTGCTCTATTTTTTTTGCTTCTTTTTTTTTCTTGTTTTTTTTATGGAATATGTGTTAAGTTTGGAAAATATAACAACTTATCCTTTTTGTTTTTTAATAAAATATGTTAATGTTGAAGATTTGCTCTGAAATATTGAAATGTGTGAACAAGTTATGCTTTTTAGGCTATGTTTGGCCCAACTTTTTTATGGCTTAAAAACTAGTTTAAATGAGTGTTTGATGTCAGTTACTATGCTTGACAGTCCTATTTAAACCTCACCCATTTTTCCTTCACTTCAACTTTATTTGCTTCTTATCTCTTATGTGCAAAATTGTGTATGTTGATATGTCTAATGTTTATGTACTTCCATCACTGACTTTTTTTTTATATCTTCACTAACTGTTCAGTTGTTAAGTTTTGTTGCTTTTATCTTGTTCTTTGGATGTGAATATATGCTTGAGTTAATTGTTACTGTTTTTATTTTACAAGAAATTGATCGCAAGGAAGCTAGGATTAATGCAATGCGCTGTGCTATATTGGAGACTTTTCCAGAGCCAAATCGACGTTTGTTACAGAGGTGCTCTCTCTCTCTCTCTCTCTCTCTCTCTTTTCTTCCCCCCTTGCCCGGGCAACGACACACACATACACATACTATTCTTTCCTCCATTTGTTTTATGTTGTCCTTGTATTTGAGTTTGTAATGGAATAGTTTTATAAGGATAATTAAAAAGCTTCACTTGAACAGAATGTATATTGGGTTTTCTTGATTTCTGTTTGGTTGCATTTTAAGTTAGAAACTTTATGTTTTGGGAGTGTTGTTCAGGTTTATGTAGCTTTTAACAAAAAATCATCTTATCGATACAATAAAAGGAAGTCTTCAAAACTTTTGTTTCACTTCTTACCCTAAGATATTTGTAACCTATGATTATATCTGGTGATGAGGAATAACATATTGCAGTTATTGTTATGTACTAAATAATACCTTAAATTTATAGCCTGCTTAATCTGAGAATTAAGAATTTCATTTCTATAATCTTAAAATGACAAACAAATACCTTAATTTTTTCACCATAATTAATTGTTGTCTCTACCTTTGCAGAATTCTGAAGATGATGCACACAGTTGGTTCTCATTCTCAGGAGAATAGAATGACTCCATCTGCTGTTGCTGCTTGCATGGCACCCTTGCTCTTACGGCCTCTGCTAGCAGGAGAATGTGAACTGGAGGATGAATTTGATGCCAGTGGTGATAGTTCAGCCCAGCTTCTTGCCGCTGCTAATGCTGCAAATAATGCTCAGGCAATTATTACAACTTTGCTAGAGGAGTATGAGAATATATTTGATGTAAGAAACTCTCAATCAACTTATATTCTTTTACATTTCTTTGCTTTCTGGTTTGTGTATGCTTACAAAAGTAACTTCAAGTTGCTGCATAGCTTGCATTTATGTTTGGTTTAGCCCAAGGTATCCTAATTACTCTCAGTCTTGCCTTTTTTTTTGTCCTCATGAGATTCTTTGCTTGTACTGAAGATGCAAACTTACTAAAAAGTTTTTCTGTGGGACTTGTTCGTCAAGTTAACTGTTGCTATAAATTCAATCTGTAGATTGTATAATGTGCTAAAAGGGTTTGACCTCTTGTAGCATAGGTTGTTTGCTAAATTTTTGCACTTCAAAAAATGTATATTTTTCATTCCTTGGTTCAATTCTGCAACCTACATTTTCTGTTGTTTCAGGAAGAAAATATACAGAGATGTTCCATGTCAGCAGATTCTCGGGTTGAAAACAGCGGGAGTGAAGATTCAACTGATGATGATAATATAGATGTGAAAGAAAATGGTTACCATGATGCGGAGAATGAAGTTGATCAGGAGACAGATGATGATGCTGATCGTGTTCAGAGTGGAAAATTGAGTGAAAGTAGTGGTTATGCTGGCAGTGATCTTTATGATTACAAGGTTATCTCATGCAGTCTTATTTCTTCCGTTCTTCCCTTCCTGTCAATGTCGTTGTTTGATCCTTGTAGCTGACTTCACCTAGTGGGATACGAGCATCAGGCTATTAATATTGTTGTTCCTTTAATTTTTATTTTTTTTATCAAGCTAGTTCTAAAGATTTATATTGATTAAGCTCTTGCTGTGAGTAGCAATGTTATTTTTTTCCCTCTATCCTCTTAAATTTTTTGTGATCTTGCAGGCATTTGGAGGTGATGATTCCGATGTTGGATCCTCCAGTAGTAACCATGCTAAGACTGAAAATGCTAATCTGAATGCGGTTCCAGATACCCCATTGTCTGAGGATCAAAACAAGCAAAGAAAGGGCATTGAAAACCCTGTTGATGAGAATGATGCTTCGAATTTGTTGCCTTCCACTGAATCTTATCGATCCATGGGTGAGATTTTATCTTCTATGGACCCCAGCAACCATTTACCCATGCCAGTGATTGAATCAGGTTCTGGAAAGCAAACTAGTAAAGCTAGTAGTGCTAGTTTCAGTTCTAAGCGGTCGACATTCTGGGGAAGGAGCAATGTGAGTTATTATTTTTTAACCATTTACTGCCTAACAAATTTGTAGGAGATCTAAATTCACATTGTGACTATAGAGTGAGTTGTTACAGGAATCAGAATTACACTAAACCATTTATAGGACATAGATACATTTATGTGACACTGACAATATACTTGCAATAATCTAGCAATTAAAATATACAGACTTAATATGCTCGCAGTGGATAAACTTAAATTTTGTTATGTGAGGCAAAACTGATATTTTCTTCCCAGTTTTTGTAGTTTTAAATTTTCAAGGTAAATACTTGGCATCTGATAATTTGTTTTGATTTAAGCAGCCAAGGAAGACACCGTCAGTGGAATCAGTTGATTCTTCCGGAGAAGAGGAGTAAGATACTTAGCTTTGTACATTTTTTTCTTTGTATAATGTGCTCTTGGATTGTGATTCTTGGTAGAATTCCGAGTCGCTCTTCAATGTCCTTTTATAGATTTTTTGGATAGGTCGTGTTAGACTCTCTAGCTTGGCTTTCTTAACAGCTGTAACAGCCATGTTTTGTTGGCTCCTTCATTATGTGATTTGCTTTATTACCTGTCTGTCTGTTTCCCTTTTTTCACCCTTTTCTTTTCTTTTCAATTTTATACCTTGAAAACAAATAATTAATACTTTTGATGTCTGTAGGCTTGCTATTCAGAGGCTAGAGATTGCAAAAAGTGATTTGCAACACAGAATTGCAAAGGAGGTAGATTTCTTATGCCTACTTATTTTATGCTGAATCATATAAGGAATATTTCGTTTTAATGGAATTGGTCCTGTTTTCATTTTAGGCTAGAGGCAATGCAATTTTACAAGCAAGCTTAGAGAGAAGGAAGCAAGCTTTGCATGAGCGGCGTTTGGCACTTGAGCAAGATGTACATATTGATATATCTCCCTCCAATAGGAATTGTGACTGTTTAAATTTAATTTGCTGATTTGCCCTGTGATTTGCTGCTTGTTTTGAATTAATTTCTAGACATTCTTAGTTTGACATTCCTGACATAATTTTTTCTGTTTTTTTTTCTTTAAATTGATTGAACCCTTGAATTTAAATTGTGTAAAATATTCTTGCAAAAACCAAAAATAGTTTCTAATGAATTTTCCTTGTGTATTACTACAACTTATGCAAGATATTGGTTGCTATAATGGAACCACTTTACATTGATCTCTGATATGGATACAATGCATTCCACACCACTGACGGAGGTTTATAAAAATTATATTTAAAGTGTTACTTGCTGGAATGGTTTTCCATATTGGAAAAATGTTTTTTTCTTTTTTATTCTAAATGGCATTTTAAAGCTCCTTTGAAGGTATATTTCTGCTGACTGAAAGCCCAGGATTTTATAATCACTAGGGCCAAACATCATGCCATATCTTTTTTTTTTTGGTTCAATGGTATGAATCGTGTTTAATGGTTATTGTTGGTTTTGGGAGTAATGTGTGAAAGTCTTCTATCCCTTTTTTTGAAATTCAAATGGATATACATCCCATCATCATAATTTTGTCCCTTAATAAGATGCAACTGATTTTTAATCTACAGGTTTCAAGATTGCAAGAACAGTTGCAAGCTGAGAGGGATCTTAGAGCTGCATTGGAAGTAGGTTTGAGCATGTCTTCAGGACAGATTTCCAGTTCACGTGGCATGGATTCCAAGGTGATTTGATATTGTGAATTTTCATATTCATTTTCCCATTTGATTGCTTTATCAGTACACATAATCTGTACAAAATCTGCTATTGTACAGACAAAGGCTGAGCTGGAGGAAATTGCACTTGCTGAAGCTGATGTGGCCAGATTGAAGCAGAAGGTTGCGGAACTCCATCACCAACTTAATCAGCAACGACAGCATCACTATGGTTCACTTACTGATGTGGGTGATCGATACCAACATGCCCAAAATCAAAATCATCCTCAACAGTGAGTATGCAGACCTATGTTATTTTTAATAATAAGAAAGAGAAGTAATCTACATATGAAATTTAAGTATTAAAGCTTTTGATGTACTTCAAAATTCAAATTGTTGCCAATTCCACATGAATATGACACCAAATCCAATTTAAATATCAAAAAGTTGGTCTTCTGGCATATTCCAACTTCAAATGGCATAGCCCACTAAAGTTGATACACAAAATATTGGAGTTAAGAGAATTTTTCTTTAAAATAAAGGAGATGAAGTGTTGTAATAATGTAATTTTTCCAATTTTCTTTTTTTCCTTGGTTCTGTTATTAAGGGCACTTTGATAATTATATCCTCTGCATTTGCTTGTACTCATTCTATGGTAATCAATTTAAAGTTTTAACTGTAGTTTGCCTTTTCTGGACTCGAAGTCTAGTTTGTTGCCGCATTAATTTAAAATTTATGGGATCTGTTTTTAATTGGAAACCGTTGGAACTTGTCAATTCCTTTATTAGCTATTTAAGGTTTTTTGCTTATGCAGGAGATTTCTTCAGCAAGATTTTGATTCAACCCTGGCCTTTGTTAATCATGAGAGGAAACAAAGGACCGAGGTATGTCTTAGTCTATTTCTTCAGCAAGATTTTGATTCAACCCTGGCCATGAAAAGTGATATTAAATGGTTGCATATATCAGGAATTTATATTACTGGATTCATTTCTTTAGGGTATTAGAATCCAAAATGCTTCTGATCCGAAATTGTCACTGGTTGCAAAGCAACACTTTCCATTCTAATTTTGGGATCCGTCATTTTTTAGTAGTTGTTCTTTTTTATGATAAAATTAGTCCATTACTTATGGATGATATCTTCATTTATGGTTTTGAGAACTCTTCAACAAGGCTGGTAAAATTTTCCTTTTCATTTATGCAGGAGAGTTTGGTGGGAACTGATTGGAGAAATAATATCAAAGGACAAGTATTGGCATCTGGTAATGGTACTAGACAGCCTTCTCAGCCTTCTCGAAAGCAATTTTTAGAGTCAAGTCCTAGTGATTCCAAAAGTACTGAGGCATCAACAAGCATGTCTGTCGATGATCTTGGTGCCATTGATTCAGCCTCCGTGCCCTCCACCTCAAGAGCAGCAGAGGTAAGGATTAAGTTAAAGAAATGTGTCTTGGAAAGTGGTTCTTATGCAAAATTCTAGTAACATCATTTTAGTCATTTTGTTAGATGAGTACCATAAGTATTTTGTTAATACATTTTTGCAGCATCTTTATCTGCTTTCAAATGATGGGGAACTAATCTAGTTGCATGGGTTTCAGGTGGGGGAATATGCAAGACATCCTTCTGTAGCATCTTCAACATTAGTAGAGTTAACTACTCGTCTTGATTTTTTCAAGGAACGGCGGTCCCAGTTGATGGAACAGCTCCATAACCTCGATTTGAATTATGGTTCTACAACTTCTCAAGACTTTGTCTATAAACCGTCATCGCCGTCGTGGAGTTGACTGGCCAAATAGGTGCTTCATAAAATCCGTGTGGAAGAATTTTGGCTGACATGTTGTATATCCTTTGAGTCTTTGACTTATTGCATATATTTGTATCCATTATGGTCTGTGTACTGCTTCATTCTCTTGGTTCCTATTTAATTTTTTTTCTTCTTCTTTTGGTAGTGAAGTTCATTGGAGTTGAAATGAAAGGCTTTCCTTTTGGTCTTATCAGGTTTTCTCTCTTTTTTTTTAATAACATTTGAGTTCTTTTGTTTCTTTAGGGGAGGGGGTGGAATTTGGTGTAATTATATGGCATGTTAATAGATGGGGAATTTTTCTGTTGAACAAACCAACTAAAGTGAGGAAATTTTAATTACCGTTTTGGCAAATTCTTTGTACATAGGGACATGCAATTGCCAGTTTGTCAACCTATGTCTATGTGGAATGCTTGTTATGTATGTTATGTTATTTTTGTATATCTAGCAGTTTGTTTGTGATGATTGCTATTAAATTATTTCTTCAGTATAAAAGCTCCTGTTCTGCCTTTCCTAAATTCATTTCAAAAACTTGAAATTTTAGGTGGAAAATGAGTCTTATTCTGTTGTTTTATTGAATCTGTTTAAGAGGCTAATAGCTAACCATTAATATTTATCCATCTCATCTACTTGTAAAAAGGTTATGGCCGTGAAAAAAAGTGAACTGAACCAAACCACCTTATAAAAATATTTCAGTTTAAACTATTTTTATGTAGTTTGGTTCAGTTTTCTAAAAAACGGTTTGATTTTCAATTTGATTCGGTTTTGTTATCTATTTCACACGTATAATTTTTTTTTTCTTTAAAATTTTTGAACCAGGCCGTTTTACGAAAATGGTTCGGTATCAATTGAACTGTTTATAAAAAGTGGTTTGGTTCTGTTTTTTTTACAACAGTTCGATTTTTTTTTTTGCACACTTCTAAAATGAAGAATAGCAAGGAAACGTAGGTTGATGATTGTGTTCGGTATGCACAACCTAATCAACAAGTGTGTTCAAATGTTCAATTGAGTAATCGTAATGTGTTTCTTGTAAAAGAAATAAAAATAAGATGTTTTGTCTCTACTGTTATGAATATGTATTTTTAAGCAAATTTAAGATATCAATTGAGTAATCCCAATTTCTTAATTTTTATGCAAATTTAATATATATTTTTATTATAATTAAAATTTTCATCACTTTACTGTAATTTTTCCCCCTTCAAAGCCTAATTTTACATTTTACGTAATCCTTCAAATTTCACCTAAAAAGAAAAGAAAAAAAAGCCAATTCCAAAAAAACAAAAAGATGACGTGGGACTGTAGGAGTCAAAGGTAAAATATTTAGAGTAAAATACTCTGCAGAGTTCCACACTTTCACCGATTCCATCTCACGCTGGCAGCATAAAAATAAGGGAAGAAAGAAAGTAGTTCTATATTGCTGCAATGACATCATCTAAAACCATTATACTCCTTTTACAGTATAAACAAAAGCCCCAAAGGTCTCTGATTGGAATAGTAACGTAAGTGGAGCTGACCACTCCCAATATCAATTGAATTTCCACCAAGCATTACAATCAATAGGAGCCAAACAAAATAGTCAAGTGAAAACTGAAACCTTTTTTTTCCTTTGCAAATTTCCTTTCCACTAAATGAGTACCATGATAAAATGATAATCATTTTCTACCATCGAAAATTGAACCCAATTCAGTTAGATGGATCCATACGAGAGTAATTTCTTTACATTGACTTACAAATGCACTTGCTAGCAGTTACATTATGTTTTCATAGATTCCTGTGTTACACCGGCACTCGCTTGCCTCCTCTATAGCGGTCAAACACCTGCAAATGCAGCGAAAGTCATTAAAAAGTTAAAAATAAAAATGTTAATTATATTTCTTAATCTCTGTGTTATCCTCTTCATTCGACAGATAAAAAGAAATAGAAGAAGTTATCACTCAAGTCAACAATCTCTAGACAGAAATATAGAACCAACCCTTAATGTCAGATTTCTCATCCTTTGTCCCACCATGATGATTTTTAAAATGATGAACACAATGAAAGTTGTATAAAAATACATGCAAACAAGGAACACCCACTCCCACACATTGCTTCATTTGTAGTTCAATGTAGACTCATCATTGAAAATGTTTTTAAACCTAAGCTTAAAGCTCTTTTCTCTAACTTCAGTATCAGAAGACTTAGTTTGGCATTCTCTATATATTGTTGCTCTTCCTCCTTACCCTATGCCACTATCATTCACATCTATTAATGAAAACCAAGATTCTCCAATCAGAGTGACTAAAGATTTGATAACTTCATGAACACCAATTATTGATGTGGTAGCACCTAGACCGGTGAATGTAAGATACTTTAGCGAAAACTTAGATGACAGGTAAATACATTCCAAATCATCACAAATACATACCGATCGGATGAATGGTTGTTGAACAAACCAACCAAGAACAGGAATCTTCTGTAAGAAAACAGACAGTGTAGGCCAGAAACCACTGCACAGTATAATCCAATAATTAGCTTTAAGCATATAAACACATACTCAAACACAGCAGTTTTCTTTTAAATTTCACTAAACCTGAATAGTACGATGAATCCATAAGCCTCAATAATCATGCCCAAAATAGGCCATCCCATGATGAGAATAAAGAACCCAACACCAAATGAGATTGTTCCCTTGAAGAAGAGTAAAAGGTGAGCTGGGAAAATTTACCATGAAGACAGCATGAGGCACCAAGTGAAACAACAGTGAACATGTAATATATCTACCTTGAAATTACTTCGTTTCATGAAGAATTGCGTGGTGGATTTTAGCCCAATGGTTAAGGACACTCCAGAAACAAACAGGATCTGATTTGAGCATCATAAAGATAACAAGGCTTCAGAAAAGATGTAATTAAGCAAAATCAAAAGCAAAGCAACTCCTTAAACAAGTAACCCTTAAATGAATCTTACATTTCCCATGGCTAGCAATCCCTTGTCGAAGAAGAAAACAATCCCAAGGAATGAGAAAAATATACCAAAGCCAGTTAATCCTAATCCAATCTCTGTACCATGTGGCAATCACATTAAATACAGTAAGATAGCAAAATTATAAATAAGTTGAGAAATAGAATAGTAGGGGATATCAAATATGGAACTATAGCTAAGTCTAGAATCATTTATTCTCGGGCATAAGCATTAAAGACAACAGATCACTTCATATAATATCATTATTCTCTTCTTGATATAAGAACAAAAATATCATATTCTACTTACTCTTTCGATCATTCATCTCAAAGGAAACCATTTTGCAAACAACTCAGATGTACAAGCACCTTGCCCTCGCTGAAACACAAAATTAAATAACCAAACTCGGTTAATAAATGAGTGAGAATCATATTCTTTATGGACAGTTTAATTTAAAGGTCATACTGCAACACTTGATAGTCAGGGCTTGAAAACTGAAAGCTATTTGGCTACACTCCCCTTACTCACAACTTCACAAAAAAAAAAAAAAGAGAGAAGGAAAACAGAAGCAAATAAAAAACAAACTAACAATTAGAAAGCTTAAATTCCCAAACGCGAATAGAATTGTAGATATACTAGTCATATAGCCACTTTTTTCTACATAAATTATTTTCTAGCTTTATCGAATTTTAAACAATCAAATTTCAGTAGAACAACGATTCGCAGCGCAATTATCAATTCTCCTCCACGGTGGCTAAGCATGATAACAATGAATCAGAAAATACTCTACGCTTCTACTTCAGTGGAAAAACTGATGAAAACGTAGTACACGCTATTGCTATGACTATGAATGCTGGTGGAGAAAATCCTTCTAAATTGAACGTGAGATTCAGAGAACTCGAACGTTCAGGATTCGAAAAATGAGATTGTCAAAAAGTGAAACAGAGACAAGTCGATCTAAAAACAGAAACAGTGAAAAATTAAGATGCAAGTACAGTGAAAGATATAGAGGTTACCGGTGACGGGAGCGTGGCGTCGCCGGAATTCGGAGGAAATGGTCGCCGGAAGTGGTGGTGGGGTTGAATAAGAGAGATTCTCAATTCTCAAATGCAAAATAATTTTTTGGTAGAAAAAAAAATAAAAAAATAAAAATTGCATTGATAATCTAATACCAATTCGGGTTTTGAAACTCGGCCCAATGTTAATCTAATAATCATATTCGATTTGAGAGTCCAATACCTTGGCCCAACTATGAATATTTTTAGTTTGTTAGACCATTGATGCCTTAGACCTCAGTCTCAGTGGTTCAATTTAGTCTTCAGACCAAAAAATTAATAGTTTTTTTTGTTGTATTTATTATACTTTATTTTATACTAAAAAAAAGTTTTTTTTTTTACCAAACTAGATATCATTATCATTATCATAAAAAAAAACTGGAAAAATCATATAAAAAATCCAAAAAATGAACCATTAGTCTTAAAATTTACAATAGTATATCTACAACAATACATAAAGAAAACATATTTTGATAACTGTGTTTTGATGTACACAATCTTATCATTATGATTACCTTCGAAAAAAACATGGAACAATGTCTCTTCTTCCCTGGTTTGAAGGCCAGAGGAATATCTTATCCCTTATGAACTTCGTATACCTAATTTTCTTAAACTTTTATTAGACAAAAAGTACTATCTAATAAGAAAGAAAGAAAAGTAAATTGTATAATTTTTTTTTCGTAAGGTGAAAGTTGAAAACGGTGGTCTAAACGGCGTCGTTAAAGATTGACCGGCTGCATGGAGATATAGAAAGACGCGTTATCCCTTTAGACCCTCCAACACAACAACCACTTCGCCTCTCTCCTTCTTCTTTTCTCTTTCTTTCTTTCTTCTCATAATACCAAACACCAACACTTTCCCCCTGATCGATTCTTCAATCCTCTTTCACAGGTGAGTTTCTCCTTTTCCAATTCTTTCATTCCGTCATCGAACCTTCTTCCTCTCTCGTTTTTCAATGCGCCTCATCGTTATTGAATTGAATTTCGCGGATCTGCTCTTGTTTCTCAGTACTAGCATCGTTGCTCCTGCATTCTTTCGCATTTTGCACACTTGTTAATATTTCAATATTTCACCCTTCTTATATCGAATTTCATGCAATTTCACTGCCAGTCGGAAACTGAGTGAAAGTTGATTTTGGAATTGAATCATTTGATACATTCAATTTTAGTTTTCGACTCTGATTGTGTGTGTTTTTTCAGAGCTCAGTCTTCAACTTGATGTATTTGATGAAGTAGAGTTTTCACTTACTTGTGATAAATAGAGCCAAGCTTTATTTTGAAATTCTGATCATTCAGTTATTTGTTAATCCCTCATTAAGGGGATCAAATTGGTTTAACCGTGTTTTTTTTTTTTAATTCTAGCTTTGAATTTCACTTTTAAGGGTTACACACTTACATAATGTGGCGGCCATAGTTATATTTTTCGTTGATCATCAGCGCATTTGGTGCCGTGTTACAACTGCTGTGTTACTTTTTATCTCAGTTAATTGAAACCTGACTCTTTGAACTGAGCTATTTTGTTTGATTTTTTATTTGTAGGTTTTATGTAGCTAGAGTATAGTCAATATTCTATAGATGGATAAAGTTTCTGCTTCTTCGTCACGGGAGCGTGCACAACTCCTTTTTGAGAAGGTACACCTCTCTCTCACTCTCTCTCTCTCATTAACTGAACAGACAATTATCACAGATCTCTTGGTATAATGGATCTGCCTATAGAAGTTGCACTTTGGAGGACATTTCTGGTGTTCATTGATCCATTTAGACTTCAGAGGTTTGGGTCTGATTAATTGGTGTTATTCTTCTTGCTCTAATGGGAAGATAACCACACTTTGTTTTGGAATAAATGCTAGACTTTGTTATTAGTACCCTCTGGTGTATAATATTATTGCCAAGAACTGTTGCATCGTGTTTTTTGGCCCTTAATTTAAGGTAGCCTTTGGCAATTGGCATCCACCATCTGACTGGTTGGTTAGTAAGCACTTGTCTGGTTATTGAGTGTTAAATAACTGTATAAAATTAAGAATCCATAAATTGCTGTTGCTTGTCATGGCAAACCATGTAGAATGCATAACCTGTGGTTATTTTGCTTGCCAAGGCTTGCTTGTTCTTTAATTAACTTCCTAAGATTATTTTTTTTTTGTGATATGAATCCAAAAGATATATTTTTAATCTCTCAATGTTTTCTCACTTAGAACCTTGAATTGGAGAGTAAGCGAAGGAGATCTGCTAAGGCACAGGTCCCATCAGATCCAAATACTTGGCAGCTGATTCGTGAGAATTATGAAGCAATAATTATTGAGGATCATGATTTTTCTGAGCAGCATAATATTGAGTATGCTCTGTGGCAATTGCATTATAAGCGGATTGAGGAATTGAGGTCATACTATAATGCTGCTCATACTTCTGTAAGCTCAAAATCATCTCAGGGAGGGAAAGGCCCTGTTCGACCTGACCGTATAACTAAAATAAGGCTGCAGTTTAAGAATTTCCTTTCAGAAGCAACTGGATTTTACCATGATCTTATTATGAAAATCAGAGCAAAGTACGGGCTTCCACTTGGTTACTTTGAGGACTCGGAGAATAAAATTGTCATGGAGAAGGATGGAAAGAAATCTTCTGAGATGAAGAAAGGTTTAATACCTTGTCATCGATGTTTGATATACTTGGGTGATCTTGCTCGCTACAAAGGCTTATATGGTGAAGGTGACTCGATAAAGCGTGAGTTTGCAGCAGCTTCTAGTTACTATTTACAAGCTGCATCTATTTGGCCTTCTAGTGGAAATCCCCATCATCAGGTTTTTGACATTCCTGTCTCTGCTGTGCTGTGCTGTGCTTTTGGTGCTTCACATCTCTTGTTGATCATGGTTCATAGCTATTGTATTTGACAAGTCTGTTATTTTCAGCTTGCTTTGTTGGCTTCATATTCCGGGGATGAGCTGGCAGCTATTTATCGTTATTTCCGGAGTTTGACTGTGGATAGTCCATTTACAACTGCCAGGGATAATTTGATAGTTGCATTTGAGAAGGTAATATGACCTTGTGGTTGATTTTGACATGCTTGGCATTTTTTCATTTAGAAGTCTCAATTGTTTGAGAATTATGTATCTTGTTCTTTGTTTTTGATGTGTTAAACTTTGGTGTGTTTTTGCTTACTTGCAAACTGAAGTACAATTATGTTGTTTAAATTTCAGTCTTTTCTAGTTTTTGGTACTCAAAGTTAAATGCATTGGGAGTTTATAAATTGTAAATTTCACACTGGCTTTCAAGTTATTCAAACATTGATTTATTTATGAAATTCAGTTTAGATATGTGTAAGGCGAGTTTGTGCATGAATTATAAGTATGCAATTATATTTGATATTATTGTAAACTGCAACACAGCATACCTTTTCAAATAAAGGAGTTCTGTTTTTTGGGTATGGTTGGGATGGAAGAATTAGCTCCTTAGCTTGATCCTCTGTTTATTTTCATACTGTGGTGTGTATTGTTGAGTCTTCCCATTTTGTCTTATATATGATATGTAATCTATGATCTTTTTTGGCTTTACTTCTAACTATCTATTTGATAATACTGTGATAATAGAATCGTCAAAGTTACTCTCAGCTTTCTGGTGATGTTAAAGCTCTTGCATTCAATGGAAGAGGAAAAAGGGAAGCAAAAGTTGTGAACAGGGATACTGGTGTGGAAACCTCTCCTACAAAGGAAGGAGCATCCAATATGCAGGACACTTACAAATCCTTCTGCACACGCCTTGTCCGTCTAAATGGAATCTTATTCACTCATACAAGGTATACATTATTGATGCACACAGTCTATCTGACCATTTTATGCATGAAACTATTAAGGATTATTATATTCTGACTTTTTTCTTTTCTTTGCTTCTCATATATTGTGGTGATAGCCTTGAGACATTCACCCAAGTTCTCTCTCTTGTTTGTGCTGGCCTGCATGAGCTTCTATCATCAGGGCAAGACGAAGAACTGAATTTTGGCACAGATACTCTTGAGAACAAACTTGCCATTGTCAGAATTGTTTCCATTATCATATTTACAGTTCATAATGTGAATAAGGAATCTGAAGGTCAAACCTATGCAGAAATTGTACAGCGTGCTGTTCTACTTCAGAATGCATTCACTGCAGCTTTTGAATTGATGACTTTAGTAGTAGAGAGATGTATGCAGCTGTGCGATCCTTCTTGTAGTTATCTCTTACCAGGAATTTTGGTTTTTGTTGAGTGGTTGGCATGTTATCCAGATCTTGCTGCAGGCAATGATGGGGATGAGAATCAGGCAACTGTTAGATCAAAATTTTGGAATCATTGTATATCCTTCTTGAACAAGCTACTTTCAGTTTGGCCCATGTCTATTGAAGATGATGAAGAGGAGACATGCTTTAATAACATGAGCAGGTATGAAGAAGTGGAAACTGAAAACCGGCTTGCTTTGTGGGAGGATTTTGAGTTAAGAGGATTTGTTCCACTTCTCCCTGCACAAACCATCTTGGACTTTTCAAGGAAGAATTCCCTTGGAAGTGAGAGTGAAAAGGAAAGAAAAGCTCGGGTCAAAAGGATTTTAGCTGCAGGAAAGGTTTTAGCAAATGTTGTTAGGATTGATCAGAAAATTATATATTTTGACTCAAAGGGAAAGCAATTTGTAATTGGTGTTCAGCCTCAAATCTCAGATGATTTTGTTATTTCCTCCTATTCAGGTATGCCTAATGCAGAAGATTTATTGAAAGACAATACAGTAGTAGACAAGACAAAAGTCGGAATTGGTCGTCAAGACCGCCATCAGTACATTGAAGGAGAGGATAATGATGAGGTTATTGTTTTCAAACCTGTAGTAGCTGAGAAGCGAGCTGGTGTGGTGGATGCCTTATCATGGGCACCGCATGAAGGCTTAGAATCAGTTCCAGCGGCTTCTATTGGGGATATAAAATTTTATGTTAATTCCACTTCTAGCCCTCTCAATGATGTGAATCATCAAATTTCTTTACCTGCTTCTGCTAGTGCTATGGTGCCTCAACACCTACAACCAGTTCAGCCACATTCTTCAAGGTGGTTGGAGGAGGAAATATGTCTTGCTAACAGTTTGAAAGGTCTTAGATTCTTGGAGAATGGGCACATGATGAAACCTGATCTACCATTTAAAGCAGCTGTGGCAATCTCTGACCATGCTGCACTTGCAATTCCTACCCAGCAATCTGTAAGTGCTAGTACTAGTATGTTTTATGCTCATGATCTCTCAAAAGGTGTTGACTTTGCAACATCCAAAGTTGATGCCATTGCATATTCTGGAACATTCACTGATACCTGTGTTGTGAAAACATCATCCACTGTGCAAGCTGGTCTTCAAAAATCTCCAGTCAGCCGACCTTCTAGGCACCTTGGGCCTCCACCTGGTTTCAGTCATGTTCCTCCTAAACAAGGTAGTGAACCCACTGTTTCAGATTCAATTAGTGGGAATCCAATTATGGATGATTACAGTTGGTTGGATGGATATCAGTTGCCTGCATCAACCAACAGTTTAGGCCCTAATGGTCCTCTTACTTACTATCAGTCAAATTCTCATCAAGCTGGTAACAATGGGTTGAGTGGGACAGTCAGTTTTCCCTTTCCTAGAAAACAAATTCCATCTACACTGCAGGTGGAGGAACAGAATGGTTGGCAAGATCTTCATACTTTGGAGCTTTTAAAAGCACATAATAATCAGCAGTTGCAGTCACAGTTGCTCCCAAATGGAAATCAGCATTTTACTCCAATGCCTGAGCAATTTCAAGGACAGTCAATCTGGAAAGGTCAATACTTTGTGTGATGTCGTATGAGCATATTGATGGTATGCTTCCCATCTCTATTTATTGCAGGGTATTCATAAACTGATCTAATCCAATAAAAAACCAATCCAAAAAATTTAAAACTAATTTTTTTTATTGGAATGGATTAGATTTCAGATTTCATTTTGAAAACTGATTCAATTCAAACTGAAATTATGCATACATGTTTATATGTGTTTGTGTTTGTGTGTGTATGTGTTTATATGTACATGTATATGTGTGTTTGTGTGTGTGTAAATTTATGATATCACCCATGTTTACATTTTTATTTATATTTTTTGTTAAATTATCACATAACTTAATACTTATTTATGAAAAATATATTTAATTAAAGATATTTTTTTAGTGACTATTTGAGTATAATTATTAAGCTGTGTAAATTTGTTTTTAATAGTATAGTATATGTATCTGAAGAGTTATACTACTATTAGTTATATAATGACTTATCTGAGATATTTGATATTTAAATTATTTTTCTTTATATTCTTTTTTTTTTTAGTCAAAAAGAGAGGTGAAGTTTGATGGGTAAAAAGGAAAGACATTTCAACTATGTTGGCACTCTTTTTCCAAATACTCTGAGAGAACCAACCCCCAATATATTCCATAGAAAAGATGATTAAAAAACTGGAGGGCCAAACCATACCCAAGGAAAACTATGGAAATCTATTTTTATGTGTTACTATTTAAAAATTGAGAGCTAATTCAATCCAAATTGCTTTAGATTCAATTGAAATCATTGAATTGAATTTAAATTTTAATTAAATCTAATAGAATGATAAATTAAGAAAACTAAAGTAATTGGATTAGATGATATTTCTCTTCAAAACTGATTCAATTCAATATGTGAACATCCCTATTTATTGCTGTTTGTTTGAAGGATGCCTTTCATTTTGTTAATTTTTGGATTGCTAACATAATTACATATTTGAGGTCCTTGAAGGATTATTACAAATGTGCTGCATCCCTTTGCTACCCCTTCAAATTCCAACTCTACTGCCTTGCCATTGAATGTTGTTGGAGTCTTATCTGGCCTAGACATGTTGCAGGAGGTTGCTACTACAAAAGGTGGGTACCAAATTATTCTTTTACTCATTATGTTAAAACTCATAAAAATTGAAATTTGGACAAATTTGTGTGCCACGCTTATCCATTTTCTCTCATATTTCGATGTGTCTAGTGGTCTTGCTTCTGTTTTAGCCTAGCCTCTATTAGCATCTTTGTAAACAGTGTATCTTCTGAACTGTTGATCCGTCATTGTGTTAATTGCTGAATTTGCTTGTAAATTATTGTTGTAGAATTTGCTGAGCTCTCAAGTCCGGGTGATATAAGAAAAACAAGCATCTTTAGGGTGGATAGAGTGTTAAAATGAAGTCATCTTGGAGCTTGTACGTATCTTCTAGGCTTTGGTGGTATGGTATGTATGACTATGGTTTATTTGATCACTTCTCTAGTGGGAAATGTCATAATGGTGTGCCATGCATGCGCCTGTAAGAACTGCTGCCGATGATATGGGTGCCATGTCCTTTTTTTCGAACTACCTCAAAGCTTCAGACTATTTGGGAAGATGGTATGAAGATAACGGGATATGGTAACTAATGAGTAATGATTTTGTGAAGCATGGTTCAGTGGTTGCATGCATCTACTTCGTTAAGGTTGTCGTGTGTTTTACTTTTATATAATCAGTGATAGACATAGACATATGGTTTACTTTCTCCCTTTTACCTACTCAGGGTTTACTCCAACTTATAAATAAATATTCCGTGTTGGATGGTGTCTTGGTCTTACAGCAAATATATGTTCAAGGTTACACATTAAAAAACAATTTTAATTTAAAGTATCTAAATAATATATTCATAAACTCATTTTCCTAATATCTATTATATTCTAACTAGAATACTGACCTGGGCGTTGCACAGCCAGTAACTCATTTTTTTTATTAAAAAAATACAAAAAAGATAAAATGCAAAAGACAAAAAAAATGGTGGTCACATGTTTTTAACTGCAAATCTATTATATATTATATATTATAAAAGAAGATAGTCGCATGTGTCATGTGTCATCACATGTTTTTACTATATTAGGGTTTAGTGTCTACAATTTAAGATTTTATTTATCGTTTATGATTTATGATATGTGGTGTTATAGTTTAGGATTTCATGGTTTAATGATTAGGGTTTATGGTCATTATTTCAGAGTTTGAAGGTTATAGTGTTCATGGTTTAATGTTTATTGTTTTTGGTTTATGATTTAAGGTTTAAGGTTTATAAATTATGATTTTAGGCTTATGGTGTCAAGTTCATTGTTTAAGGTTTATATTTTAGTATTTAAGCTTAAGATTTTAGTATTATAGGGTTTAGGTTTCACGGTTTTTGATTTATAGTTCATAGTTTTAGAGTATCGTTCATGGTTTTAGGGTTTATATTTTAATGTTTTATTATTTATGATTTTAGGGTTTAAAGTGTTTATTAAGGTTTAGAATTTTCGAGTTGATGGTTGATGGTTTAAGGTTTAGGGTTTAGGGTTTTAGGATGAGTTTTTGTGTTTCATAATTTAAGTTTTAGGGTTTCATGATTTAATGTTGTGTGCTCATTGTTTTAAGCTTTTAGGGTTTAAGATTTAGAGTTTATTTTCATGGTTAATGGTTAATGTTTAGGGTTTATGATTTAGGGTTTCATAATTTAAATTTGAAGGTTTGGAGATTTATATTGTTAAAGTTCAATGTTTTAGGATTTGGTGTTTATGGTTTACTACTAATGCTTTAAGATTTTATGGTTTCATGTTGCATGATTTATGATTCAGCGTTTTATACTTTAGGATTTAAGATTTAAGATTCAGAGTTTGATTCCATGGTTTAAGATTTATGATTTCATTAGCCTTTAGGGTTTCATGGTTTATGATTTTAAGGTTTCATGATTTATGATTTAGAGTTTCATTTAGGATTTAGGGTTTTAGGGGTTAGGATTTAAGATTTATGGTTGAATCATTTAAGATGAAAACCTAAATTATTTAAGGTTTCATTTGTGGTTTCATTTACGAAATCCTAAAAAATTTAGGGTTTCATTCATGAAACTTTAAGAATTTGAGGTTTCATTCATGAAACACTAAGAATTTAGGATTTCATATATGACATCCTAAGTTTTTAGGATTTCATAAATGAAACCCTAAATTGGGTTTTAGGTCTCATAAAATGAACCTTTATGAAATCCTAAATCTTAAACCTTGAAATAACATCTTAAATCATAAATCATAAATCATATTATATGAATTGAAATTATAAATCATAATCCATAAAACCTTAAATTCTAAATGAAACTTTAAATCATGAAATGAAACTCTAAATCATAAACAATAAACTATTAAATGAAAATTTAAGTCTTAAACCATAAAATAAAACACTAAATCATAAACCATAAAATAAAACACTAAATCATAAACCATAAAAGATTAAATCCTTAGGATTTCAAAAATAAAATCCTATATTGATATTTAAGGTTTCATTTATGAAACCTTAAATTAGGGTTTTCATTTACGAAATCGTAAATTTTTCAGGGTTTCATTAATTTTAGGTTTCATTTATGAAAACCCTAATTCCTATTTAGGGTTTGATTCCATGATTTATGATTTATAATTTTATTAGCCTTTAGAGTTTCATGGTTTATAATTTAAGATTTCATTTAATAGTTTATGGTTTCAAGGTTTATGATTTAGGGTTTTATTTCATGATTTATGATTTATGATTTCATTTAGGATTTAAGGTTTCATGATTTCGGATTTAGTGTTTCATTTTATGGTTTAGGATTCATGGTTTTAGTTTATGGTTTAGAAATGAAAGACAAATAAAATCCTTAGGATTTCAATTATGAAACCCTAAATTGATATTTAAAGTTTCATAAATAAAACATTAGATCATAAGTCATGAAATGAAACCCTAAATCTAAATGTATCCTTTCATAAATGAAACCCTCAATCCTAAACCTTGAAATGAATTCATAAATCATAAATTATGAAACCCTAGTCTTAAATTATAAATGAAACCCTACATATTAAATTGTCGAATGAAAGCCTACATCATAACTCATGAAACTCTAAATCATGAAATAAAACCCTAAATACTAAACCATAAAACTCTAAATCAAAAACCATGAATTGAAATCCTAAATCTTAATTTGGGGTTTTCATTTACGAAACTCTAAATTATTCATAATTTCATTAATTTTAGGTTTCATTTATGAAAACCCCAATTCCTATTTAGGGTTTTATGAGTTAGGATTTAAGATTTAAGATTTTGGGTTTGATTCCATGGTTTATAATTTATGGTTTCATTTAATAGTTTATGATTTAAGGTTTTATTTCATGGTTTATGATTTCAAGTTTCATTTAGGATTTAGGGTTTCATTTTATGGTTTAAGACTTAAGATTTCTTTTTATGGTTTAAAATTTAGGATTTAATTGTTTAGGACGAAACCTAAAATTATTTAGGGTTTCATTCATGAAACCCTTTAGGCTTTTATTTATGAAACCATACATCCCAAATCATGAAATGAAACACTAAGTCCCCGTTCGGGGTGGTTGTCATTTTCGGTTTATGATTTTCAAATGCAATTTAAAAAAAAAAACATGCTCAACAAAAAATGGACCTGAGATGGTTTTTAAGTTAATTTCGAAACATTTTAACATTATTTTCAAAACAATAAAAAAAAGGTTTTGTGAATTTGATTTTTAATTTTAAAAATCATATTTTCATTATCATCATCACTCTTACCCCACTATTGTCATCGTCATCACCATCACCTCACCGCAGTCACATCGCCACTACCATTATCGCAATCACCACATCGTCGCTGCCACCACCACCACATCGTCATCGCCAACATTACACCACCTTCGATACTACACCATCGCCACCATTACCACTATCACAACCACCACCACACTTGCCACCACCATTATTATCATTGTGGTTATTTTCACTACCACCATTCATTAATTTTTAGTAGGTTTATTTTTATTTTAAAATTATTTTTTATGTTTTTTAACTTTGCATGATTTCATAATTAAGTAAGATAAGATAAAAATTTGACTCATTTTATTTATTTTCAATTATTCACAACATCCTTTTGAAATTGAAAACAAAAAAAAAAAAAAACTGGCAATTCAAAATAGAAACTGGTTTTGAATTTTAAAAATTTTGAAACTAAAAACAAAAAATCACCCCGAACGAGCTTAATTTATTAGGGTTTCATTTATGAAACTCTAAATCATTAAGGTTTCATTTGTGAAACCTTAAATTGGGTTTTAGGTCTCATAAATGAACCTTTATGAAACTCTAAATCTTAAACCTTGAAATAAAACCTTAAATCTTAAATCATATTATATGAATTGAAACCTTAAATCATAAATCATAAAACCCTAAATCCTAAATGAAACTTTAAATCATAAACTATAAACTATTAAATGAAACTCTAAATCGCAAACTATAAAATGAAAGATTAAATCATAAACCATAAATGATTAAATCCTTAAGATTTAATTCATGAAATCCTAAATTGATATTTAAAATTTTATAAATGAAACCGTAAATCATAAACTAAAATGAAATCCTAAATTATAAATCATAAAGTGAAACCCTAAATCATAAACAATAAAACCATAAATTCTTAGGGTTTCATAATGAAATGCTAAATTTAGATGTATGGTTTCATAAATGAAACCTTTAATTCTAAACCTTGAAATTTATGATTTCACACTTTTGGTCCTTTAAAATTAAATTTTTTGTACTTTTAGTACTTCTATTAATTTTTTAGGCATTGACGATTAACTTTAGATGTTGACTATGTTAATTTATTTAGTAATTAAGTTATTAACACTAATTAACTATTAACATTATCACTAATTAACTATACAACATTTGTGCTTGTTTGTGAAGGTTGGTTAGAAACAAAAAAATCCTAAATCCTCAAATTGAAAAGAATGGAAACAAAAAATCATAAATCCCCACGTACACTGAGCATGAGGGTAAAGAGGTAAGGCTTCCCTAAGCATCGGTTAAGATCAACATGTTTGGTCAAATGGTTCACAACCTTAGGGTATTGAATCTGAAAGGTGTAAATCCTCACCCTAAAATCAGTACTCAAACAAAGTAGCAAAAGAGAGAGATATGAAAGAAAAGCTCCTTGCCCAAGCTGCATCCATTAGAAAGGAGAGATGACAACTTGAACAAAACATGAAATTTGAGGAGGATATGGTTAGAAAGAAAGCAACTAGTGATCTAAAAAAATATGTGAAAGATATTGGAAAGCTAGAGAAGGAGTTGATTGACTTGAAACTAATATCTGATTCTAAAAAAATAGCAACACTTCTGTGAAGAAGAAGCCTTACCGGTTAAAATTTTAATTTTTTTTATTATTATAACTAATTAATTATAAGTAAACACAATTAAACACTAATTAAACGGTCAACCACCATATTTTGACAGTCAATGCCAAAAATTACCAGAGCTACCAAAAGTCTAAAAAAAAATAATTTTAGAGGACCAAAAGTGATGAAAAGAAAATCAAGAGACCAAAATCGCAAAAAAAAATAATTTGAGGATAAAAGTGCAATTAAGCCTTATATTTATCACAATTCCTATTTTCTTAAACTAATCTATTTTGACATGTATTTGTGGTCCTCATCTGAAAATCACTGGCGTTATGGTTTATCATCTTTCCCTCAGAGTTGCTGTCAAAAAAATCATCTTTCCCTCAGCTTTTGTTTAAAGAATCCCATTCAGGTATGTTTGCAGTAGCCTCATTGACCATTTTTACAAGCCGCACCTGAAAATGATGATTGCAGTATCTATTAATTGACAAAAACTAGCAATCAATGAAGAAACACAAAACTAGCAATCAGAAAGTAGAATTTCTTCTCATTATATGAATTTAAATTTTATAATGTTGAGTTTGCATCTAAATTTAGTAATAAGGAATTTTATCACGGTTCATCTTTCTGACAGATGGCTATATAAAAAAAAAAATGGTTCACTGTATGTAGCTTTAGTTTGTGGTGGCAAAGGTAGTAAAACCAACATATTGAAGTGCATGCAAAGTGCTTCAAATAATTAAATTTACTTCAGCAAATTACCACTGCAAAACCTAATCAAATGCTAATCATGTTCACATAGAGGGTGGCAGGGCGCAAATATATCCACAGGAAATCAACTGACTTGATGGATTAATAAAGCAAAGCATAAAGTTAAAAAGATGGAGATTAAAATAGAAAGGCAAGTGTGAAAGATAAGTACCGAGTGTACCAAAACTCTTCCTTTTGGAGTATTTAATAACACAAATGACATGAGAAAAAGAGGATTGGTCAATCAGTATTAAGGGCATTTTCTAAGCATTACATAGACAACACTATTTGTGGTTATGGTCAAACCTTTAATCACCTGGCTTTTTCATGTGATGTTAGCTATTTCATAAACATTAAGATAAAAAAAGAAGACTGATTGGGAAATAGCAACTTTCCAACATCAACTACTCATCAAGATGGCTTAGATTAATATTTTCAAAGCAAGACACCCAAAAAATTTGAAGCATGGACTTACCACACTTTCAGGAACCCCTGGAGGTGGTAAGGGGAGGTTTTTGGGTGGAGGACCCAAAAGATAAGATCTCTTGTCAAAACGCCATTCTCCAATCTTCCCATATGTCAGTTCCCCCTGGTTGAAGTAATAAGGTGTAAATAACTTACGCATAAACAACTAAGCACACAAGACTCACATTTTATACATGGACAGGCATAAGCAAAACTGCAAAAGTAATACTAACCACAGAAATATAATTTCTCTACCTTACATTCACATCATACTTGCATTAAGGAGAATGAACTCACCTTCTTATTATAGTCACATCCATATGTATAGTGGATGATAAACTTATTCTCAACATTTAAGTCCCAAGGTGGCTGAAACATTCCAATGATGCATGTCATGGACTTGTGTATGAATTCCTTAAGTAACAAATACAAAACAACACAGGCAATTCAAACCTGAAGCATGAAGTCTTTGCGAAGATTATGCTTTACACCATGCAATGCAGATGCCACAGCATAAGCATACCTTCACTCAACAGAGAATCAAAGCAGCAGAAGGTTAGATCCATTAGTACAGACCAGGGTCCAGGAAAAATTATAAAATGAAAAGAATATCAGTAAATGATAAATAATAAAAAATAAAGCCCCCAAATCTTGAATTTATATGGCAATACTTACATTTCAAGCACCCATCCAAAAGCTTTATCAGTCTCTTGATCATCTTTCATTTTCAATGAAACATTTACCCATGTGGGAGCTATATCCTCCATCAAAGACTGATGATAAACAAAATTCAATGCCTTAAATGAAAGAATATGTTGCTAATGGGAAAATCACAAAAATCTGATAATAGTTATAACAGTAACCACTACAGCTATATGGATCACAGTATAACAACTAAAATCAATCAAGCACAGTATGCAAATTATTGAGACTTCACCTTCTTAATGATTACAGGAGAATTGCCAATTGGATCAACATCAGTAACAGGACCCTTTTCCTCAGGATAGAATTTCCTAATTACTTTTTCATTCTGAACTGGCTTGATATAGAAAAATGGAAACGCTGCAGGCAGGGTTCCATGAGCCAAATTAGGCAAAGGATTTACAAATATGTGGTCAGGTTCTGCCATCAGAATATATCTGCACCAATCATAAAATATGCTGCTTCTTAGATTTCATTATTTGGAGAGAGCATAAAAATTGTAGAAAACCAGAATTAAGACACTTACTCTTCCTTAATATCTGCTTTCTCCAGCCACTGAACGAAAGCCCATGGTCTATTTAGGACAATATAACCCTGCATCAAAAATAAAAGAACATAAATTTTGATGACGGCATGAATTGATAGGAATAATATAGAAAGATCACAAACAATGACATTCATGATAGAGTTGATAACTATCAACAATGTGGAATGTGTTAAGTCAACAAACTTGCCACTGGACAGCATGACTGCAATCAAATATGAACCTAAATCTAGCTTATAACTCATTGTTCAAAAAGCAGCTGATTTGGGCATATGCTTATTGAGACTTGTGAGTTCACATACTAATCTCAGCTAAGAGAGTTCCCTCAGCTGCAAGACTTCAATAAATACTACCGGTACACATTTGACAATTTGAAATAAACACAAAGTACAATGCACAGTAAATGGGAAAATACTCTTATGTTCTAACCTTACCTTCCTTAGTACGTCAAAAATAAACTTGCTTAGAAAAAAATACATATCAGTTGCCAAGGAAGAGAGAGAGAGAGAGAGGAGTAATTAAATTCATTAAGTTATCGTCTGTTTTACTACATAAGCATACAAGAGAGACAAGGATGGAAACAGATTATTTCAGAAAAAAAAAAAAAAAAAAAAAAGCAAAATAACTGCAACAGTTCTTAGCAACTTTCATCTCTACTCCCATTTTTTCTCCATGTGCATAAACCTTCATTATTTGACAGGGACAATACAATATGCAAAGCTAATGACATGTAGAGCCCATCAAGGTACATATAATGACATATGGTTACATGAATCATACAGCCTTGTGTAGATGTACATTAAAATCAATTAATATGCAACTTCAACATTGCACTATGGATGAGTCCCCAGTGGCATTGCTTTTTTCTTAAACCAAGATGAAGCTATGTTATGGATGTGATTATACCATAAATGCTCAAAAAAAATCTGCATATTATCTTTCTGCACTTCAGTTTCTGTTGTCCCCACTACACAGTCAATTTTTTGCATCAGACCTTAAACAGTAGCAACAAAATACTTAAATATAAAATCAGTTGTGTGTCAATCTCACCATCAGCAATGAAAAGATTAATTTGGTGACAAGATGAAGAAAAAATGGAAATGACTTTTCAAATCCAAAAACTAGCAACAATCATTACTACAATACTACTACATTATAAGGCAGACTAAATGCCAGAACACCAAATAGGTAAAACAACCAGTGCCATAATAGTCAAAAATACATGCATGATATTCAAACAAAATCATCATATAAACCAATCCCATTTCCCTCTAAACACATCTCACTGCATTTGCATCAAGTGAAGAGAAATTTCCTCCCTTTAGAAATATAAACTCTTATTATGAATGATGAGAACATTCGGCATTGTAACAAACAATGATTATTCTGTGAATTCTTAAAGACAGCATATTTCACAATTAAGTAGCAACAAATTAAAACATATTGCTTTAACCAAACAACCATCTCCCTTTTCCCTCCTACTGCTCCCTCATACCCCAAAGTTGTGAAAGGAATAGGCTTATTCTGTATGTCAGGATTTGTAAAATTGCTATTAGGTCAGAAAATTCACCAAAAAAACACAAGTTTAAAAGGGCTAAAAAGATACAAATTCTGCAGGGGGGTTAACAGAAAAACATTTACCCTATCCAAGCCCTCAGGAAGGGGATCAACCACAAAAGTGGGAATCTCATCCATCAGCTGGTCAGACCTTCCAGAATGCAAAATACGGGTGAACTCCCCCATGTCTGATCCAGGCATATCCCTCACTTTCTTGTACCAATAGTACATAATCCGGCATTGCCATTGATTGTAAGCAGCATCGGTTGCGGTCACGGCAACATGAAACTTTGGATTAGACTTTCCCGACCTCATCATTTTTCTATTAAAAGATTCCAACCCATCTGTCCTATGGTCCATGATCATAGCTACCAAATTATAAGTGGCAAAGGAAAACAGAAGCACTATAAGCAGCAAAAGCAGCGACTTTGCCCGTCCCAAGGTTTTTCTCACAATCATTTTCAAAATCTTCACCTATTCGAATATGAAATCCCAGAAACCAACCCTTGTAATAATTTAGATTAACCCCCCCCCACTCACACCACTATGTCCTTCAAAATCACAACTTCAACGCATAACTATAGTCAACAGACACAAACACGATCCTTCAGTATTTTGCCCCACAAGAGAAACCTGCATCATAACATAAAGTAGTAAATATGGCACGTAACTGCAACCAATGCAACTGAAAGAAACGAAACCCAATAAAAAAAAATTAAAACACTGCTTTAAACCCCAGAATCCGAAACGCATAAAAGGTGAAAACGCATGCTTGAACATGAATGAAGGAAGACTCACGTAAACAGATCTGAAGTTGCACGGAAGTACAGGGCATCCCAATGGGGAAGAGTCGAACCTTGAATGAGAGAAGATGCAAAAGAAGGAAACTTTGGAGGAAAAGAAGAGTTTTGAAGGGGTGGATGTGGAAAACGGATTTGTGGGGGGTTGACTTTTCAACAAGTAGCGAGCGAGGCACTGGAAAGAAAACGCGGAGGTTTGAAGGTTGTCGAGACTGAGAATTGTATCTGAGTGTGTGCTGTTAATTGTATTGTTATGTTGACTCCAAAATTGAAATTAAAAGGAAATGAGAATGAAAAAGTTGATGAGGAGGAGCAGGGCACAACACCGAAACCAAGAGGAAAGGTTGGTAATGGAGATGCATTCCCATTTGAATCATAATATTCAAAAAGTCACTCCAAATATCCGTCCGTAGGTGTAAGTGTAACCTCGTGGCGGTGTGGCCCGTACATAATTTTTTTTTTTAAGACTTAAACGTAATTTTTGTCCTTTTATTTTTCTAAGTTTACCATTTTAGTCTTTTGTCTTCTAAATTTTAAAATTTTGCAGTTTTGTTTCACATGTTAAATTATAATGGTTTACCTTCAAATATAAATATAATGTTAATGTTGATTTTTTTTTTCATTTTAAAAAATTGATCTATTTTTTTTTATTAATCACAATTTTTTTAATTTATAATTGACTCAATTATTATAATTTTTTATTTTATAATTAATTTAAAATTATATAATTAAATTTAATTAAGCTAATTTTGTGATTAAAAAATATAGATAAAAAATTTTTCTTTTTAGAAAAAAAAACTTGTCTATTTGTTACTAATTACACAATTAATTTTTTAATTTAAAAGTGAATCGGTTTTTTTTTTGTTGTGATGAGTAAAAAAATAGATAATTAAATTTAATTATTTAATTTGTGATTAATAAAAAAATAGATAATCTTTATAAATTAAAAAAATATATTAAATTTGACAATTAAATATAAAAGTAGAAAGAATAAAAAGTGCAATTAAATTTTTCAGTTATAGTAATAGAAGTTTTCCATCTCTCTTTAAATTTATTTTTAATCCTCATTAAAACTTACTCATGTCATATCATGACATATGACAGTCATATCACAAATACAAAAAAAGTTACGAGAGATTTATTTGATAGGAAAATGAGGAAGCAATAAGGGATAAATTGTGAGTTGTGAATTCAAGTCCCATAAATTATGAGAGGTTTACTTGATAAAAAAAAAAAAAAAAAAGAAGAGAAAGCAATGGGAGATAAATAATAAGTTCGTGAATTTGAGTCCCCACAAATAAAAATGAATGATAATCACTAATTTTTATTGATGACAATTTATTATCATATAAATGTCTCACATGACAATATTTAAAGACTTTAGATGGTTTATAGAAAAATTTAATGTTATAGTCTTATGAATGTGTCATTATATATTCTTAGATTTAAAAAAAAAAAAATCACATGAAAACTATTATATGAACACTATCATGTGGTGTCTTGTGACACTCCATATAATGTATCACACGAGACATGGAGGTGTCTTATAGTTAACTTTCTCTCGAAATAACATCACAGAGATAAAGTGAGCCATCCAACCTACATTATTCCCAGTCCACACGCATATAGTAAGATGATGTGCAACCAAATTATTACTTATCTTACAAATAAAGGGAAACCGAAGAGAATGAGTCAAAACCTCAACATTAAAATTAAGATCATTTATCACGCATCGGACAAAAGGTAAGCAACAACCTCGGATATTGTTCTAGTCTATCAGATTGGGCCAAATTGTTGGGACAATTTAGCTTGATATATTTTGAGCCTAATATTTAATAGTTTCGTTGGGCCAAGTTTCATAACTCTAGTTCATTGGAATAATTTTTATTTTTGTTTACTGCAAGTGAATATATAAAAAAAACGTCTTTAACTTAGTGAGTTACGTCAGAAGTTAATTGAATATGCCATTTAATTTAAACAAAAAAAATTTGATGCATTCCAATGAAAATCAAAGATATTTTAGGGAAAGGAACGTGTATTCATTTCACATACAAAATTTATTTACACCAACCACAACAACACACTACAAGCTTGATTAGTGTCTAACACATATCACACCACACGCATGTTGCTCCTTCAAGATCAACTTTGCCTTCCTTGCAATCACAACAACATACGTTAAGATACCAAAACAAGAGAAAGAAAAATCAAACAATGTAGAGTACTACTACTTTTTGGTCAAATCTGAATCAGTGCAAAGGAAATAAGGAACAACAGTGTTGATCCATGTACTCAAAATCTCGCAGAAAGATTGTCAAAAAATGAAAGGATAATCTTTATAAAAAATTTCTGAAAGTACTTTGAATCAAAAAGATATATATATCAAAGAGTTACTTTTATTTGGCCTATATATAGTCCTCACATTATCAATATTCCTATGTCAATCTGTCCACCTTCTAGAACCATTAACCACTCTCACATTCCCTTCAATCTCCCTAACTCCACGGTATCTAGAAACCAAAACTTTTTTAATGTAAGACTTAAACCAAACCTTCTAGCTAGATCATAACGTGCTCGTTAATAAACAAACCCTCCACTTCTTTATTCATACATATTTTATCACAAACAATCTAATAAATATCTATGTGAATCCTGTAAATATTATTTAACACTCGTTATCAATTTTAGGATATATTATAAAATTATTTATAAAAGCCGCAGATTAATGGGATTTGTTTTTTTTTTTTCAAAAAAATCTGAGATCTAGACATCCCACGTGTAAAAATCATAATTGATACATAGTTGGATAATGCAGTAAAATATACCACTATATAGATTTTACATTTGTTTTTTTTGAATTAATTTGCTTTGGTTCTACGGATAATGTTGAAGAGTATTTTTGGCACTCTTGTGTTTTGGTTGAAGAATATATGCGCATGCAGACAAAAGCAGTGCCACACCACAGATCAGTTGCAGTACGTGTCCCCTCATTTATTTTTGGCAAATGTCTTTTTTTTTTTTTTAAGATTACTTTTTATAATGCCACGAACCAACAAATAATAGTAAAAAAATATCAGAGGCTGTTCCAGCATCGTACATCAATTATTGAAGTTGCAGTTATGGATGCTCCCAAGACTGAGGGAAGAGGGATATTATCTTCGTAACGTGATACATTGGCTCTGCGTCTGGATATCTGCTCCTGTTTCTTTGGCTTCTTCTTTTGAATATTCAATTTTTGCATTTTAGTTAATTAATTAGTTTTTACTTTTTATACAGACTTTAGCTAAATGTCTACTTAAATACATGTATTGTTTTATTCATTCAGGACATATTTTTTGCTCAAACATTTATACAAAGCTCAATTTTGTATATATATATAATTTTAATTTTAATTTTATATCCTTAATTATACACAAGATTCATTGTATTTCTATAAACATGCAGATGTCAGAGTGGTACTGCATTTCTTTTTTGGGAGTTTCTTCATTTTCAAATATTCTTTGTGTAGGGATTATATATAACTTTTAAAGTAAATGTTACAATTAAGTAGAAATTCTTATCATGTAATTAAGATTAAAATGATAATATAAATCTGATTTTGAAGCAGTGAAATGTCTCCTATATATATGTTGTAAGCCCTAACTCATTGAGACACAGACAGAGATAATAGATAGATTTGTTAACAACATGAGGCTCTTGTGTCGCCACGCGTTTCATCTCTTTTCAGTCTCATCTGAATTTTTCTTCTTCGCACACCCCACACCACGCGCGTGTGCTTGCGTGAGCGTGTTGTGTGTTTTGTCTTCTTGCCCTAATTGCACACGTAAAAATAATGGAGAAAGAGAAGCACACCACGACATCTGTTAAACATGGGTAGATTTTATTTTTGGGCAATAGATGTTTTTGCACCTTCTTTGCCCAACACCATCATGGTCTGGTGGTTTCTCAGTATACACAACGTGTTCTTGCATGTGCCTCTGGTTAGACAAGAGAATAACTGCCATATATATATATATATATATATTTCACAATTTCCCATTTTCCAAATTGCTACAACATGTTGCAAGAAATAAGTTAGAAGGATATATAATTATACATGTCCTTGTTTAAATTATTATTTGTAGAAGTTTCCAAACAAAATACAAACGCGCATGCATAATGCTTGCTTGAAGTGTGCCCACCACTCCCTTATGATTGTATCAAATTCTAGGAGCTCCATTTACTCTATATGCCTTATGAGCATTTTTAAATGGAAAAATGATGATGGACATAAGATTGTATTTTTGGAGTGTGCGAATAGATAAAAGAGTGACAAATAGAAAAGAGAAGAGAGTAAATCTTAATTATAATAATTGATGTGATAAAAAAAAATGACTTGAAAATGAAATAAAAAAGAAAATAAATATATGATAATAATAACTCTTTTTAAATTAACAAAGTCCATCTAACTCCTAGTTACTTGATTGAAAAAAAGTTTCGAAGTTTGTCATCTCTTGTCAAACTACTTTCCAATCAAATTAACAGATTTTAGTGGTGTGCTCTTAAAGTTTGTGGATTTAGTTGAAAGAAGCAAAAGACAGTGCTTTATTTTCAAGATTCACTTTGAAAAGGCTTACAGATTAATCATGTGAATCGGGCTTTATTAGACTATATATATGCTTTGCAAATTATGTTCTTTTTGAGAAATGGTCAAACTGAATTTGAGCATATGTATTCCATGGGGCACTAATTTCTACACATTAATGGCTCTCCCATCAGAGAGGAATCCTCTCTTTAGGAATTTAAGGCAAGAGGATCTCTTGTCCCCCTTCCTTTTTTGACTGTAGTTAAAGGCTTGTGTGGTTTGATGCAAAAATGCCCTTTCAATTGGGAAATTCTCTGATTTCTCGGTTAATGATGATCAATTTTTCTCTGTCACAATATATAGATATACTTTAATTTGTTGATTGGAAAATAAAAATAATTGGAAAACCTTTGAACTCTAAATGCAATTGTCTGTGGAGTATCTGGATTAAGAGAATAATATTACATGTCCCTACGTTCATAGAAAGATTGATATGAGTGAGGTCTTTGACACATGCATATAGAGAATTTAGCTAGGGTGGGTTGACAAACCTTATAACTCACCTCTGCAACTTGGATTCGGAATGACCCTGACCCCGATGATTGGGACTTAGTCACTTGTGCTGCTCCACAATATCCTCGTACCTCTGCATCGTGTTTTTTTAGGAGTATTTTTTTTTTCCTACTAATAGCATGACCAGGGTAGCTTCTGGCCCACGCTGCAACAAGTTGCATCTAAGGGTCACCAATCACCATGATATATTTATTTTTATAAAAATCTTATACTCTTTAAAAGAAAATAAGGACAACCTAAATTCACCCTCAAATTACATGGGGTGTAATTTCTAAAATTTAAATCTGTCAACAATCGCCAAATCAGATATTAATTGATCATAGAACGGTATACCCCTACAATTGTGACACGTACGTACCCAAATACTTAAGCTTCAGGTAATTGAATGTGAGTGAGTGATTAATCAATGAAAAGTAGTTATAGGAACGATGTTTGGAATAAGGTACATGCAATGTCTATATAAATACATTTCTATCTTTGTTCCGTCGCTCTCCATCGCGATCGATCCACTCCGTCATTGCACGATGGGTTTCTTCCATGTTACCCAACATGTAGGGTTTTAGCAAGTTATAATAATTTAGCATATTCAAATTCAAGTTTGTCTAACCTTGCCAGTATAAATTAATTGGTAGGATTGAATTGAACAATTGATTAACAAAAATGGGTTAAATTCTCTTTTATCTTATAGAAATGTCCATATTTTGACCATTCTTAATTACTGAATTTATCTTTCTTTACGACTTTACCTTTATAAAAATAGATGTGATGAGTTATTGTTATGGAACATGAACCCGTAGACATTGGCAGTTGGCAAGTTGTTTTTCTTGTAAACAAGTTTCCTTTTGTTTTTTATCCCTTGTAAGCACGTGACAGAAGAGCGCGTGTGTCGAACCAAACAAGGCCAAGGCCAGTTAGTTTGTCACCCCCATAAAATCCCAATCACACTCTCTCAGAAGTGAGAAGTAACCAGTAACCACACCACTGCACTAACTAAGCATGTCCCGTCATCGACGCCAACCCTCCCAAGCCCTTCCGTCGGACCTCTTCGCCGCCGACGACCTCACTAAGCCCTTCGACTTCACACAAATCATCACCGAAGACACCGGAACCGCCACCGGTTCCCGGTCCCAGGGCTCACGCATTCAGACCCACCAAGAGATCAAAGACTCATCCCCTCTCTCCGTCACTTCTCCGCCCAAGAACAAGGCTCCTCCGCCGCCCAAATCGGCCTGATGACTCTGTCTGCTGCTGCTGCATTCTATGTCTGTCATTTTCTGTTTTTTCTTTTTTCTTTTTGTTTGAAATAAGATGTTAAAGATGACAGCAGAGAAAAGCTCGATCTAGGCATTGTAACATGGTTTTCTTCTTCTTAGGTGCTTGAGAAACTTCCTTTTTTGTTAGAACTTGGAATGTGAGGTTTTGTTGACCCTGCCTGCTGTTTCTATTATTGGAAGTTTCTATCAACAACAAATACCCTCTTACATTCTCATTCTCATCTCCCCACCTTTATATATGCTTTCTCTTTCTTTTTTTTAACACTCTTTTAAATACTACTAAATAATTACTATCATTTATGTGAATTATACTCTCTATTATTTAAAGATTATTACTCACAATATGTAGTAAAATGTGCTAAAAGGAGCAGCGGCTCTTCTCTTTTTTTAATAAATGTCTCTGAAAGTTAGAGGTTTGGATCTGAAATGTGTTGTTAAGTTGTTTTTTTATAAAAAAAAATCCCACCTACAAATCCACACTTCATATGTGATGTTATGTATGTTATGAATTAAGGTCCATTCTAAACAAGAAGTATATTGGTTCAAGTTGCTTGTGACTGAATATCTGGCTTTATTATATGTGATTATGATTGGATTAAAGTTGATAATTATTTTTGTGAATTTTAATATATAAAATAAAGAAGGAATAATTTACTATTTTAAGAATAATATGTATTTTTAAGCTAATCTAAAAATGCATTATCACATCACTTTTGGGTATAGCTTAGCTTCCAAGATCTTTAGGCTGTTGAAGCTTGGATGTAATTAATATGCATATATCTTTGATTTTAATTGTGAATCCTGATGTAATATTGTCACAAAATGGTCTTCATTATATCTCTTCAGAAAAGGTAATTACAGCTGAACCTTAAGGTTTATCCTGCCGCATCACTGATTTAATGAATAGTATAAGCATGTAAGATCATCTTTTGATGTATAAATCTTTTACAAGTAATTATACAGTACTATCATAATTTGTGATGAGGGAATAAATAAACTCTGAATTTCTCTTTTACAATAGTTTCTTGGGATAATGCAATATATTTTGGCTGTTTGTTCATTTTTCCAGCACTACAAAATCACCATGATCCCATTTCTTATGATATCTTTGTACAATGGTTGTTTTGGGTATGTGTCCCAGCATGGTAAACCGAGCCGGACATATGATGGATCCAGGGTAGGACCCAGGATGAGGAGGTTTTGGGAGGCCAAATTTTAAAAATTAAAATTTACTTAAAAATATATTTTTAAATTTATGTAAGTATTTAAAAAATGTTTTTTTAATTAAATTTAAAATATATATAATAAAATATATTGACATAGAAAATAAACTAAACATCATTTTTATGAAAAATCTAAAATTTTAAATGTTAATGCAGTAACTTTAAACTCATAAATATTATAAATAATCACAAAATATTTTATAAAAATATAAATAAAGATAAGAAAATCTTAAATATATCTTTATATTACAAAATTTAAATATAAATAATTATTTTATTATTAAAATTTAAAATATTATATACTTAAAAAAAAATTGAAAAAATTCGGAGTCATGGCCCCAAGTGTGAACGTCCTCTACTGGATGGATCGCTAACATCTCCTTAATGACTTCATAGGGTTGATAAAAAAAAAAAATCAAACCGAATGAAAATCCAATCCAAATCAAAAACTTTAAAAAGCCAAACCATTTAAATGGTTCTTAAACAAAACAACCACTTGCCCACTTTAACACTTGGATTTGGATATAATGCACCATTCTTCTAGCAAGCATTGGTGTACCAAATAACCAATCCATTTGCTTAAAATAAATTTAAAACTAAAAATTAGTAGACAAATATTTTAATTTAATTTGAAGTATTATTTTAAAATTTTTTATACTAAGTTTTTAAAATTATTTACTTTGCTTTCAAGAAATAGAACTACTTTGAATCATTTGTAAATACATTGGTTAAGATTAAAATGAAAATACTTTAATCCATATCGAGATAAAGATACTTTAGTTGAGATTGAGTTAAAAACACTCTAATTAACACTAAGTTAAAGATATTTTGTTTGAGATCTAGTTGAAATGACTCTAATTGAGTTCACAAACTAGTTTAAAATTGATTAAGAAACAATTCAAAACCTTATCTAATCCAAAACAATTTGTTTTTGAGATAGGGAAGTAGGGTGGAGAAGGGTGACCGAAAAGAAAAAAAAAAAAAGTTCTGATATGGAGGCTAGGAATGGGGGAAGAGGAAAGTATTATAAAATATGGAGGGTTAGCGTTTTGACATGAAATAATCTACTTTAGAGTCTTAGGAGAACCTTCAAATTAAAGTATGCGGTGTGAATTAATTTAAGTTGTTAGATATAATATTTCTAGTTAAAAGGTACTCTCAGTATGTGAATGTGTGACATTGTCATCTTGTTATTCACCTTTAACTGATAAGAAAATAAAGTATGTGGAATCAATTAATTATTGTTAGATATAATATATTTAGTTAACCGTGTTGAGGTACATGATAGGATATTATGAAACATAATAAAACCAGGATATGATAATAGTAAGATAATCTTGAATGATATCTAATATATGAATAGATAACTAACAAATATTATGTTTAAATATAAAAAAAAATTATTATTTTTTAATAATATTTTATACAATCAGTTGAAACTCTTTACATATTTATTTGTATAATTCGTTAAAATTTATTTAAAATTATCAATGAATATCGATTAAATTAAAAAAAAATCATTAAATTTAAATGAGAAGTAAAATCAATCAAATTATCAAATAATATTATTAGTTATCCTGTTCACTAAACGAATCTTTAACCTTCAACATGTAATAAAAAAAAATGTGTTGTCTATTAATTATAAATTACTAAATGTATTCTCCATCCCATTTTATATGTAGTTTAGGACTTTAAAAACATTCTAAAATAATTTATGTTTTTACTTTTTAGGAGTATTTTTTTTCCCTAATTTATCTTCAAATATTAATTATGTCTGTAGGTGATAAATATAATGTACTTATAGAGAAAAAAATATTTTAATAAAATTAATTTTAAAAATATTATATTTATTCTTCCTCTTTTTAATACAAAATCTTAAAATAAAATGGAAACAATAATATTTATGATAAACGTCAAGTCAGATTAAGCGACAATTTCATCGTCATTGTTATTAACCTTAAACATTGCCTACAAGAAAATAAAATATGTTGTGTGAATTAATTATTAAAAATTATTAAATATAATATATTTTTTTTGAAATAAAACTCTAGTACTAAAAGTGGATTGGACCAAGTACGGCCATATTTTTGTGGGTCTCAATTTCTTAGGCCTAACCTGACCCTATATCGGGCCATTAGATTTTCAAGTCAAAATAGATTATTTTAAAAATTAAAAATAAATAATAATAAAATAAATTTTTGTAAAAAAAATGAAAAAAAATATAATTCAAAAGACAAATTTATAATTTAGAGAACAAAATTATTACTCAAAATTTTTTGATACAATTTGTATCTCAATTGCATTATAAGATCAACTTATTCCTTTATAAGATTTTTTAATTATATATTTTAATTAAATTTTATACAATTTATCGTTGATTATATAATACGGACGAAGAAATTACATTTATATATATATATATATATATATATATATATATATATATCATTAAACCATTCTAATATTATACATACAATTTCATATATAAAACTTTCTAATATGTATTATATTATATTTATTTTATGATGTATATATAACATTCATATATATATTATACAACACATAAATAATCATTCTAACATGAACTTAAGGGTGATTACATTCATATAATGTTTCCACATTAATGTTTTATATCAAATTTATTAATTACGTAATTATTAATTATGTTATTTTACTTTTAATATTGAATCATTAATATAATATGATATGTTATATATTTAATTTTTAATATTAATTATCGAGTCAGTCCAAGCCTATTAGGACAACCCGGATTAGGCCTAATTAACTTGTCGGCCTAAATGGATCAGATTAAAAAGGCTCGCTTCTATTTAGGTCTCATTTTTTGAAGTCCTGATTGTAATTATGGACTGACCGAGCCGATCTATCGGGTCAGATTCATTTTGCTATTCTTACTTTAACGATTAACATTGCCCATAAGAAAATAAAAGATATGATGTCAATTAATTACAAATTATTAGATTTAATACTTCTAATTAAATGTCACAGTGAAATGTAAAGTATACAAATGATTATGATAAAAAACTGAGTGATAAGGAAATAAATTTAAAAATATTTAAGATATTATGAAAACAATGTAACAGTGTAGACTAAGTACAAATAAAAAAAAATACAGACACAAAAAAAAATTAAGAACCAAGTGTAAAATTCATTAAAAACATATTTAATTAAAGACAAGAACGCATAACGGCAAAATAAACTAGATAGAGAGCGCTCGCTTTCAACAGAGAGACAAACCCACCAAACTGCATGTAATTAAGAAATTAAAAAAGGAGAAGATTAAACGATCTTATAGAAAATAAGCATGTTTTATTATGATTGGATTCCTTTCCTGCCTAAAGGCACATAGATAAGTCTGTTATTATTGTATTATTAATTTGTGACCCCTCATCCCTCCTTAATTATTAATTATTCATTAATTATCAGCTTGATTGTTGGGGTTGTCGACATTCCAACCTGTAGGTTTGATTTAGGAGTAGGAGGAAGAGAAGGAGGTTGAAGCTCCAGCACCAGCAGCAGCAGGAGAAGGGTGATTGACAGTGATGATTTCATTGATAGCATTAGTCATCATAAAAGCAAAAATATCATCATAATAAGTAGCAGTACTCTTGATAACAGGCTCAATATTAACATTCCCCACCATCACCTCTTGCTCTTGGTAGTAGTCGTTCTTGTTGAGGAGTGTAGCAGTGACATAAACAGGTTCCGTAGCAATAGCCTCGCGTACGCGTCCACCAATTACCCCAACAAAGCGTGTTCCCTTAAAGAACTCAACGTTGAAAACGGAAAAAGGAACGATCTGGTTGGGAGAAAGGCTCGGGGAGTAAAATCCCGTGAAACCAATCATGTGGATGCTTCTTCCATCAACATAATCATCATCATCATCAGGATCATCATAGACAGGGTCGCAAAGTTCAATCTCAGAGATTTCACCAGAAGCATGGTGCACCACGATACTAGCATCTTCGTTGCGGGCATAGTCAATGATGGCACTCACAATGTCTGAGCCAGCTGGAACCATCAGAAGTACGGAATTGGAAAATTCCTCCGAAGGTGAAGGTGAAGGAAAAAAGAGGGGTGCACACACACTCATTGCAGGCATGCTTGATCAGTGATCACGGTGTCAACTGTGAATCTTTTCTGTCACTCTATCATACTAATTTATAGACAATTAAGTAAGTTCCAAAGCTTCAATCATGTGGGGTCCGCATCATTGGAACTTTTTTTTATAGGATATTTCACAATTTTTATGAAACTTTTTTTTTTAATAACTAAATCATTAAAGGGCTGTTTTCATACCAATTTTTTTTAACAATTTTTATATTGGAGTTTTAGATTTTTCACGGACGAATTAACTAATAATAAATTTTGCTTTAAATATGTTTTCAAATAATTGATTTTTGGTGTTTGAATTTTATTTGTATTTATATTTAGTCTCTACCATTACATTATTTTCATTAAATGATCTCTTAAATATATTTTGTATTTATCTTTTGGTCTTTGGATTTTTTTTTATCATAACCGTTGTATATTTCACATCTCACAGTGAAATTTAACTGAAATTAATATACTTTTTTTTAGAGAAATTAATATACTTATTAATTACTGAAATTAATATTAATTATTAATTTGTAATCATTTGTCATCTTATATTTTCAGCCTGTTTGTTTTTTCGTTTAAAACTCATCCAACGTACGTCCAATCGAAAATATGGATTTGAAACTTCTCACAGAATTAGGCTTTCAAACTTATATCACCTAGTCTAACGGGAAACAAACACATTTTATCTTCTTATAGGAAATGTTACGTAAAGGTGAATGGTGAAAATGTCGCGCATTCCGACGGCTACGTTTAATTGGAAATATTATATTTAATAATTTGTAAATAATTGACACCAAATAAATAAATATATATATATATATATATAATGTTAAAGAGACCGAGTGCAGTTACACCAACGACTTGTTGGTTAATATCACGCATTATGACAGTGATGTTTAAGCAAAAATATTATATCTAACCCTTTGTAATTAATTGAAACCACATACTTTATTTTAAGGTTAAACGTTAAATATGAAAATAACAAACAACAATATGTTACTTCTATCTATATGCGAATTTTTTTCAAACATGCACCGAGAACAAGACTGACAGCATACACATCGCACTAAAAACTACGCATAATGTAGTAACTACAAAATATAGCAGTCGAAAAAATCTTTGAGTAAACTGAGACACATGCACCATGGCCACAAAAACTCCCTCAGTTAAAACTCTACAAACTTGATGCAGAAAAAATAAGTTATACGATTAAATCCCATCGAAAATACATAGATAATTAAAAAGCATAAAAGTAACAATTAAGTCCATAGTAGTAGTATTATTCAAGGACAGACAAAAATAAAGTTGCAAATGAAACTTAGTAGCCGGGGTTGTTGTACGTTCACATTTGGATGCGACGATGCACCATCATCACCTTGTGGTACTCACGATAGAGGCCATGACATGCAGAGGTTCTGCACTAACAAGCTTGCCTCCAATAACGCCTCCAAAGAGTTTGGGAGGGTTTCCTCTCGTGAATTGAATTGCAAACGATGAATATGGATTGTTATTGTTGTTGTTGGTGTAAAAGCCAGTGAGAGAAATCATGTGAAACTTTCCCAAGAACCGCAAATCATTGGAGAGAGGGTTGCAAATGTTTACTTCACTGATGATGCATGAAGCATGGTGCACCGTGATGTCAACATCTCGTTCGCGACCGAAGTTGATTATGGCATTAACAATGTCAACGCCACCAGGAATAAACAGGACTATGGGTTTCACATCATTATTATTCTCCATGCTTCAGGGATATATATCTATCGATCGAGCAACAAGGTGTATTTTTATCTATATAGAGATGACAAGGGTCAGAATATATATGTTTGTTGAATGACATGGAGTAGTCATCTACTTATTGGAATTAAGAAACTAATTTCTTGAATGATTAAATCAGTAAAAGAATAATTACATAGCATTTTTTTAATTAACAGTTAATACAGTGATTATTTAGGGACAAATTTCATAATCATTTTTTTTAATAATCTAACGAGAGGATTCATGTAACTTTGAACGATTCAACTTCAAAACTTACTCTCAATTATTATACCTTTCAAAAATAATTAATTACATATTTTTTTTATAATTAATTAAACTACCAAATACAGGTAATTATTTTCTATTCTGCGCTTTTATTATTTTCCAAATAATGCAAAAACAATATCCATTCCATTCACTCCCTTATATTATATCTTTTCAATCATTATTTATTTCTTACTTGTTTTATTCCATTTAATTAATAAAAAATTTGAAAATAAAGTAATAATAAATTAGTAATAAATGAAGGGGACGAATTTTTCTTATACAAAATGTAAGCATAAAGACATATATTAAATTTTAATAGTTGATATAATTCAATTTAATAATTGTCTAGTCTGGCATAATATCCATACTTTAGGCATGAAATGGAAATTGGGATACTATCAAGTTCTGGAACCAACTATGGTTATGTACAAAGGATGAGAATTGTATCAATAATCCTCATACAGTTGAGTTAAACGATCTAAAAGTATTTGATTTTATTGACCAGGACACAAATGATTGGAATGTGGAGCTACTCAATGAGTTAGTTGGTGCAGAAGTTAGTAGCATCATATAGTAGCAACCCCTGCTAAATATGAATGATGAAGACCACACTATATAGGGCTATAACAACGACGAAATATATAGTGTGAGGAGTGTTTACCATAATATTATGGATAATCTTATTGATTCATTTCATCTTAGAGTCCAGGGAACTGGAATCTCATCTGGAAATTGTATCAATAATCCTCACACAGCTGAGCTAAACGATCTAAAAGTATTTGATTTCATTGACCACGACACAAAAGATTGGAATGTGGAGCTACTCAATGAGTTAGTTGGTGCAGAAGTTAGCAGCATCATACAGAAGCAACCCTTGCTAAATATGAATGATGAAGACCACACTATATAAGGCTATAACAACGACGAAATATACAATGTGAGGAGTGTTTATCATAATATTATGGATAATTTCATTGATTCATCTCATCTTAGAGTCCAGGGGAATTGGAATCTCATCTGGAAAATGAATGCGCCTCCAAAATTCAAACATTTCTTGTGGAGAGTTCTTAAAGGGTGGTTACCAACACAATAGAAACTCCTCTTTAAAGGAGTACCCTGTCAAACTCATTGTGTTTTTTGCTATGCAAAATCTGATTGGCATTTACTCTTTGACTACACAAAAGCAAGGCAAATTTGGATTGTAACCGGTTACTGGAACCAAATTGAAGCCAAATTGAACATTGCAGAAAGCACGTAACTCATTTTTGAGATATTGCAAGACCTTGACAATGAAGGGAGAAGAAAATTCACGGCTGCTCTTTAAACCATCTGGAAAACCAGGAACTAATCAGATGGTATGGAATGAACTAGACATCTCTCCAATAACATCAACGAACCTCACTAATCAATTCCTAACAGAATGGCTTCAAGCAAGGCAGAAACAAAACCAAATGCACATTTAGGAACGTGTAAGCCAGCACAGCACAACACGTGGTCTCCACTCACCCCCTACAGGTTACCTTAAATGCAATGTGGATGTTGCAGTATTCATGGACACAAACTCTTTTAGTGCAAGCATTTGTATCAGAGATGAATCAACAACATTCATAAAAGCAAAAACAATGATTCAGAGGAGCATCCCAAACCCGACCGTGACAAAATGTTGGGCTCTACTACAAACACTATCTCAGAACTTTGCTACAACAACGTTATCATAAAATCAAATTATAAGCTAGTAATCGACATTATATGACTTACTAACCAAATGTAGAGCCACACAATCACTTATTTCAAATTTTAAGGTGAGTTTTATCAAGAGACAAGTCAATCATGTTACTTACTCACTTGTGAGAGTATCAAAATCATTTGTTTGTATCCAAATTTTTTATGTAATTCCTTTATGTATTCAATCTTTAGTTATAAATGAATTACCATAACTTTAATTTCCTTAAAAAATATATATATATTTTAAAGAGTTGCGTATTCCGTGTTTGAAACACGTTCATTAAAATAAATATACATCAAACGTTCGCACCTCCTAAATTTAGTTTCTGCTTCATGTAAAATCGATTTTCATATTTGATTGATGGAGTTCTCATTTTTGCCCTTCACTTTTTTTCGTTGTCAATGAAACTAATCCAGGATAACTGCCTGAAAACCTTCATGGTTGTAATAGCCGTTCTACTCCTTTTCCTTGTGTTGCTTGAAAAGAGGAGAGGAAGAAGTTATTTTTAACTTTATTTTCATTTTCATCCGATTAACAAAAAAGTTGAGGCTGATTCATTTTCATAAATAATATGCGCACAACCATCCCATTATTTACTACTTATACCGCTACTTTTTAGTTTCTATTTCTTATTTAATATTATGTTTTAGTTCTACAAGTAATTTTTTTTGTAAAAAAAAAAGTTATACATTTAATTTTTTAATGAAAGTCTTTAACATATTAATATTGTTACAGATTCTATGAAAAACAAAACATTTACAAACAACTAATACCCATTTTAATAAATTAAAATGCAAAAGACATGCAAACAACTAATATCCATTTTCATAATTATACACTTAAAATCAATTTTAATGGCTAATTTTCAAATATCATTCAATGTCAAAAATTATTTTTTTAATACATGTATCCAAACAAACATTACATTATTTTAAAATCATATTCAGTTCAAATCAATTCTATAATATTATGCGCTAATCCAAACACACAATAAGGTAATAGTAAATTAGTAATAAATGTAGGAGATGGCCTTTTCTTATACAAAATGTAAGTATAAAGACTAAGACTAAATTTTAATTATTGATATAATTCAATTTACTATTAAAGAGGTGCATAATCCTGGTTTGAAACACTTCCATCCAAATAAATTCACGTCGATTTGAATCTTTGGATGAGAAAATTATACTGGATAACGTTAACTAGAATACGTGTAGGAGAAGAATTAACGCAATTTCAAACACATTAATACATTAATGATCTTGTTTGTCGAGTACGCAATGGTTTTCCTTCTTCACAGAAAAAATTTCAATTTCGCGAGAATATATAAGAAATTTCTTATCATATATTCAATATTCAAATAGTAATAAGTATTAATATGAGAAATTTCTTATCCAAGGCAAGCATATATAATTGGGCGAACATTGTCCCATCACTCTTGATAATCACAATAAATAGGTTTACTATATTGCAAAGCAAACCTTTGAAAAATGGTCCTAATTAAAAGGACAATATGTAACAATAAAGCAACCAATTCATAGTCAACATCAACAACTTCGTATGGACCAACACCTTTTGGCTTGCTTGATCTATAACAGAATTGAGGCGTATCATATTTTCGTCCTTAAGCAACACTAACCATTATTTATCTCTAACAAAAATAATGTACAATTTTTTGATTGATGATGTGCCTACGTTTGAATATGGTTACTGACCTAAACCTCACTAATTAGTAATTTTGCACTCAAATTTAGATGTAGCTACGTTGACAATTGTGACAGATATTTTGCAATCTTGATTGTGCAAAAAGCAATAACGAGAGACCAATGTGAACGTGGATATTGGATTCCACATATTAGATTTCCTTGTCTCCTTTGATTAAGTGCACTTCGTTCGTTCACTGTTTTTCACGATGCGCTCCATATTGTGTTGACAAAATTGGTGAATCTGCCCCCACCATCCACCACAATTACAATAATCAACAAAATTTGCCTCAGATTTCTTAGCATTTGATCATCACATTCACATTATTTTTTTAATGGATACCTTATATCACACTGAACAAGTATGATGAATCTAGTTTAAACTTAACCCTCAGTCCTCTGCTTTTTTCCAAAAAATATTGCTTTTACTCTGTATATATCTGACCAATCCTCTTTAGATTCTACAAGAGTTGTCATTTTTGTAGTACGTAAGCCTGCTTTAAAATGCACACTGATTTTAACGGTATAGTAAATTGAGAAAAACCTTGCCATGATTACACTGTAGAAAACTTATGCATGCTAATGAAGGAATTTTTTTTTTAGGTTACACATCCATGAGTTAAAACAATCAACAACACATCTAATTTAAGACATAAAGATTATTGTCATCACCTAAAGTGGAGGTCAAACAAACCAGGACTAACTAAAATCTTCAATAAATATCACTGATAAAATTGATGTACCTGAATCCTGATGTTATAATAATTGAATTCTCAGAATTTCATGTTTGCTTGCTATTTTCAGCACTGATTAGGATTAGAAGAATGCTCGACTGCCATAAAACACACGTGATCCATCCTTTTTCTTCTTATCAACAATTTCTAATTTGCTGCTGGTGTTGTCATCATGATTCCGAATCACATCACCATGACCATGATCCACTTTTTCAGGTTTGTCAAGGTCCATTGGGAGCTTCATTTTTGCCAAGGACTCAGTGAACTGCTGCATGCTCCTCATATACATGTCCACTATTTGTTTCTGCATAGCAGCTTCCTCAGCTTCTAAATTGATGTTCCCTAGTGGAGCTGAAAAAACTTGACCAAACTTTGCAGCTTCTGTGTTGTTGTTATTGGCCTTTTTGCTTTCCCTTTCTTTGCTTGAAAAGTTTGACTCTTTGTCATCTCTGGCCTCACCTTCTTCTTCTTTCTTGGAAGTTGGGGTATCTGGACCAGCAGCACCACAGTTTTGAGTACCTTCCACAGTGACAGAATTTGATGAGTCACCACCAGTGATCAACAAATGGTTCTTTTTCTCAACTGAGTCTGCTGAGTTTCTATCATCACTCAAGGTTGTGATAGTGGAGCCTAGGAAGCAAGAGTTCTGAACGCTGCTCTCATTTGGAGAAATGGACCCTACATGATTCTCATCTGGTGAACTCATAGTCATCTCATAATCATCAAGTTGAGGAGATGCACCAAGGTGGAGAAATGGCAGTGTCCCTCCAATGTTGGACCTTGAAGGAGCAGAAGCCAAATTGAAGTACTCGGACACCATTTGCTGATTCTCCTTCACCACACTGATGTCAGGAAACTCAATTCTAGCATACTCAACTGGGTCCAACATAACTTCTGATATCTTTCTATCAAGCAAAATCACTTCTGATGATATTGATGAGTTCTTTGCTGATTCAGGTATCAAATTCACTGCCAAAGAAGGGTCCAAAGACAGTGTTAGTTGGACAGTTCCAGCAGGAGAGTGGAAAAGATCAGTGGAGGAAAGGCTGTAATCTTCAGTCACCTTTCCTTTTCCAACAACTTGTGACATTGGGACCAAAGCAAACCCCAAAAGCTGGTCTTCCATGTGAATCCTTGCTCTACTAAACATCCAGACTTCACATTTCAGAACAGCATCTATTTGGGTGATCTTCAACCTCAAGTTTTCATTGAATGTTGGATTCTTGCCACCTCCATTGATGATTCTTGTAGAGAGAGTCTCATCAGGGTTGTAAGTAAGAGAGAACTTAGCATACACATCCTGGTTGTCATAGATGCATATGTTATGAATATTCCTGGCATGATGGACAAAGATATCAAGAATCCCTGAGAACTGATCAGCTTCTAATTCATCTGCTTGTGTCCTTGTGTTCAAATTTGGATTGTACCTGAAGCTTGTATTCTGAACACTCTGATTGAATGAATCCATTCCAAGTCGAACCCTTGTTATGCCTTGGAATTTTGCTTTGCAACCAGCCAGAAGGTTTCCAAAATTAGGAAACACAAGAGAAAAAGAGTTGGTGTTGATATTTGGATCATCAATGATCACCTTTTGGATACATAAAAGACCAAAACAAAAAGGTTGATTATAGAGCAAGCTACAAATCAGTGGAAAGTTGGAAAAATGAAAGTATGTAAACAATTAAACAGCACAAGAAAAGGGTTTTCTTTTTCTCACCTAGTAGAATGAATGGTAACATAAAGCTAGATAGCCTGGTTCTCTATGTATGTTGAGGGTGAGTATCTTGTAGTTGAAGACATTAGTCAAATCAATCCATGAATTCAGGAACAAGCATGGAAAAAGAAAAAGAGAGAGAGACTTGGAGTTCAAAGAAGTGGCTTAATTGCTTAATGGAATGGAAGTGGGGGTAGTAGGTGAAAAATGAAAGGATGAAGCATGGAAATGAACAGAGAAGAGTATTATGATGTACATGTTTGTTTGGATGCCACTTTTATTTTACTTTGCTTTGCTTGAAAATGCAGCTTCCATATATATTTGTAGTTGTAGTGCATAACTTGCTCCACTGATGACACTAATGCTATTGGAGGACCCACTTGCCACCATCTTCATTATCACTCTCCCCGCTCTTCAATTCATGCTACCCTCAGCTTCCAGACAACATAAATTGCCCTGTCTCTCAAGGCCTTAAAGCCAAATTGTCCTACCAGTACAGCAGTACTGGTAATGGTGGATATGTAATCATGTCTTTCTATATTCTATAGTTTGGAACATAAATAATTCATCTCCTTCAGGTCAAATCATGGAAATATTGAATTACCAAGATAACAAAATCTTGGTTTTAGACTAGTTGAACATTCTAATTAAGTGATTTCGTATATACATATTTAAATATCAAAATGGAAGTAGTTTAGCTAATAAGAAATGAACTATTTTGTTTGATCAAATCTCAGATACCAGTAATTGATCTCCTTAAAAAGTTGTCATGTCCTAACTTTGATAAGGAAGGTTTCTCCATTATAAAGGAAAGTGAGCAAGACAACGAGTTGTTGGAAAATGCATTCCACTTTGTTGTTAATTTGAATGATTAAGCAAAAAGTGTTGGATTGATGATCAAGTCCGCAACATGTGGTATATATGTGCAATGGGGGTAACATCAGAAATCATAACCTTTGATTGCTAATTTGACTGTTTCTAAATTTTCCCTTCACGGAGCCATTACTTAATTGATAATAGCTAGCTACCCTTCTTACCACATCACAATTCACATGCATTATGCATATATATACACTACAAGCTCAAAAAGAAAAACAAGAATTAGTGGGAAAAAACTTCACATCACTGTCAAATTGCTCACACAAACCATGCATGCATAGCATGATAAGACGTGATGATATAGACTTTCCCCATATATATAATTTATTAATTAATTGTGTATCTTCTTCGTAGTGGATCACAACTGTTATCATTTTATTCCTTCCTAACTAAGTTGTGAGAATGTGAGTTATAAGCCACAACCTAACAACATCCCCTATTAGACTTTTGGTCCTCACTCCTCACTCCTCAGTGCCCAACCAAAATTGCAATCTACTTCTTTTGCCAATAATTTGCAAGAATTTAGTTATTCTTACTCTTTTTTTTATGTACAGCTTTCATTTCCATAAATTGTGAGAAGAATGTCATAAAAAAGTACTATAATATATTTTGACTTTATTGCTGATTTTAGTTGAAAATAAATTAAAGCTACCTTGTAAAGTGAACATGAGGTAAAAAAAAAAAAAGTATTTTGGATGCTTCAATATCACAATGATAAAATAAAGAATTGAAAAAACTTATGACTGTTATGGGAACATTTTTCTATTTTTTTTTATTTTTGAGAGGGGAACATTTTTTCATAGCTCTCGGAAGAATGCCAAAGTTTCCTTAAAACTTATATTCTTTAATGTTATCAGATAACCAATGCCTACAATATAGTCCATCCAGTGTGGAAGATACAAAAAAAAAATTCTTTGGGTGGGGCAAAAAATATTTGAATGATTACATAGTTTTTGTTCTCTTTTTATTATTACACCCAAAGCTTTAAAACAAATTATTTAATGTGGGTAATATATAATTTTTTATGGAGGCAAAAACTTTTTTATAACAGGGGCAATTGCCTCCATAACCCTTGGCCTGCGCATCTGCCACTGAGTCCATTGAATAACATGTTTATTCCATGTAGGATATTATATATTTATTATTTTTTGTTTGGTGAAAATATATTTATTATATTTAATAAATGTAATATGTATTTCAATATAGTTATCAAATAGTCTTTCCCTCGAAAAAAGTTATCAGATAGTCAACTTCACCTAATAATATATTAAATATGATATTTATTATATTTATTATATCAAATATAATTATTATATTTAATAAATATAATATACATTCTATTATATTAATACATTTAGTTTTTATTAATATTTATTACAATAATAAATGCATATGTATATATATAATAAATATAGTATTTAATGTTATTCAGTAGTCAACTTTACCTATAACATATTAATTAATATAAAATTTATTGCATATATTTAATATAAATAAATAAGATAAGTATTTTAATATTAAAAATAATTAATTAATTATGAGAGAGAGATGATTAAATTTAAATTGTATAATTATACATAGATAACTAATATTTATTGTCATGTGACTTTTTTAGTAGACATATTATTTGAATCTTAACCTTTCATTTACTGTTATTCAAATTATATTTAATCTTCTTACCCATAGGATGCTTTCACTTATCAAATATGCCATATCTTTATGTAATTTTTCTAAAAGATTAAAAAGTTTTCACAGAAAATGCATAAGATAATTTTTATTTATGAAATTATTCTTACTTTTTTTTAATATAAGTCCTTTTAAAAAATTTATTATCAAACTTTATTGAAAAAGACTAAAATCCCTTATATTCTACCATAATTTAATTACTATCTATAGTCTGAAATCTTTTACTAATATTTTTCCATCACATTTCTTAATAAGACAATTTTTCATTACATCCCAATTATTTTTAATTTTAAACTTCTCTTCACATTTGGATCTATTCCTAAACAATCAAATTCAAATGTTATGTTTCATTTTTATTTTTTTTTATAATCAAACACTATGTTACCAACGCATCTTGTATTCACACAACACAACTACAAAACCAACAGAAAAAATCAAGCCAGATATGACCACTTATTGGGCTAGACTCATCCACCCACTAAAACTCATTGTTAGGGTCCATCTGTTTTGTTTTTTTTTCTGAATGGGTCCTGTCCCCCTTTTTGCCATAAGAGCTATCTATACCCAAACTCATAGTTACATTAATTTAGTTCTTAGAAATACTATTAATGTTGCCTTTATATATATATTTGTTTAAAAAAATTGTCATCATAGTTTACTACTGATATACTTAGTAGTAATAAACATTTTTAATACTCTAAAGATTAGTATGACATGCCAGTTTGGCCTACTAGCTAGCAAAGAATTTAGGATTTTGCATGACATGATCACTATCACACTAAAGCAACTTTTAATGGTGTACAATTAATTAAGAAGTCAATCAGTAAACTAACATGACCAAAAGAAACTTTTAGAATGATTATAATCAAAGCATGGAATTTGATTTAAAAGTGTGTGAGAGTAGCTAGCACTTATTGGTGCACATTCCCACCAAAAGTTAATTTTGATGCTCAAAGATTAATTTATAAACTAATTCAAGATATTCCAACAAGGACCCTCCATTGAAAGCTCTATGCAATATCTTGTTATTATATTATAAAAAAGCTTTCATAAAACCAACCATTTAAATAATATTCGATATACAAATAATAACGTTCATATATAATGTCAGTATAAATAATTATTACTTGATCCATTTAACATAAGTAATTAACACTTTTTTCTAATTATTTCACATTTTTTTCATTTTGATGGAAAAAATATTAATTAAAGTAAATATAAATCCATTCATTACTTGGATACCTTCGATAGTCTCAATCATGTGACAAAACCCAGTGATCTCTAATCTATCATTCTACTTTTTCCTATAAAAATTTTTGTTTAAGTATGCTTATATTTTTCCTATCCACCACTTTCTTTAACAACTAATTATTGGATATGTTGACACGACAAATCCATGCATCTAACTTTTCTATTTTTGTTTTAAATAATATTTTTATATAAAAAAGAAAAATTATAGGTCATGTTTATATAAATTGTTCACGTGAAAGTGAGTTTGTCTCCGACTAACAATATTGGAAAGCCTTACACTTACACCTCTCTTATTTGTTCTAGTTCTTTCCCTTTCGTACGAAAAATTGCATTGAGAATTGAGATGCCACCACACAACATGAACAATTAACGTTGGTCTTGGCATAGTGTGATCGACAGGACTATACCTATTACCTATACCTAGTGTTTAGGTGTCAATTATATTTTATGCAGTGCAGGTTTTTATTGTCCTTTCTACCATATATTGAGTCGGTGCTCATATACCCATGTGTAATAGAACCTCGCCATTTTCAGCATATTTTGCATTGGAATTCATAGACTTTTCAATTTTATGTTTTCAAACCATAATCATCATGACCGCAGGAAACTTTTGCTTAGGAAATCAAAGAAATTTTGTTCATAATGGAATCAGGTCAAGAAAATCTGATCAGAAATCCAAAACCGTTGCAGACTTTAGAATTTACATGCCTGTCTAAATAAAAATTGCATTATACTACATGGAACAATCATATTTGGACACCCTAGGTACCCCATTTATCAGTTTTAATTTTAATTTTTTTTTATCATAGTATCTTGTTATTTATTATGTCTATATTTTTCTTTAATTTAAAAGATATGCACAAATGGTTTTTGTTATATGCCTGTAGATACCAAATAAAATAAAATTAATATCATATTTATCTGTTTCTAATCAATCTTTTTTTTTAATATTTAAATTTATGTTACTTTTAAAATATCAGTATCAACCAATACAACCGAAATCAGAAATCTGACCTTGACCTACTGAACAAAATCAAAAGCTAGACGGTAATGCATAAGACAGACAATGTTTAATTTGCAGAGCATACACAAATACCATTCCCCTACCATTTACAAGTTGCAACACTCATTTATATACACTATTTTTTTCTTATGATTTTTAAACACTGAGAATAAAAATAAATTTATAACATGTGATCATGGATTAATCATAAACAATTTCATTCAAATATAACATCGTTAGTGTATTTTAATCTACACTCTTCATAAAAAGAGTAAAATCATGTAAGACACATGATTATTAAACATTGAACCAAATTGGCATGACCCAAAATATAATCCATATTTATCCTTAAAATTACTTCAATGTTCAAAGTTCCTTCAAGCCATATCAAGTTAGTGGAACGAGAAAAGAACACCCCTAATTCATAGGTTTTAAGTATAAATATTTTACACCACAAACAATTAAAAATCATCATCATTCATATAGCTTTTAAACGAAAAGAAAACAAAATAAAATCATTGAACTTATCTTTAAACTTATGAACAATTAAATAAAATTTCACCAATGAGACAATTTATACATACACTTTAACTTTGAAAAAAAAAAGAACTTTTAATAATAATAGATATTATTAAGATTTCAAAGTTTAAGATAAATTAAAATTGAGATTAGAGATGAAAATATATAAAAAAAAAAAAAAAACTTATAAATAAAAGAATGTTCATTAGCCGACAACCCGACATATCTACCGTATCAATAAATTAGTAAATCAAATCAACGTATAATAACTGAAATGATCCATTGATCGCCCAAATAATTCATAAAATTAAATTTAAAATAAAAATGCCTGAAAGAATTAAAGAACACACAAATGAAAAAAAAAATTATACATTCATAAAAAAGAAAATTATACAGTACACATTCAATCACTTTAAAATACAACACGTGCACTAACATAGAAATGACACTTTTCCTTAAAAAAAAACCATACATAATGTAGAATATAACCTAAGGAAGTGGAGAAAACCAACTAAGTATATGAACAAATTACTGAAATCACGTTACACGAACTCCTGCGAATCATCTTACAATTATACAAGCCAAATTCAGACTATGGCAGAGTAATTTATAAGACATTATGAATCACAATCACAATACTACAAATAAAAGCAACAAAATTTTGGCACTACAAAGAGCATGTCAAGTAGCTTAACTGACAGCACAAATAGGGCAAAACATGAAAAACCAGTATACAAAATGCACATTCTTATGTGGAGACTGAAGAAAAGAAAATTCACAAAACAAAACACAACCATGTGGTTATTTTTATAATATAAAAAAAAGTCTCAAGAACATGACAAAATGAGGACATGATAATTGATCATGTCAACTAGCAACAAAGCAAAGGAAAGGAAAGGGGACACAACAAAATTGTTCACAGAAGAACATGACTTAGGCAGACGTATAAAACTCGGGCGTACTTAATTGTGAGCAATTCAAGAGTAATGTGTACCCACCAATGCAGACATGTACCTTAATGTACCAACATAATTACAACCATGTGAAGCTATGATAGTTTCCTAACAGAAAACCCAAAGATAAAGGGAGGCCCCCCAAGCAAAGAGAGAAAACTTGTTACCCAATCATTCACAATGGAGAACAAAACAAATGATAGTTGCTAAAGGTTCTCTCATGTCACATATTCATATTTACACATACTCCCAAATCCCAGAAAACCGAAACAAATTGACGGCAAAAAAAAGTTTAACCACCAACCGATATAACACACAACTACATGTCTGCTCTAGGGCACAAGTTGTTCAAACACAACCCTTATATGGAATTAACTAGAGACAGGGTAATTCATTCTACATAAGTGGAAAAGTAAAGTAAATTATTACTTTTTCATTCACATGATAATAGGAAGTATTGGACAGAACAGCATTATGATTCAAGAAATCAAACACAACATCCGTACAAAAATGTGATTGCATTCTCCATTAGTCACTAATGAACTATCATGACATACCACAACACAAGCAATCTTATGCTTCATGGACCTTTCAGGAGGTAGAGAATATAACACAGCAAACACAAGACAAGCAAAAAATATATATTTATATATATAAATTGTATTGCAATCCACATGACATAATCGTCCTATATACCATACAATAAAATATATATATATATATATATATTCAGACAACTAAAAGGGGGCAGCATGTGCAGGAAAAGATAATCTAAATATGCAATGAATAGAGACAATCATTCATTTGTTTATCAATGGTCGGAAATGGTATCTAAGAATCTAGCCAAAAAAATAAGTGACACAAATCTGCAGCTTCTCCGGCAATAAAGTATATAAAAGCTGAGAATGCAACCCCGACATCAACTTATCCTAATTAGAAGAAATAACATTCAAGGCAACTTCTAGGACATCAACATGCTGTAATATTATAATATTACAGAAACTACTATTAAAATCATTGAATTTAAAATTGAAAGAAATGGTATATTTTCAATCTAAATGGGTCTAAATTGCAAATGAAATAAATGAGACACCAACTTAAAGGGAAACCATTAAGCTGCACATATTGGTAGTTGAAGTTCAGCACCACAGTGCACCAAAATCGAGCAACAGAAGTTAATTAAACGGCTTTAATTTTGGCTAGACACACTGGAAAACCGAAAGTTATAGTTAGAAGATGAAAGGTTCGGTAATTGTTATTGCCTGAACTCTCCATATTCCAAACAAAGAACAAAAGGATATAGGAGTACATTAAGTCTTCATGAATGCAGAAACTTTGCAGGTTTATCACGCATCAGAGATGACCAATAAACTAGGATGAAAAGGACAGACATACAATGATGTTGACGTTACAACAACTTCTATTGCTCTAAAGTCTAAAGCAACAGCTACTTGTAAAATCAACATTAAATTATTCTACAATATTTAAAACCAGCCGAGCTATTACTTACAAAGTGGCAATTTAATAGTAGCATATAATACTTGGAAAATTAAATAGTGTATTATGTCTATTCAGAAAAATGGAAGCATTCCAAAATAATTAACGAGTAAATCATGCAGAAATATACATCTGGCACGCAAAGAACTGAACGCACATCAATAACAATTATCATAAGATATTACTAAAATATATATGAACTCATCTTTATCATATTCATATGCTTTACACTGTTGTGGGCATATATAGTACTGAAGATTTCACCTTTGGCAAATTTAAATATAAAATAATGAAAATATATATAAAAAAAAGGCATTTGTTTCAAAAGAGAAGTAGTTGATATAACTGTTGCAAGCTTGCAATGAATAATAATGTAAACTGACATTAAAATTTAAAATAGTGAAGCAAGTAAAATAAGTTTTCTTTATCCACCTTTGCTTTCCATTTTGAGTTAATTCAGTACATAAGAAACTATTTGTTTAACAGTTAGAGATAGTGAGGCATCCTTGTCACTTAATGATGAATGATCTCATGCAATGACAAGGGCCAAATTGGGGCGAGAAAGAATAGAACTAAAACCAAGTTGAAAAATGGCAGAAAGAAAGAAAGAAAGAGTGACATATGCAATAAAGATACAAAAGCCTAGATGAAAATTATAGATTTTTAGACCACAACGTACGTCAGCCTCTCCCAAGTCCATCTACTAATATCTTGCACTTGGAAAGAGAGACAGTTGAATTCATTGGATATTACCATATGATGATGAACCCCCTAGTAACCCTCCACCTGCATAAACATCATTAGGATCCATCATTGGAGATGAAGACGAAACCCCATTTCTTCCACTTCCATTTCCACCACCCAAATGCAACTCAGATAGGTTAGGATACACATCCCTATTCTCCACCCCTTGATCATAGAGAAACCCTTTGAACACGTGGCCACCAATCTTTACCACAGCCTGATATGCATACTCATCTTCCCCATCCTCCACCGCCGTCACTTTAACACACTTGAAAACCGCTGGTGCACGTACTTGCCCAGGTAATGATTCTTTGAAACCCGCATCTGCACACAATTCAACCAACCCAGAAGAAGTTAATGCATGAGTAAATGTTAATGTGCATTCATGCAAGCCTTATCATGAAAGAGCATTAATTATTAACATTGATATTAATATGAAAGGAAAGCACAAACCTTGATGGCTAGAGCTGGTGTCAAAGCTTCTAGGAGGGGTGGTGTTGGAAGTGGATGTGTGAGAAGTAGTTGTAGTTTGTGAAGCGATGAGCCTTGGTTTTTTAGTACCGGAAGTGGAGCCACTGGAGCCAGCAACCGCGGTGGTTGGCGCCGTCATGAGCTGGCGCTCTCTCCGGCGTGCGGCGGGAACCCAAGTACTCTTAACATGGGTAGGGCAATCAAAACCTCGGCTTTTGCAACAAGTTCTGCACCTCCTATTTGTACAATCTTTCTTTGCCTGGTTTCCACAATCTTGGCACGTTGCTGTTCCACCGCTACTAGTCCCCGAAGCAGTTACCCCGCCACTGTTCTGAACCATATTCCCCGAACTAGTGTTACTATGGTCGAGAACACCTTGCTGCTTCTTCATGTAGTGGCTTTGATGCTGATGAGGTTGTTGGTCTTGCCAAAACTGAATTCCCCCGCCACGTGTCCTATTTCCGAGGATGTTGTCGGATTCGAGACACGGCGTGGCTGCGAGGAGGGGGATGACTCCAACGCCGAGTGCAGTGGCGGGGTTGAGGGAATCCGCCATGACGGCGGGGTCATGTGGCGGAGGTTGGTGGTGGTGGTGGTGGAAGGAGGAGGCTGGCGCCACCACGAACATACCCATCTCGGGATAATTGATTGACCTAGTAGCGGTGGACCACATTCCGGGGGCGGGTCCGGTGGTGGCGGAAGCGGGAGCCGCATTGAAGCCGAGAGAGAGGTCGTCGACGGGGAGAGCGCGGCCACTAGCACCACCAGAGGAGGATGTTGTGGCTGCCCAGTCGGCGAAGGCACCAGAATCTGAAGGTAACCTCCTTGTAGTAGCCACAACTGAAAGTGCTTTGATTCCTTCTCAAATCAAGGGACAATATATAGTGTTTTTACTTCTTCTGTTAAATAAGATAAAAATAAAAGGACAGAATTAAGTAACTGTAGTAGAACTATAGAAGCATAGATCTTGTTCTTCTATAGTATAATATTTGTAGAATGAGATGAGGGGTGTATCTAATGTGGGTGTTATTCTTCTTGGGTGTGGGGTCTTGTGGCAGGGAAAGAGAAAGAGAAGTGTTCTCTCTTCTCTTTTGATGATGGATGGAGTTTGAGGTGAGATCTTGTTAGGGTGGGGGAGTTGAGTGGAGTGAAGAGTGGACTTAGATTTTTCTCTCTCTATGAAAACGAACAACTTCTCTGCTTCTTCTGTTTCTGCTTCTTCTGCTGCTGCTATTGTGGCTACTACTACTGTCACTTTGGCTTTTTTTCACAGGGAGAAAAAGTTTCAAAGAGAGAGAGAGAAAGAAAGAAGGAAAATCAGTTTCTGAAGGGTCCAGCAGAGTGCAGAGTGAGCAGTGAATGATCAAGAAAATGCAATAACGACTTCTTACTTACTTACTCACTGTGTCTCTCTTTCTGTCTATCTATCTATATTTTTTCTTTTCTTTTCTTTCTCTGCTATTGTTATTGTTGTTGCCGACCTTCAATTCTGATCTCTCTTCAATATCCTTCCTTCACAAACCTTAGTAGTAGTTTGTGTAATTTCTTCTTCTTCGATCCTCTAAGCTTCCATTAATTTCCTTCCTTTCTTTTTTCTAGGCTCTCTCACTTTGGCTTCCTATGGAAAGTGAAATTCTGAAATGGGGTTCTTCTTCTTACTTTCTTTCGCTCTTTCCCCCACACACACACACTTCTCTCTCTCCAATTATCGGGCTCTGATAATAAGTAGTAGAAAGAGAGAGAGAAGAAGAAGAAGAGAGCATAAAGACTTTTGTTCTCTAGTTTTTGTAATTTTATGGACCCTCTATGAAACTCACATGACGCCACTCATTACTTGTGGGCTCGGCGCGTGAGAAACACTCCCCGCGCGTAGTGCAATTTCTCACCCCAGAAAACCTACACCACTTACGTCTCAATCCCACACGGAACGGCGCGTGCACGCAACTACGCTCTGTGGCACGCATGTAATTTGGGCGTTGTTTATTTATGAGAATAAAATTAAACCATGTTGTTGAGTAGCACTCAGCTATATACTGTAGTCTATAATCTAAGGTGTCATCCATATCAACCCCATATCTATGAATTCTTTCCTTTAGATCGGCTTTGTCAGATACCAATTTAATTATTTTGTGATTTTTTGTCGCAATTTATGTGCATATATATGCTCACATCACAGTTAATCGAACTTAATTAAGCTTTTGATTATTCATTAGGTATTATCGTTTTTCATGAGATCGATGGCAAAATATTTCAGTCAGATTTTCCAAAAATACACGTACACCGGCTCTTCTCTCTGTATCCAACCATTTTTATTAATACACTTTTCCCTTGTATCAATTAATATTTAACTAAATAAAAATAACCATAGTTTTAAATAACTTGGCGTTATGACTTTATAACAAAATAGTGCGGATGGTTTTGGTGTGGGTTGTTGTGTACCTCACATTATTGTAACTAGACAATAGCTTGTAGTAGCTGGAGTTTGGCACTTCTTAAGTCTGGGGTTTAGCCTTCTTTTTCTTTTTTTGACAGAAGGGGTTTAGACTTCTTATGTAGCTAGCTTGTGTGGAAGCTAACACTTTATTGAATTCAAGCTTTATGCTTCTCTTCGTACTGAAATGACAAAAAGAAATTGAGGTTTTCACTCCAAGATTAATAGATTAATATCAAGAAATAATAAGATTACACGGTACATGTTTAGGATACCATTTGTAACTTTCTACAAATACATTCGAGAGTCAAAAATAAGAGTTTCTTCTCTAAAAGTACTTTAGAGTTTAGACTTCACCGGTAATAATCCAAATATGTAAACATATATAATATTTGGTTAAAAAAAATATGTTTCAAGCTATCTTCATACTTCTTTAATGTAAAATTCATTTCATGGTAAAAAAAAAAGTATTATATATATTTGATAGTATAAAACAAGTTTTGAGCAACAATTCATCCTTTTTATACTTTTCTGAAAGTGTTATATAGATTTTTTTGTATGCAAGTTTAATTTTTAATGATCTATCTATTAAACAAAATACTAGACTAGAACATATCGGAATCTTATTTCTTCTTCTTGCATGGGAGGAAATAGAATGTTTCGGTTACTTTAAGTAAAGTCATCACATTTGTGGTGGTATATGACAGTTTTGCAACAGACAGCTTGGGAAGCTTTTGTTAAATATTTTTGCTAGTTTGGTTTTTCTCTTAATCATAAGCAGTTCCGAAGTTGTCTTTTTACAGACCTTTCATAGAAGACACAAAAATAATAATTATATTTATATTTACAAAAATGGAAAGATGAGGTACAAAACTAGAGCAGTGAAAATTCCTCTGATTGAAATAAAATGCATCTTTCAAATTTGAAAACGCTTTCATCTCACGTAGACAAAAAGAATATATATCTCATGAGTTACGATGCAATTCGATCAGAATTCAGATGAGACTTGAGAGGACAAAACAATGTTAATAATTTTTCTTAACATAGTCAGATTCATGAAATAATACGAAACACAAACTGATCATCAGATGTAAATTCAGACTGGACAACACAATAGTTGGGCAGAACCGGGTTTTATGAATTGGATAAATAAATCAATCCAACCCAATTCTGTATGAGTTGTGATTAGAAGTGTATTAACTAATTTTACAGTCATTTTTTTTTATAATTATTAAAATTTATGGACATTGTCAAATAATCTTACATAATCAATTAATTACAAATTATATTCAAAATAAATTTTTAAGTTAATTATTGAAAAAGTTAACAAGATGATTATACATGATAATCTCTTACTGATTCAAGATGTGATAAAAAAATTCATTACGTTTGTTAAAAATAATTCAACAATCAAAATATATAGTTTTAGTTGATGTTGAAGGATATTTGAGTTATAATATTCCTGTATTTTACAGTATATCTTGTGTCTATTTTATGAAATATGTTTCAGGTTAATTCTTAATAACGTTAATTAGTTAGCTTTATGTTGATACTGGTGTTATTTTTCTTCTGGTTTGTTAAGCCACAAAAAAAAAAAAAAAACGATAGTGTGTACGTTGTGCTGTTAATCAAGCAAAGTATCTGATCCATATTAACTAGTTTTAAAGCGCGGCTATTCAAAAACAGACTTTTCTTGTGGTTCATAGCACCCTTTGTACCTCAACTATATATGTCTTTATATATATAATATTAATATTAATGCTATTCACATGTACATATTATATAGTATTATATATTGGGGTTGGCATGGGTACTGGTAAGTGGTAAGATAAGAATCGTGGAACGTACGTATTGGACACAAAAGCTTCTCCTTTTTCCCTTTGTATATGGGATTTTACGGTCATGAAATGAATGTGCTTTGCTGCTTTACATTTGATATAGCTGTTTTGTGATAGTTTCTTACACACAACACAAATAAAGTTATGTAGGAACCTCATATCTCTTTGGCCACCCACTCTGAATGCTAGCTAGCTACACTAATTTTTGTAACTTGAAAATTCAGAGGAAAATATCTCAGCCAACGGTAATTAATTAGTTAGTGAGTGAGTGAAGACAAAGAAACAAGATTCTATAGCATCAGCGAATCCACAGCATGAAAACAGGAGCAGATCCAGTGACAGGTTCATTGTTGGGATTAATTAGATATATATTGGTATGGCCTGTGACTGCACTATGCACGTGTTGTAGATGATCAATTCATCAGACTCAGCGTGCCAATTCAAACAGATGGTTTGGTTTTATATATATATATATATACATGGAAGCTATAACTATTCGAATTTTATGATAATAAGCTACTCAATTTTATAGAACTTCTTTTAAAATTATACATAAATGTGAATACTTGTTTTAAAATTAGAACTTGAAATTAAATTACTTCTTGCCCAGTTGCCCCCAAAGAAAAAGTTCTTCGAGTGTGTTGGCGCGTGCAAGATGCATGGTGGTTGTGATGAGCAATCGGCCATAAACTTTTACACGAGAAAAACAAGAAAGAAACACGAAACCAAAAAATAAAAATCGGAACATGAAAAAGTTTTCCTTGTTTGCCTTTTGTGATAAGCTCGTGTCTTAGGGTCACTCCCTGGTCGACTAATTAGCTGGGTAACTTTTGGCTAATACAAGATGATTAAGACTACTAGAGTGGCCCAAAGATGAAAAGCAATATATAGAAGCATTGTTATACAAGGCACTTCAAAGAAAGAATATTAACATGGTGCGATACAATTGATAATTGATAGTCATTAGAGTTCAAATTAAATTATTGTTTAAAAAATATCTGTTAAAAGATATTAATTCCTTTAAAAAAAACAGTATTTGAAAAGATTAGGCATAAATTTTGGATCGAGAAATAACATAGGTCACCCAAAATAAAAAAAAATAAAAAAAAAAAGTGAAAGAGAGAAAGCAAAGTTATAGTAAATGGCTCTTGATGTTATCTTTCGGCAGCTTCTTCTCTCTTTGTTGGCCCCACGAGTTTAATTTCCTCTTCAGTCTTCACATCACTCACTTCTCTCAAGGTTCATTTAATTCATTCTCTCTCTCTTTATCTCTTTATCTGTTCTTAAAGACACATCTTGATCTTGCAACTTGTAAGTAAGCGTGTGTGTGAAAGTACCATCTTTTTTTCAAAGCATTCTAAATTCACTCTCTCTCTCTCTCTCTCTCTCATACAAACTACAAAGTGTGTTAATGATGCACTCGAAAAGCAATCACTCCTCTCCCCGTCTTTTCCACTGTCTAAGTGACTGTGCTTAAAGCCAGCGTTGTTCTTGTGTTGGCCTTAAAGTCTTTAATTAGTAATATTTATGTTGCCCTTCTTTGCAAATTATTATTGCTCTGACGCACAAAACCAGCTTCTGCTTCTTTCTCTCATCGCTTCTTCGCATTACCCATCAGATTATCACGCATCTCTTTTCTTTTCGCATCAAAACCAAAACATTTATTATCTAGAAACAAAAAAAGAAGTTTAGTAGCTGGTATTTTTGGTAATATTTAATTTACTACATAGTACAAACCATATAAATACATTATTATAATTTGATGCTCTAAAATTATATATTTGATATTTTGAGAAGCATGGATGCCATTGCTGACTAGTGGATTTCATGATGCTACATAATATGATCAAATGGAGAAGCTAGCGTTTTGTTTTTGGTTTTAATCAGAAAGGGCAAAAGTGCACCATATTATAATCGTGAATGTATTACTACTACTTGAGTAGCTTAGCTTTAATTTCCACCGACCAAAATTCTTTTGGGTACATACATGCATGATCACCCACTTAACTCATCCAAAATTAAAAAGGCAAAAGCATTACCACCAACAACACACAAGCTGTTTTCCCATCCATCCATGCATGCTGATATCTATAATTCACTCTATGGGCTCTTTATGGTTTCTACAAATTTAAACACGCACGTTCTGGAACTACGCTTTTGTTTTCTAAATTAAAAATTTGCAAACGGCAATGAGAATTTAAAACCATTACTATAATTTATAAGGATATAAATTAATTTCGAACTCTTACTCTTTCAATACTCCATCAAATTTGTTTATAATCAATAGGTAAACTCAAGTTCTTTGGGTTGTATATCGGGTTTTGGTGTTGAAACCTATTAATCCAATCCAACTCAATCGATTAGCGTAACACAGTATTTTTTATTTATTTACTATTATAACCTATTAAACATGATTGCACAAGCAAATATATTAGTTTATCCTCCTATCCAGGGTTCTTTATTTTATAACAAATCAAAATGTGCAGCGTCGACGTGGTTGCATATATATGAAGATTTATGTTTATAGCATAACTATTTTAAAAAAATAAAATCAAAATGCATAAACAATGTAACCGTTAAAAGGTTATACCAAAATGTCATTTGAAAAACGTAAGAAAAAATTATTAGATCGAATTGCTTTATATATATTAGATCTTTTAAGAAGATGGAAGTGATTGAAAGATTTTTTTTTTTAATTCAATTCATAAAATATAATACTAGTTCTTATCCCACTTGGTGTATTTTTTTAAAAATAAATTAAAATAGTTGAAACTGTGGAGAATTTTCCTTGGAGGACTCAAATTCCTTTTTAACGACCCAGAAATAAGCTTTCTTTTATGAGTCGTTGGCTGTTGCATGGTTCCACACAGGGTAGTAGCCTGTAGCACACCAAACCAAGTAACTATATATCATTATTAGACCCGCAACGAAACCAAACACTCCCAAAAATAAAATACTCACTAATTTCAAAATAGTTTTTTAACAGATAAAAAAATAATAAATGAATGAGATCGAATGAAAAATTTATAAAATTAACTTTATAATCATTAATATACTATATGTTAACTTTATAAAAAAAAAAAAAGGATCAATATTAGGTGTTTCTCACATGACCCAACTTCATATTGATGGAGAGAACTACTGTTTCAAAGTCTCAGGTATTTTTATCCCAATGCCAAGTACTAAGTCAGAATAAATTAATAGCAATATCGAGTACCATAGGAATTTCTCAAGCTATGCCACAAGTGGTTAAGAGTTCAGAATGAACTCTCACATTCTCTATGTTCACTAGTGGTATAGATTTGATTTTTCTTGACATCATTTTTTTCTGCTTAATTAGTGGACAATTTTTCTTTGAAAAGTCCCTTAATATTTAAAGACTAAGCTAGTTGAATACTTATAAGATATAATAACAAGGTAATTTTTCTACTTTACTATTTTTATTATAAAAAAGAAGTTGGGTTAATTATGAATCTTGAAGCTTTGTAGGCCCTCGAAAATCTGAAAAGATTTAACAGCATAGACACGTCCAATTTATATCTTCATCTATAATTCTTAGATGTGCAAGTAATTCTTTCAAATATCTGGGGTAGGGTTGATAACATGTATTGAATTCCAATGTAAGTACAAGTTTATTTCATGATCTGTGTTTTCTTCTTCTCTTCGGTTATTAGTTATTTATTAGTTTAGGGTTTTCATTGCCGTTGAGAAACTGAATGTAAATTAGAATTAGGAATAAGTATCGTAATAAATGTCATGTTTAAAAAAAAAAAAAGAATGTCATAATTGAGTTTATAAATTATAATCTAATTTTGATTATTCTGAATTTGGAAAGAGAGAAAGGTAGGGTGGGGGCAAGGATAAGGAAGACAGCTAGGTAGCGATGCGAAGTGAAGGGATGAAGGTGAGTCACGTCAAACGTAAAGTCCAAAAATGTCAACAAAAGTCGCATCAGCGTCCAATCCCCTTACGCACCGTTGACCCCTAAACAGTGTAGCAGAAATTATGGATGAATAAAAGCACCAATCCACTCGGCATTGGAAATAATTAAGAAAAAAAATGCAGAATCTGGGATTTTGTCCTAACATATTGTTGGAGAGTGTGGGCTCAGTGCTGAAACAGAAACATAAATTCCTTTACCTATGCAATGCAAGACAGCCTGCCAAAATGTCCATCATTGTTGAGCCGTATCAGACCCACCCCGGCCCTTCTTCAATACATACTCAATAATTTTGTCTCTCTATCTGCACATTCTTCCCAATTTATGAATTTTGATTAATACAAAAGTGCGTCGTAACTCGTAAGTAGGACAATGCTTGTGTATAGTGTATGTGGTGATTTTGCGTGGATAATTTTCCTCATCCTCCCTTTGAAGCTAGGTTAATTAATTGATGTTAGTATATAGTATATACTATGTTTCGATCCCCGAACACATGCGGTCTAGATGATGATTTTGCATTTTCGGGTATTTCGAGAAGATCATATTAGTAGTTTTTTCAATTAGTTTTTAATAAATACTTACGTTGTGATTACTTTATATCTGAGCAAAGGAAACTTCTTCCTCTTCTTCTACTATCAGATATGCAAACAAAACAAAATACTAGGCCTGAAATGTAGGTAGGTACGTATGTGTATGTGTCTTTCGATCTTCGTCCTACAAAGTGCAAACTCAACTGTGTACAAAATTTGACTGCAGCTAGGGTCGCTATATATGCATCAAATCCCTAGTTTGACTAAAGCTACACATTGTAGTACATTGGTAGTAGGGGCATGTAGCTCTTCAAGCTGCTCAATTAATCAACTTATTGCTGCAGAAAAATCCTCAAAACTGCATGGACTTGTCATTTTCTCTCCCCCAAACTCATTAATATTCAGAAAATGTTGACTTTTTCTCACTATTTTTCCTTTTATATATATATATATATACTTCACTTCATTGCATTGCATTATATTATCTTTTATTTTCTGTAGAATATATACACGTATATTTTGCGAAAAGTAACTTTATTGAGGTTGAAAATATCTAAAACATTGATAAAATATGCATCAATAAAATCGATTAGCATTGCAGATATAAATTGATTGTGGAATTCTAGGCTAAAGCTAGATTGAATTCTTCACTTGTTTAATTTGCTATTTGTGTACTTGAATGGTTTGTTTTCATCTGCTTAATTCCCTGGCGTGCATGCCCTAACTTTCTTGTCAAATCTTAATTTTCATGTCCTCTCATCCACGTTTCTATTGTGCATTAATAAGAGTTTTTGTCTTGATCGAGTACTAAGTATATATACATTGACAACTTGATGCAGATGTTGTGACAAATATTTTTCGTCTGTATATTAAATTTGAAGGTCACGACAAACTTGAAAATTATACCTTAGTTCATGTGATCGATTCGATTCTTGTTCTTCTTAAAATAATGTAATAAAGACGGTCTAAAAAACAGAAAAAAAAAAAAGGAGAAAGAAAATACGATGAATCGGAATCAGAAGGAAAAAAGAAGAAGTCGTGTAGTTAGTTATTTTATTTTCGTCGCGAGGATATAAAATAGAGACTCTTCTAAAACATAGTGTATTTAAAAAAAAATCTCTGAACGGCGGAGTGTTTTTTTCATATGTTCGAAAATGGAACAACATTTAGACATGGTTATAAGCTCAAGAAGATTCTTAAAGAACTGTGATCAGAATATTGTATGACTCAGACTCTGATGCATCATGCATGTGAAGATTTAGAAAATCGAGTAACTATGATCTCAAAGTAAAGAAAAACATGAACCTTTTTGCAACTTGCAGTTGGTAAGCACAATATCAATTATTATTCATGATTTGTGCGTACCCATTGATATCATATGCCACTTGGAAACATAACTATTCTACTCTTTATATAATAAAATAAAATGTGGGAGTATTTTAATAGCATCGATCAAAAAATCAATTAACAGTGTATAACAATTAATTAATAATGTACCAGGATAAACAAAAACTCACGTGGCACTATATTTGAAACAAATCTTGTCTTATGTATTTATTATATTAATCTAATAAGTTTCTATGTAATTTGGTTAAATATTAACTATTTATTGTTGAAGTAAATGGCTAAAAAAACAAGGATTAATGGAACGAGAAATTATTAAATGAGAAAGTATGAGCCAAACGGGCTTGGGCTTCTGGATTGATTCGAAACATAGGCCCAGTTACTAAAAACAACTAAAAAAATAACTTCGTTTCAAAAGAACTAAATAAATATGTTTTATTTAAGAACTAGAAAGCAAATAAAATTTTCAACAACAAAAAAAAAAAACAAATAAAAAGGAGAGTAGCAGTATATTTTTATTCGCACGTTGACAGTTGCATCGGCATTTCATTCAAGTGCGTGTTTCTAATTTCAGGGTTATTTTGTGGCCCTCTAACCTAAACCCTAGGGTCTAATAGGATCGAGGATTTTTCTGTTCTGTTTACAATATGAACCACAATCAATCTCTCACATATGTTTCAGTGTAACTAATAGGAAAAAAAACGCTTTTCGCTTGAACAATTCTTGGTCAATACTTAAAAATTGATATTTTTTGTGTACATTTCAGATTTTTTATTATAGATAATTTACAAATTAATTTTGTTTAGTGAATATGTTAGGTTTAGGATTTGATTGGACTTAAAAAAAAAAACATATCTAAAATTAAAGATTAGACAAATTTTATGAATTTTTAAAATAAAAAACAAAAATTGTGAGATAAAAGGATAAAAATGTGAAAATCAAAATTGTAATTTACGTATTTATTTAATTAAAAAAGAAAAAGTAGAGAGAGAGAGAGAATGAAGGAGAATGGATGGATGGGGTGGCTTTACCGAGGGTGAGAAGGCACTGCCAAAAGTAAACGTGCTGACTGCACAGTGGTGTATATAAATAAAATAAATGGTTTAGTTTTTAAACATTGGTTAAAAAATAGAGTTAAGTTTGATAGTGTAGTGAGAGCAAAATTGATGGTATTTATGGAAGAATAGTAGTAAATGTAAAGTGCATGCGTAAAATAATGATGGAGTTGATTGATTGATTGATTGATGTAATGGGTTAGTTAGATATAAGCGGCTAGTGTGGGTGTTGTAGTGGAAACCACCTAAGAAGAAGAAGAAGGACGAGGTGCCTCGAGCCCTGCCCTTTCTTGACGCGCTTTCTTTGGCATGTGGGTCCCACTCACGCCGTAGGGACACCCGGGCGGCGCCTCTGCTTTCTGCTTTCACTTGTCTACTCAACATCCTACTAACTCAACACGTGTCTTCCCAATTTTCTTTTTATTTTATGGGAGCTTTGGTTCAAAAACTACACTTTAGTGCCTCAATATATTTTTATCATTTAGGGTTGGTTCATTCTTTATAAAACATGGTCCATGACAAATTACGTACTAAAGAATAACGATCTCATAGTTATATTCTTAACCAATATGAATCGGCTTACCACACACTCTTGAACCAAACATACAAATGATAATTTACAGATAATTTTAAGTTTAAAATATAGATAATGAGTATAAATTTAAATGAAATAATTATATAACATGAAAACAAAAGTTGTCATTTTACTCTGAAACTTATCAAAATGATTTTGCGAACAAGAAAACAGGGGAACGTGGAATTGTAGCAAAACAATAAAAAAAAATAGCAAAATTGCATGTATGTTGAGATAAAGATGGATGTTTTGTTGGGGAGAGGCAGGGCATGTGGTTGGGCTAAAGTTGGGCCCGTGAATGAAGCACAATGCATTAATAACCTACATTTGTCTATTAAAGTGTAGAGTGGTCCCTCACAATCACATAAATATGTATATCTATTGCAGAGAAAAAGGCTGGGCTTGTTTGTTTGGGTCAGTACTCAGTACAGACCCCTACTGTGTCTTTTATGATTGTAACCTCACTTTCAACCTTCCTCTTCTCCCAGCCATTCAAATCACTAATTTTTTTTTTTTTTTTATATTCATTTTATTCTTTAATACTACCCAATTATAAACTAATTTTTGGAGTCAAGTTGCACTACTCTTTTTTTGGGGCTAGCTAGCTAATACAATGAAGTGATCTTTTATTAAATTGGATTAGTTACTTCGATTAACAGGTGACATATTGGACCATTCAACCACTTATTAATTATAATCCAAGTTGACACATCAGAAAATGTTGTTAAAAAAGAAAAGTACCTCAGTCATGAATGAATCAATGAGTATTGACACATCAGAAAATGTTGTTAAAAAAGAAAAGTACCTCAGTCATGAATGAATCAATGAGTATTGACCTTTCTGACTCAGTTTTTTTAGTTCATTTTAACATCATACACCAAAAGTTCCATGTACATTGACTACTCATAATTCATGATTCATCTTGTTGGATAGCCGGGAACACCAAAATCTAAATTTTATCAATTTCATTTCACTGTATATTCATGTACTTTCCTTCCTATATATCAATGATTGCTTGTTTCGATTTCGCAGAGTCTAACTCCTGTAAGAATTCTTCCACTCCAACTACTCTCCTCTATTTAAAGTTTCATTCCCACAAACCATATTCTGAAATTGAGGGTCAAGTTTCTGGTAGCGTGTAACAATGTTTAAATTAAAGGGTACTGAATCAAGCCTTTAATTTAATTTAATTAATTTGACAAAGAGTGTTTTCTCCTTCGCTGTGCTGTGTGTTAATTTGCTGGTTTCACGTCTTCGAGATATAGCTTCCTACATGCACTAGGCCTTAATTACCTTGTTGCTTCCATGCACGTATGTTAAACACATTCTCTGCTGTCATTTTATGGTTATGTTTGGATATCTAATATATAGCTATACAGAAAATGGGATGTATATATCACTCCTATTTCACATTCTTACAATAAATTTTACGAGAGAGAGAGAGGGAGAGAAAAATGTTATGAAAATGTGAAATAATGTATACTATAACAACTAATGTGCTCTATTTCCATCAATTTCATTTATTTCTGTCAACCTAATAACATAACATAGGCTTTAAAGCATATTAATTTATAGGACAATGGGGAAGCCTAGGCACGTGTTGGCTATGAAAACGTCCTCACCAATGCACCCTAGCTAGCTAGTTAGTTAGGCTTTCCTCTTGACACGTACACTATATGCTTTCCAGATGCTCTCAACCTCTGAAGGGTTCAATTCTTTGTGAGGGTTTAATTCCTCAGAAGTTAAGTTTTCTCAAAGGTTCAATTCTTTGCGAAACTGTGTGATGTCTTAACACCAAGTTCGTCTCAAGACGTACAACTTTATAGCTCTATGTTTTCATCAAAATTTATGTATACAATTCAACAGTATATACGACAGTCTAATAGAATTAAAAGATTATTCATATCAACACCTCTAGTTTATTTGACACTCAGTGAAAAACAGAAATACCTGTATAATAAGTAATATCAAATGATTACAAAGAAAAATAATTAAGAGAAATGATGAGTGTTAATCAGCTTTGTATATGTCAAAGTGTCCACATATATATTTTCACTCAATATAATTTGTAGTTAATTTTTTGTCTTTAGCTCATCACTAGCTCCTTATTAATGATCAGCATAATTTTTTCTGTAGCTATTTACGCACGGAAGCCAAAGGTATATATATATCACAAAACTTAGAGAAAATGGCCTAATAATAGAGAGGGAGGGATCGGAAGAAATGAAGAAATAGATGAGTGTGAAGAAAGGTTTGGGATCTTTAATTATTTCTGTGTAAATATCACGATGAATATATAGTTAGTAGTCACAATCAATAAGATGATTAAACATGACCCAGCTCAGAATTGGGGAACAATTTCAAGTTAATTTATAAATGCAAGCTTCACTTTGTACATCAACCAAAAGAAGTATTAACACAGCTCTTGAAAAACATGAAACAATTAATTTCCATAATATAATTTCACAAAACTGTAAATAACCAAGAAAAATTAACACGTGTACGTTGTGGCTAATTAATTATCCTGAAAGGCCATAAATATAATTAATGTATATATCTGTGTACAAATTGAGATGTTATGTGTGTGGAGTACTTCTGATTAAGAAAAAATGAACTATCTAGTAAACATTTCCTCAGGCTTTTCTTTTTCTTTCCACTCTATGAATCTGCACGGTGAAAACCTAATCTTGTATTCCGAAATGGTTTCAAGCTTAGGAGACCACACCTGGTCCTTAGACTTCACAAGCTGCTCATAGTGCTTTTGCAACTCAGGAGTGCTACAGAGAAAACTTGATGAGGGGCTACCATTATTATTCATCTGTTTGTGATCTTCTTCAGCAGTGATGAGCCTAGTGATGAATTCTGGTGTGACCTTAATAGCGACCCTTCCATCAGAACCCTTCAAGTACTCAAAAGGGCATGCCCCAAACTTGATAGGGGACTTGTTAGGGCAAGATCCAAGGGCAGAAATGGAAGCGACGGTTAGGTTGTTGCATGCAAATAGATCAATTGGGAGAACAAAGTATGTGTGGCCAGGCATGAGTTTGTGATCTATGGATAGAACAGGAACTGGTTGTCCAATGAAGAAAGAATCTGCATGGCACACCATCATTTCTGGGAACTCAAACATTATCTCACCAGCTATGTGTTTCCCTTTCAGAGATCTTGATGTTCCTTCCCAAAATATCAGCTTCACTGATTTTGATTTTGATTTTGATGATGAAGAATTGGTGTTAATCAGTTGAAAGCATGGAGTCTTCATTGCGTTTCCCATTTGAAGTTAGAGAGAGAGAGAAGTGGTGGTGGTGCTTGCTTACAGAATTAAGGATCAATATGATGAAAGAGATTAGGGAAGGTTATATATATTTATATACGAAGATAGGATAATGTTGACTTTGGATTCCTTTTATTTAATTATTATTTGGTACAATTAATTAAAAAGTTTGATGGGGTCGGTGGTCTGGTCAGCCATGCCGGCTTTGAAATTTTCACTTTCTATATCGATGTGGGCTCTTTTAGGACACACTCTCTTGCAAAAACAACTCATACACGAACTTCACACAACCTTAATCCTTGACCTTCTATGTCTTAACTGTACTATTATTATTATATTCAAACCTAAATGTTGCACACCTTTTTCTCCTTCCATTAATATAGTACAGAGGACTATAGGAGCTGTATTTAGGGTTTTACTCTTTTAGGGATAAAGATTAACTCATGCATATGTAGATATTTTTGGTATATACTAAATATCACACTTTTTTTTTTTTTTTATTGGAGACAATTCTACTTGAGCATAGTTACGTACTTAAAATTTTAAATTTGAAAATTCAAAATATCTTATTAAGTTATAAATAATTCTACGTGAATTGATCTGCACAGTGAGTATAGATATTTGATATTTTTATTTAATAAAAGATGTTAAAAAATCTTACTTTTATGATATTAATTAACTGCATACGAATATTTGGCACTTTATAGTTTATACGGTCCAGCGTGGGACCAATGTACTTATACAATTAAAGACTAATAAATTTCATGTCTCCAAGATTAAAACTTAAAGTAATAAAAAAAAAAAAGAAGGTTAAAACTTAAAAGGCGTCGGAAATTTTTATTTCGCGTGGTAGAACCGTAGAAGACGTGTACCACCGTGTACGCCGTTTTTGCTAAATAAAAAATATTTCTGTAGACGTTAGCAAATTAATTAACTCCCAAAGTTTTTATCAACTATATATAATTTTGTTTATATAACATACTACTCTATATAAAAAAAAAAAACAGTTTATTTAGAAGAATGAAACCTAAATTCTCTACTTTATTTTTCACTACTTTTGAAACTCAAGTGTGATCACGTAACACATATATTCACTTTGATATAGAAATTAAATCATCATCCAAAGACTAAATTAGATCCAGTCAGCTCATTTTAATTAAAATTAAGCACCGTATTACTCTATCATTTGTACTAACGTCATCGAACATATGAACTAACCAATCATCCGCGGAGGCATCTAAGTTTGAATTCGTTGACTCTATCTAATCCATGATTTGGGCTTTAAAAATGTGTTGATTTTTAATCTATATATTATTAACCCAACTAATTCATTAATTTAATATTCATAATTAATTTAAGAAGTGACTAATATTTCAAAATCAGTAGGTGTTGGTTTGGTTCGCAATACGAAGTCTGTGCAAGTCACTCCAAAGCCCTCAAGTTCCCTTCGTCATAGGCTGATCGAACCCACGTTGTCGGTTTAAGACCAAACTTGTGACTTTCACGTGTCAATTTGCTGCTTTTATTTATTTATTTACACGTAAAGTCAAATTGCAGGTTGTATAATCCGTGTACCCTTTGTTATATGTCTTCGATAGATATAATAGAAACCTATTATTAACGTTAGTTTAAAAATTTGTGAAGGAAAAGAATAATTCCATTGTTTATAGATAATCTTACAATTTAAAAAGAAGTTTATTTTAAAGACTTTAAAAAATAATTGAGTTCCATTTACGTACTAATTTTATTTTTTCTTTGATAAATCTTTTAGCATTTATTAACAATTGTCGCCTATAACTTTTCTTAATTAGTCAACTTTCGTATAACAGGTAAATTCAAAAATAGCTTTATAGCTATTAATAAATGCCTTATTTCTGAAAGAACATAGTATGAATGCAATTATAATTTTTAAATAACTGTGTAATTTGAACAAATAAATAACTAAAATAGGAACAATAATGAGAATTGTTCAAAAATCGATCGCATGTGATACACATCTGTGTAACCTTAAGAGCTGACTTTTACATTGTCAATAGAACACCTGAAAAGCAATCGTTATTTTACGTGCAGAAGATTTAGTTTTAAAGAAGAAAAGTTCTTAATTCTGCGTTCATATTTCATGTTCTTTCTTCATTGACTAAGTTGTAACAAGGGAGCCAGGAAGAAGAAGATAGATATAAATTCCACATTTAAGAAAGATAGAGATAAAGATAAAATGAATGCTTGATTGCTAGCCATATACTAGTGTCAAGTTGATAAAGAAACTAAAATGAATTAATCATAGAAAAATAAGCAGATCAAGAGAAGCCAAGTTGATTTTATCTTTTTCAATATATAGATGTACCTTTCTTCTTTCCCTCTCCTACCTGACCTTTCCCTAAGTAAATTGATGGGAAATTATAAAAATAAAAATTGATGTATACATTTCCTCGACTATAATTATTATATAAAAAAACGATAGTAATTGTGGAAAATGTTTCTAAAAATATTATGTAGAATACTTGGAAAGCTCCAATAATAGTAGTCTGGTATTTATTTTAGATTAATTAGGACATGTGAGTTGTGACTACAATTCTACAAACAATGCGGCAGTTGGAAACTTTAATATTTTATTAAGACAGAGATGACGAGTGAAGACTAGTAGTAGTGATGACCTTTTGCACAATAAAGAAATATGAAAATTTTCATTTTTCTAAATCATGATTTTGACACATGATAAATTTTATCGTTTTGGGCATTAATCATTGTTCTTAATTAATTGAATATTCCAGGAAATTGTCCAAAACCGTTTTTTAGGACAAATTGTATCCTTGACTCCCTACCCTACCAAGTTAATTTATACTTTTTTTTTTAGTAGTTGTAATATGATGAGTAAGAGTGGACAAATATATATAGTACTGCTCCAACTAGGAAATTTTCAATTTTAAAATTATAAGACTGCGCACGATAAATGTGGTTACTTGCTAATATAACATTAACATTTTGTAATCTTGTCATTAATTACAATTATATGGAAAATTCATTATTAATTAACTGTTATAATATATTCTAAAAGGTGCCATAAAAACATTTTTATCAATACAAAAATATTTTTTTAAGTTAGTTAAAAACATTTAAATTTAAGATATCATACTAGCGATATAGCCTGAATATTAAAAATGTTGATAACTTGATCTGCTTATGTTTGACCAAAAACTTTAATTTAATTTTTACAAATTCTACTCCTGTAAATTGAATATGTCCTTTTTTTTTATCAAAACAAAATATGTGCTGGATTAAGGTTTCTGAAGCCTGATATATGTTCTGGAAGTTTTACCGGCTTAACACGTAAGCTAGCCAGTTTTCAGTAGTTTTTTTTTTTTAAAATTTTACCATCAATTACAATGCAAATAATATATGTTATTTGACCATCTAATGTATGAAATTATGAATACTTACCTTTAGTGTCACGTGATTCATACTTGTGCAGAATTTATATAGTTAATTTCTTTGTAGCTATCTGCACATATATACAAGTAACCAATTCAAATCTGTATATAATGGATGGAGTATACAGTTGTCCTCTGGTAAGTAATTAAGATGTGCATAAATTGATAAATATAAATTAAATGTTAATTAGTATTGTATTTTTGCACGTTCCTTGATTATATGACTTTAATTTTGCAGCTGGTTCTGTGTGTTCGGTGCATGCATAAGGTAAGCAAGAGTTTTTAGTTAACTAGAGGTGGAAAATGAATTAATTGGTAGGTCAACAATTACAAAACTTGTCGTATTACTCGATCTCTCTCTGACTTAAAACTTTGGGCAATTAAGGAATAATAAATTCTTAGTAGTCTTGAAAAGAGTACATATGTCAAGTGACTTTCGAAGATATTTTATTTTTTATTTGTTATAAAAAAAATATATGGGGTTGAGATTAGTTGCACCATTCTTGAAATTGGCCCTTGTCTAGACTACTGTTTAAAAGCTTCTTTTGTTTCTTGATTTTCCCAACTAGTTGCCAAAATCATATTAGTGTAATTTACTGATATTGTTTATTTTGCTCCAAAATATAATAGTCGTCTCACCACGATTAAGAAAATACATCCAACTTGGTACCTCTAGCATTCTAAATAATGAAAAATAACGAGTCAATGAACCATTTTAAAAATGGAAGAGAATTAGAGATAACAAAATTTGAAGAAAAACACCAACCCGAGAAAGAGAAAAAAAGTCTCTCAACATTTAATCAACCAAAAATTGAAGATGATCAACAACGACATAGATTTTAGTCTTGAAAACACTATTGACAATTTGGCTTTGCTCAATTTCCTCAACAATTGGGTGGTTGATTTGTGATGCCATGCCCTCTTCCAAGTAGTTAGTTAACTTCTCTTCGGTCGGTCGAATTGAATCAAATGAAATCAACCATTGACATAACTTCAAACAAAACTATATAGGCATCAGATTAATTTGTCATCAAAAGACAAGAAATTACCAAACAAAAGCAAACAAAAAATAGTTGAGCTGACATGAGTCTCAACCACTGTAGCTACCGCTAAACAAATTAAGTCTCAAAATATAATAAACATCTAATTATGTATTTGTCCTGATTGATGATGCATGCACTTGGAAAAAAATTAACACTTAATTAGGATAGAATAGAGAATTTTAGACTAGACTGTTTTTTTAATTAATGTTATGTCTTTTTTTTTTTTTTTTCCAATAACTATATTTTGAAATAATAGTCCGCCTACTATATCAGTCATCAGATATATTCTTTTTTTATCTAAATCAACTGTGGCTTTGTCATTCCTAGTTTAATATACTTTGTTTTTGGTTGAAATGTGAGATTTTAAATTTACCGTTTTAAAGGAGTGCCAGCATAGATAATTAATCAGCATTAGTCAAATAGAAGGAAAAAAACACTGTACCAAAAAAAAAACTGCAACATAAAAATAGGAAATAAAGCTAAGAAAACAAACATGCTATTAGATTATACGATGTTCCAACCTCAAACTTTGTTAATATAGTTAGCATCATTGTATCTGAAGTATTAACTGTTGTGGTACTCAGTGGCTTGTTATAGTTTTATCCTTTAAAAAAAATCTCTATGCATTAAGAGAGAAAACGTACGTTTATATGTAAGTTATTCTTGTTCTCGACTTCTAAGGTAAAATTGGCTAATCATAATTAAGATATTGTTTGTAATATTCTTAACTAAAAAAATAACGTACTTCTTATGCTGTCAGTTTTTTTGTTGTCAAATGTAGCAGTTGCCACTTTTCAACATTCTTAGTTAACAACTCTGCGAAATGCTATCGTCAAAACACATATTATGTACATAATTCAAAACAAGTCCTTATCCAAGCCACAATAATTGTTGGCATGTGTATTTATTTAGTTTTTATTACTAAGAATGGTAAAACTTGACATCGCATGCTGTTTTGCTAAAGCTAGCTTTTATGAGGTAGTTTTTTAACTTTTTAATTATATGATATGATGCACATGAATAGATAATTGTTCGGTCAAAGAAAGGGAAATTAATTAACAAATTAAAGATAGTATATTTTATAAGCATACTTACTATGACCACAAACTTATCCGTTTCCACAGTATATATATATTGGTTCTCCTGCATCATGAGCAATGAAAATGAAACTATGCTGACATATTCCCCTTTGTTCGTTGAAAAACTCTTAATTTTCAGCGTATGAACATCATCACCATCGTTGTCAAATTCATCATTAATCCCAACCTCTCAGCCGTTATAAACATCATGCAGCCGCAGTTTCTCTTTCTCTTAATAACATATTTTGTGGGTTGATACTATATAGTATAATTAAACTTTTCACTAGTTTGTATTAGGGGTGTTCATAAACCGAACCAAACCGAACTAAACCGCGAAACCGCCCCAAAAAACCGAAAACCGATTAAACCGAAAAATCGCATGGACCAAAAATTTTTAAAACCGCATATTTTTTGCGGTTTGGTTCGGTTTTTGGATTTTATTATAAAAAACCGAACTAAACCGAACCAAACCGCATTTTATAATTATATTGATTTACTTTTAGATATTTAATATTATCTCATTAACAATATTTTAATTTTTTATGATCATAATATGTGATTTATAATATATTTTTTTTAATAATAAATTTGTAATATATTATGACACATACTTTCATATATTACAAAAAGATATATTGATATTACTAAATAATATTAAATTAAATATAATGTGAAACATGATTTGTTATTATGTTAAAAAAAAAGTTAGTAATATCATTTTATAATAATGTTAAATAGAAGTAAAAATAATATTTTTTAAATTAAAATATGTAAATCAAAATTTAATAAAAAAAATAATAATTATGTGAGTTTAATTAAAAAAATTAAACTATGATAATAGATTAAAAAAAAAACCGCGAAACCGAACCGAACCAAACCGCAAAAAATTGGTTTGGTTTGGTTTGGATTTGATGTTATGTTAAAACCGAACCAAACTGAACCGCGACTTTATTTTAGGTTTGGTTCGGACCACTTTTTGTCCAAAAACCGAACCAAACCGCACCACGAACACCCCTAGTTTGTATGGGCAAATTTGAATTTGTCTGATCGAGCAATTTGCAGGGAAATTCTTAATTAGGTCCCCGTTCAATGTTTCCCATGTCTAATACAAGTCAATTAGAAACAATTTATTTTAGCATGTCATCTTTAGACAAAGCAATGATGATGTCGTTCGATTAATAGACTAAAATCCCTGCATGTGGCCAAATTGTGGATCGTTCTTGATAGGGAGGGATAGTGGGTGGGGGATCGTCTTATTATCACATAAACCTTTTTAAAGCAATAACAAAATAACATGCAAATGAAAGTGAATGGATCATGGATGATATCATATCCTCCTCTATATTCTGATTCTGGTCATAAGCCATTTTGGTATGTGGTTGGTTCTAATTTGAAGGCTTTTGAAGACTTCAATTGTCATCATGATCCCACTCAATAAACTAAAATGGGTGCACAATGATGAAAAGCCGACATTCATCATTCCTTTGCTAATATGATTAATAATTGAAAGTTGGGTGTCTGCTCTAATTTGCTGTGTAAAATGAAATACTTATGATTTGTTTAAACTTGAAGGTAACTATTAAAGGTGTTCGAATTGATCCATTCTTTAAAAGGAAGATTTAGTCATTACAATGCATCATTCCATTTCATGGGCTTCAAATTATAATCTGACCGCTTATTCACCTTTATTATAATTCTTAAATCCACGGGAGAATAACATTTTCAATAAACAATGTTTTTTTAGATTTTTTTTTACACTTTCCACGAAAAGTTGTCATAGAAGAGGGGAAAAGCTAATTTTCTTGAGTTAAAAATAAATAAATTATGGCAATAAAAATATTACATTACTCTTATTAAATTATTCACGTGATAAATAATTAAAATTTCGATTAAAAATATTGTGTTATTCTTTAATTCCCTCCCCCCAAAAAAAAAATTACATAACAACATTTATTACCTACCAAACAAACTCTACCTATTAAATTAAGATAACATTATGCTATGTTATCATAATGATTGCGTATATATAATTTTAGATAATTTAGACATTTGATATAATTTAATATAATAGACTTATTTTATCTTAAATAAATAGTATACGATACAAAAAATTATCAATTATATTTTAAATTATATAATTATTATTAAGAGATCTAGATCAATTGATTGAGTAAAATATGTAAATATTATAAATTTCTATGTTTGATTTCTACTAATAAAAAAAAATTACATTATTATTTTGTAGACAAAATTTACCTCATAGATTTGATATAACAATAACATTGGTGGAACTATAATATGAAAATAGTTATAGATAGTATAATTTTGCCTACTTTGTTACCTAATCTAAATATATATACATAATCATCAAGATAATACTCTATAATTCAATAGTTAAATAGATAAAATTTATTTTTACAGCAAATATTAAAACATTACATATGAACGTACACCAAATAAAATGTACCAAAAAAAAGGCGTTATTTTACAATGTTATACATACACATTAACATTACTCTTTGCATGATCAATGGACGAACAATCTGCACATCATTGTACAGAGAGAAGGGACAGACAAAAGAACTAAAACCTACACAGATAGCATTGCAAACAATTCTTAGTAGGCACTAAGAAGCAGCGAGCGACAGCAGCTATAGTCATAGTCGTTGATTAAAACATTAACAACTTTCATAGTTCATTACATATTGCAAATGATGTGCTAGCTGATTTGCTTATGTAATGATGTAGCTGAAGTTCCCGAAACATCAAATGTGATGTGAAGAGTGTGTGTATATTGCAGCAAATAATATGATGGGCAACCATACCACAAAAACTAGCCGTTGTAGTTGAAGAGAGTTCAAAGGCTCTATCAATTCTATACCTTGAAATTGGATGTTAACATTCCACTAGCTCCTTTGACTAGTCCCAGTCAAACACTGCAATGCTCGTTCATCAACGCTCGTTTGCAGCTGGGAGACATAGTGAAAGGATCTGATACAAATTGATGAGAACCTTGGAAGAACCACATCACAAAAACTAAGCCTTGGAATTGAGATCCTAACTTCCTAAGTCCTACAGACTGTTTCTAGGATTTGAAACTATGACCTTCATAAATGTGGATAATCTTCAAAAATCACAAAAAAAATCTACAATTTGTTGCTTGCTTTTCTAACTGTCAAATATACCCCGAAGATGGATATGATTATATCAGTCTAACCAGCCACGGCCAATTCCAATTTCCACATCATTTCTGTGTATAACTCTTAAATAAACTTTAATTGGTATGCAATTGTTGCATTAAAGTTTAACTTGAATCAGACCTTAGGGGGTGACCAGTGACCATTCTCATGCTACTTGAGAGCAAGAAAAAAGAATGCTTCATAATTGCAATGACTTCCAGGCTGGGACCCCTTCAATAAAATACACTTACAAAAACATTAATCTGAAGTTCATGAAAGACGGTGGAGTCCCCCTCCTGGCTCCTGCAAACCATGCTTAGGAGTTAGAAACATGGATGGGTTGCATTCCAAGCATTTAAAACATACAAGATTCTTCTGTTCAAATTAAAAGTTGCAAGAAAGAATCTCATTGTTTAATTAAATCATGTCCGATAACCTAAGAACTATTATTCTGTACTAAACCTATAAGCATGAAACAAGCAATACCAAGGCTATCATAATTGCACAGTTATAAAAAATCAGTGTCTCCTTTTTTCTTTGTTAGTTGTTACCAAACAGAGCAGGAAGGCTCAACTTTTATGTTTGGGCTCAGAAGACATCCACCAGGGGTTGTTCTTCCTGTGATATACAGAACCAGAACCAGTGAAGGCATAGTCCACAGCTAAACCTAATAACAGATACAAATACACATCTAAATAAGTAAAATTATCACAAGAAAACAATATCAATGCTTACAACAGAATGAGACAAACTTGGAAGACACTCAACTATAGAATATCCAACCTTTATATCAGGTATTTATAACAAGAGTTGCAACAGTAAAAGTCTCAGAATTTGTCATCTGGCACAAACCCCCTTTGCAGCATTTCGTCGTGGAAATGGAATGCTTCTTTCAGGTTGTCTAGAGAGACATGTCCATTTATCAATGACGTGTATGTTGATCTATCAGGACTGATACCACTGTCAATCATCTTGCGTAACACCATCTCAGCCTCCCGCATTCTTCCCTGCCTACAATATCCACTGAGAATAGCATTATATGTGATAACATCGGGCAGTAGCTCTTGTTCTTCCATGTTACTAACCAAGACAAAAGCCCTGTCGAAGTTCTCTTCCTTTACAAAACCATTTATAAGAGTATTATATGTAATGCAATCAGGAGAAACTCCTTCCAAAATCATCTTGTTCAAGAAATCATTCGCCTTGGACACATTGCCAGCCCACAAATAGCCCTTTATAACAGTGTTGCAAGTAATCAGAGTGGGTTTAACACCTTTTTCTATCATCTCATCCCAGACCTTGAATGCCTCGCCCATAAGTCCTAAACTGCAAAACCCATTTATCAAAATGCTAAAGGACACATAGTTGGGCAATATCCCCCTGCTCACCATATCAAACCACAACTCCTTAGCTTTCTCCATTTCACCAATCTTGCAAAAGCCATCCATCAACGTATTATAAGTCACAACATCGGGCTTAAGGCTCCTTTGAGTCATTGTCTCGAACAAACCAACCGCCCTACTCATGTTCCCATCCTTACAGTATCCATGAATAAGAGTAGTGAGAGTATAGTAATCCGGAAAAACTCCCCTTTCCACCATCTCCTTAAACAGCTGATCAGCATCACCAAGCATCTTCCCCTTACACAGCCCATTCAACAGAGTATTATACGTAACCACATCCATGACACAACCCTTCTCAACCATCTCGTTCCGCACGTTCAACGCCTCAGCCACATTCCCATTCCTGCAATACCCATCAATAAGAATGGTATAAATCACAGTATCAGCAACCAACCCAGCACACTTCATCTTCCGAAAATACTCCAAAGCCTTATCAAGGTTCCCATTCCTGGAGAACACACCAATGACAGAACCAAAACTAATCAAATCAGGAACAACCCCATACCGCAACATTTCATCAAAAACCTTCTGAGCCTCAAAAACATCATCTTTCCTACAACATTCCACTAGCAAGGGATTAAAAGTGGCAGCATCAGGAGTGAACCCCATCCTCAACATCTCATCCAAAACACTTGTCGCTCTTTCATAATCCCCCTTCTTACACAATCCATTAACAATAGCATTATAAGTATAAACCCCGGGCTTCAAACCCAAACCCCACATAGAGTTCAACAGCTCAAAAGCCTCTTCCACATTCCCCTGGCGAGAGTGCGCGTTGATGAGAGTGTTAAAAGTGACAACATCAGGGAAAACACCTTGGGCCTCAAACTGGGACAAGAAAGCCTTAACCTTGTCGAACCTGGCTTCTTTGCACAGAGCATTGACCATGATGTTGAGAGTATAAACATTAACAGTGGTGGTGCCACTTGCGACAACATCCTCGTACACCGTCCAGGCCAGGTCGACCCAACCCACTTTGACCAAGGCGGCGAGAAGCGCGTTGGAGGCGTTGATGGAAACGGAGAAGCCTTTTTGCCTCAGCAAGCGGAAGGCTTCGGAGCCTTCGCGAAGCTTCCGGGCCTGGACGTAGGTTCTGATGAGTAAATCGATAACAACGGCGGAGGCGTTGTTGTCGGTGTGAGTGGGACTGGGAGTGAGGAGAAGAGAATCGATTAGTTGGGGGCGCGAAACGCCGCGTTTTCGGATCATTCGGAGGAGGAGAGCCTGAGCTTCTGGAAGGTTCCGGGTGCGGACGAGGTCGTGAACTGTTGGACCCGCATGAGTGGAGGAGTAGCGAACGAAGAACCTCACACTCACTAGCTTCTGTATCTTCGCCATTCATGCCAGTGCGAATGCCACTGGGAATTCAACTTTATAATTTATATTAATATTTTTGGGCTAAAGCTAAATTATAATTAACACTTTAATTTGGTTTTCAACTTTTTTAAAGTTTCAATTTAAATTCTTAAAGATATTCGGTTTATATTTTTTTTTTCAAGTTATCGCATTAGAATATAAGTTACTAAACTATTCCTTAAGTCTATAAGATAAAAAATTGGATCATTACTCTAATCAATTATGGAGAACAAAAACTCTCTAAGAGGTGAGTAAAGTTTATACAAAATTTTCACCTATTTCTGAGTATCCAACGTACCACTCTTTCCTAACTTAACGCTTCAATGACAATTATGGTTCCAGATTCAATCAAAAGTTATCTTCACAACTATCATGATTCCAAGTCTCCAACCTATAAAACTTGTTGTATAGTCCCCGAAACCCCCCTCACATTCATATGGACCGGGAGTCCCTTGACAGTTTCATTCATATTGCATTTCAAACAACTCAAAGAATTTTAGGTGTCTTTTTGGATGATGTACAAAAATTCAAAAACTCTTTAAAATTAAACTCTTTCATGTTTGAAAACATAATAGTATCGCTCGCATACGAATTTTTCCACTTATTTGTGTGGAAATGGATTAAATTAGGTTAATCTTTTTAAACTATACATTATTAATTTTTTCTACTATTTTTGTTTTTGCTTCATTAACTTTATCATTTATTCTTGTGTTTCCATTTGTCACAATTAAGGCATACTTAAGAAAATATTTAAATTATGGTTACAAAACTCCAAAACGTTTGTTTTCACTTCTTGAAACACTAATAAAATAAGAAATGGTGATGTTAGATCAAAGACAGCTTAGTTACGTTAAACATGATTATTTTCTAAAAATTGTTCTGTACTGCGAACGAGTTTGGATCTTTCTATTTCTGTTTTCTTCCATTCATTCTTTTAATAAGCTCTTGTAAAAATAAGTTAAATGAAAATAATACACACCTTATGGAGAGTGATGTTTATTTTTTCAAAAGTAGTAATGAAAGAAACATGGAAAGAAAAAGAAATGGAGAGGATCTTTAATCAAATTTTATTGCACAAATAGTTATTGGTAACCTCATAGTTTTAGTTAGTTGTCAAATATTTTTATTTTTAAATTTACAAATAAACCAAATTATATTACAACAATTATTTGAAATAATTTTTTATGGTGATCTTTTGTAATACTATTTAATAACATAGAATTTACAACTATAATTATAATATTTACATATTTTACTTAATTAATTTTTTAACGTTCATTCATGTATTTATCCGTCAAATAAATTTAGAAGACAACAAAAATATTATTAATTTTTTTTTTTATAAAATAAATAACATTAATATAAAGAATGAAATAACAATATCACTAAATATCACTATGGTGATCAAGATTAAGATTTTAGTTACAATTTTTTTTTTTTATTTCTACAATTAAAATAACATGTACTGTTAAAATGAATTTAACTTTATTTAGTGGAGGCAAATCTGATTTATTTATAATTTACGTATTTTTTAGGAATGCGAAGATTGATTGGAACAAGCAAGCAAAATACTTACGACATAAGACGAATTGAATCTGTTTCTTCTCCCGTTGTCTTTCCACCTTCACCATAAGCTCCTTTCTCTGTTCTTAAGCGGGGTTAGGGGGTCAAATTGCAAACGCATTCAATTACAACAACACACGTTTTTTTGTTAAATGTTGTAGCATTCTCTTTTCCTTTTGCCTCAAACGGGTCCTCGCTTTTCTCACAAGCCACTGAAAATTTGTGCACTTTTTGCCCCAAAACTTTGACAGAGGGGCGTTGTTCACCGCAATTCCTCACCCCAATGGAAGGTATTTTGTTTTCCTCTTCAACTTTGGCCTCATCAGAGATTTGGGTCTTTTATTTTGTGCTTGATTTTTCTCAAATTACTTCAATTTTCATGCTTTGAAATTGATGTTTGGAACCCATAATATGGATTGTTTGTGTTATGTTGTTGTAATGGTGGGTATGGCTCCAAGGTATTCAATTTGGGGTATTTGGGGTCTGAAAAAACTGAGTCAAACTGAAGGGTACCAATGGGGTTTGATTAATTTTGATCATAATTGAAATTTAGTTTTTGATGTCTTCGTACATTATTCTCTTCCACGTTTTCTTTTTCTATGGATTGGAGAACTTTTTGCTTGCTCTGTCAATGGCCATTTACCGGTGTCTACGCTTGGATCTACTTTCCGTGTGGAATGTGTGGAATTGGGCTTAGTTGTTATTGTTGCTCATCTTCTTCTTCTTTCATTTGCACTTGATGTCGATTGGCACAAATCGTGGGTTCTTTGTGAAATACTCCATGAGATTGTAAATTTTCTTAAAATTATTCATTGCTTAGTTGAAATAAGGATCACGTAACTGATGATCAGTTTCATGAAATAAACTGGTTGTCTCAAATTTGCATTATATGGCAAATGGTATTATGCTAGTGATCGTGAGTAGTGAGAAAATCGTGGCGGGAAGACATCACGACTAGCTAGAAAATCGTGGTGGGAAGACGATGCTAGTAGTGGGAAAATCGTGGCTGGAAGTCGACACTAGTGTATAGAATTAGAATGTATTGATATCTTAGATAATCTTCGAGCTCTTTCATTAATCTGCTTTATTAAAGATACAGTCTACTTTTTTGGTTCCATGTCACTGTTACTATGCTGATTATTGACATGTGATAAATTTCTGCTACATGGGACTTGACACTAGTTAGTAGTTGCAATAATCTCACAAATTGAAAATCGGCAATTGGATGTAAGTAGAGCTTGTATTGTTGCATTTACTGAGAGCTCAGGGACTTAGTAACTTAGGACCTATGTAACAACCTCCCAACCTAGGGAAATTGTTACCGATAGTATCCAAGCAGCTCCCATGTTATGCATTCTCATTTAAACTTTTCTTTTTTTAATTGCAAAGTCATTTTCTTATAATTTGATCAAAACAATTCACTTTTTGAATCAATATTTAAGGAAAGAACCTTTCTGGTTCTTATAATCTTATCAACATTCCACATGAGCAACTAGACTTCAATTGTCTGTGCATGCATCCTTTTCCATATTGTCATAGATAGCTGTTCAGCACCTCAGCATATAGTTGTATCTTTTGATTCCATAACATTTGTGCATCAATTCGAGTGGTTAATATGACATAAGTTGTTTTTTGATTGTTGTGTCTTCTTGCATATATTGCTGTAATTATTTTTTTCATTCCAACACAAAACACATGTACTAAACTTCCTGCATTTCTGTTGGTGTTTAGAATCAAGTGAATTGCAATCAGAAGAAAATAAAGTCTCCAATGAGAAAAATAAGAAAAGAAAGCTGAAAACACCGGCGCAGCTTAAGGCCTTGGAGAATTTTTATAATGGTAAGAATACTTTTTTGTCATATATATGGGTGTTAATGCATTTTGCAAAAGTGGTAATTTTGAGAAATTTCCATTTTTTACCTTTGTTTCCAGAGCACAAATACCCCACAGAGGAAATGAAATTAGAACTTGCTGAGGAGTTAGGATTGACCGAAAAGCAAATATCTGGATGGTTTTGCCACAGAAGGTTAAAGGATAAACGATTGATGAAAGATGAAGCTGTTGCTAATGGGCGACAAGATCGTTCAAGTGGTGTCATCCAGGATCGTGGTAGTGGGCTTGGGCAAGATTCATGCGGAAGCAGTAAGCATGCTGATCACAGGTATCTAGATCCTAAGGAGGTTGAGAGCCATGGCCTCTACAATCATGAATTGACAGTTGCAGATATGACCCATGGACGTAGGAACCGTTATCCTGAAAATGTTAGCGGGGTGGATGACACATCATCTGAGAGCAGCTCATTTTTGCAAGAAAGGTTGTTTTCTCAAGGTCAAGATCCATATGATATGGAGTCTTCTAGACATCTTACACCTAACGGAGCTCTTCCTCCCCTAAATCCCAAAGGTGCAGTTAACATGGGATACAAACCATCAGGATATTTGAAAGTGAAGGGCGAGATAGAACATGCTGCTATAACTGCTGTTAAGAAGCAATTAGGAAAGCATTATCTGGAAGATGGTCCCCTACTTGGTATAGAATTTGATCCGCTTCCTCCAGGGGCATTTGAATGCCAAACTGCAGATCCAGCTGGTAGGTTGCACCATATCCTGTTTTTCTATTTTTTTAATGTCTCATTCAATTAGTTTTGTAAGATTGAAATGTTGTTAAGTGTTGAAATTGAAACTATATAATTTTCCATTTTGGGTTAAAGGAATGTGTTGTTACACATCAAATTGTTAAAAAAAGTGGATGAAGCATTATTTTTATTTTTATTGTCATGGACAGTGAATGCTTAAAGATAGAACTGGGTGTGATAGGGGTTGGATTGTTTCTGGAACAGTAAATAAGTACTTTCCAACTAACCTGCATCATCTTTATATGCTATGCATTGTATGATTTAAATGCTTTTAAGGAATTTAAGCCGATGCCTTCTTAGTATTGATACTAATAGGGTCAATGACAATCTCATGAGATTATTTTTTGTACTCTATATTATTAAGAGTACTTGTCAAAAGATTGTCACTACTCATAAGCCAGTGTTTTAATGATATGAGGCTTTAGATATGAATTTTTAGCTTTAGAACCAAGTCACCTTAAGAGGTTTTCAAAACTACAAGGTTTAGTTCCTTTGTGTAGAACTGTAGATCATTTTGCTTCTTTTCTTTGTTGATGTCTTTCATTTTTATTCCCTTGATTTGTAAATGCCCAATACACATAGATTGAAGTAGTTGTGGTTTTGTTATCCTTGAATTTGGGAAGCTTATTCCTAAGGACCAATGCTGCCTTTTAAGGTTCACAACACATGGCCTTTCTATGTTAATGTGTGTGCAGTGTGCTATTTTACTTGTTTAGGTCAGGATAGTTTATTTTTGCTCTTTGGATGCTTTGCTAGAAATATTTCATCTTAGCTAAGGTGTGAGGGTTTTATTTCCTTTCATTAACTCTAGACCATTTTTCTAACTGCATTAATTCATTTTAAGAATTGAGATTCTTACCTTCATAATTTAATGGATTGTATGGCAGAACCAAACTCTGTTGCAAATCCTCTGCTTCCAAATTCTCCAGAGATCTCTGCTGCAAAAAGACAACCCAGTCTTATCTCTGTAAGTGACCTTTCTAATGCATTTTTTATGAGATTAGTAATTAAACACCGTCTGTTTATATTATATGATGCATGTTTGAGAGATTGGACAGTGATCAAATTATTTATGTTACATAAGCCCTGAAGATGTATCAGAAGATTTAGAACAAAACCCAGCTGACATGTTGACTCTCAAAATTTATATGGCATTCTTCATATACCATTTCTATCTGAAATAATTGTTTTCAATTGTGTCCCCACCCTTAAATGACCTTTGATAGTTCTATAAGTACCTCTTGTTACCAAACCTAAGATCCTGTCACCCGCCCCTTATAAACACAACAACAACATTGATTCTGTGCTACAAATACCCCTGCTTTCTCACTCTCTCTTACTTGTGTATTTGCAGAGACATGATTCATATTATACTAAATTTAGTTCCCAAGATTCGCATATGGAAGGAACTGACTTTGGTTCCTTGCATGAATCTGATTTCCAGGATAAACAAGATAAGAAAGCACGCCAGAATATAAAACAAAGGCAACCTGTATACGGTTATACCAATCATTTTCCTGGAAGGAACTCTTTCCCAGATTTGTATGAAGACTCTACTGGAGAAGCATCTGCTTATAATAGCACTAAGAGTCATAGAATGAGCTCTAAACATAGTGTTGAGGGGATGCGATCTGAATCTACTTCTAATCATAGTGATCACTATGAAGAGAAGCTTACAGTTAAGCAGAAAAACTTGATGGTGCATGGTTATGATAACATCAATCCAAAGAATATACAAAGGAGTGAACATGTAAAATCTAAACCTTCTAGTTCAATCCGTAAGTCCCGTGTTCCTATGGATTCTGAAGAACGGGGGTTATCTGCTAGGATGGCAAAGGTTCATTAATATATTTGCACTTTCTCTGTGTTATATTTGTAATGGTCAATTTGTCCTGCTTATATTGTGTGTCAAATGTGCAGGAAGAGATGTTTAAGGGGGACAGGAAAGCAAAAAACACATACCGGGATGTAGATGGAGCAGGGATGCTTTCAAATGAAATCATGGTTAGTTTTAGATTACTTGAATTCCTATTGAGCTAGCTCACTTGCCTCCTTCCTTGCAAGCATGTATATGATGTTTTGTTTTGGTTTACTATGTGTGTAGGTTGCAAAACGAGCTAAAGTTGACACCCTTAAACAATACAAAGTGAAAAAATCACCTGTTGCTGAGATGGAACAAAGGAAAATTCAGAGGTGGGTATATATATATATGTGCATGTTTTGCTTTTGCATCAAGTTGTTATGGGATATGTATGGACTATAGAGGCCTCTTTTTCTAATGGCATTATTATTATTATTATTATTATGCAGATCTGCTGCAGAGATGCCATCTAGCTTTAGTGAGGATGAAACTGCTGACACCAGTTCCTCACTGGATTATTAAGTGCTTTCTTTGCCATTGGGATGGTATGTACAGCATAAAAAGACACTTACATTTTCCCTGTAACATTGGAACCAACCAACCACTGTTTCTGCTAGCAGCAATAGCAGTCACTCGCTCCATCTGCTGTTTTTTGTGCTCAACTATTTGCCTTTGTAAAAAAAAAAAAAGAAAAAAAAGTACACCCCCCCCAGGTTATTTTTTTATGCAATGCAGCTGCTTATATACTTGTCATTTGTCTTTCATTGGTTTAATTATGGTAGTGAGTTTGGCATCCTAATTTGCTTCAATGCTTGGGAGAGTTAGCTACTTATACTTTTATTTTATTTTATGTGCTTCAACAATTCGTTTCATTAGTTTTGCATTAATTGTTTACTTTACCCCCACATTCATCTCTATATCTCCGATTTTTAACTTGTTAGTCTAATGGCGTATACCCCACATTAGATTGGTTGCGAAATCTTTTTCTTTTAACAATAATAATAAAAATGTTGTCATCAAATAACTAATTTTCTGTCTATGACCCTAACGCTCTGTTTGGTTGAGAAAGGAAAGTGAGAGAGTTGAAGTAAATAGGTGAACAAAGAAATGAAGAGAAATAGTAGAAGTTGTTTGGTTGAAGAGATAGAGTGGAATATAAGAAAAATAATTTTTTGAATAAAAGCTGTTTGATAAGAAAAGAAAATCTAATATTTAAAAATACATTATTATTATTAGCGTCATCTATCCTTTAGTCTTCAATTTTATTTTTTTTAACATTTCCTCCTACCTTCCTCATTGTGCGACGAATTTTTTTTTTTTTTAAGACAAAAAAAGGGATTTGCTAAAGCAACATAATAGAAAGTGTAATCCAAATTAGCTTGGCATCACACCCAACCCTTATTAGAGAAGCAATCTATGATTTGTAAATAATGAGTGAATACAAACCAAGAAGGAAAATGTTCCCTAGCTAATATACTGAGAAATCTAACAAATCAATATCAACTTGGGACATCCTGTGATTTTGAATTTGAGCCTTTCATTTGTTAATTTGATTCTGTTTTGGTTCATCATAATGGATGTGGTGCAACTAGAAATCTCCCTCAATTTGCATGTTAAATTAACATGGCCGAATAACCCAAAAGGTTGACGCAGTGGTGTAAGGCCTCACTGTGTTCACAGGGGTGGGAGCGATCTATTTAGCGGGTCGAATGCTACTATTTATTATGTTAAAATGTACAAATGTGTATGTTGTTTTGTGTGAATTGGTTCTTACCTTTTGGATTTTCTTCCCATCAACCACCAAATCCTAGTACAATGATACCTGACTAGGAAACTATTGAATGATGTATGTATGTTGGAGTACGTACCTGTTCTTTATTTTAGTCATGAAAATAAGATAAGTATGAAGTAATTAATAATTAATATGTGCAGAATTGGATACGTATAAGAAGCCATGCGAGGAGGGCCTTCATCAATCTTCAATCTTAACAAATAAACCATGTGTTTTCTCACATCATAAGTTTCGTGTAGGGTATTTAACTTTCTAAATCTAACTTGTGACGCTCTTAAATTCAGTTGATGAAGTATGCCCAACCCTTCTTATATTTAGATGATTTTTAAATTTTAATGCATCCAAAAACAGGATTGTTTTGAAAATGAAAGAAGGGTACCTAAAACTAAAATCTTGTGTCGGATTCTTTTTATAGGGTAGCGTTTTGGTAAAATTTTATAATTTATTTATCGTGTACGTATACGTGTATAAGTGTATAACACCATACTTTGAATCTGAGCTGAGAACACGATCGAAATTATGCCAAAAGATAGTTTCGATCTTTTTAATAATTGTAGGGCAAGGACCACAGTTAGCCACGCAGAAGAGTAACCCCTCACAATAGTCATCATGCAACACAACACATTGGGTGAATGATAGGTTCTCTCTCCCATATAGGTCAAAATTGACAATTAAGCTTTTTAAAGGTTTGGTCGACTTCACAAAATTATTGCCAACTGAAACGTTACTTCAATTTCAAGAATATCTATCTCAATTTAGATATCAATGTCCATCCTTGGTTAATAGCACCATGCATGTCATGAAAATAGAGCTTAAGTTATATAATTATATGCTAATTTTTTTTTTTATCATTTTGCAAAAATATCTAGTATTCAGTTTTTTTTTTATAAATTAATGTCAATAGTTTTGCTTTATTTTTTGTTTTCCCTTTCCTTTCCTTGCTAAGCATTCAGAATATTCTTCATGATAAAGGAGCAAATGTATAAGAATACAAATAGTGAGTAGTGTTGTCAAAATCAAGTCGTGCTAATTGATTCAACAACTAATTGGTAAATTAGTCAGGTAATGAATTATTAGATGGATTCTATTATATATACAATTAATGCGAACCGATCTAAACCAGGTTTAATTAGTATTAGGTTAAAATGACACGAACCGTCCGTAAAAATAAAGGACATGAATTGGTTTTGCAAAATATAGGTTAAATGTCATTTTTTTATATTTATGTTTTAATTTTTGTTCAATTTGGTTCTTCATATTTTAGGGACCTCAATTTTATCATTTTTTTTTAAATGATTCAATTTGGTTAGAAATGAGTCAAAATGGTGCTTCTAACAACAAACATGATTTTCAATTTTAAACTATTTTTTTACTAATTCAAAACATAAAAATTATTTAGGGAGGTCTATTGGATTAGGATTTTAAAAGACTTTTTTGGCATAAAAAAGTCTTAAAGATTTTGTAATAAACTAAAAATTATTAAGATTTTTTTAAAAAGACTTTTGTGATTTGGATTTTGTAGTTTGGATTTAATGGATTTAAAATATAGGATTTAAAAAGATTTGACATATGAAAAGATTATAGATTTCTAAAAAAAAACATTCAAAACAAACAATAAGAATGTGCTTGAAAATATCATTGAATACAAATTAATCACAAGTCATGTTAATAACGTACATGAATTCCAAATTAAAGTTATAAGCTGCTAATGCATTTTGAAATATCTTTTTCACAAATTTTCATAAAGTAATAACAAAAAATAATAACAAACATTAGTAAAAAAAATATAAAATGTTTCATTTAAACCATGAAATCAATAATGTCATCAAAATATAAATCAAATAATTCAACAAAAAAGATATAATGATCAAAATATTAATCATTTGCCTAACTTGAATAATATTCAAAATAAATAGATTTGAGATTTTTTTTATAACATCACAAACATTACTTTTGTTTCCTCTATTAAGTTGTGTATTTTTTCAAAATTGATTGTAATAGTTTAGAATTAAAACTTTAACTTTGTTTACCTTGGTTGGGTTAGAACTTTCTCTAGGCTCATATCTACTTTTCTTATGAAAATTTTCATTTCGTTAGGAATTTATGAACCTAAAGGGAATGAGTTATGGATTACATTGTACGCTTGTAAGTTGATTCGTAGTGATTTGGGGTATCAACACATGGATCATATGAAAAGTCTTACCTTAATACAAAAAAACATGTATTATATCATTGCCTCCAAAGCAGAGAGAATGAACAACTTTTTTTAAGTTATTTAAAATCCTAATGGAATACCGAAAGATTTCGTTGCCTTTAAAAAAATCTTAATAATCTTGATTTAATACCATCAGATTGTTTTTTTTATTATTTAACAATTTTGATTGAATACCTTAAGACATTTTTACAAAAAAAAAAAAAAATCTTTAAAATTCTAAACAATCCTAATTCAATACACCCCCCTTAATTATATTCATTTACTTGAAAATTATTAAACATGTCTAAATTAAAAAAAATGATAAACATAGTGTAAATTGATAAACATAGTGTAAGTTTCATGAAAAGTCCATCCAACTAACAATTGAGTTAATGAAAAATATAATATTAAATTTTTTTTAATTGTTTATGAGATTCATTTTTTTACACAATTTTTATTATGTTTGATTCTTTTTTATTTATACATAAGTTAGATTTCATAATTTTCATGTAAGTGAATCTAATAAAATAACTTTTATATTTTAAATTTCTCAAAAAATATTCAAAATCACATCTCAAAATTAAAAATAAACATTATTTCATAAAAAATTATTTTGACTTATTTTAGAAACTTAAAAAAAAATTGAAATTTCTAAAACATAAAAAATCGAACAAAAACTAAAATATAATGGACCAAATGTAACATTTTGCAAAAATAAAATAATACACATACACATACACGGACAAATTTCTTAGTAATGTTTAAACTAATAACACGATAATAATTATCTTATGTTTCATTAATCATTGCATCCATAACAATTATATGTGATATGTCAATATATTAATAATTCCAAATTCCTTCCGCAAGTCATTTATATAAATTCCTCTACAAACTATAGTATTGCTCTTTTTGCAAATTCAAGTGACAGTATGCGAGTGAGTACTTACAATAAACACATACTCTATAGTTATTTTGTTACAGTATAGAAAGAAAATACACCTTAATTGAGACAGAGCATGTGGCATTTATAGAATTTGGATGCGGGTGAATCATATGCATGTGTGACTAGAGCTTATAAAAAAAAGCAGAAGATTTTTATTGTCACTAACATGTGAGTGATATCAATTAGTGATATATAGTGACCTAACGTACGTGTGAATATTCGAACCAAAATCAATAAACATATCAGATTCAGCGGCATAGGTACTAGGTAGTGCTTGATGGATATAATTTTACAGCTAAATCAACACAGCTGGGATCAAACAAAGATAAAATCGTAAATTATTGAATTTGATCATGCATGCATGCATATACTTTTTTAAAAACATTCGAAATTCTATACATGATATACTTTTCCCATGACATGAAAGTAATACCTATCTATATATTTGTATTTATTTATTTTTAGTATGAGAGAAAAGATTACAAGTATTTTCTAATTCATACTGGATCAAAAACTAATCCATTTATAATATATGATTGTCGTTGATTCAAATAAATTTTACACATAATGAAAATTAAATATAAGAACTCTTGCTAAATGGATCATTCTTATCCTTAGAAATACAAGATTTTACACCATTACAACAACATTTTTGAATTATGAGATGTATCTATGATCATGTGGTAAGGGTGTGTTCCATCAGCCTACAGTGTAAATTCTGTGAATGTGGGACTAAGAGAAGTTAGAAAGTGTAGGGCATGCAATTAGGACCACTTGAAGAAAAGGGATTAACTAGCTAGGGGACCATATGACTTGCGTTGTGGCTAAGGGCCAACTTTTCCAAAAAGTGTACCACACCACTGGACACGGGTGTTGGTCTCAATCACTAACAAGGGTTGGAGAGACAAGTGCCATTGCCAATTAGGTATCATGGGTGTTAATTTATGAACTCCAGCCAGCCATGGGTGCACATGCATGCATGGATTTATTTTCATTTTTCACTCACCCAATGGAATTCGTGGGTTTTTGCATGTCCCCATTTGCTATATCTTTTTATTTTATTACATCACTTTAATTATTTGCTTTGTGTGTGTGTGTGTGGAGTTTCATATATAATTTGACACATCAACCTCATGAAACAAGGGTGAAAGCAACCCAAACAAAGTTAATTAATTTGGAAAAAATAATAGAAACAGGGGGAGGCTTATGATAAGAACCCGCTTACTGCGCTTTCACTGCCTAATTATTGCTATAGCTGCTGTGTGTGCTCCAGACAGCTTAATAGATGCATGGTTCTGTTAAATCTGATGTATTAACATATCTAAACCTAAAACTAATTTAAAAAAAAATATATAATTTTTATTTGAAATTTAAACCTTTTTGAGTTAACCTGGGATATCCCAAACATTTTTTTTTAGAAAGGTGGTCAGATTTCCTCACAGATTAGTCATTTTTGTTCAATTGGAACTAACGTGTTAGTATCTAAATTTTAGCAATTTTATTATAAGAATAGTCCTAATTTTTAACAGTTATTATATTTATTATTTATTTTTAAATAAAAAATATAGTTAAGCTGTCTCGAGAACTAATATCGTCATAGAGATAGACTGTAATATTTTAAGGAATGGCAGAAGTCCAATATAGTAAGACTTTTACAATATTGGCTTGATTAAGGAAACCTACTCACGTCCAAACAAAACAAATTCTTCATTTGACAATTGTCACTAATATAGACCCAAGTCTAGGTATTTTAGGGAGAAAATTTGAGTGAAATTAAGTGATTTTCTTTTTTGACATAGAAATTAAGTGATTTTAAAAAATAGGTTAAGCTAACTAGTGAGTGACAATAAGAGATAAAAAAGGATTCACGAGGGCTGTTTTGTCACGTTATCAATATAGCATAATTGGACCTCTACTTTATGTTAGTTAGTCATCATTATATATTACTTTACTTTAACCGTGGATAAATAACTGTAATAAAATGTCACTTCTTTATTTTTTAATAATTGTGGATATTCTGAAGGGGAATAATCTGGATAACTGATATGATAAGAGTGTATGATATGTTTGAAAACTATTTTAGAAAAGATTTTTAAAAGAGAAAAAATAAAATTAATTTATCTATAAATTAAAATTATTTCTTTTAATAGTTAATTTAAAAGTTTCACATATTTTAAATGAAGTTATTTGAGAAAGCTTCTACTAATTAATTATTAAAAAAGATAATTTTAATTTATATAAAAAAATAATTTTTTTTATATTTTTCTCTCCTAATTTTTTTTATAAAGTAGTGTGTCAAATAATTCAAAGGATATTTTGTGTACAAAAGAAAAAAAAAAGCAGAAATGTCAAGAAAGGTAAGAAATTAATTTGACATGAAATAACTACATTTAAAAGACTACATATTTCAACTTTTTATCATTTACTATTCTTTTTTAATTTTATGTCACAATAATTTAGTGAATTAGTCAAGGTGCGGAGAAATTGGTTCTACCTATTTAAATAATAGCAGAGATTTTAGAGCAGCATCACGATAAGGATGAAAAAGTATTAAAAAATAATATAACATCTTTACATTTTTTTTAGTATCTAAAATTCATTAATTTAAGTAATTTTCAGCCGTCACACCAAAAGTGAGACATGGGTATTCGAATTGATAGTTGCATCTCACTATCTCAGATCAGATGCCTCTAGTTGAATTTATTTGATAGATGATGATGTTGATGATGCATCAAGTGTTAATGTGTTACCGGTTCATTGTACATGCTTCATTCTTTTAATTTTAGAGTAGAAAATACTCTCCAGATTATGAACTCCGGTGACATTAATGGTAATAGCAATAAGTATTTAGCTATAATTTTAATTAACTAGTAGTTTGTGGGTTATATGTTTTTTAAATTTAAATTATTATTTTTATACATAATCACATTAAATTATTAAAAATACAAACTAGATAAAATTATTTAATATTACAGTCAGCTCCAAATACAGAAAAAAATAAACCTGAAAGATTAATCCTGAAATAATCCTTTTTTTAGACACAGCCACCCAACCGGGACAAAGCGATTCCGGCATTTTCGGCACTTGAAATATATTCACATGTACTAAATCACCTTCCAAAGCTACCTTTTTTTTTTTTTCATTTTTAAATTCTCTTTTTAAATAGTTGTGCTTTGTTTTTAGTCAGTAATAACGATACTCATAGTTTTGACTCAACCATGACCAGTATATCCTTTTTTTAAAATACTTATTTATTTATTACTCAATCTGTCCGTTTCTTTTAAAATTTTTTCTTCATGCCTGTGTTTTTTAGATTCTAATCAACCAAAAGAATTTTAATTTAATCAAAACACAAACATAAAAACCAAAAAATAAAAGCGCAGCATAGTGCCCATCTCGTAAATTTCCACGACAATTAGGGTGATTTCTCTGTCAGTTTCACCTTTTTTTTAAAAGTTTTTTCCATTTAAAAAAAATAAAAATGAATTTAGCTTACTTCTGTTTTGAGCTCTCACACACACACTCACTCCTCAGCCATAGACGACACTGTGTTTCTTTTTTTTATGCTTTTTTATAATTCCACTCCGCTTTCTCTCTCTAAAACCTCGCTTTCTCTCTCTAGCTCTCTCTCCTCTGCAACTGATTTTCCAGATCATACCTCCCTAGATTCTCCCATTCCGTCTTACTCGCACTCCCTCGCCGCGTCGCCGCGAGCTCGGCGACCTCTCGATCACCGGAATCCGCGGAGCATCGACGCCGCAACCTCGATCGCTTCCTTCCGCCGCAACCTAGCACCTCGCGCCGGTGCCAATCGCTGCTTCGAAGCACGCTCGAGCAGTACCTGCGCCGCATGAAGCAGCGGAGCAGCTTTCTAATTCGGTGAGTGCGCGACGGAGGTGTAATTATGGTGGATTCGCGTGTCGGAGAAGGCTCGGAGCGGCTGGAGCGAGGGTTTGAGTGTGCAAATTGATGAATGGAAGGGTTCGGGTACGAGAACGGGTGAATGTGAAAGATTAGTGTTTAGATTTGAGGAGAAAGTGAAAGTTTCTAATTAGTGCTATTTTTTTTTTTTTTTTGCGTGATGTCGCGGACTAGTAGAATGGCTTCGGATCTTAGCAGAACCGGTCCTGTGGAAAGAGACATTGAGCAGGTGTATATATCTATCTATCTTTGTTTTGTCCATTTCTTTGGAAACTTTTTCTCTGTAGCGTCGTGCTTTGAATTTCATGCTGGAGTACTGTTTGCTTTTAGATTTTGTGTATCTATGTGGTTTGCGTGCGCTCTACAGTGTTGTCAATGTTCTTATGTGCTGTTGTTGGGGGCATTGGGAATAGATGATTGGCTTAATTTCGCTAGGAGCTTAAAATTTTGATGATGTTGATGTTGATGGAAGTCTCGTTGCAATAAATTTGGTTCGTTAGTTTGAATGCCAGCTAGGATTGTATTATCATTGGGTCAAGCTAGTTTATGATTGGCAGCGAAAAGTCTTGGTGATTTTGAGCTGGTGCTTAGGAAATTTTCTTTTCATTCAAATTTACTTAAAGAGTGTGTTTATATGTAGTTGAGTGTGTGTTATGGCTTCTGAGTGTTGTTCAAATATTTGGTTGCTTCTTTAGTCGACTAAATATTTTAGATATTTGACCATTTGTGGATCTTTCTTTTTAATTCTTGTTCTCTTTTATGGATCGTTTAGGTGTTAGATACCATGTTTTGCCACAGGAATACAAGGCAAATGCATTTTATTGTTACTATTATATTGACTAATAGACAGTATGTTGTTGACTTTTGTACTTTAGCAAGCTGCTCTTGGTGCTTGTCAGTCAAATCACAAATGTTATCCATGAACTATGCTTATTCATTGATTCCTATATGTTATAAGTTTTCTTTTATCTTCAGATGTGTTGTATATGCTGGCTGAAGTCCTTTATTGATCTTATTGACAGGCCATTACTGCTTTAAAGAAAGGGGCCTGCCTTCTCAAGTATGGAAGAAGGGGAAGGCCCAAGTTTTGCCCCTTCCGTCTTTCCAATGTGAGATTTGTTCTCTTTTTCTGTAGATTCAAATTAATCCTTGTTAAAGTGCGTTTAATTTTTTTAAAGAATTGTATTGGCATTAATAACTTTGTCCTGGTACAGTTTCAAAACTAAGCTCAAACCCTTGGTCTCCCTACATTTTATTTTTTTCTTTATGCTTAAATAATGGTGAAAGTATTTCTTCTAAGGGATAATAGGGGACCTTGAAATTAAATGACAGTGTGTGAGTAATTTGTAGAAGAGAGGAGCAAAAATGTGAAGTATTCGTCAAACAAATTAAACTGCAAAAATTAGGAGATCTAAAGACTTCATACTCTACTAGAAAAATTACAAATATTACAGAAAGATTAATCAATTGCTTAACATCAATGAGGTTAGCTTAAGATTAGGTTTTCCAAAGTGTTTGCAGTAACAACATTATGAAAATTTGATAAAGTCACAATGATTATGGTATTGAACTTAACATGAATTTTCTGCAACAAATTGAATATGTGAAAACTTGATTTTGCTTTTAGTTAAATCATTGGAGCTGGGCATCCCTGACTAGTTTACCAGGAAAATTTATTCATGTATGGTTGGATACAACTTCTCTCCCACATGAGAATGATTTGATCTGCTTCAAACACCCATTGTGTGAATATTAAAAATGGGAAGTCTTATTAAAGCAAGCATTCTACTCCACATATCTTGAATGTAAATTTGATGGTAAACCTGCATGTTACCTTATTATGGACCACCATGCCATATCATATCAAACCATGTTGTATTTGGTGGTGATTATGCCTGCCATTTATATAATCACTTTCTTGCCATTTCATGGTTTGAAAACATATGATTGTTTTGTTATTCCCATAATCTTGCTTCTGGTTTATTTATATTATTTTCATATTTTAAAGTTTGTTTTTAGATGTTTTCCAGTTGCCAAAGATTAAGATTTGATTTCTCTACTTTTTCAGGACGAATCTGTTTTGATATGGTTCTCAGGGAAAGAAGAGAAGCACCTTAAACTGAGTCATGTCTCTAGAATTATATCTGGACAACGCACAGTAAGTTTTTAGATTGACAGTGAAAAATCATGATACTGTTTTGCTTCTTCAGATTTAGCCAACAGTGCCTTACCATGTTGAGATAACTGGCTATAGCATAGTTTTGTTCAATTTGATGTTTGTATGACTAATACAGTTTAGTGTCACCTATCTCTATATGCACTTGTGAAGTGAGTGTGACCACCATGTGCTGGAAGTTAAGATATGTAAATATCATATATTTCATTATCCATCTACAGTAAAAGGCTTTGTTTCTTTAGTATTATGAATAGTGTACAATATGCTTGTTTGTGGTAACTATTAGATTATGTTTTGCTTTGAGGAACATGATGTTGTGTGCTGTTTCAGTGTCATATTCTAATAAGTTGACATTTATCTTAAAAGACATTACTCATGCCTTCTTGACTTTCAGCATCTACAGTGAATTCATTTCAAGTGATAAGGTTCTCAGTTATGATTGATAAAACATGGCTCCTACTTTTTTCAGCCTATCTTTCAAAGATATCCACGACCTGAGAAAGAATACCAATCATTTTCTCTCATCTACAATGATAGGTCACTGGACTTGGTATGAATCTCTTCATTCCTCCCCCCCCCTTTGGTTTTTTTAGCTGCAGTTGGCTGTTGCTTTGCTTGTACAGATGTTACTGATATTGTGAACAGTATTGATAAATTTTGTATGCCGAAGTTTCACACAATCTTGTGGTCTGGTTCTTTTCTATTAGATATGCAAGGATAAAGATGAAGCTGAAGTTTGGTTCAGTGGTTTGAAAGCATTAATTTCTCGTAGCCATCACCGGAAGTGGAGAACAGAGTCAAGAAGTGATGGTATTCCATCTGAGGCTAATAGTCCTCGAACATACACCAGAAGGAGTTCTCCCTTGAATTCTCCATTTGGCAGTAATGAAAGCCTGCAAAAGGTATAAACATATTGTTTACGTCCCTTCTATTTTTTCCCTCCTTCTCTCCATTGCAGTAGAAGATGCTTATTAAGAGAATATTTTTTTGTCTTATTCAGGATAGTGGGGATCACCTTCGCCTTCATAGTCCCTATGAGAGCCCCCCCAAGAATGGTCTGGATAAAGCATTAGATGTGGTTTTGTATGCTGTCCCTCAAAAGGGTTTCTTCCCTCCAGATTCTGCCAGTGCTTCAGTACATTCTGTGTCATCTGGAGGATCAGACAGTATGCATGGTCACATGAAAACAATGGGTATGGATGCTTTCAGAGTTAGTCTATCAAGTGCTGTTAGCACATCTAGCCAAGGTTCTGGTCATGACGATGGTGATGCTCTAGGGGATGTTTTCATTTGGGGGGAAGGCATAGGTGATGGCGTTTTGGGTGGTGGGACTAATCGTGTTGGAAGTTGTTCGGGTGTAAAAATGGATTCTCTATTTCCCAAAGCTTTGGAATCTGCAGTTGTTCTTGATGTACAGAATATTGCATGTGGTGGACGACATGCAGCCCTAGTGACCAAACAGGGAGAAATTTTCTCCTGGGGAGAAGAATCGGGCGGCAGGCTTGGGCACGGTGTTGACTCTGATGTTCTCCATCCAAAGCTTATAGAAGCTCTTAGTAATACAAATATTGAACTTGTAGCTTGTGGGGAATATCATACGTGTGCTGTTACACTTTCTGGTGATCTGTATACATGGGGTAATGGCACATACAATTATGGCCTTTTAGGGCATGGAAATCAAGTGAGCCACTGGGTACCAAAAAGAGTAAATGGCCCCTTGGAAGGTATACATGTTTCATATATTTCTTGTGGACCATGGCACACTGCTGTTGTAACATCTGCTGGCCAATTATTTACTTTCGGTGATGGTACATTTGGTGCTTTGGGTCATGGAGACCGAAAAAGTATTTCATTACCAAGGGAAGTCGAGTCTCTCAAGGGTCTTCGTACTGTGCGGGCTGCATGTGGTGTTTGGCATACTGCTGCAGTCGTGGAAGTCATGGTTGGAAATTCAAGTTCCAGCAACTGTTCTTCGGGGAAGCTGTTTACTTGGGGTGATGGAGACAAAGGCCGACTTGGGCATGGTGATAAGGAAACAAAACTTGTTCCAACCTGTGTTGCCCTTGTTGAACCCAATTTTTGTCAAGTTGCTTGTGGACATAGTCTCACTGTTGCACTTACCACCTCTGGCCATGTCTATACAATGGGTAGTCCTGTCTATGGCCAGTTAGGAAATCCTCAAGCTGATGGGAAGCTACCAATCCGTGTTGAAGGGAAATTGTCAAAGAGTTTTGTGGAGGAGATAGCTTGTGGTGCATATCATGTTGTGGTTTTAACTTCAAGGACTGAAGTTTACACTTGGGGAAAGGGTGCAAATGGCCGTTTAGGCCATGGGGACACGGATGATAGAAATACCCCAACATTAGTAGAAACTCTGAAAGACAAAGATGTCAAAAGTATTGCTTGTGGATCTAATTTCACTGCAGCTATTTGTTTGCATAAGTGGGTATCTGGTGTTGACCAGTCTAAGTGTTCAGGCTGTCGTATGCCATTTAATTTCAAAAGAAAACGCCACAATTGTTATAATTGCGGACTTGTTTTTTGTCATTCATGTAGCAATAAGAAATCTCTCAAGGCTTCAATGGCACCAAACCCCAACAAACCTTATCGTGTCTGTGATAATTGTTTTAATAAACTTAGGAAAACTGTAGAAACTGATTCTTCATCTCATTCCTCTGTGAGCAGAAGAGGAAGTGTCAATCAGGGATCTCTGGAGTTGATTGATAAGGATGATAAATTGGATTCCAGATCTCGTAATCAACTTGCCAGGTTTTCTTCAATAGAATCCTTCAAACAAGTGGAAAGCAGATCTTCAAAGAAAAACAAGAAATTGGAATTCAACAGCAGCCGTGTCTCGCCTGTTCCAAATGGGGGTTCACAATGGGGAGCATTGAACATTTCTAAATCTTTTAATCCTGTTTTTGGATCATCGAAGAAATTTTTCTCTGCTTCTGTTCCTGGATCTAGAATTGTTTCCCGAGCAACATCCCCAATATCTAGACGGCCCAGTCCACCTCGTTCAACTACACCAACCCCAACATTGGGAGGTCTTACATCCCCAAAGATAGTTGTGGATGATGCTAAGAGGACTAACGATAGCCTCAGTCAGGAGGTTATTAAATTAAGATCACAGGTATCTTACTTTATGCATTTGCTAACAGTATTCACTTTCTTGCTGTAAATGTTTGTGAATATAAATTTAACAAAATGGACTCTTATGGCACCATATGCTGTATTACAACTGGTCATTTGTTTTGATGTTAATTTGTGTGAATTAAGTCTGATGAAATGAGCTAGACACCATGTGGAAATGAAGGCAAGAAGGGAGTCATATGCTATTATGCTAGTTCATACTATTATGCTTAAATGTAGATAGCAAGATGCATATTCATTGCAAGTCAGTGAGTTGCTCAATTATTTTCTGTATTGTATGATAATAATCTAGAGATGAATTGCAATTTGAAATTCAGGTCATCATAAAATTACCATGTGTGCTAGAGATGAGGTGTTTCCATGTAAATTTTAACATATTATTGCAATGCAGAATATCTGGCAAGTCACTGTTGAAGGTAGTCAGGGTTTGTTTATTCATACCTCTCTCTTAATAATAAAATATTAACAATGAATAGAATTTTTTATTTTGACAGTGCAATTTTAGAGAGCTTCTTATCACATGTCGACAATTCATTTTTTTTCCATTAGTAGTTGACTGTTTGATATAGAGGATGCCTGATATATATAATATACTCTTTTTTTTCCATCACCTTTCCCCTTTATTTTTCTAAACTTGCAACAAGGATGTTTAACTCATGGTTATCTATTTGTACCTGATAGTTTTTTTCCCTTGTAGGTGGAAAACCTGACTCGGAAAGCCCAACTTCAAGAAGTTGAGTTGGAAAGAACAACTAAACAGCTAAAAGATGCAATAGCAATTGCCGGGGAAGAAACTGTCAAATGTAAAGCAGCAAAGGAAGTAATAAAGTCACTTACTGCCCAGGTAGAAACTTTAAACTACTTTAGCAAATTAGACTATTACATGTAAAACAATATATAATTGACCCTAAAAATAAATTGTAAAGCTATCACTTACAGTCAAGCCCGATATCAATTTTATGCCCAAAATAGTTTTTTATTTTACTTATCTTTAAGCTTATATAGGATTTGTACTCGATGTATCATAACAAGACTAACTGATCCAACATTTATTTGTTACTTGTGCTGAGTAGTTGAAGGACATGGCTGAGAGGCTACCTGTTGGAGCTGCCAGGAATGTGAAATCACCGACTCTTGCTTCTTCTTTTGGTTCCAATCCTCTTTCTAATGATGTTGGTTATGCTTCCATTGATCGGATAAATATTCAAGCAACAAGCCCAGAGGCAGATTTAACTGGATCAAACAACCAGTTACATTCAAATGGATCAAGCACGGTCAGTAGCCGTAGCACAGGACACACTAAACAGAGCCAGTCAGATTCAACAAATAGAAATGGGAGCAGAACTAAGGACAGTGAATCCCGTAATGAAACTGAATGGGTTGAACAAGATGAACCTGGTGTATATATTACACTCACCTCCCTTCCAGGAGGAATAATAGATCTTAAGAGAGTTCGCTTCAGGTATGCAGTGCTCTGTAGACATTGTTTTTTCTGTCTCACTATTTGACGATTGATGATTTGATAAGCTTAACGTTGGTGATTGCAGTCGGAAGCGGTTTAGTGAGAAGCAGGCAGAGCAATGGTGGGCTGAGAATCGCACAAGAGTACACGAAAAGTACAATGTGCGTCTGATTGACAAGTCTTCAATTGGTGTTGGGAGTGAAGACCTGGGTCATTGACATGACAACCTGTAAATGAGATATTTTTCGACATTTTGGCTGGGATTAGAGCAAAGATCAATTACATTACGTTTGGCTGGCTTCCATCAAACGATGAGGGAAGCTGGGGGATTGGCAATGGTAGGAAAGAGAATAGGGATTGATTGTGATTTTGTAATTCCTCTTGGTTTTCTTCTTTTTCCACTTTGATTTTTTTTCCCTATATGATGTACCTTGTGTGGGGGTTGAGGGTGAGAAATGTAAATTCTTAGTAGGTTGCAGGCTCTGGTTGAAAGGAGCTGCAGTGTAAATTTCATAAGCGAATGCATTTGCAAAATTTTCTTCTACACGGGAGGGATATAAATTCCTTCAGCCATGGGAAAAACGGCACTAAGTAGTTAAATATACAACATGGCCCTGCCAATTCCGTTTTTTAATTTTTTTTTCCTGTTCTTTCACTCTTGTAGTTGTAGTAATACTGAGTTGGGGACATATCTAACTAACTACTAACTGCTTGCGCCACTTTATTCATTGATCTTAACTCTGTTTTGTACTTTAATTGATATAGCTTATAGGATTTATTTATCTTTTAAATTTCATACTATATGTTAAAGTAAAAAACTGCCATGGAGAATTAATTAATTTTTAGATACCTTAGTGTGTTTGGATGGGGGTGTTTGACAGGGTAATTCACTTTTTTTCCTTTTCAGTTTTACATTATGCTAGTAGTAATAGTAATAGTCAGACTTAAAGTTAAAGTAATAGTGGTTGCCTGAATTCGCATGTTTGGCAGCGTCGTGCTTGGATATATACGGAAAGATAAAGAAAACTTGCAAGTATACTTTTATATTTTCAATATTGTCCAATGCATTTTTTTAATATATCTATTATTTTGTAATTATCGAAAATATTAATAGTCCTTAAAAAAAATATTTCGTACGTTAATATAATTTTCCTTGCAAATAATTTCGTCTGTATTTCTTTTCCCTATTTCATAGTTTTACGTTGTTACCTTTATATGCACTAGTGGGAGTATTTAATGGGGATTCCCGATCGAGGAGAAATGGTTCAGGAGAAAAAAGGAGTGAGAGAACAAAAAAACAAAAAATGGAAGAAGAATAGAATCCAGCAGTTACATTGTTACATGTTCAAGTTTTAAAAAATGGGGTAATTTTAACTGTATGTATTTTTATTTTTTATTTTTTTTTATTTTATCCTTTGATAAAAATATCAAAAAAAAGAAATTTAATATTATCTAAGAATAAAAGTAAAGACGAAAATGTGGTATCACGTTACCTTTTATTATAGATAAAAATTGAATGACAAATAAATAACGCTTGAATGCGTAAGTTGGTCCATGTTTTGTAGTATGAAATAAAATAATAAGCAAAACTTTATTAAATTGTCCGTTGTCGTCCAGCGGTTAGGATATCTGGCTTTCACCCAGGAGACCCGGGTTCGATTCCCGGCAACGGAATTTTTTATTTTAATATTATCAATTTTTTTTTGTCAATCTTGCACAAGTTTATTTTTATTTATTTATTTCGAGGTCAATACAGCTTAACGTCAAATTATCCATCAACCACATAAAATATAATAAGTATTCATTTGAAAAAGTCCAGTTCTTATTTCTTATATACAACGATTTACAAAATTTATCAGGGGCAAGTTCATGAAAAAAACCTTCCATTGTATAAGGTATTTAGAGAGGTAAGAAATACATCACTTTATGTTATACACAGCCGATGATTCCGAGCTAATTAAACGGTGAAATGTGGTGATATTTATTTAGATTGGTGATTGTATTGTGTACTGTGTATACAAATTGCCACAATATAATTAACCTTACACAAAATGAAAGCCACATTAACACAAGCAGCTTTGAAACACTTATCCATGATGAACCCACCAAAGTGGTGAGAAAAGCTTAACAACAAGCTTCTCTGGGCCAGTTGCTTTTTTTTATGGTAACCAAACTTGCACATAGGAAGAAAGCAAGGAAAGAAACTGTCCTATCTACTGTTCAACTGCTATGCCAGACTCCTCCTGATTGTGGGACGGCCTCCATTTTCGATCATAGATACTTCTTTCAACCACTTGTGCACCCTTCTTATTCTGAACACTAAGTTTCTTTTCTATCAATTCCAGCAGCTCTTGCAACCCAACTCCTGTGATAGCAGATGCCTTCACATGTGGACCGGATTGTCCGATCAAGCTATCTTTTTTCACACCACTGTCCTTTTTAAAGGACTCAGCCGCTGTTGAAGGTGAACAAAACTCACCTTCATCAGCCAAATCATCATCATATAACCAACCATCAGAATAGTCTTCTTTTTCTTCCAATGCCTCACAGTCAACCTCCTTGATGCCTTTGTTTTCTGCACCAGAAATACTCCCGGTATAATCTTTCTCTCTTTCTGCTAATGCCTCAGATTTCACATCATCCTCTCCATTGAAGCCGCTATTTTCATCAGCGTCTTCGTCTTCGTCTTCAGGATATTCATCAACATCCATGCATTCTTCTTCCATATCAATCTGAACATTTCGAGAGATTGTGTGGAGAGATATAGTCAACAGTTTTTCTTGCATTTGGTAGAAGGGCGGATGAGTTATATACTGGTATTACCTTGTTCCAAACTTCAATCATATTCTGAAGCTTCTCTTCTGACACCCCTATTTGTTGAAGAACTTGAAACACTGTTGAGCGATGCTCATCAAGATTGGGAGCACTTGAATCTACCACATGCTTCAAGGAAAGATAGATTTGTCAGTTGACTAAATTCTAAATAGATGAAGTTTTGCAAATATTAGAGCAAAAGTTACTATAAAGACCAAAAATGAGTCTAGGGTGCACACTAATTCATGGATATTTGTAGCAAAAGAAAGCCCAATTATGGAAATCTTCAGTGCAATGATATTCACCATTTACTTTGATGCTTCCCCTTTCTTTTTTAGTTAAGCGTTAAAAGAAGAGATTTGTGACTCGTGAGATTCTGAAACTGGTCAAGAATTAAAATAGGAGGAGATGCAAAATAATACTAAAAACCACTTCTGTTCTCCAGCAACTGAAAGGAAATGCAAAACCATACCACAAGCAGGTCAGCTTCCACCACTTCTTCTAGAGTTGCATGAAATGCTTCCACCAACTACAAAAATTAGAAGAGAAAAAGGTAGGTTGGGTTATTATCAAAGAAGAAAATTGAATAAAAATATTCAATAAACAGTCATGCTGACATAGCAATTTTCTCACGTTTTACCATTACCTGTACAGGCAAGTCAGATATGAATCCCACTGTGTCACTTAAAAGCACTTTCTTCCTAAAAATAAAATTAGGAATTTAGGATAGGGAAGCATGTATATTATATTCAACACTATCAAACAATGTACAAGATAGAGAGTACTGCAGCTTAGATTAGAATGAAATGATAAGTTGCTGGTCAAATTACCCTGAAGGAAGAATGGCACTTCTTACTCTAGGATCAACTGTTGCAAACAGTCTGCAAGACAAATAATACCATGAAGTATTGAAAGTGAAAAGGATAAAGCTAAAAATTATATTAGAATTAGAGGAGGTAAATGCATATAGGTAACAGTAAGTAAGGTGGTTTTACCGACAATCGCTATACAGATCACTGTCCGACAGACTACTGACTAATGTAGATTTTCCCTAATAAAACATGTAGAAAGGAATATTAGTTATGCTTCTAATTACAATAAATATCAAACTCATACATTTAGACCACTTACAGCATTTGTATACCCAACAACAGCTACGGTGGCTAAGCCTTGTCCAGCTGAACCTCCACACCTCTTCCGACCAGCACGCTGCAAAGCCCGGGTTCGGCGAACCTCTTCAATTTGAGATAATAGAGAATTTCTCCTCTCTATGATTCTAAGGATATTTCACACTTCAGTGACCCAATTGTGTGTAATAAAAAATCATCATAAAAACTGTTGGATTGCGCATAAATGAGTAGAACGTATTTCAGACTGGACTACTGGACAACAATTTCCAGCAAGACTATTATAAATGTAAACCACAGGTTAATCTCTCAAATAAGACTGGACTACTGAACATATTTCATTGTAGTTTGAAAGCAACACACAACTTGTACCAATAGAAGCTTGAGATGGATATATCTAATGGCACTCAGAGAGATTAAACTTTAACTCAGTGCAGATTAAAGTTACATATCTTACAGCATACAATTTTCTCAACAACCCCCCTTCAAAATATTTTTTGCCTCAAGCACAATTACAGTTAAAATTTGTAATAACTTGATGAAATGAGAAGTGAAAATAGCTTGGAAAATAACACAAATTTACAAGGAAACCATGAGACACGCTGGGAAAGGCAAAAATATATCACTTGAGAATAAATGTATCTTAAAAATTTAATATTGTAATCATACCTTCGTCGCTGAAGCTGAAGTTCAGTTTCTCCAGCACCACTCATAAAACCTTGCCCCCCACTTCCTCTCCTGAAATTGACCAGTATGAGTTTAGACACTGTTACTCCAATGAACAGTTTACTACCACAATAAATAAACTAGGCCAGTGGATACACTTTTGCAGAATTACACATGCATTAAAGAGAGTGAAGAACAGTGATATGAAAAACTACACTCAGCTTCAACCACGTCCATACATCATAACAGCAATGCAAACCAAAAATTAAATAGGCATAACAAGTAAAATTTGGTGTCCCAAACAGCACGTACAATTGAAAAAAACATAGATTCCAGTAGACTATTTTAAGTAACAAAAGAGTCGAAACAGCAGAAAATTAGAAAATAAACTAACCCTCGGGCACTAACAACTTCAGCTTCTCCAGAAGCCCCAAACGTATAGCGACCATCGAGGCCACGGGCACGAACAAGTCTGGTCTTCTTGTAGGACAGAGCTGCAAGTTCAGCCTGCCAAAAGAAGCATATCCAAACCTCACACAGACACATCGCAATTCAATTCAATTCAATTCGAGAAGAAACAATACCCACCTGGAGTTTAGCTTCTTTGGTATAGGCATGAGCATTGAAAATCTCAATTATAAGTGCCACACGGTCCAGCACAGGTTTCCCCCATTCCCTCTGCCAAGTACATAAACATAAACCTGAATTCTCTATTCCAAAAACCACAAAAATGAAAAATCATAATCATAGAACACAACACTTGCCTCGAGGTTCCGTTGCTGAATCCCAGAGAGAATGGCATTAACAAAAACTGCATCCACGTCAGCCTGTCACACTTAACACACTCGGTCACTTAACATGATCACAATCAAATCGGAAACAATTACATTAAAAGACTAGAAGACAACCTTGGATTCTTCGGCGGCGTTTATGTGAACCTTGATGTTATCGACGGTTCCGTGGCCGAAATAGGTAGCGGCGCGTGGGATGCGGTTCTGGACGAGGACGTGAGGTGGCAAGGGCTTGTCGAAGAAATCGGTGTGGAAATACCCATCGCGCTGGTCTTCTAGGGAGTTAGCGAGGCACAGAGCTTCGTTGAGCTTCGCCTGCAACAGCTTCTCAGGCCGCACGCGTGGCTGAACCACCAGAAGCTTCGGCAGGCTCGCACGTGCGGCTTCGCCTTCGCTCGAGTACAACCTCTTGCAAGAGAGTGAGCTTAGGAACTTTCTGGAAGAGAAGAAGCTTCTTAACATTTCCACTTTTCTCTACTTCATCATCCGCAGGGGTGAGAAAGGCTTTTTCTCATGCTCACTGAATTACCCCTATACCCTTCATTTTCTCAATTAAAATTACCCTCCAACACAAGTTGAGCGTTGACTGGAATAAGTCATATCTCTACTCTCTAGCAATTACATGTCAATCAAGGTATGAACTAGGGTTGTTCATAAATAGAATCAGCCCAAAAAAATATAGCGAAATCAATAAAAAAAAAATAAAATCATAAACCAAGTTGGAATTTTTTTTACGAGAATCCAACGGTTCAGTTAAATTTTAATTTGATTTGGATTTTTTATAAATAAAAAATTAAATCAAATTAAATTGCATGTATTTTTTTATTTGATTAAGATAATTTTTTATCCAAAAATCAAGCCAAATCATTTCTTGTATGAATGTATCAAGGGGCTAATTAAAGTATGATTTTAATCTAAATAAATAAACAGTAATTAATTAATAAAAATATAATTAAAAACACCTAATTAATACAATTTATTACTTTTTAAATTCTTATTATATGAATTAGTTATATTCATCAAAATCTAAATATTAAATTATTGGATTTTTATATATTATAAAATGGATAAAATGAATTCGTTATATTCTAAAAATGGAGAAAACCCTAAAGAATCGTTTGCATTAATTAAATGTGTATTTAGAGAAAGAAATCTTTATTTTCAATTAGAGGTGTCAAAACGGGTCTGGGTCTGTCGGACCGGCCCGCCAGCCCACAAAAAATGATGGGGTGGGGGTGTTAACCCGCCAGCTTGTCTGGCCTGCCTCGCCATTAGCTCGTGGCCCATGCAAATCAGTCTGCCAACTCGTGGCCCGCCAAAATAGAAATATCTAGAAATGCAGAACTCAAAAATCATTTTAGTATGCTCTAATTATATCATTTTGGCTAACTTTTGTGAAGGAAAATGATTTGAAAAGAGGAGATGCTTGCTTTAGTTTACTTGGTGATTTTGATTTTGATTTTGCTATGCTCTGCCTATCTGTCTCTGTCTTTGATTATATCATTTTGACCAACTTTTACAAAGGAAAACGATTTGAAAGGAAGAGATGCTTGCTTTAGTTTACATGGTGATTTTGATTTTGTATCATTTTGGTATGCTCTGTCTATATTTTGGCTGGCTTTTGCAAAGGAAAACTATTTGAAAGAAGGAGATGCTTGCTTTAGTTTACTTGATAATTTTGATTTTGAAATTTTGTTGTGTATGATCTACTTATGTTGTGTTGAACTTTTGAATTTTGATTTTGAAAGTTTGTTTTTTTAATATTAAGATTTCTAAATTCAAATGGATGAGTTCATTAGTAAATCCCTTTATAATGTTTTGAGTGATGATGATTCTGAATATGAGAATGAGGATGAGGATATTGAAAATGAAGGGAGTGATTATGATGTTGAATATGTTGAAGCTAAAAATAAAAAGAACAAATCTTTAACAAAATGTTGAAAATTCTTCACTAAAAATTAATTTTTTTAGAAATTAATTTTTTTTTGCGGGTTGACAGAGCGGGCCAAGGCATCCAACCTGCACTGGCCATGATGGGCCAGCCCAGCCCAGTCTGTTTTTGGTGGACCAATGGCAAACCGGGTCCAAATAGGACAAGCCAACCCACTTTGCCATAGCTATTTTCAACCGAGAGATCAATCAAAGAGTTCAAAATTTGCTCTGCTGGAGGAAAGCTGAAGAGGATCCGGATACTAAACGGAGACAAGTGGAAGTATAAAAATGGTGGCCGTACACATTTTGTTTTATAATAATACTACTGAATGAAAAGAGTGCAGAATCACTACATTAAGCTTAGTGGGAGCTTCTGTTTAATTATATGCTTCCTCATCTCTCTTGTATTTGTATAATTGTATGTACCCTTATGCTATGCAATAACCTTTTCTTACTATTTAAGTAGATGGATTAACAGGATACTGTTGAACAAATGGCACATAAGGTTGTTGAGAAATCTGAAGTTGGTCCAGCTAGAAGCAGAAGCATGTCTCTTCCCCTATCATTCCTTGACTTGCCTTATGCACGTCCTCTCTATGTGAAACGCCTTTTCTTCTACCATTTCACCCACCCCGCACACATTTTCTATGAAACTACACTCCCCTCTCTCAAACACACTCTCTCTCTTACCCTTCAACATTTCTTCCCTCTCGCTGGGAATCTCCTGTGTCCACCACCACCTCACAAACCCTTCATTCGCTGCACCGATCACGACTCTGTCACCTTAACCATTGTCGAGTCCAAAGCCGATTTCAACCATCTCTCATCCAACCACCCCAAAAATCTCAAAGATTTGGATCAGTTAGCTCCCATGTTGACATTCACAACCGTGCATCATGACGATGACACATTTGTTTCCCCATTGGTGGCCTTGCAAGTCACGGTTTTTCCCAACTATGGCATTTGCATCGCCATCACGAATTCTCACGTGAACATGGACGGCAGGAGTAGCTGTTATTTCATCAGGTCTTGGTCTAGCCTTTGTAGAAATCATGATGCAGTTAACTTGGCTTTTGTGGAGAAGTTGTCACCACCACCGTGCTTTGACAGGGAAGTGTTGAGGACCACAATGGACTCGAGGCTATCTTTTTAAGAGACTATTTTGAAGAGAGGTAAACTTGGAAGGACAAACTCAAACTCATTGCTCAAACTCCAACTCATTATGAGGACTATGTTAAGGCAACATTTTCCTTTGGAAGAGATGATATTGAAGGCATGAAAAAATGGGTGCTGAATCAGTTGGAAGAAAACGATGAATTGATGAAAGCACCGCAATATTTATCAAAGTTTGTGATTACGTGTGGTTTCATGTGGGCTAGTTGGGTTAAAGCGAAATATAAACATGATGAGGAAGATGAACAAGAGATGGAAGAGGAGTACTTTCGTTTTGCAGCAGATTGTAGAAATCGCTTTGAGTACCCTATACCAGCAATGTACTTTGGAAATTGCCTAACGAGATGTCATGCATTGCTCAAGAGAAAGGAGCTAATGGGAGAAGGTGGTTTTGTGAACGCAGTGAAGTGCATTGCAAGGGAAATAACTGATATGAAAACTGAGCCTCTTAAAGGTGCAGAAAAGTGGAAGGAATTGAATAGGAAAATGTTTGTATCGGTAAGTACGATGCTAGTTGGAGGGTCACCTAAGTTTGCTGTTTATGAGACCGATTTTGGATTTGGAAGACCTACCAAAGTGGAGATGCTGATACATCCCCGAATATTGTGTGTCTCTCTTGCCGAAAGTGGAGACAGAAGATGGGATAGAGCTTGGTTTCGTATTTAGAACTAGGGAATTCGAGTGTTTTAGTTCTGTCATTCAGCAAGGACTTTTAACATTCAAATCCTAAGTGATGGCATCTATTGCTACTTGGAATAAAAATATTTCTCTCATCTCTATTTTGAGCTTAAAATCTCGCATCTAGCTTTTCTCTTAGTTTTGGTTGACCATGTTTATTTGAAGTTGTAAATCAAAGTCTAATTACATTTACACATACCTTACCCCTCTGGATTTAAATCAAAGTCTTAGTTTTTGAATCTCATTTTCTATTCCATAATTTTTTTTTTCACGTTTCATTAAAAATAATTTTTTTTTATTTTTTATACATTCTTATTATTAATGTTTTTAAATTAGAAGAAATGTCAAATTCTTTATTATTGATAGAACAGAGAATGAGATTCGAAAATTGAGACCCAAGATTTATATCATACTCTTGACTCTTAAGAGTAATTTTAACTGAAACTTTTAAAGCACCGATGTCAGACGAAGCTACCCCACTGCATCCCCCCTCTCATAGTCTCATTTCATCACCTTCTCTATGACGCCTTCTTTTTCTTAGAATTGTCCAGGAATGTAATCATGTTTGGTCTGATGAGTGCAGTATAAATATGTTATTGCTTTTTTTTTTTTTTTTTTTAATTCAAATCAAATCTTTTTTTTATATATATATTTTAAACTTCAAAATTTTTTGCTATTTTTAAAATATCATTATTATAATCATTATCTTCAAATTTAAATTAAATAAATTTTATTTTTATTAATTTAATTTTCTAAAAGAAGAAAAATAATTTATTTTATATAATTAAATAATTATATTTATATATATATATATATTTTGAACAAAAATAATTATATATATAATTTACCAGTATACTATTTATTAAGAATTAAAAGGGAAGAAAGCAGACTGGTAATTTTGAAGTTTCATCAAGGGCTGTGTTGTCCAAAAGTCCTCAAATATTTGATATGGCCGTTGCGGGCTTCGACCTAACCTAAAATTCAAAATCCAACGAACGGTGATGTTTCAGTCTTCTTTTTCTCTTCTCCCTCTGCATCTCATAATCAGTTACCTTCGTTATTCTCTATTCGCGGCCTTTACTTCTAACCTTTCTGCGATTTTGGGTTAGTTCTATTGCTTCTGTTTTCCTTGTGTTATATATCTGAATTCAATTTCTTTCATGTTTATGAATTAGGGTTTATGTTCATTAACGTTAGTGTACTCGATTGATTGATACTTGTAATTGGGAAACACAAGAGTAAACGACACCTTCTGTTTTCCTTTTCATTTCACATAAGTTTTTCAATTTGTTTTGCAGATTCCATTATCAAAGTCTTCTCTGAAACAAAAGTTGAATAGGATAATGGCTAAGTTTGTTGCTCCTGGCCACCTGATTATCAAAGATGAAAACTTGGATCTTCATTTCAAAAGTAAGCATTTTATGTTATGTTGCTTACAATACCAATTTCCAACAACTATAGTGGATTCATTGTGAACTAGTAATGAAAATGTTTTCAAAGTTTAAAAGTTGACTTTGCATTCTTTAACATTATTGGTGGATCATTTATTATTTACCGAACTCTTCTCTTACTGTGTTTGTTTTGTTTGTCCTTTTTATATTTTTTTCTTTGGGATAGAGAGTACTAAGTCGAAGAATTCTAAGACAATTGGAAAGAAAGGTGGTTCAGGGATTGCAGGTCGAAAAGCTCTAAATGATATAACAAACAAAACATCTCTTCACCACCCTGATGCCTCGATTAAGAAAAGGAACTTACCCAAGGAAGAAGTTAATGTAAAGGAGGAAATGTTCTTGCATGATCACAAGAAGTGCATTGAGGCCCAAAATGCTGCAATGAGAAATTTCAATCTTGAAACAGTTCTTCCACAAGATGGTAATCCTCCTGGCTTTTACTTCAGTGTTCGATACGTATGGCATGAGTTGTGAAATCTTTATGGTGCAACTAAATCAACGTCTTGGATTTTAACTTTAGAGTTACAAGTAAAATGTGGTATTGAATCTTATGATGAGATTGTGCATGTGGTGATATATTGGCATGTGAGCCACTTCTAAAGAAAATTATTTCTAGTAATCTTTTATTAGAATACAATGAAGAGAGTTAACATTTGGCATTAGAAACTTTTGACAAAAAGGATTTCTGGTGAAATGAGTTGATTTTAGATATATCTGAATATATTCCTATGCAATCTTTTGGTGAATTAAATTTGGATGTCCCTGACCATCATGTTGATAGTTATTATTATTATTATTAGATTATGTTGATAAAATTCCTAACAACATTTTATCTCTGCAGATTCCATATCTATCCTAGAGCAGATAAAGGTAATGTACCCTTTTTTTACTTTTTGTTTTGGTTACAATGGATGCTTTGAGAACAACCATTGAATATGTACTATTTCATTTTGTTGATTACCGTTTGCTTCCCCTTTGTCTAACGTTTGCTCTATCTTCCGTATTCCCTTTTCTTGTGGCTTTAGGTTCCTGATTCCCCTCAATGCTACCCAGAACCAATAGAATTGCCAATGTCCAAATTTTCTGATTGGTTTGACCATTCAATGCGGTGGAGCTCTCCTCCATCTTCTCCATTGTCATGGGACTCTCCACCATCTCCCCTTGTATGGCAAAATGAAGCGGTTGAATTTGTTCTGAAGGAAGAAATTGCTGTTCAAGTGTAACCTGCTTTTCTTAAGTCGTGTGTGTAATAGAACAAGTGGATCCCACCATTGTGAATCCTCGAGGCTCATTTTTTGGTTTCTTTCTTTGTATCGCTGCATAATTCTTTCAGCCGAATGAATTTCTAATTTTTGTCACAATTAAACATCAGACCTAATGCACGAGCAATGTGGAACAGGTAATGTAGTGTTTGCCGTCCGTCCAATAAGACATTTATCGGAAGTCGTCCTGGTGACTGATTATTTCATAATTCACAAAAAAATAATAATAATCAGTATAATTATTAGAATGCTGCAAAATATATTAATGTGGAGGTTTGCTACAAAATAACCACGTCAATTTCGTGGTTTGATGGTCTAATCACTAATGTCGATACTAGTTCAAGTTAAGTAATTACCTTATGTCGTTTTTTATGCTTACCTTGTGTCTTTTTTTAAGTGCTGAACTGAAAACGAAGAATGGGCCAAACAATACTACATAGGACAGACACATCACTGTCCGATGGTATATGCAAGGTAGCTTTGAAACCTGCTGGTGTAAAATTCAACAATTAATACTTAAAAGTTACTTCAAAATCAAATAATTAGTACTATTTAAAATAAGGAAACTCAGTACAAGAGACTAATGGTTCAAATATTGTTACATGATTTTTAATTCGAGTGATGCATTATTTTCACCTTTGATTAGAGGTATTAAAGTGGGCCGACTCGGCTCGTTTGGACCCGGCCTGCCACAAGCTCGCCAAAAACGGACCGGGCCTACCATGGTCGGCACAAGTTGGATGCTTTAGCCCGCCTCGCTAGCAAGCAGGCTAACAGGCCAGCCCGTCAAAATTGGAAAAAAAAAATCGTGATGTTGAGCAAGAGGAAGCAGATCGTGGCAATGAATGAGAGAGAAAAGCAGATCGGAGAGTATACCCAAATGGCCGTGGTGGTAAGCAAGAGAAGCAGATTGCAACAGATTAGGATGAGGTGACGAGGGAGAGGACCGGCATGGGAGAGGGAGATCGGCATGGGAGAGGGACCACGAGAGAGAGGTAGATCACAGATCAAGACGAGGTGATGAGCGTCGTGGCGTTGCATGGGGAAGAGTGCGCGAGCGAGGCAAGTTTGCAGCGGCCTGGTGGTGAAGTCGTGGCGGCCTGATGGAAGGTCTCCCTCCACCAATGCCTCACTCTTCAAATCCTCAAGCAATTGCAACTTCTTAAAATTGTTTTCTGTGGTTTGTCTTGACCGTGTACTTGGAGGGAATTACACGGAAGTTTCCTTCATTTAACTACTCTTGTTGATTCAATTATTCTTGTGGGATAGGATTTAGGAAGCTTCAAGGAATTTCCTAAAAGTGTCTTCTTAGTGTGGCCTACCTTGGTACTAGGGGTGGTATTTCGACCTCAACCATAGAATAGCAATGATTCAGTGCATTTTCTTGTTTTAATCAATAAAGATTCCAATCCTTACATATATGTTTTAATTTCATTCGTGGTCTTTCTTGTTGAATGAGTAAAATCCTCAACAGTGCTTAGACCGAACTTGAAATTATTGATACATTATCATTCAAGGAGGTTAGAGGCAGTGCAGCACGGCTTAAATAACATATCTCAAAGAGATTAGCGTAATTGGATTGCATTATAAGAAATTTGGGGGAGGGGAAGAGGTATTGACAGAGATAAAACCATGAAAGGAAGTAAATTATAGAAATGATAAAAATACAGAGGTATATTTTGTTTTCAACATCAACACACACAGTATACATCGGTCATCTAGTACTTAGACATCATCTCCACCGCTTTGTACACATTATTGTCCACAGCTTCCTTTTCATAAAAGGAGTAAGATGCAGCAAATTCACAGTATTATAGATGTTTGCCTCTTACATATCATAAGATCATGTGTGTTTGATAGAAAGGATTCAGTCACTTTTTTCTAGACACAGCCGCTGCAATCCCACCAGCTATAAGTCCTACAGCAGTTGCAGCAATGCCTAGGCCAATGACACCATCTACAATGAAAGAAAATAAGCATTCAGTGCTTTATTATAGTCAATATCAACCCAATTTCCTCTTGCAAAAGCAAGAAAAAAGAAGCAGAGAAAAATGTAAAGTGGAAAATCAAGAATCGATGGGAACCTTTGGTGATCTTATCCTCGATTGCCTGCTTGAGTGTCACTGCCTGCCTCCAATCTGGTGCAATCTAAGGAAGAAAACATTGGCATGATATCACATTAAAGTACATAGAATGTTGCATTGGTGCAAATGCAATAGGTTGGAATTTTTTTAAAATAAACTAAAAAGAATGATGGTTTGCTTTGCCCTTGCTTGGAATTTGTTGTTGGGTTTGGAAAGGGATATCACAAAAAACACCCAAAACTAATAAAATAATGAATCTGATACTTTTTCCTCTATAACAAAGAAACAGCACATCAAAGACTTAAGTATGAAAAGGAAAAGAGGAGTAAAAAAAAAAATGCACATGATTCTTGTGAGCCAGGGGCAACATTCAACAAGCAGTGTTCAAGATGGTTAAACTCAACATCAGGTAAGAGATGTCCCAACCCAACAGACGATAATGTATTGTATTCATCTCTGTCAACATATTGTAACATTAAAATATGTACAGGGTTCAGAGAATGCATATAGAGAAGTCAGATTATTTTCCAAAACAACTAAACTAGCTACACATTGAAACAAGAGTATATTAGCAAATATAGTTCAGGCATTATGGTAGAGAATAGAGACACAACACAAGCACAGCTTCCTTCAATATATACATACCGCGAGGCACCTGTCGACAAGATCCCTACTCCTTGAATAGTCAGAATTTCTATAGTATCCAACAGCCAGAAGATAAAGCTTCTCCCTTTGCTGCAGTGGGTCCTTTGTAGCAGGCAAAGAAGCTGCAATTTCCATGTAATTTATTTTAGTATCAAATAAAAATTAACATTGCATGATGAAAGAGAAAGAGTAAAAGAGAGACCTTCAAGCATGGCTATCCCACGGTGCACATCTTGTGGGTGTCTGGAGTGAACAAGAGCCCATGATAAACGCAGGAGACAGTTTTGCATATACTCATCTGAGGATTGTTTCTCTGCCTCCAATACCTCTCTTTCACACCCCTGCCATTAATTCATTTAATTCAGGAATCCTCACTCAGATTGCAAACCCTAATTAAGAGATGCATATGAATATGAATACACTTACAGCGACAACGTCAGAATCGCAATAAGGAAGATGGTCTTTGCCGGAGAAGAACTGACCCACCGAATCCACGATCATCCCTAGCTTCGCTTCAAGTTTCGCCATTTCGACTTCAACCGAGTTGAGTTTCTACTGAGTTGACCTTACTTCACCAACTCGTTCCCTCTCTTCAGATAAACTCAAACCAGAGACTTGCTGCTTAGATTTCGATATCACGCGGACACCGCCTCCCATTCTACGGAGTACGTACTAATAGTCTAATTCATTTCCTTTTCTCCAATTTTTTTTTTATTAATTAAAATATTATTTTCTTACTGTATATATTGTGATCTGGTGTGTAATCTGCTTCTATTGTCGCGTTTTGAAAACTTAAGAATTAAGTCTTCGTATGAAGATAGGTCTGGTGGGGCCAGAAAACAATCCTCTTGCTAAAAATTGACACTTCAAGGTTCGTTGCATTTTACATCATATTTTATTCAGCAAATTGTCGTATAACGTGTTTCACAGATCTTGTTAAGTTTTGAATGCTAAACTAACAAAGCCACCCAATTTTAAAATTTGATAAAATTGAGGGACTAAAACCTATTCAATTAAAAGAATGAGAATCAAAATTGAATAAATATAAAAGTAAGAGTACCAAAACTATATTTAAGCTTTATTATTATTATAAAAAAAAATACATTAAACTCTTACATACTAGAAGATAAACGTTTTTTTTTTTAAAATAAAATTGTACATGCTAAAATTTATATTTATAATAAACCAAAGGGCAACCAACACTAAAATTTAGATTATTGTCATATCCCAGTTTTTTACATGCATTTGTTTCCATTATTTTGTGCTTTCTCAATACAAGATTGTTTTGAACAAAAAATGAGACGGCTATGGAAATTTCTAGGTGCCTTGCTAACATAAGAGCACACTTTTGTTTTGAGGTGAGGTTCACTTATTGTCTTCGTCAAAGAAGTTGAGAGCTTCCTTGAGCATAACGCATAATTATGCAAATAATGTTGAGAGCTTCACAAATAGTGTGTTAACGTAAGAATGTGAATATATTTCTTATTCGTAGCAAACTACATTCATTTGGCTAGTCAGTGACAGCAGAATTAAGTGTCATATATGATCAAATTTACCACACCTATAAAAGAAGAGCTTCTCTCGAAGTCCTTAGCCGCACGCAACATTATTGTTCCACATATACCAGACATAATGTTTAAATGTAAATAGGTTTAAGATTCTAATGTTTATGGTTTCACAATTTAGTATTTAAGGTTCATTATTTTAGTGTTTATGACTCATGATTTATGGTTTAATATTTTTTTTGTTCATTATTAAGGATTATAATTTGATATTTAGGGATTCATGATTTATGATATTTGATTCTAAGATTTAGAGTTTATGATTTATATATTATGATTTATGTTTTAAAGTTTATATGTTATTATTTTGCTTATGGCTTAAGTCACGTGGTTTAAGGTTTGGATTTAGGGTATGTGGTTCCACTTTCAAGTTTGAGGTTTATGTTTTAGGAGTTTGGGCATTGGAGTTTATGATTTATTGTCTGTGTTTTGTAGCTTGAGGTTTACGCGTTGAGCATTATAATTTAAATAATTTAAGATTTATGGTTATGGTTTCAATTTAAGGTTTGTGGTTTGGAATTTGAGTTTTGAAGTTTAGAGTTTGTGGTTTAAGATTTAGTGTTTGAAGTTTGGAGTTGGGGTTGGGGTTCTAGGTTTTAATGTTTATGATTTATGATTTCAGGGTATATAGCTCATGATTGATGGTTTATGATTTATATTCATAGTTTATTATTTAAGGTTTAAATGTTATGATTTTATATTTTAAGATTTATGATTTTGGGCATATATATAAACGTAAATGAGTCAAATTATTCGTGAATTACTTAGCTCTATTTATTAAATGTTCAATCAAACTTGTTTGTTTATGTTTAATTAAACAAACAAATATTAAGCTTGATTATTAAATGAGTCGAAATCCAAATTTTACAAAATTAATAGTTCATGAATAACTCGTACATATATTATACATAATTAAAACTATATAGATTAAACAAGGGAAATATTTTGCAAATTCGAAACAAAATTTAAAATTTTAAAAATATAAAAAAATAAAAATAATTTATTGAAGAACTGAAAAAAAAAAAGAGGAATGTCTTAATTTTTAAAAAAATATAAATTTAAAAAATATTTAAAAACAAGAGAATTTTTTTTTTGAAAAATTGAAAGAAAATGAAAATTTTAATAATATAAAAAAATAGTAATATCTTAAAAATTATCAAAATATAAAATTTGAAAATATGAATAATGTCTTGAAAATTAAAAAAAAAATGTTTTTTTAAAATATGAAAAAAGGGAGTAATATTTTGAAAATATTAAAAAATAAGAGTAATGTGTTGTATATTTTTTAAAAAAAAAGTTTTAATAAATATGAAAAAATAAGAGTAATTAAAGAAAATACAAAAATGTGAAAATATGAAAAAATAAGAGGAATGTCTTGAAAATTTAAAAAAACTGAAATTTTGAAAAAACAAGAAAAAATATCTTAATAAGTTTGAAAAAAAAATTAAAATATTAAAAAATAAAAGGAATTTATTGAAAATTAAAAAAAAAATTATGAAGAAAAAAAAGGGTAATGTTGAATATTTTTTTAAAATATATTAAAAAAATAATAATGCCTTCAAAATTTTAAAAAAATGATAACTATAAAAATAAGAAAAAATAAAAGTAATATCTTGATTTTTTTTATAAATGTAAATATAAAAAATATAAAAAAGTAAGCATAATTTCCTGAAATTTTTTAAAAATATGAAAATACAATAACAATCTTGAAAATTAAAAACAAAAAATAAAAAGTAAGTAATTTCTTCAAAAATATTAAAATATAAAAAAAAGAAGAGAAATGTTTTGAAAAGTTTTAAAAAAATGATTTTTTTAAATATTAAAAGACAATAGTCATGTCTTGAAAAATGTTTTAAAAAATATGAAAAACAAGAGTAATGCTTTTGAAAAAAAATTAAAATTTTAGAAATATGAAAAAACAAAAGTAATGTCTTAAAAATTTGAAAAACAAATAAAAAAATTTAATAATATGAAAAAAAACAAGAGAAATATCTTCAAAATTTGAAAAAAAAAAATGAAACTTATGAAATAATAAGAATGTCTTAAAAATTTGAAAAAACAAGAGTAATATTTTCAAATTTGAAAATACGGAAAATTTGAGGATTTTTTTAAAAATTTAGGATTTCATAAATGAACTCTAAGGATTAAGGATTTTAAACATGAAACCCTAAACTATGAAAACCTAATTTAGGATTTAGGGATTCATTCCTTAAAGGATTTAAAGTTTCATAAATGGAACCATAAACATTTAGGGTTTCTTGGTTTATGATGTAAGGTTTCATAAATAAAACTCTAAATTAGGATTTGGTAGGTTTAATTTATGAAACTCAAATCCTAAATTATGGTTTCATGGTTTAGGATTTAAGATTTTATTTCATGATTTAGGATTTAGGATTTCATTTCATGGTATATGATTTATGGTTTCATTTTGAAGCCCTAAATTATTTAAGGATTTATAAATGAAACCCTAATGATTTAGGGTTTATTAAATGAAACTCAAAGGATATATGATTTTATAAATAAAACATTAAAACCTAAATCATAAAATCAAACCCTAAATCCCAACATAGGGTTTCATTTAGGAAATCCTAAATCCTAATTTATGAAATATTAAATTCTCAGGGTTTCATAGTTTAGTATTTAAGGTTTCATTTATGAAATTCCAAATTATGGTCTATGGTTTAATTTATAAAACCTTAAATCCTTAAGTTTTCATTTATGAAACCCTAAATTCTTAGGGTTACATTAATAAAACTTTAAATCCTAAACTATGAAATTAAACCCTAAATCTCAAATCATGAAATCTTAATTTGGGATTTAGGATTTAATTAATGATACTCTAAGGATCTAAGGTTTCATAAATAAAACCATAAATACTAAACCATGAAATGAAACCTTAAATCTTAAATCATGAAACCATAATTTATGATTTAATAAATTACACCTTAAGGATTTAAGGTTTTGTTTTAGAAAACCTAAGTTATGAAATCCTAAATCTTAAATTAGGGTTTCATAATTTAGGATTTAGAGTTTGATATATGAAATGCTAAATCCGAATTTGTGGGTTCATAAATGAAACCCCACATTTTGAGGTTTCTTACTTTAGTATTTAAGATTTCACAAATTAGAGTTTAAGGTTACATTTATCAAAGCCTAAATCCAAAAGGTTTCATTCATTACATTCCAAATCCTTAAAGTTTCATTAATGAAACTTTAAACCCTAAACCATGAAACAAAATCCTAAATCTCAAACCATGAAACCCTAAATCAAAAAGCATGAAACCCTATGGACTTAGGATTTCACAAATAAACCCTAGATTAAGATTTAAGATTTCATTAATGAAACCATTAATCATAAAACTATGAAAACCTAAATAATATCAAACCCCTAAGAATTGATGGTTTCATATGGAACCTTAAATAAAAAAAGTATGAAACATTAAGGATTTATGGTTTCATTAATGAAACCCTAAATGCAGATTTGAGGTTTCATTAATGAAACCATTAATCATAAAACCCAAAACCCTAAATTAGGGTTTCATGTTTCAAGATTTAGGGTTTCATATATGAAATAAAACTCTAAGGATTTAGAGTTTTATATGAAACCTTAAATCAAAATACATGAAACCCTAAGAATTTAGGGTTTCATTAATGAAATCCTAAATTAAATTTAGGAATTTATGGTTTCATTAATGAACCCATTAATCATAAAACCATGAAACTCTAATTTATGAAACCCTAAATTATGGGTTCATGCTTTTGGATTTAGGGTTTCATAAATGAAATGAAACTTTAAATCCTAATTTTTGGTTTCATAAATAAAACAAAAAATTCTTAGAATTTCATGCTTTGGTATTTAGGGTTTCATTCTTTAAAGTAGCATTTAATGTTTCATTTATAAAACCATAAATCCTTAGAGTTTCATTTATTAAACCCTAAATTATAAACCATGAAATGAAACCCTAAATCATAAACTCTAAAACCTTAATTTGTGAAATCATAAGTCATAAATTAGGGTTTCAATGTTTAACATTTTGAGTTTCATAAATGAAACCTAAAATTCTTATGATTTGATGGTTTAGTATTTAGGGTTTCATTCATTACACCGTCAATCCTAAAAGTTTTATAAATGAAACCCTAAATGTTAAACCACAAAATGAAGCCATAAATCACAAATCATGAAACCCTAATTTAGTATTTAAGGTTTCATAATTTAAGATTTAAGATTTCATAATTTAAGACTTAGGGTCTCATAATTTAGGATTCAAGGTTTATTGATGAAATCATAAATTATGATTTAGGGTTTCATATGGAATCTTAAATCTTAAAGCATGAAACTCTCAATATTTAGGAATTCATAACTAAAACCATAAATCCTAATACCATGAAACCTTAATTTATCAAACAGTTAATTAAGATTTCATGCCAAATGAAATCCTAAATCCTAATTTCAGAGTTTCATAAATGAAACCCTACATTCTTAGGGATTCATGATTTAGTATTTAAGATTTCATTTATGAAACCATAAATTAGGATTTAAGGTTTCATTTATAAAACCCTAAATCCTAAATTATGGTATCATAAATGAAACCCTAAATCTCAAATCATAAAGAGAAATCTTAAATCCTAAACCATGAAATAAAACCCTAAATCCTAAATCATGAAACCATAATTTAGGATTAAATAAACTTGAGGATTTAAGGATTCATTTTAGAAAACCTAAGTTATGAAACCCTAGATCTTAAATTAGGGTTTGAGAAATGAAATGCTAAATCTGAATTTGTGGTTTTATAAATGAAACCTTACATTCTTAGGGTTTCTTACTTTAGTATTTAGGGTTTTTGGTTTCAATTATAAAAGACTAAATCCATAAGGTTTCATTCATTACATTCTAAATCCTTTAAGTTTCATAAAAGAAACCATCAAGAAATTTTAAATCTCAAACCATGAAACCCTAAATAAAAAGGCATGAAACCCTAAAGATTTATCATTTCACAAAGAAACCCTAAATTAAGATTTAGTATTTCATTCATGAAATAATTAATCATACAACCATGAAACTTTATTTTATGAACCCTTATATTAGGGTTTCATATTTTAGGATTTAGGATTTCATAAATGAAACCTTAATTTAGGATATAAGGTTTCATATGGAATCCTAAATCAAGAAGCATGAAACCCTAAATAAATGAAACACTAAATTAAGATTTAGGATTTCATTAATGAAACCATAAAACATAAAACCATGAAACCCTAATTTATGAAACACTAAATTAAGGTTTGTTGTTTTAGGATTTAGGGATTCATAAATGAAATGAAACTTTAAGGATATAAGGTTTCATATAGAACTTTAAATCAAAAAGCATGAAACCCTAAGGATTTAGGATTTTATAAAAGAAACCATAAATTAATATTTAGGGTTTCATTAATGAAACCATTGATCAGAAAACTATGAAACCCTAATTTATGAAACCCTAAATTATGGTTGCATGTTTTAAGAATTAGAGATTCATAAATGAAATGAAACCCTAAATAAAGATTTAAGGTTTTATTAATAAAATTAATTCCTCAGGATTTCATTAATGATTTGGGGTTTCATTAATAAAATGAATTAAGGTTTCATTAACAAAATCCTAAATAAAAATTTGGGGTTTCATTAATGAAACCATTAATTATAAAACCACGAAACCCTAAATTAAGGTTTCATGTTGTAGGATTTAGGATTTTAAAAATGACATATTAAATTAGGATTTCGGGTTTCATTAATGAAACCTTTAATCATAAAACCATAAACCCTAATTTATGAAATCCTAAATTAAGGTGTAATAAATGATATAAAACCCTTTATAAATGAAATGAAACCCTAAGAATTTGGGGTTTCATTAATGAAACCATTGATCATAAAACCATGAAACCCTATTTTATGAAACCTTAAAATGGGGTTTCATGTTTTAGGATATTGGATTTCATAACTGAAACTACACCCTCACGATTTAGGGTTTCATAAATGAAATCTTAAATTGCGATTTGGGGTTTCATATGGAGCCATTAATCAAAAAGCATGAAAATTTAAAGAATTTGGGGTTTCATAAATGGAACCCTAAATTAAGATTTAGGGTTTGATTAATGAAACCATTAATTATTAAACAATTAAAACTATATTTGTGAAACCTAAGGATTTAAGGTTTCATAAAAGAACCCTAAATTAAGATTAAAGGTTTCATTAATGAAACCATTGATTAGAAAACCATGAAACCCTAAATTATGGTTGCATGTTTTAGGATTTGGGGATTCATAAATGAAATGAAACTCTAAGAATTTAAAGTTTCACCAATAAAACCCTAAATAAAGATTTAGGGTTTCATTAATGAAACCATTAATCATAAAATCATAAAACCCTAAATTAGGGTTTCATGTTTTAGGATTCAGGATTTCACAAATGAAATGAATCTTTTAATATTTAAGGTTTCAAAAATGAAACCCTAAATTAAGGTGTCATAAATGAAATAAAACCCTTCATAAATAAAACCCTAAAAATTTGGGATTTCATATAATACCCTAAATTAGGATTTAGGGTTTCATTAATGAAACCATTAATCTTAAAACCATGAAACCCTATTTTATGAAACCTTAAAGTGGGGTTTCATGTTTTAGGATATTGGGTTTCATAAATGAAACTACACCCTCAGGATTTAGGGTTTCACAAATGAAACCCTACATTATGGTTTAGGGTTTCATCTAGAGTTGTTAATAAAAAAGAATGAAACCCAAGTTTTATAAATGAAACCTTAAATTAAGATTTAGGGTTTGATTAATGAAAGCATTAATTATAAACAATGAAACCTAAATTTATAAAACCCTAACGATTTAGGGTTCAATAAAAGAATCATAAATTAAGATTTAGGGTTTCATTAATGAAAGCATTGATCGAAAAACCATGAAACCCTAAATTATGGTTTCATGTTTTAGGATTGAGGAATTCATAAATGAAAGGAAACCCTAAGGATTTAAGGTTTCATAAATAAAACAAAACCTTAAAACCATTAATAATAAAACCAAGAAACCATAAATTAAGGTTTCATGTTTTTGGATTTCGGATTTCATAAATGAAATGAATCCCTTAAGATTTAGGGTTTCAAAAATCAAATCATAAACTAAGATTTAGGGTTTCATCAATAAAACTTTAAATAAATATTTGCGATTTTATTAATAAAACCTCTAATCATAAAACTATGAAACCCTAATTTATGAAACCCTAAATTAAGGTTTCACATTTTAAGATTTAGGGTTTCATAAAAGAAATGAAACTCTTCATAAATGAAATGAAACCTTGAGGATTTAGGTTTTCATAAATAAAATCATTAATCATAAAACCATCAAACCTTAAATTGGGGTTTCATGTTTTAAGATATTGAGTTTCATAAATGAAATTAAACCCTAAGTATTTAGGGTTTCATAAATGAAGCCCTCAAATCGAATTTGGGGTTTCATATGGAGTTGTTACTAAAAAAAATCATGAAACCCTAAGAATTTAGAATTTTATAAATGAAACTCTAAATTAAGATTTAAGGTATGATTAATGAAACCATTAATTATAAAACAATAAAACTAAATTTGTGAAACCCTAAATTAAGGTTTCATGTTTTAGGATTAATGGTTTTATCAATGAAACCATAAATAAAGATTTAAGGTTTCATTAATGAAACATTTAATAATAAAACCATTAAACCCTAATTTATGAAACCCTAAATTAGGTTTTATGGTTATATAATTTAGGATTTCATAAATGAAATGAAATGAAATCTTAAGGATTTAGGTGTCATAAATGAAACCTTAATTTAGGATTTTGGGTTTCATATCAAACCCTAAATAAAAAAATATTAAATCTTAAGGATTTAGGGTTTCATTAATGAAACCATTAATCATAAAGGGTTTCATGTTTTAGGATATATGGTTTCATAAATGCAATTAAACCCTAAGGATTTAAGGCTTCATAAATGAAACCCTTAATTAAAAAGTATGAAACCCTAAATTAAAATTTAGGGTTTCATTAATGAAACCATTAATCATAAAACCAGGAAACCATAATTTATGAAACCATAAATTATGGTTTCATGTTGTAGGATTTAGGGTTTGATGTTTTAGGATTTAGGATTTAGGGTTTCATATGGAACCTTAAAGCAAAATGCATGAAACCCAAAGGATTTAGGAAATGAAATACTAAATTAAGATTTAGTATTCATTAATGAAACCATTAATCAGAACACCATCAAACCATAATTTATGAAACCCTAAATTATGGTTTTGTGTTTTAGGATATGGGGATTCATAAATGAAGTGAAACCCATGGGATTTTAGGTTTTATAAATGAAACCCTGAATAAAGGTTTAGGAATTCATTAATACCATTAATCATAAAACCATGAAACCTTGATTCAAGGTTTCATGTTTTAAGATTAAAGGTTTCATAAATAAAATGAAATCCTTAGGATTTAGGGTCTCATAAATAAAATCCTAAATTAGGATTAAAAGTTTTATTAAAGAAACCTTAAATAAATTTAGGGTTTCTTTAATAAAACTTTTAATCATATAACAATGAAACACTAATTTGTGAAACCCTAAATTATGGTTTCATATTTTAGTATTTAGGGATTCATAAATGAAATTAAACCCTAGGAATTTAAGGTTTCATAAATGAAACCCTGAATAAATATTTTGGGATTCATTAATAATACCATTAATCATAAAACCATGAAATGCTAATTTATGAAACACTAAATTAAGCTTTTATGTTTTAGAATTTAGGTTTTCATAAATGAAATAAAACCTTACGGATTTAGGTTTTTATTAATGAAACCATTAATCATATAAACATGAAACCCTACATTAGGGTTTATTAAATAAATCAAACCTTAAATAAATTGCCAAATAAAGATTTAGGATTTCAATGATGAAACCTTTAACCATAAAACTATGAAACCCTAATTTATGAAACCTTAAGTTAAGGTTTCATTTTTTAGGATTTTGGGTTTCAAAAATGAAATGAAAGGCTAACGATTTAAGGTTTCCTAAATGAAAATCTAAAATAAGGTTTGGGGTTTCATTAATGAAACCATTAATGATAAAACCATGAAACCCTAATTTATAAAACCATAAATTAAGGATGTTGTTGGATATAAGGTTTCATAAATGAAACTAAACCTTGAGAATTTGAGATTTCATAAATAAAACCCTAATTTGGAGTTTAAGGTTTCATTAATGAAACTATTAATCATAAAACCATGAAATTCTAAATTAGGGTTTCATGTTTTAGGATTTAGGGTTTCATAAATGAAACCCTTAGGATTTATGGTTTCATTTATGAAACCATAAATTAGAATTTAAGGTTTTATAAATGAAATGGTAAATAAAGATTTAGGGTTTCATTAATGAAGCCTTTAATCATAAAACCATGAAACCTAATTTATGAAACCTTAAAGTAAGGTTTTATGTTTTAGGATTTAGGATTTCATAAATGAAATGAAACCCTAAGGAATTGAGGCTTCATAAATGAAACTTTAAATTAAAATTTAAGGTTTCATTAATGAAACCATTAATCATAAAACCATGAAACCCTAATTTATGAATCCTTAAAGTAGGGTTTCATGTTTTACATTATATGATTTCATAACTGAAACTAATAATTGGGATTTAAGGTTTCATATGGAAAACTAAATCAAAAGGCATAAAACCCTGAGGATTTAAGGTTTAATAAATGAAACCCTAAATTAAGAAATAGGGTTTCATTAATGAAACTATTAATCCTAAAACCATGAAACCCAAATTTATGATACCCTAAATTAGGGTTTCATGTTTTAAGATTTATGGTTTCATAAATGAAATGAAACCTTAAGGATTTAAGGTTTCTTAAATGAAATGAAACCTTAAGAATTTAGTGCTTCATAAATGAAGTCTTAAATTGGGATTTAGGGTTTCATATATAATCCTAAATCAAAATGCATGAAATCCTAGGAATTTGGGATTTCATAAAGGAAACTTTAATTTATGATTTAAGGTTTCATTAGTGAAACCATTAATCATAAAACCCTAAATTATGGTTTCATGTTTTAGGATTTAGGTATTCATAATGATATGAAACCATAATGATCTAAGGTATTATAAATGAAACCCTACATTAGGATTTTGGATTTCATATGGAACCCTAAATAAAAAAACATGAAACACTCAGGATTTAGAGTTTCATAAATGAAAACTTAAATTAAGATTTAAGGTTTCATTAATGAATTCATTAATCATAAACCCATGAAACCCTAATTTATGAAACCTTAAATTAGGATTTCATGTTTTAGGATTTAAGATGAAATGAAACTTCAAATTCTAATTTTGGGTTTCATATATGAAACAAAAAATCTTAAAATTTCATTGTCTAGTATTTAAGGTTTCATTTATGAATCTTTAAAGTAACATTTAATGTTTCATTTATAAAACCCTAAATCATAGACCATGAAATAAAAACCTAAATCCTAAAATATGAAACTTTAATTTAGGATTTAAGGTTTAATAAATGAAATCATAAGGATTAAGGGTTTTATTTATGAAACCTTAAATCACAAACCATGAAACCCTAATTTATGAAACCATAAATCATAAATTAAGGTTTCATAAATTAGTGTTTCGGGTTTCATAAATGAAACCTAAAATTCTTATGGTTTCATGGTCTAATATTTAGGGTTTCATTTATGAAATACTTAAATTAAGATTTAGGCTTTCATTCATTGCACCTTAAATCCTTAGTTTCATACATGAAACCTTAAATGTTAAACCATGAAATGAAACCATAAATAACATATCATAAAACCCTAATTTTGTATTTAGGGTTTCGTTGGTGAAATCTTAAATTTAGATTTAAGGTTTCATATGAAACCTTAAATCTTAAAGCATGAAACTTTAAGGATTTAGGATTTCATTATAGAAACTTTAAATCATAATACCATGAAATCCTAATTTATAAAATTGTAAATTAAGGTTTCATGCCAAATAAAATTGTAAATCCTAATTTCAGAATTTCATAAATGAAACCCTACATTTTTAGGGTTTCATGATTTAGTATTTAAAGTTTAATTTATGAAACCTAAAATTAGGATTTAAGGTTTCATTTATAAAACCCTAAATCATTAAATTTTCATTTATAAAACCTTAAATCATAAATTAGGGTTTCATAAATGAAACTCTAAAGATTTGGGATTTCATAAATAAATCCCTAAATTGAAACTCTAAATCATAATTTCATGTCTCATAGATGAAACCCTAAATTCTTAGGATTTCATTTATTAAAATCTATATCCTTAGGGTTTCATATGAAACCTTAATTCATAAACCTTAAAACTTAAAACTTAAATTTAAGATTTAGGGTTTCATTTAAATTAAGAAATATGGTTTCATATGAAACCCTAAATCCTAAACCATGAAACCCTAAGTTATATATGGTTTAGGATTTAGAGTTTCACTTATGAAACTTTAAATCCTAATTTTGGGTTTCATGATTTAGTATTTATTATTTCATTTATGAAATCCTAAATTATGATTTATGGTTTCATTTATGAAACCTTCAATATTTAGGATTTCATTTATGAAATAGTAAAATACGGTTTCATGGTTTATGATATATGATTTCATTAATAAAGTCATAAATTCTTATTTTTTTTATTTATTAAACCCTAAATTCTTTGGGTTTCATTTATGAAATCCTAAATAATTTGGGATTTCATAACAGAAACCATAAACCTTAAATCTTGAATCACAAAATCATAATTTAGGATTTAGAGTTTCATAAATAAAACATTAATGATTTAGGATTTCATAAATGAAACCTTAAATCCTAATCTAGATTTAAGGTTCATTTAAGTTATAAACCATGAATGCTAAGAATTTAGGAAATGAAACACTAAATCCTAAAGTAGGGATTCATGGCTTAGGATTTAGGGGTTCATTTATAAAACACTAAATTAGGATTTAGGTTTGATTTGAAAAAAAGTTGAAATTTTGAAAAAATATTAAAAATAAAGATAAATTTCTTAAAAATTTGAAAAAAAAAATTAATATATGAAAAAAAAAGAGTAATGTATTGAAATTTTAAAAATATAAAAAATAAGAGTATTATCTTTAAAAAAAAATTGAAAAAATAAGATTATTGTGTTGAAAATTTGAAAAATATAAATTTAAGGAATATGAGAAATTAAATGTTATGTCATTGAATTTTTTTAAAAATATAAAGATACAAGAGTTGAAAAATTGAAAAATAATTAAAAAAAATTGAGAAAACAAAAGTAATGTATTGAAAATTTTGAAAATATGAAAAAAAAAAAAAAACAAGAGGAATTTCTTCAAAATTTTAAAAAAATGAATATTTTTAAATTATTAAAAAACCAAGAGAAATTTTTTGAAAATTTGAAAAAAAAATTAAAATATGAAAAACAAGAGTATTTTCTTTTAAATTTATAAAAATGAAAATTTTAAAATAAGAAAAACTAGAATATTTTCTTTTAAATTTTTTTGAAAAATAAATAAAAATATTCAATAACAAAACAAATGTCTTGAAAAAATTTTAAATTATAAAAAAAAAACAAGAAATATATTTTAAAAAATATGAAAGAAAAGAGTATTAATGTCTTGAAAATTTTGAAAAAAAAAATAAGAATAATATGTTAAAAATTTTAAGATATATATAAATACGAAACACAAGAGTAATTGAAAAAAAATAAAAAAAGAGGAATGATGTCTTGAAAATTTTTAAAAATAATTAAAATTTATAAAATATGAAAAACAAGAATAATATTTTTAAACTTTGAAAAAAAAATTAAAATACTAAAAAATAGAGAAATGTTTTAAAACTTTTTAATCTTTTTTTAAATAATATAAATAATGGGAATGTCTTGAAATTTTAAAAAAAAAATGAAAAAATATATGTAAAAACAAGGGTAATGTTGAAAATTTTTAAAAAATGAAAATTTTAAAAAATTTGAAAAAAACAAGAGTAATATCTTAGAAATTTAAAAAATAAAATAAAATTTAAATATAAAAAACTAGAATAATATCTTAAACATTTGAAAAGAAAAACAAATATTTAAAATATAAAAAAAAACAAGAATTATGTTTTGAAAATCTTAAAAATAAGAAAAAGTAAGTATAATATCTTAATATTTTATAAAAATTTGAAAAAATAAGAATAATATCTTAAAAAATTTGAAAGCATTGGATGTAAAAAAAAAAAGTTGAACAAAATGAAAATTTAAAAAGTAATGTTTTAAAAATTTTAAAAGCCTTATATAATTTATTTTTTTTCTTTTTTAACTCAAGCTGTGTTATGAACCTCTCTAGCCAGAAATAGAGACTTAGAAAGCCATATGTAGTATTGAAAGGGAATTACCGAGATAAATAATTATTTGAAAAAATTAGATAAAACATGTAACAGTTACTTGCGGAGGAAATCATAAATTCATAACCACCTCGCAGCCAAGGCCAACTTCACAAAAAATCTAGCACTTGATCCAAAATAAATACATGTTCATACGAAGAGAATTCCAATTCCTAAAGTTTGCTCTCATGTACAAACATGGAAAATTGCTACTTATATGGAAAGAATGAAAAGTAAAGGACTCCATGGCAGAATAATGTAAATCAGTATGTGGGGAAGTCTCTTATTCCTTTACATATCTCATTACTTACAAACCACTAATGAATCCTATATGCTAAGTCAAATTGACAAAGAAATTAAATAAATAAATAAAATTGAAAACAAAGCAAAATCACCATGCATATGATTTTCACAAACTAATCATCTCTATCCCCACTCACTTTTTTGGTTCATGTAAAGAGAGCCTGACAAATACAACTAATCTCAATCTAATAAGCAACTTTTGACAAGTGAACAAACCATTTATGATGCAAGAACTGGGGACACGCTGTACATTATGTACCCTACAAAAGCTTGGTTCCAGAACCATCTTGCAAAGTCAAAACTAAAATCTATGAGGGTAAATTCCTAAGATGCTCAAGATAAAAGAATGGCTTCACAAATCTCCAATCATTCTATGGTTTGTTTCATTGGTACCTGCAGCTGCATGGTATAATCTGATGGGCATCTCATTCAGATTCTCCAGGGAAGGCTTCTCATTCCACTACAACTAAATGAATTAAGATCTTTTTTGTATCAGATAAAACCATCTAATACAATTCTTGTCTTCTTGAGCACATATTATTACTCTCAGGAGATCCACTCTCCTCATCTTGCTTAAGTAACAAGTCCCCATTTCCAGTATAAAGTCGGGTAGATAGCGTAGGCGATGAAGGTGCACTACTACCTGCAATTGTTTCAAATTCAGCACATGCAAATATGAAAGCATATCAATTATGGTTCCATACATTCATCTGGCTAGTCAGTGGCAGCAGAATTAAGTGCTATGATCAAATTGACCCACCTCTAAAAGAAGAGCTTCGCTCAAAGTCTTTGGTCGCATGCAGCATTATTGTTCCAGAGAGCACAACGATAAAGCCACATATTTCTGACGCAATAGTTCCACCACTTTGGCCATCCCAATCCTGTAAGCATTATGTTTTAATGTAAATAGGTTTCTTCTACAATTTGTAGACAACAAAAACATCTTATATGCATTTAGCATTAAATGCCATACCTTAAACATTATTACACTGGCTAGTATTGTAAGTGTTGTGAACATCACGTAGTATATAGGAGATACAATTGCTGTGTTGAAGGTGTCAAGTGCCTGAAATAATACACAATCATGTCAGTGAAGCATAATTGATTCAAAATTTTAAATATAAGAACTTTGTTTGTATATGCAAAATGCACAGAGCAAATCTGAATTCTCTGGAATTGATTTATTTTTCCATTGAATATAACTCGGACATCATTTTAAACAAGACTTAATAAAGAAAAAAGAATAATAAACATCACAGAATATAAAGGATCACTATGACATTGGGAGTTGTTCTCAGTACCAGTAATTTAGCAATAAAAAGCCAGTATTTTCAGCAATTAAACATTTCCTTCATTTTAAACTTTTAAAAGATCAAGTCATTACATCAAGGGACACCACAGTCAAACAATTAAGAAAACAACAAAAGTAAAGAAATGGAAATGTAATCATCTAGTCAGGCTAATGTTCATGACAAACCTTATTAAGATAATTCATTTGCATGATGACACATATTGCCACAACTAACATAAAAAACCATGTCTCTGGGAAGATTAACTGATTTTTCCCTTCAAAAGTTAATTTTAAAGAAGTTCCGAGGGCTTTAACACTCATCACCTGCAAATTATAGCAATCCAATTTAGATCAGCCACCATACCATTGCAGTGTTACTACAAAGGAACATTTTTCAGTAAATATCATCAATTATTATGATGGAAATAATTATCCATGTAAATGGGGGGGGGGGGGGGGGGGGGGGGGGGGGGGGGGGGGAAAGGGAGAAAACTTTAGACCATAACAGTCTCATATAACTATACAAGTAAAACACATATAAACTATATGGGAGCCGAAACTATATTTATGAAATTCATTATTAGAACACAGGAGTGAATAGTGCAGACCAAGTTACTTTCAAGATGAAATCATGTTCCTCAGATTGTTTATGTTTTAAACTTAATAACTTTGAGTAAGCAAAACTTTAAAGTTTAATTGGATCAATTATCAAACAGAAGACTTAACAGGAGAGATGACAGTTAATTAGTTTACTTACAGAGAGGGAACCCATCAATGAACAAATTCCAGTATATACTAGCACATTCGTATGCCCGCATCTTGGTGCAAAATGGAAGACCAGAATGAAAACCAACACTATTACTGAGCCAACATATGCCAGAAAAGCTGCAAGCAGGAGGGATATCTTTGTTATCAAGGAACTACAATGAATTGCATTAAAGAAAAAAAAACAGTGGACTCTAACCTGGTTGAGTGGCCATATTCCATATTTCCAGAGCAGATGTAATAGGTGTTTCCTTAGGAGCATGAATAACAATAATGATACTACCAGCAATGCACATTATACAGCCCAATATCCCAAGATTGTGAAGCTTCTCTTTCAGAATAATGTCAGCCAAAACAGCACTAGAGGATACCATGCAAACATCATTGAAGAAGCAACCATGTTATGTTTACAATGTTAGAAGCTAAAAACCACCTTAACACTCAAAACAAAAAAAGAAAAGTAAGGGTAATACCTCACAATAATACTTAATGCACCAAGAGGGGTAACTAGGACTGCTGGGGCAAACGCATATGCAACAAAGTTTGCAATCTCTCCTACAATCACTGTACAATAAACCATACAGAAACAGATTCTGCAAGAAATCAGCTAAAGAAAAAACGACCATGATAAACTAAAATTTGCATATTTTAATTAACCTTCAACTTCACTACAACTGATCTAACATATGTATGACGGGATTCAAAAATTCTATTAAGAATAAAATCCAATTAATTCTCCATACAATGAATGGATAAAATCAAAAGCAATTATTAAGACAAGACAAAACCCATTGAGGTACAAGAAAATCAAGATTCTACCCTCACCCCTCCAAAAAAAAACAAAAATTGACAATACTAAAAGCATAGAAATAGAATTAAAACAGCACTTAAAGCTTACTTGTGATCATCCCCACCCACCAGAGTGGCTCCAAGAGATAATAAAACCCACCAACACCTACAAAATGATAACAAAAAACAAACCCATACATAACCAAAAACAAAGTTCCAAATAGAAATTCTAAATCTAATAGAAGAAGAACATGAGAAACTCCCTCACCAGCCCTGACACCAGAAACTGCTGCAGCTCTTCTAAGGCCTTGCTTCTTAATGATAAAACTTGTCCCAATGAACCCACTTGACACCAAAGCCAGTATGAGCCCTGTCAGATTCTCGTTGGACAAACCCATCTCGAAAAATCGTTACTTTCTTTTGATTTTGGATCTCTTCTTCTTCTCTTCATCGATGAGACACGACGCGAGACAAACACGGTTCCTCAGATCATCATCATTGTGGCATGGAAAGCAGGAAAAAATAGAGTGTGTGCCACCACACCCTTATTATTCTAGACTACCCCTCGGGCCCCCACTTGTTATTTTTAACCAATTTTTAAAGTATGCTCAGAATTTTCGCATTTACTGCGGCAACTAATGCATACAGAGTCCTGAGTCTGACTTTGAATCAAGTTTTAATCCAATCGTTTTTTTCATTGGGGGGAACAGAACATTCATGCTTTCAAAGTTTTAATTTAATGCAACCTTTAAATGAATTCTCTTTGCCCTGATATGGTCAATTGAAGTCTATTAACAATATTAAGAGCATGTGAGAAAAGTCTCGGAAGATTTTAAGTATTTTTTATGGGTACGTAACCATCAAACTCTTTTATATTTTTTATATTATATGAAGATTTTATGCTATTTTTTAGGTTCGGTTATAGATCTATTAAAAATATTCTAAAATTTTATTTTAAAATAAAATTAATTATTTAATAATATAATATTTAATTATGAAATAATTAATATTAAAAAAATAAAATAAAAATAATATAAAGATTAAACTGATAATTAATATATAAATAAATAAAAATACAAATATTGATATAAAAAAAAATTGATAATTAATGCATAATATTAAAAAAAAAAATTAGTTATTTTTTATTTTATATTATTAAAAAAATTAGTTAATTATTTTTTATTTTATATTATTAAAAAAATTTGATTAGTTATTTCTTATTATTAAAAAATTTGATTAGTTAGTGAAAGATCGATCTTACAAAAAAAAAAATTCGATTTCACTTTTATTTTCTAGTAGGAGATCTTGAAAATTTAGAGATCTGGACTAAGATCTCTCACAATATTTCCTATATGCTCTAACTAATTGAGAAATACGTATTAAATACAAGTATTTTATTAGATTTTTTATATTTTGAAAAATCAATACAATGAAAGTTGTTTTAGTGAAAGATAATTTTTAAAAGTATTTTTTTTAGTATATACATTGCATTAATTAGCATTTATATATTTTGGTTTTGCACACGATTTTTTTATTACTTACCTAATTAGTTAACTTCTCAAAGTAAAGGAAAAAAATCTTTATTTTTATTTTTATATACTTAATTTTTAATATTTGTTATAAAGAATGAAATTTGTTTTTGAAAGATAAATAGTGGCTAATTAGATGTAATATTCTTCAATTAAAAATAGGTTTATTTCAATAATTAATATTAATGAAAAATGGTTCAAAATAACAAGTGGGGACCATACAACCTGGCCTAAAATTACAAGGTTTGGTCGTACGCACGTCATCAAAATAAAACTGTCTAAAATAGTAATCCACTGATTTTATCCTTTAAAAAAATACAAATTGTTTCATTTATTTATAAATAAATAAACAAAATTAAAAAATAATAAAAACTGTACTGCGTGTTGGATATTTTGGTGTCAGAACTCAGAACAGAAGGGAGGAGTTAACTTACACTCTTATAGGACGTGATTGGGCGTGTTGACTTCAACATGTGCAGTGCATGTGCACATGAAGCTCCCGTGTGGAGTGGTGCAGGGAATTAGACACGTGTTGCATTCCTGAGCTGGCCAATAGAAAAGGTTGAGAAGAAGCATATTGGGATCATTCAAATGTAGCCAAATGTAACGTGGGGTCAACATTTTACATCCTAACGACACGTGTATTGTTTTGGGTGGTGGATGAGGATTACATGTGGGCCTCTAACGTAGCTCATCGTAGCCCAATGTCGGCAACGAATTATGAAAATATTTCAAAATGCTACTTCAACCTTCAACCAAGAATGAATTATGTGTATTTTCCTATAAAAAAAAAGAATTATGTGTATTATGTAGGGTTTTTTTTAAGTTTAATTGAAAAAAAAATTGTTTAAATTACAGGAAATGAATTTTAAAAACAATAAATAAATCAAGGTATATTATTAAGATTTTATAGACAAACTTAATACTAATACCAAAAGAAAAAATTAAGTTCCCATTTAAGGTGGTTAAGTTTCTAGTTTGTTATTTCCAACTTAAATTTTAAAGCCATGTTAACTGACATTTGAAGGGAGTAAGTTTTCTTAGGAGTAAGGCTTATCCTTCAAAATCTTTTATCGTAACTATTGAAAAATAGATGTTGCTTTCGATTTTGAAACATGTTTTGCAAAAATTTATGAATTACATTATAAACATATCTTTGTAAAATGTTTTTCCAAAACATAAAGCAAATAAGCAACACATAATCTAAATTAGAAGCCGTGAAAGTAAAGAAGGATAAAATATACACAAATTATAGTGATCTATCCACAACCGTGGACTGCATTCAGTCTCTACACATGTGAGATTTCTACTAACACACACTTGTGGTGTTCTTTCTTTAAATTTGGGATTTCATTTCAATGAGAGAACCTTCAATTAGCATTCTCCAACAAACGAGAGGAAAATTGATAAATATAGACATTGAAAAAAGGCATAATAACATTCAAACAGAAGCATAGGTTAGAAACAAGTTAAAGAAATAATATTGATTTTTTACTACAATAACCTAAAGTTGTTAAAAATATAATTATTTTCCTGAATAAGTTACACTACTTACAAGTACAAAATTATCCAACTATATTTAATCTAGCAATATAATTAAACAACTAAAGAAAAAAAGGTATGTCCCACCAATTACAATCTAACACCTTCAATAACTCCAAGCTTGCCAGTTAATTACTGCCTGCAATAACCAATGCATCAAGGGCAGAACAGAAGCCATGCATGAATCATTAGAAATTAGAATCCTTCTCTTAATTTCCTGAGAGCTGGTCATAGCAAAAGAATAAAACAAGATCCAAGAATAAACTATATTACATGCATTCTATGAATTACTGGAAACGCATCAAACATTAACCCAAGAGACTTTAAGCAAGAAGCCAAGAAAACACTTTTCATTCACTATTCACTAATGAAACTCACTAGAAGAAGCTACAAAATCTTAAAAATTAAATCTATAATTACCACAAAAATCAAATACATTTTTGTCTACATCAGCTAACATACTTTATGGAGTGAGCAGTAAAATTCAATAAAATTGCAGAATTGACAATGTACACTTTCCTAAGTATGTCTATAGCAAGTGGGTAAAAACTCTTCGCTTTTCAAGATTTTTGCCATGTCACTTTGCTGGCACTGGGTCATCTTCAAAGAACAGGTAGAAATCAAAAGGGAAAAAGAAACAATAGGCAAGACTAATTTTTCATCTTGCATTAGATCTTTTCGGCTTCAGCTATCTTCAAGGATGTGAATCCCAGTGTAGGGATATTTCTCATATCCACCAAAAGACACCAAAAAGGGATTCTCAAGATCTTATTCCCATGGGTGGAAGAAAAAAATTCCACAGAATGTACAATAGCTGAAGCTGTATAAATGCGGAGTGAAAGCCAACCGCCAACACTCTTGTAATCAACCACTCTAGTCCCACCAACCTGGTTACTTTATACCTGAAGAGAAGCCTTGTCTTGAAGGAAACCCACCAGGTTGTGTCCTATAAGGTTTCTCACTAGCAAAGCGTTTGTCCGATGGCCCAGCACCTAGGATCCCGAGTGAGTTAGGATCAGTAATCCGGATCCCATTACTTATGGTCCTTTGAGGTGGCGGCTGACCCTGGAAATGATTGTCATTTTCAGTTCTTCTTCTTCGTTTCCATGCCTCAGATTTCCCAGTATTATCAACTGGTTCTGGCATTTGATAGGTAGTCATATTTAATCCTCTTTGCCTCTCCATATGGCGACGGAATGGGTTTCCATTTCTGCTAAATGAAACAGATACCGACCCATTGGCGTGAGAGGGGCCAACCCCTGCCTCATCTTGCTCCTGCCTAAGTTTGGAATATATTTGATGAAGCCTCTCCCCTGAAAGATGAGAAAAGGTGGAGACATATTTCCACAGTCGCACAGTCATTCCTGATAAGCAAAAATAAATAAAAGAAAATCAATATGAGAATCCTAAAAAGTAAAAACCATTAACCAACAACTATCTTAACCCTATCCTCTTAAGAGGAAATAGGAGACCAACAACAAAACCAGAAGGATTCCATACACATGAACAAAGCAGAAACCTTTCCAAGAATGAAAACTTACTATCTTGCTTATAAGGTTCCTGTTCATGTTCTAGCACAATTTGATCTATCCTTCTCCCAAGAAGTTGTAAATAGTTGCGTATTTTCGAAAGCACCTAAAGTAGGAGGAAGTAAACAGTGAGACATTTAGAAAAAAAAAAAAAAGACATACTACAAGGAAAGAAGCCAAAAGATATACCTTTTCCTTTGGAAGATTGGCACTAGTTTGCTGCAACCTGTGAAGACGTTTCAAAGTTTTCATTTCTTCAACCATCACATCTTGACACCATTCCATCCATTTTACCTCCTTAAACTGCTCATATACTTCCTCATTGTCAGACATTTCACCCTCTTCCTTAACTATAGATTCAACCTTCTGGGGTTTCTGAAATCTATCCTTTCTAATTTGGATATTAACAGAACCCAATTTTTTCTTTTTCTCCTGCCCACGTGACAGTGAGATATTAATCACATTTTCTCTTTCTTTCTTGGAAGGCTTCCGTCCAACTCTGTTATTGGCATTTTTCACACCAAGAACCGCAAGTTCCTGTACAACAAGAAAAATGAAGACACCATGATAAGTGACAAACATTAAACAATGAAGATAGAATCAACAAAGAACGTAGCATCTATCAACAAATAAAAGTTCACAGAAAGAACTAAAAACCTTAGTAGGAACTGGGAAAGTAGATCATAAATTGGTGGGTGGTAGACTAAAAAACCAACAAATTGGTAAAACACATGTCTTGGAACATGTCACAAAGTGGACACTATGAATGCAAGTCAAACAAAAATCGGAGCAATGCAGGACAAACATTAGCGTGGAAATTAAAGTCCATTATTAATTTACAAAAACCAAACAAAAATAAACAAGCATGCATGTAAATCATATAGATAGAAAACATGGCCAGAAACCTACTATTTACCTAGTATTAGTATAATATTCCTGATACTGAATCTGATATCAGTCTGAGATTACACACATATATTCATATTCATTCACTTATTCCCTTCTGCCACAACTTTTGTCAACTCTATTCTGACTAGTAGCATGTATATTACCCTCAATTCAGATTATGACCCGCCCCTACTAACATCTGTGGCTTCTCTCCACCTCTTATTCTCTTCTTTCTAGTAAATACCTTAAGTGATTAGGATATAATACATGTGAAACATTAAATACCAACCAATATCATGAAGAGTACTTAACAAAGTCTAGAAGAAGAATAAGCAGCATGTAAAAGCATTAGCAACAAAGAAAGAACAAAGAAGCAAAAAAAGAAATTAAAGATCCCTTGGCAAATTTGTAGATTGTAAATACAGAAGAAACAAAATACATTGCTGAAATTAGAATTTAGGTAATTAATTACTTGCTCCAAAAGGGCATTAGCACGGTCTTTCAAATTTGGAGCTCTTGGCAAGAAAGTTTCATGGTGTTGAAGTTCTACAGGTGCAATTTTTTTCGTAAGGCCGAGTCTTTCATCTAATCTAATCTTTTCCCAATTACCAAACCCATGGTAATGTATTCCAAGGAGCAATCTAGCATCATCAACTGTAAACAAGAAAAATATAATTAGCAAAGCAGCAATTAAGTCAAAAGAATAATAATACAAATTATATAAGCGGATACACCTACTTTGATTCCATCCACAACCTTTGGACCAGTTTGATGGTTTGAGATATGACAGAACACGAAATTGTGAAACAGGATCTTCATATCGACCAATGCGCTTTGCCAGAAGTTGAAGTTGTTGGACACGGGTAAGTAGATCATTTACCTTCACTGGTACACCAAAAAAATCCAGCAAAGGCCCCTGGATGCAATATTATATGTTATAAGCTTCTAAAAAAGTAAGAATACAAATAAGCATTTCAAACCTTATTATAGTGAACTTATCGTTATACCAACCTTTGCATCTAGATTTCCAAGTTCCACTGCCTCTGTACAGCCATCAATAAGAGCATTGAAAAGTTCAATCTGTGCTCCCAGTGGAGCTGCCCCAACAGCACCACCAATCTCAGCAACAATTAAGTCAATTTGGCTCTCATTGCCATATTTCACAACCTGGCAATTAATTGGGGAAGAATATAAAACAGCAACAATTACTTACTTCCAAAGAAAATAACAAAATGAAGCATATACAAGACATGCATGCACAAACAGCAAACACAAAATGATAATGCATAATACTAGAAAAGCCTAAAGAACAATAAAAAGAAAAAAGTTATTCATTAACTCAAAGGAGCTGTAAATGCAACTTCAACACACCCAGTGGCTATGCCCACAGTGCAGTACAACAATTAACTCTCCAACAAAAGAAGCAAGGAAGAGATCTTAGATGCTGACAAGGAGTGGATCACTCCCTACTTAAACAGAAATTAAAGAACAGTACATGTGACCATAAGGCATAAACAGCCTGTCATTCTATAACAAAAACCGCAAAATTCCAGAAAGAAAACACCTTCCAGGTACTATAAATTCCATTTTGAGCTGGCTTTAATTTATAGTCAAGCAGCAAGCTTAGCCTAAGGCTATCACACATGCACACAAGTCCGTATGAGTTTTATACAATTCTTGAAGAAAAGAATACCCATTTAGGAAATGCTTTAAAGGTCTCCAATATAGAAAGACAAAAAAAAGCAATAGATTTTATTTGTAGCGTGATAACACTGAAAATTGTGCAAAGTAATAGATTCTTACTGAACGAGAAAAACGAAGTGCGTCTCTCTTAGATAAATTCCCATATGACCAATTTCTCACTTGGACAGATGCTCCCTCAATCATTGGTACTGCAGGAGCGGAATACTCTGCTTTCCGGCGTTTATGAACTCGTTCAGGTGGTTCAGGTTCCTTCTTTTTTCTTTTACTACTTCTTTCAGATGGATCGACCTCTGCATAGCTTTTAATATTTCTAGCAGATCGAGGAGCAAGAGCTTCCTAAAAGAACCAATAAAGATAAGGCAAGTAAAAGAAAATCATTTTAAGCATTAACTAAAACAAACACTACATACACAAAATTCAAAGAAACTCGACAACATGAGAGAATATTTTAAGAATACATCCATAAAAGAACAGCATCAAACCTCTGCTTGGAATACAGCATCAGGCTTTATCCAACGGCTCCAGAAACTTCCATCATCTTCACCATTGCAAAAATTGGCAACCTGCAATTTAAAAAGTAAAGAGAAACAACTTAGCAATTCCACATCATATCCAAATCTATCTCTTCTCAAACCAGAGAAATAAAAATGGCATTAACAAAAAAAAAAAAATCATAATTTTAAAAACAGAAACAACAAAATTCACAGTACTGTTCACATATCTTGCCTTAAAAGCACCTAATAACTCATTTCCTTGTTCCTTGTCAACTTCCTTCTCTTCAACCTTCTCTGCTCTTTCAAGAATCTCATCTATATCCATACTTAAGAGTTGTTTCTTGCTTTCTTCATCATTTCTTTCTTCCTTAAAAAGCTCCTCTGCTCCAAATCGTAAGATTGCAGACAGCTCATTCTGTCATTTCAGAAGCAAATGAGTGGTACAGTAATTGTGTAATTAAATAGAAAAAAGCCAAGCCTGCATAAACTAAAATAATTCAATGCAGTCCATAAAATACAAAATAGAAGACAATATCACCTTAGTAGTTTGGTGTTTAGTATCTACAATGAAATCATATGGTATGATGAAAGCAAGGTAATGAGTATACAGTTTTCACAAATGTCCTTACTTTGTCAAAATAACTTCCTCCTTTTTTGGCTTCTTTCTTCTCCAGTCTACCCTCTGCATTTAGTTTTTGAATCACCAAGTGATCCAGAACCTATGGAACAGATTCACATGAAAAATGACATAAAATTATTGATCTCAAGGCATGTCAATAAACAATCAAATGTCTTTTAGGAAAAAAAAATATATTAAGCATACATATAAAAGTATAGGATGCCAAAGTTGGAGAAAGAGATGAAACAAAAACAGCCACTGGATATCTAATGATTTTTAACATACCATTTTCTTCTTAGCACGTTCCAGAATATCCTCCTCAACACTTTTGCTTGTCACAAATCTATATATGTTAACAACTTCTTGTTGTCCAATTCTATGAGCTCTACTCATTGCCTAAAAAGCATGAGGTAACAATAAATACCAATATTTCGTTGATTAATTAATAATAAAACAAAATCAGCTGAAAGTCAGCTGAATACCTGCAGGTCATTTTGAGGATTCCAATCAGAATCAAATATTATAACAGTATCTGCTGTGGCAAGGTTGATACCCAGACCTCCTGCTCTTGTTGAAAGAAGGAAGCAAAAATCATCACTACCAGGTGCATTGAAATGATCCATTGCCTGCTGCCGCAGCTCAGCTTTTGTACTGCCATCAAGCCTCTGAAATTGAAACCCTCGATGTGACATATACTCCCCCAGTATATCTAACATCCTAACCATCTGCATTACACCTCTGTTAAGTTAGTATTATCATAGACTAATCCTTAAAGCATTTTTTTTAAAAATAAATCAGACTAGGATGTTTAGACAAGCAATATCAATAGTTAGAAGTTATTTATGATCTTCACATCCACACCTGTTCATGAATTATGCACAAGAAGTAAGTCCTAAATAAATATGAAAGATTTTAACACTTTAGAGAGACAAGCAATCAGTAATAGATCAATCAGTTTTTTCATCAGCAGTAGATTTATCCTAATCAATTAAATGAATTTTTAGTTTCAGTTAATAGATTATTCAAAGGATTTGAGGTCCTGAAGAGCTAGGTTGATCAAATGATTTCCTTTTTTTTTTGGATCTGTAGACACAAAAATCAGTTCACATAAAATGCTAAACAGTCAGGTAAGAAATAAAATAACTACTCAACCGTCACCCTTTAACATATGCACATAAACAATGTTCAGCATATTGGTGGAGGGGGAACTTAAAACAATTACACACCAACATTGATTCAGTAGAGCACTTGTACTGTACCATATTTTGATAATTTTTTTCAATCTAATTTCCTTCCCAAGTTCTACTTGGACAATTATAATCCTGAGAACAACCTATTATTTCAACTACCCCTGGCAAAGTTGACAACAATACCAGCTAAATGAGCACGCTTAATAACACCAAGAGACCAAAGGCAAAAATGTATTTTTTTAATATGATATACATCATTGAAATTCATTCTACACCACTAAGTTTAAGTGGATAATGGCACATAAAAATGATCACACAAACATTCCAGTAGATCATCTTTAAAAGAACTAACAGAACCTCTTTTACATTTATTGCAACTGAACAAAAAGTAGACTTCATAGTTGAGCTAAACTACTCCAGAAAAAGTATGATGAAACATTGTTGAGCTAAAAAATACCAATTATATCAAGAAGCACATCGAGTAAACCAGTTATAATTTTCAACAACACACCTGAGAAAAAATCAAAACACGATGCTTGGTTTCATGCAATCTAACAAGCAGCTTATCAAGTATGACAAGCTTGCCACTGCTAAAAACAATTCTCTCCAGTTTACTGTTGTCACTACTTCCTGAGTCCCCGCCATATCCATGGTCAGCACTTTCAAACAAGAAAGGATGGTTGCAGCACTTCTTTAATTCCACCACAATATTTAAAAGAGAAACCTGAAATTTAGCAGAAAAAAATTAGTGGTGATCTTTTGAGTGAAAAGAATATAAAAATATACATTATGAAATAAAACTTCTCCAAATTGTCAGTCAAGATGATAATAAACAGATGCAATATTTCATGTTAATATCTTCTTCCTCTAATTGAATACTACCAAAAATTATTAAAAAAAAAAAAAATGTACCTCAGCTTCTTGACATGCACGGAAATTTACCTTATAGGCTTATACTGTATTTTTTTCACTTAAATTAAAATAATAAACTGCACTAACTCAAGCTTGCTACTTTTGACAATCAATGAAGCTTGCATGGTGGAAAGAAACCACACATCAAAGCCAAGTATTGGCATTTACTAAATTAATCAACATGATGAAAGCAAATGATCCATGTATGATGTATTATGAACAAATGATTGTTAGAAACACATGATAGGGATGTAACCTGATTCCCACGAACTCCTTTGTTCAAATTGTGAAAATTACGTTCCAAAATCCACTTATAATACCTACACAAAGGAATACATCAACAGGAATTTAGAAAGTGAACTTACGATAATAGTAATTTTTCAAAAGAAAAAAATTTCAGAACTAAAATTGCACTTACTGTTTCTGAAGAGGAGACATTTCAACCCTAAGGATACGCTCAATTTTGGGGGGTAATGATTTTTCCACATCTTTGATAACTCTTCGAAGTATGTGAGGTCTCAATTCCATATGCAGATTTGCAAGCTAACAAAAAATAATTTATGCACATCAAATTACAGTGAGGAAAATCAAGGAGCAGAGAAAAAAAGTAAAGGGTATCCATGTCAACTTATACCTCATTCTCATTAAAAGAACTCAGATTCTTATAGTTTTGAACAAATTCGTCCTTGCTCCTGAACTTGTCAGGATCAAGGAAATGAAGCAAAGCCCTACAAAACAGGGAGGGAGAAGGGATGGGAGTTGTTAAACAAACCAAGAAAACCAAAGCAAACAAAATAACAAACAACACACATAACCTAAATAGAAATCAATTGAGTGGACATATAGTAAGAAACAATCAATCAAGGGAGTCTCCCCCAAAAACAACTAAACTGTGTACCTGTGAGCATGCATAAATATGCATACTATTTATAAAGTAATGAACAGGCAAAAAACACGAAAAGAAGCACACATGCGGGGTAAGTCTGGTGGAATGCCATGGGGTAAGCTGCTTTAAATGGTTAATGTAAATGGTATACAAAATTACAAATATACAAATAACTCATCATTTCCTAGGCACACATGTAAATGATAGACGAGAAATATACAGTAATTCCATGTAAGTTTCCTTTTTGACAAGTCAAATATGAAAGGAAAATGTTAATGATACCATAGTTCTTCCACACTGTTCTGTAGAGGAGTACCAGTGATAAGCAACTTGTTCTTGGTGCTAAATTCCTAAAAGATTAAAACAAACAAACCATAAAAAATTAAACTCTATCATAAATAATTGCACAGAAATAAATTAGGAGAAATGTTACATACTGAAAGTGTCGTATACAATTGTGCCTCACTATTTTTTAGCCTATGAGCTTCATCCACCATCAGATAACTCCATTTGATCTTGGAGAGAACAGCCTTATCTTTCAAAACTACTTCATATGTAGTCAACAATGCATTGAATTTTATTGGCTTCCCAGGTTTTTTATCATTATAAAATTCATATTGTTGACAAACCTGCAACAAAATGTAAAACAAAAACAAAAAATCATGTAAAAGAAATAAATAAAACAAAGCTTGCAGTTATCAACATTTAGGCTTAAATATTTTCGTGGTCCCTCAAATTTGGGGTCTGTCTTTATTAGTTCCCCGAATAAAAATTTGCATTTTTTAACTGGAAATAAACAATTACATAAATGAAAAACAAAGAAATACAGAATCATGACCAGAGTTAACAGCAACTCAATGACTACAATAAAAATGGAGATAAGGGTGACCATGAAAAAAAAGTCCATATTCCAAATGAGTATTACCTACATCCTCTACCATAATAAAATGATTACAAAGACAAGACAAAACAAGTAAACATCGTAGAACAAGTACGATTCAGTAAGAGTTTTCTATGGTACAAACTCACCTCTCGACTTGCACGAGTACCAACATATATGATAATATTCATATCAGGAAGCCACTTCCTGAACTCTTTGGCCCAATTTGATAAAGTAGACAATGGAACAACTACAAGAAAAGGACCATGGATTTGCTGGGCATTCTGTGTAAGAAACAAAAAAGGATGTATTATTACATTGCAAGGGCAATTGTAATCAAATAGATAATTGATACTATACCTGTAGAAAACCAAGCATCGATACCGACTGAACAGTTTTCCCAAGGCCCATTTCATCAGCTAAAATGACATTGGTATCATTTCTCCAACTGCAAAATGCAATACACAGATTTAGAACACCAAAAAATTAAAACGTACCTTGATAAATAAATACACACATGCATACCTGTTAACAAGAAAATTCAGACCCTCAAGTTGATAATCGCGGAGCTTTCCACCCTTCAACCATTCAGGTTGTTCCTCAAGCTTCCGCAAACTTGCTAAACATCACAACAAAATATTAAAAACATAATTTACATCAATAATATCATATGATATTATGTACACAAAATAATGAACAAAAATATTCTGTGTATGGTATTAAAAATAACCAAAGAACCAGTAAAAGGAAATAGGCTTCAGAAGGCGGGAACTACAAACAAAAGGAAACTATCAAATAAGGTATTCTCAACTACAAAGTTAATCTATAATGTAATCAATAAAAAATTGTGGTTTTGCATATAAAAAATTATGTTAATAATCTAAGAAAAAGAGTAATACAGTATAAATTTTCCTCGATAAAGCAATTTTATTAAAAAAATAAAAGAGAATAGACAAAAGCAATAGATGACAGATTCTTCTAAAAGATTTCACAATATAAAACTAGTAAAAAGTCACACCTAGAGTCTAATGGCTTTCCAAAGAAATACGGAATCTATACCAAAAGAAAAGTCACACCTAGACATGCTATTAAAATGTCCCTCTCGATATGAAGAAAACTGTAGCAGATTTCTGGTAGACTACACAAATTATAGTGAAGGTGTACCAAATACTGTAGGTTCTTTTATTTTGTAATTTAATGCCAATAACTAAGAAAATATATTGTAGAAAAATGATAATAACATAAATTTACCACACAAGCAACCATGTCAAGTGCATACACAGAATCTGTGGAAATGTTCCGAGTTCTATTGAAAAAAGAGCACTGCCCATACACAAGCCTGGGAGTCTACCAACCTTTGCTCTTCTTACGCTGAGAATCTACCATCTTTCCTTGAACTGCCATAGCAGCCTCACGAGCCTGTTCAAATATGGCAGAAAAAAAAGTCCACTGTAAGATAAATTTATAATATCCAAATTATCATATATAAATCTTATTAACATGTATGCATTGAACAGCATTGATAAACATAAATACAACAACCAAGCCTAGCCTACTCCTAGTGAGTTGAGATGCGAAACTCCCAAAACTACCCTAGGAGGTAACCATTCTAAATACTGCTCTCACCCAATCATGCATAGCACCAGAAGTTTAATTCAATTAAAGGGAGAAATACAGCAGAAAAATAGACACTGACCCGGAACATTAAAAGCAAAATCCAACATAAAAGAACATGTAGTAAGAAGTCAAAGAAGAAAAAGGAAAGTTTCAATCAAATGAAACAAGAGGAACATCTGTACAAATCCGTACTACTAATAACAGCCCAGAGCATGGGTGTTTTTGACACAAGGGGAACTACTTGTTTATCAGTTCAAAGGATGTGCAATGGACACTTGAGCAAAACCAGCACATACATGCAAGGGGCGGACCCAGGAACAAGAGACTGGGGGGTCAATTTTAAAAATTAAAATTTACTTAGTAAATATGAAGTCTTAAATTTTTATAAATATAAATATTAATAATTATGTTTTTTTAATAAATTAAGAACTATATAATAAAAATTTATTGACAGAAAATAAACTAAACATTCTTTTGTGAAATATCTAAAATAATAAATGCAAATTATTTGATTTCACATGTTACTATTAATTATTAATTTATAATAAAAATTAGTATGCATATTAATCATAATAATCATAATGTTCATAGATTAAAGTTTCGTGACATGTATTAAAGTTTATTTTGCCAATCTTTTATATAATGTTGATAGATTTATCTCATTTGCAAATGTAATTATAAGTAGTCTTAAATTCTTAAAAAACTATAACAAATTAATATAGAAGAGAAAATAATTATGTTAAAAAGAAACTATTAAAATCATTTGATTATAAATGCAGTTAATTATAACTTTTAAAATAATTACAAAAAATTAAAAATATATACTTAAATATTTTATCTAAATGGAGAGGCACAATTATCTTCTTAACGAAGATTACAAACAGAAATAAAATATATATTAAAATAATAAATATCAATACCTTCACAATAAATATTATAAATAAAAATAAAATATTTATAAAAAAAATATAAATAAAGATAAACAAAACCTAAATATATCTTTGCGGCTAAAATTTAAAATATAAACAATTATTCTAATTATTTTAATATTAAAATTTAAAATATAACACATTAAAAAAAAAAAAGCAAATTGTAAAAATTCAGGGGAGGGCACCACAGCCCCCCAACCCCATACGTACTTCCACCACTGCATACATGGATAGTATCTGACACATACAAATGTTGGATCTAATTGTACAGATATCATGAATGTGTCATGTATTTCTGAAGCTTATTATTATTATTTTGGACACAATCAGGATACGACAGCATGGCTGACCCACCCCTGGCCCTTGTGAGCCAAGGTAAAAAAACACTTGCAGGGCCAAAAAGCTCTATGGGCTAGGGACAACCTGTGGGCATTAAGTTACAATACTATGACATACTTTTTTAATACTCAAGTCAACGTAAATAACCCTGGCCAAGGTCGACCAAAACTAATCCTAGCTAAGGTCAACCATAAACAACTCTAGCTAAGTCACCCAAAATTAACCCTAGTTGAAGTCATCTAAAAAAAAACTTTGGACAAGGTCAACCAAAAACAAACATTGTCGAGGTAACCAATAATAACCCTAACTAGGATTGGCCAAAATTAATCCTAGCCTAAGTCGGACAAAATAACCCTAACCAAGGTCAACCAAAAACACTAGCTGGGGTAAGCTAAAAATAACCCCAGTCGAGGTCGGCCAAACAATCTCAATGAGGTCAGACAAAAGCAGTCATAGTCAAGGTCGACCGAAAATAACCCTAGCCAAAGTCACCCAAAATTAACCCTAGCCAAAATCGGCCAATAATATCCCTAGCCGAGTCAATTGAAATTAATCCTTGTCAGAGTTGGCAAAAAATATCCCTAACCAAGGTCAGCCAAAAACAGCCATGGTCAAGGTTGGCCAAAAATTACCCTTGACGAGGTCAGCCAAAAATGGCCATGGCTGAGGACAGCCAAAACTAATTCTAGCGAAAATCACCAATAATCACCATAGCCGAAGTCGTTCAAAATTAACCCTTGTCAAGGTCAACAAAAAATAACCATAGTCAAGTCAATCAAAAAATAGTCCTCGTTGAGGTTGGCCAAAAACAGCCACGACCAAGGTTGACCAAAAATTGTCTCGGTCAAGGTCAACCTAAAATAACCTTGGCTGAGGTCAGTTAGTAACAGCCTTGGCCAAGGTCAGCCGAAAACAATCCTCATCAAGGTTGGCTGATAACAATCTCAGGCGAGATCGGTTAAATAAACACAGGTCGAGGTTGTCCAAAAATGCCCCAGCCCAAGTCGACCAAAATTAGCCTTGTCAAGATCACCAAAAACAACCATAGTGAAGGTGGGTCAAAAACTAAGCCAACTGAAGTCGGACGATTTAAAAATATATTTTTTGGATAGTTGAAAATAATCATTTTTTTAAATAGCTACCCCTAGCCCATATTAAGTGGGGTTGTGTGGGTAATGCCCTCATTAGGAGAGCTTAAGCCCCCTAGGGCCATTAGGCTGAGCTAGGGCTAGGGCCTAGGGCCAAACTGACATCTCTAAGTTTAACTCGACTCAATAAAGATAAAAGTAGACCATAGAAAAAGCAAAAGGTCAAATCTGAAATCCAGGGCATAAAAAACTACATGAATTTCTATCTACGATCATGAGATGACTCTAATAGTATATGATTATTCTGTTTTAGTTGTATCCTTGCATCCTAATTTTATAATCAATCATGTCCTCATATCCACACTCAACCAGTCATACCCATATTCAGAAACATATATGTATCGTGCTTCTGCTTCCTATGTTCAGCAACAAATCTCTCTCTCCTTTTAACCATGCAATCTTAATTTGCATAAGCCTAAATACAAACCAAATAGTTGGATAATATCTTCTATAAGAATAACCATAGTCAAATAACGAACTTCTCAAAACCAATACGTATAATGAGAATAGAGTGAAATAGAGACCTACCTTATACTCATCAATAGCATGTTGAGCAAAAGCAATATCGATGTCCTTTTCCCTAGTACATTAAGAGTGACAAATTACATTGTATCAATTAGACAGAATACATGTCTAGTAACAGTGAAAACTAACATCAGACTTGCTAAATAAGGATCTAAAAGTTTAAAACTTAGTGTACAACAATGCATAGAGATCAATCCATCCTCCTCTCTAACACGAAGACACATGAGGCATGGAAAATGAAACAAAAAAAAAGAAGTAAATCATTACTAAATTTTCAGAGTAGTGTGTACCAAGTCGCTTCAGCATAAGATAGTCCTTGCCACTTGACCAAGTATTCTGGAATAACATTGCCAGAATTATCTTTGCTGATCCTATCTGCAATTATTCTTTCCACCTGAAAATGCAAATAACAATCCAATTAGCAATACGGCAGAGACAACAAGACCAAAGTAATCAAAATATTGGAATGCATGAAAGCAAACCTGACTGTTCTGTTTGATAATATCTAAATCCATCTCCTTACTAACATCATTGACCTCAATCTGCATACAGAAACAACCAAACAAGAAATTATGAAAAAAAAACAGAATTAATATCAATGTTTTTTTCAGAATAAACTATTTCCTCCTAATAAATTTAAACAAAACTTCTGCAGTATTTATAGCCTCCAGACCTATTAAATGAACCAGAGCATCTAAATTGATTGGCTGAACTCAAATATTTACCTCCTCTCTTGTGATTGTCCTCCTGTGCCTGATGTCTTCAAATATTTTCTTTGTATAATTCAAAACCTTTTTAAAACCACTGAGCTGCAATCTTGCATGGACAGAGGTATTAAATTTCAGCCAGAAAAAAATTAAAATAAAATAAAAAATAAACAACATGTGGAAGAGTAAAACAACCAAACAATAAGAAGCAGGATTGTTATAATAAAAAAATGAGACAGACAGAAAGAGTGTAACTCTGATTAATGCATAATAAACAATAAGAATGAATATCATACGTTTTGCAGCTCAGCAAAAGACTTCCACTGACAGTGCAAATGTGATTGCCCTTTCCATTTTATTAAAAATTCTGTCTCATTCCAATCAATTTCCGAATCAAACAAGTGGCTCATTAGAACAGGGTCTGTTGATCTATTATTCCTTTGAGCATCTTCAGCCATGCCCTTTGGCTGATGCCAGAGCACCTTTTCAATGGAGTCACCATCGTCCTCTTCAATTTCTTCCTAAAGATTGCTTAAAAGAATCGCATTAGTAGAAATAAATATAGTATATGTTAAGTAAATAGGAGGTATCATAATAACATAACTAACATTCATACTCCCACCAGCAAGCCAATCCCATATAAATAAAAACGTTAATAGCTTATAAAATCAACATTGCTAGACTAAAGTACACTGATCTTTTTGATAGATATAATAAACTAGAATTAAAGTAGGAGCCTACAAAAAAGATGACATATATCCACTGCGTACTCTAACAAAACTGTTATCCTTCCAGAGATATAGATTGGGGAAATCTCAAACATCAAAACCAATGCTATTGAAATTACCATCTTGCCTCTTTAGAATAAACTCTGCCAAGCAATCAGCAAACCTCATAACTGAGATCTCTCCACCACCACTACACCAAAAGTAAAGAATAGAACCGCTGGCACAAATTACAAACAAAAGCTAATGGTCTCCACCAAGTAAGTGACCATATATATGCATATACCACTCTCTTAAAACAAAATATCCAAATTCATAAGCTTCTTTCAAGCCAGTATTCATTCTCTGATCTGTCACTCAAAGACAATACACACAGAATAAAAGGCATCACCTCCTTACCTATATCCTTAAAAATTCTCAATTTTCTAAATGCCAGTTTAAAACAAGACTTCGGTGGATTTGTTCCAGTTCTCCTCAGTAAAACACCCTATAAATTAAATAATCCTATCTCTTACACAATAGTTCAAGCTAAAAATAATGAAAATTAAAATAAACACCAAAATAATAGATAACTCAGTAATCATCAGTTCATCACAACATAATTCCATTTTCTTTTCTTTTTTTTTCATCACAAATTGAAACAGAGGAATAGAAAATATTTTCAGATTTCAAGTGCATTTAATCAGACCTTCCACTTCCTAAAAACTTATTAATCTGATCTTTAAAGTTTAAATCATGCAATCCCACATCCGCAGGCCCTCAAAAAAGATAAAACACACATCTTATAAGGTCTGAGTAGGTGGACAGAAGATACTAGTTACAGGTATAAAAAATATAGGGACAACTTTTTTGTAGTTGTTGATGTATCCTAATTTTGAACAGTTTTAGCAGGTTAGGTTTAAAATGATATGGCAAAAACTAAAAAGTAAGTGAAAATTTCAGGGACTACAAAGTTTATGCAGCCCATTCATGTACTTGGTTGGACTTGGAACTGTACACTTGCAACTTTAGGAGTGTCTCTCTACTCTGCAGCTTAATTTCATTTAGGAATTTGTTTTTGGCTCCTCTCTAGGTACTCAGATCTACCAATGGTTGTTTCAATGGAGTTGTGACTTCCCTCTCTTCTTTCTAATTAATAAATCTTTTTTTTTCATCAAATATATTTAAAACTTATCCTTGTTAAATAAAACCACAACTTCCTCGTAATATACTACCAAAGTTTTTTACTCCTAAATATGAAAAAATTGTCTAATCAGTAGTCATTTGCTATGCAAGTGAAAACAACCTTAGGAACCTATGTAATATGTTATCCAAAGTGACATGATGATTTCAGTCTTACATATGCCATATGCCATATCTCATATGAGAATCAACATCTAACATTTACGGAATTTTAGTAGATAAATATACCCAACAAATAGGAGGTAGAAACCATGCTCAGATGTGTATAATGAAGATTGTACCTTTTGGGACTTTTTCTTTTTCCCTTCATCAGCTTCTTCACTTTCTTCACTTTCAACATATGATACCTTCCTAACTGTCCTACTAGAAGTGCGAACCTCGCTGTTGCGGGAAGAAAAACCTGTGGCTGCAGACAAGCGACCATTATTCTTGCGGACATGAACACTCCGCTTTTTTGTGCTTCTGAAATCCTCATCACTATCACTGTCAGAATCCTCCGTTGTTGACTCATTGTCCTCAAAAGATGATTTAAGTCTTCTTTGTCGACCAGATGTAGCATACACTTTGCGATCTCTGGTAGATTTTATGTTTTGTCCAATCTTACCCTGTTGCCTTCCTTTAGGTCTTTTAGCATAGAAAGATTCATCATCATCTGAGACAACTATATTTTCATCACTGTCATCATCTTCATCCGATCCTTCACCTTCCCAATCTTTATCCTGTAACAAAACAACAGTTAAACCATTTGATATTCAGAAACATCCACCAAAAAACCAAGACAGACTAACTTCAGAAGTCAAAACTAACAGTAAAGCAAAATTTGGCCTCTAATGAACATATACAAGCCCTTACTGAATAAAAGACTGTTACAGTAAATGAAATAGAATTCAGAAACAACAATAACCACAATAACCGACCTTGTTTCCAGCATGACCACTGGTGGCGGGCTCAAAGTCTGCATCATCAGGATCATCTTCTGCACGATGTTAACATTAAAAATATAACAGCTGTTCATCACTAATCAGAACTAGGTAACAAGGGCTAAACATTAGCTAATTTAAAGTATTCCATACTTAAGAAACAATCTTTATATAAATAAAATATTCAAACATACCATCTGCTTCGTCCTCATCTTCATAATCAACATCATTACCGTTATTATCATTATCACCATCATCTTCATCATCATTATCTTCAGCATCATCTGAAAACCTCGAATTCCTATGCAAAGTTCTATTTGCAGAGGTTGACATCCGTTGTGGCCATGAATTCGATCCAGTGGGCTTTTTTATCCCACCGTAATGCAATGAGTCACTTGGCTCTTCCCCATCCTGCTCATAATACTCATCAGACAACATCTCTTCAGCAGGAACATCAGAGTGACCTCTTAGACCTTTTCCTGCCTCCTTTTGTCCATCATCATCATCTGAGTCTAATCTTCCCGCTCTTCCATCCAATGAATTATCTTCAGACCCATCTGCATTTCTATAATCTGAACCACTTTTTGATTCCTGCCCAGATTCAGAACCATTTTGAGGGTCCATTTGCCCACAGTCCTTCCAAAATGTTGAACCCCACCTTCCAACCATAGCTGTTTTACTACCAGTAGTCTGCAAGTTTGATTCTTTTACAGCATCTCCATCATCAGCGGTTGCCTCAGTTTGCAGTCTACTGGAACCATCTGGTTCGGCATCACTCTCATACTGTGCCTCCATGTTCATATCAAATTCTTTCTCACTAGAAGTTGCATCAGTACATTCATTACCTACTGATCTATGAACTCTATTAGCATTCTGTCCTTGGCTTTTATCTTCCATGACACCATGTGAGACTGTATCATTTGAAAAGTTCCTAAAGAAAGCCATCCTGTAACATATGACTATCTGGGGAAGTGATTAATCACGATAAAAAAGAATAAAAAAGTGACATATCCCGTGCTGCTTCAGCTATCTTCTGTCTCCCCAAAACCTGAACAACAAAGAGTGATATACAGTCAGTAGGATCGTAAATGATGCTCAATTCATGCCACTGATCACAAATTGATGATGTAAATATACTACAAAAGAATGCAAGTTATATTAAATAACAAAATAGAGTACAACCATCCAGCAAGTTAAAAAGGACATAGAGGAAAAGCATAGAACAATTCACATCTTCTGCAATACTTCTACAACTACACACTTACAAAACCACCGAGCATGCTTAACTCTTAGTAGACAAATTAGCAGGTTCAAGTGTTCAATCATCCATGACTCCATAGAATTGCAATTCCTTTACAAACCACTGGATAATAAGAGAGTTAAAATTCCCATGCTATTTATTTCCACACACTTTCTAGTAACCAAGCAATGGGCAAGTTCAAATGAATAAGAAAACCATGCTCCAGGTTCAATTCGAGTGGAACTTGTACCAGGTAAGGCAAATTCGATTTTAACTTCAAATTCTAGGTTTAAAACAGTCCTATATGCATTATCATAAGCTCACGAATGAACGACATTGATCAAGGACTGTAACCACTGCTTCAAACGAGTGTCTAGTTTAACGGTCAAAACTGAATTCCGTTAAGACTCATATTTCGCCAAAATCGAATTTCAACACCGTGCAACGCACAAAATCATCAGCATCATATCAAAAACAAGTTAATCTCCGAAAAGCTACGGCAAAATCGAATCGAAAGGATGAAAGCAACGGATCGAGCAGCAAACTCGATGAAGCTCGTCACTAAAACCCTTGAGGCTTGGAAAACGCGGCCTTCGAAACAAAAAACCAGCCTAAATTCGAAATCGGAACCCTAATTCCGAAAGAATCACTACGCAATGAGCGAATCCATTCGTGGATGATGCAAGCAAGAGCGAACGACTCTCACCTGTCCACGTGCAGAGAGCGGAACAGAGTTCCGGCAATTTGGTTCGAACGGAAGGAACCGCGACGAGAGACGGTCCGCAGGTTAATAATCGTGCGCGCTCCTCCTCCGATAAGGACTCGCCGGAAACGGAATCGCCGGCTCTGAATACCAAAAGAAGAGAAAAGAGCAATAAAAAAGGACAGGAGAATCGGATGATGTTTGAGGAATCGCGGTGGAGCGAGATTCGAATGGTGGAGCGGCGTCGGAGAGATTCGCCGAGCGCGGCGGCGGCGGCAGGTGGTAACTTCCGATTTAGAGAGTAAAACGACGAAGCGATTGGGATTAAACGACGATGATGTTCAGATGAAAGAGGGAGAGAGAGTCTTTTGTTTGCCCTTTTTTTTCTCTAGAGAGAGACACACGAGAAAAGGATTATATTAATAATGTGGGAAATTTTTGTTTGTTTATTATTTTTCATTTGGAGAAACGTTTTTATTTACACTGTTTTGTTCCTTATTTTATTTTATTTTCAACTTTTAATTTCGACTGCCTATGGCATTGGCGCTTGACTGCAACCGAAATTAAAAATTAAAAATTAAAAATTATGTCCTGCACCCCCAAAACACACTAACTTGGGGTGAAGGTCCCGTAAGTAATTACTAATTACCAACTAAAAGCCCAATACATTTTTTTGGGCTTAAGGGATGCTGAGTATCTAGTAAAATCATAGTCTTACGACTGAACTTAACTTTCTTAAATTATAAAATTTACTTTATAAAGATAAAATAAAAAAGTAACTAAAATATCATGATTAGAATTTTAATTAAATAGGCATCTTTCATAATTAGTTATGTAATTATTAAAATCTTAATATTATTTTTTAATATTATAATTATAACTCCTTTTTTTTTTTTTTCAAAGTGCTCGTTGTTCACTTTAAAGAGATAACCACTGACCACTAACGAATTAACCAGTGTCACTTTGCAAGTTCTGTACTTTGATAATAACAAATTAGTCGTCAACTTCGGAGGAAATGGTCAGTGTAATATCTATGTACTTTTTTAGTTTTTTCAACCTACAGCAGGTGATAATAAATTCCATCACGGAAACTAACATTACCTACAGCAGGTGGCAAAAAAAATATACTAGCTAATTTACCTTGTTGATTTTTTTCTTAATTATGTTGTGAAAATAGTATTATTTAGCTATTAACAAATATTGGCGTATTATTTTAATTATAATTATTATAATGATAAATATTTGTTGTTGGACTTCTCATATGAATAATTTGTGATGAATAGGTTTGCATGTCAATTTTCATAAATGAGTTAGATCTTGGATTATGAAAATCTAGGTTTGAGTTTATTTTGTTGGGTAAGATTTTATTGTTTTTATTTATTGTGTTATTAATTATTCTTTAAGGTGAATGTATAATGTTAAGTATTTTTACAAGAAACATATTCGTTCAGTTCAGGTTTGAAGTCTCAACTCTTTCTCCGAAATCTATGATCTCCTCTCGATCTCGATCCAAGCGGAGGGATGGATACCTACAAAAAGCAATATAACACTTTAGCAATGACTAATATTCAGAGTTTAATGTTCAAAGTGTCAAGAGAATTAATAAATGTTATCTCCTTTAAAAAATAATAATACTGTTTATATCTAGTGGAGATTGGATTTTATCCAATAGGCTTAAGAGTTAATTATGTTCGTGATTAGCTTAGATTAAGACCCTTAACAAGCTTGTTACTAGTTACATCAATCACATTTGTTCGAAATTTCCCACAACATCAAAAGTTGCAACAAAATCGCAATAGCAGCAACTATAGTCGCATTTTAATATCTTTACTTGCTATTAAATTATGTCACAGTATGCAAAATTTATTTTCGAAGACTTTAGCATACCCTACCAAAAACACTTGAATTATGGTAAAGCAGAGGGAAAAAGATAAATGTACTCTGATCTGATATGACACCTCATTCTCCTAGATTTCATTATGCAGGTGATAAATATTTTCTAGAATATTACAAGCAAGTAGTAAACGGAAGCCAAGGAATCTAACTCCAATCCCCATGTATTGTACAGACTCCTGAGGTAGTACTATCAACATTAATTTCCCTTTGTCCTTTAGCATCATTGTCCAACTATAGTAAATTTTCCAGTATGCCTACAACATATGCAAGTCTCTTGTTCCCACAGCTAAGTGTTAATAAAGAGAAGAAAAACAAAACAAAACAAAAAAAACCTTTAAAACTCAAATGACAAACTAGTTAGGAAAATTGACATCTTTACCAACCGGCAACATTAACACATGCAAGGCACATGTATATAGACTCAGCCTTTTTCTTTATTTGTTCTTGAACTTTTCATTTGGTTCCTTGGTAGTAGCTAGATCACTGCTTTTGAAATGTGTTTGGTTGCTTTGCTTGTGCAAGCATTTCAACCACTTCCCTCATGGTTGGTCGCTCCACACTTTGTTCCTGGACACACAGCATGGCCACAAAGTATACCTGCTTTGCTTCTTCTAAGGGAATGTGACATAGCCTCTCATCAAGAATCTTCACCACTTTATCTTTGCTCCAATTTGTTTGCAACTTGGTCCATTGAACAATGTCTAGTCCATCTTCACCAAAATTCCCCACTGGCCTTCTCCCAGTTAATAGTTCTAGCAGCACCACTCCATAGCTATAGACATCACTTTTCTCGTCAACTTTCAATGTGTATGCATATTCTGTGATATTATAAATCAAAATCAGTACACCATACTAGTTGGCTTTCACATTTTAGCTCAAAAGTTAAAGTAGCTATGCCCATGTATGACCATACAATAAATGTCATTGTATGGGAAAAACGTGTATGAATATAAAATACTAATGATGGTGATGAAAAAGACTGGCTAATTACAAATAAGGGAAAAGCTTTATTTTTAATTTTCTAGTTAACAAATTAAATTTGTAATAAGACAAGTTAGTGGTGCCTTGTGCCTGTAAATTTTTCAATTTTATTTTTCTGGGGTTTTGAGAAAGTAAATCTTAGATCTCATTCTGGCGTCTTGATGAAAGAAGCATATGCTTTTGGTTAATGTGCATTTAGTGTCTCTTATAGATATGTTATGTTAAAGGGTATTAGTCAAAAAAGGATGGTTGTGATGTGCTTTGGTTTGAATACGGGTTTATGGTTTCAAGGCATGCAAAAGCACAATCCCAGTTAAGGTGAGGAAAAGCAAAAGATTAAAGATTGAAAGAATTTTCCTTTGTGTTAGTGGAGCCTTCGACCAATCTAGATATTCACGTACAAGTGGGACACGGTGGTCCCAGAAAATAGCAACTAAAAATGCTACAGTCGTAAAATAAAGAAAATATTTTTGTGCTAACAAAAGACAGAAAAGTATATTGATTCTATTCCCATTGACATTTTTACTATGAATATTTGATTATTAAATGGCCATGAAATAGTCATCTCTGTTGATATCCCTTCACCTTGTTAACCCAACCCACTACATTTGGCCTAGTAGTAAAAAATATGGATAAGTTGTACAAGATTCTTAATTCGAACCTAACTGCATCCCTTGAAGCCTTTACCTTAATCATTTCACTTGGTCAAATCAATGATGTAAACAATGATATCCCCTGAACCCTTTTTGGGGTTGGGGAGCCAAGCAACAATGTTTCCGAAACTTGAAGTTAGAGTGTATGTAACTAATGTAAAGTCTACTAGAAGTAGTAATCATTATGTGGACTAACTGATATATAATATTAAAACCAAGTACCTGGAGCAATGTAACCATAAGAGCCAGCAATGGAAGACATGCACTCTGAAGTCCCAGTATCTTGCAAGAACTTGGCAAGTCCAAAATCCGCAACATGAGCCTCAAATTCAGAGTTCAACAATATGTTGTTTGACTTCACATCTCTGTGGATTATGAGAGGGGAACAATCATGGTGCAAATAGCAAAGGCCTTTTGCAGCTTCTGTTGCTATTTTCAGCCTAGTATCCCACTTGAGAAACTCCCCCCTCTTCCCATGCAAGACTTCACCTAAGCTTCCATTTGGCATGTAATCATAAACAAGCAAATTGGTCTCTCTATTTGAACAAAATGCCAGCAACCTCACAATGTACCTGTGCCTGATTCTTCCCAGTGTCCTTATTTCTGCTGAGAGGCCATTATCATGAGAACATCCTTTGTTGATTCCCAAGAGCTTCTTCACAGCTACTTGCTCTCCATTTGGCATGCTTCCATGGTACACAACCCCAGCACCACCTCTTCCTATTACATTGCTTTCCTTTATGCACCCTATGATGTCTTCACTTCCATATTCAAGATTTTGAAATGTTGTGAGCTTCCATGAATTGGAGTGCCTCCTTTGCTTTCTGCTCTTGATAAATGCCAAGGTTGCAAATGCCAATGAACAAGCCAACAGTGCCACTGCAAAGAGAAGCTTATACTTCCCAGGAACTCCAGGTCTTGCACCGCCACTGTCTTGGGACTCCAACACTGCATTTGAAGAATGTTTACATGGATTCAGCTCATATCCACAGAGCTGAGGATTTCCCATAAAGGATGTAGAGTTAAATACTGAGAATTGCCCCTCCTCAGGTATTGAACCAGAGAAGTCATTGTGAGAAAAATCTGCTGAAGTCAAACCCTTCATGGCACCAAGTTCCTTGGGAAGACCTTGGTTTAGGTGGTTCCATGAGACATTGAGATAGTTCATGATGTGAATTTGAGAAAGCTGAACTGGGACAGGGCCTGATAGTTGGTTTTGGCTCAAATCTAAATAGGTGAGCAACAAACAATTACCTATCTCAGGAGGAATACTAGCTGAGAAATTGTTGACACTCATATCCAACTTGAGTATATTTTTCAACCTCCCTATATCTGGAGGGATTTGTCCCGAGAGTCTATTTCCATGAAGCAGTAGAATTTGCAAGTTGGGGAAGTTTCCAATAGAGGTTGGAAGAGACCCGGATAGGCGATTGTTTGATAGATTCAACTGTCCAAGTTTAGAGGAAGGTGCAGTGCTTGTTTGTTGTGGAAGCCAACCACTGAGGTAATTGTTCTGCAATTCTAAAAGGGCCAACTCAGGCAAGTAAAGAAAACCATTTGGTATTGACCCTGTCAAGTAGTTCTGTCCCAAACGAACTCTCTGGAGTGTGTAGCATTGGCCAAGATCAGCAGGCAAAGATCCAAAGAGGAAATTGTTGAGAAGGATCAAAATCCTCAGGCTCCTTCCAAAGCATAGAAATTTAGGCAGCAATCCAGTGAGCTTGTTTGTTGAGAGGTCAAGCTCAGCCAATTTAGCATTCTGGCCAAGCCTTGAGGGAATGGCACCTGTGAAGTTGTTCTGCCAAAGCTTCAGCACTTCCAAGTTAGGTAGCTCAGCAATGAAAGGTGGAATTTCTCCATGCAACCTGTTGATGAACAAGTTCAAGAGAGTGAGCTCATGAAGGCCTGAGAACTCATTTGGGATTCCTCCTGTGAGCTCATTGTTTGACAAATCAAGACACTTGAGGCTACTCATGTTGCCTAGTTGTGAAGGGATTGAGCCACTGAGCTGGTTGGTTTGCAAAAAGAGAGTGTCTAGTTTGATGAGGTTTCCCAACTCAGGTGGAATTGGACCTGTCAAGCTACAGTTTGCAAGGTCAAGATGAGCTAAATTAACCAACTTACCAAACTCAGGAGGGATTCCACCATCAAATTGATTGTAGTATCCCAAGAAAAGCTGTGTCAGGTTAGTGAGATTCCCAAGCTGAGTTGGTATTAGACCCCTCAAATCATTTCCTGCAAGAGACAGAAAGTTGAGCCGAACCATGTCTCCATAGCTTGGAGGGATTTCACCGAAGAAATAATTCCCGCCAAAATTCAAGCTATTGAGCTTTGGAAGCTGAGTGACACCAAGAGGGAGGGAGCAATTGAACTCATTGTCATAAGCATCAACCACTTGAAGCTCTTTCAACTCAGAAAATTCCCATCTCATGTCTCCACTGAAGGCGTTGCCTGATATGTTGAGGAATCTCAACCCTGCAAGCTTGTGAATATCACTAGGGAACCCTCCTGAGAAGCCATTCCCAGCAAGTGAAACACTCACAAGGCTCCTTAGACCTGTGATGGAAGGTGAAAGTGTGCCAGAAAGGTTGAGGTTGGATATGTCCAATGACACCACTGAACGGTTCTTTTGGTCACACTGAATGCCCTCCCAAGTGCAAAGGGACATGTAGTTAGACATGTCCCAGCTGCTCAAGGAATCAGTGTTGGCCTCAAAATCTTGTTTGAGAGAAACCATGATAGAGGCTTGCTTTCTCAGAGACATGGGAAGAGAAGAAACAGAAGAAGCAGGGCAAGCCAGCAAGCACAAAAGGAGGAGTGCAAGTACAAGGCCAAGAGTTGGAGTTCCCATTTTTGGGATAACTAGCTTAGAAGTTAAGGATATGCAGTTGGAATAATAACAATATCATAGAGTTATGCTGCTGAATATGAAGTAGCAGGTGGTAAGAGAGAGAGTGAGAGAATAGTGCTATGTGTTGTAATGTTAATGAGCTAAGAGGTAACAGTGTTACAGCATCCTATGTCCTCTTCTCTTTTCCCTCTCTTCTTTTCTCCCACACAAACATACATACATACACACTACTTTGGTCTCATCTTTAGCTTTTAAAAAGCAAAAGCAAAAGCAGTGTTTGGATAGAAAATGCTTAACTACGGACCGTTTCACAACCCAGTTAAATTTATTTATTTATTTATTTTTCCCTTTTATTTGTATTCTGTCGGTTTTTTAGCCCAGTAGCACCACACCACTGCCTTTAGCTTTTTCTTTGTTTTTTTGTTTATTCACAAACCAATTCCACCAGAGCAGCTGATGAATCAGATTTGGATGATAGGATATAATCTTAGACCGTATTATAGATACCAATCATGGGGAGAATAAATTGATATAATGTGCATGCTGAGTGTACCTTTCTTTTTTTATTAATTTCTGGGTTATGTAAAAGAGAATGTGGTGGGGTGTCATGACTGAAACTTAATTTTATTTTTTAAAAAATGAGTAATAACAACGATTAAGCTCTGTGTATATATATGATCATAGAAGTTATCCAACTATATGTCATAAATCATCTATTTCATAGGCTTTAAGTTATTGAATAAGGACACCTGAATGATTTGTAGAAAAAAGGCATATCTCTAAGAGACTAACATAAATTGTATTTATATAATTTCTCTCCCTACAAGAATGTTGTGATAGAATAGTTGATGTGATGAAAATAGATAAAGAAATAAAATGGTGTGTATGAATATTTATATATGCGCCAGCTTTATGCATAAAAGAAGAAAGAAATTACTGAGCAACTTCCAAGAGGCCTATTTTTATACCTCGTTCATGTTATTCAGCAAATTCAAAGAACCATTAATGTTTGATCATCAGGGTATCAATTCATGTTAGTAATCAGAACACATTAAAGAAGCACGTGTTCACTTTGGCATGTCCATCCAAAAGTTTATTTAGCGCAGCATTTATTTAAAATCAAGGAATCATAGAGAAAAAAGTTATTTTCAAGTTTGTTATGCACAACTCAATCAGAAGATGAAGTTAGGAATCATCTTTTAAATCGATCGAGGTCCTTCTCCGGAAATTACGTCACGAATGATTTAAAAAGAAAAAAAGACATAGATGAAAAAAGGAAAAGGGAAGGAAATTTAAAGTATATACATGATATGGTTGATCCAGCCACATTAAAATGTTATGTTAAAGAACTTGGTAAGATGTACCCATCAATGCATGTTAGATCCCAATTGCTGAATTGAGAAAGTGAGTCTTAGAAACATATGTTCAATTTTCTCTTTCTGGGGTTTTGAGAAAGTAATAAATCTTAGTTCCCACTTCCCAATCCCAGCCATTCCCTCCCCAAAAAAAATGAAAATAAAAATGCTACTATATATGAATTGAGTGGCAGCCAACTCAGACTATGCATAGATGTAATGAAGAAACAATCTTCATGATCGAATAATGAGGACATGAGGATGCAAGAAAGCAACCTAGGTCAGCTCATAAACTCCAACAGTTTAATTTCTTTTTAGGTGGATGCCATTGGTCCCCTGGACCCCCCCTTTTCTTTGTATTTAGTTACTTTCATCTCACAGGAATAAAGTACATTGCTACATTGTATAATATAAATATTTTCTTACAACATCATTTAATCATAATAATGTAGGATAAGTTTGTTAGTTTTGATAATAATTATTTTTAAAATGATTAAAAACTTTTATACCGAGACTCTAATAATGAAAATAATAATTTAAAAAAGGTACAGTGTTCTACAAGGAGGCTCTTTTAACTCCTTTCACTTTACACCGTAACGTGAAAAAGAAAAGGCAAAGCCATCGATTCTTCTTTTGAGACCATGTTGGGATCCATCATACAGATCTCATCTCTAAAAAATGTGGACCAGTTTGAATCTTTTATATTTACCATAATTGCATTTTTATGAAGAATTGAAAATGGATGGTGGATGGCATGAAGCTAATATTGGGAGGGTGCCGTGGTTGAAGTTGAAAGAGTGATTGGAAAACATGATGGTCCCATTTTTGGGAATTCCTTGTTTTGTTTTGGGGTAGTGGAGTTAGGACCCATTTCTAGCATTAAGCCACTCAAAACAAGTACTTTAGGATGTACACTTTCTGCTTCAGTTGGAGATTTGGAAGATGGTTGTCCTAATCATATACTCCAAAGTGGTCTAGTCTAGCCTGTGCAATGGGGTAATAATACTACTACATAGTATAATATATTTATTGTATGAAGACCAAAACAAGCACTGGGTACAGGTCAAAATTGAAAAATCACGTTTGGACCTTCCTTGCATAGACCCCGTGTCATGTTTATCTGATATCACCCACTGAACAAAGTGGTCGTGGCACTGCCCACTACGGCAGCGATATAGATATGCAGAGAAATCTTATTTGTCCCATCCAAGATTCCTAGTTTACTACCCTTCTTTATATAGATATACACGTTTATCATTTTAATTTTTTAATTAGCCTCTGCTTTCCTTCGAGATGATATTGGAACTGTATAAATATATTTATTCTCTCTTTTATTTTTTATATCAAAAAATACAGGACAACATAAATTACATAAATCATGGATAGTTTGTCGTTTCAAATATAAAATACCAAAAAACATTTTTTTTAATTTCTTATTTGATAATAACATAAATCACAATTTGTTGTTATCATGACTATCGTTACTACATTCACTCATTACTATTGTTATCTTTATGTTTTGTTATTTGCTCAACTCACTGGATAGTAGATACTCTTATAAATTATTTACTTTCTCATTTCATTCATCTTTTGACTTATTGCACATGATTTTAATATTAATGTTTGAATTTGTCATGACTATCGTTATCATTATTTTTGTTTATCACCATTGTCACCACATCTATTATCATTGTTGAAAACTACCATTATAATCATCCCTTTCACTATTTTCATTCACTGTTACAAATAAAGGTTGTGCAACCTCCCATATCTTTTGTGGGCTAGATGTTAGGCGGATCCAAATTATTGGGTTTGGTGTTGTTAAGGTATTTGTTATTTAAACTCATATTTTGCTATGTCTACACTCTATTAGTGTTGTATTTTTTCTAATGAAAAAACTTCTAATTAAATTCCGTTCATATAAATACACAATAAAATATATTTCCGTTATGTATTTGGACGAGTGTAAGCACAATATATTGAGTGTTCATGGTCATGAGCCTAGTTTGAAAGAGTTGGAATGGATTGAACCTAAACATTGAAAGTAAAATTATCACTGCTTATCCATCAAAGTATAATGTTTTATTCATAATCATATTACAAATAAAACAAACACACACACATATAATTGTCATTTATATTTGAATAGTTAATATTATAGTAGTGTAATATACTATGTAAATAAGAAACATAAATATATAAGCATTTTTTATTCTTATTATAATTTTATTAGAGTAAAATATTCATACACATTTAGTGTAAAATTATTTTATATATATGGTTAGTTATAACTCGTTGTAATGATTTTTTAAATAATTTTATAAAAATTAATTATCTTATAATAAATGAAGGATTGTGATTGAATGAGGTATCATGGTGTATAAGTTTTTTTTATCTTTTATTATTCATATTTATTATTGAATGCTAATGACTAAATTTTATATAATTTTTTGTTTAAAATTTGATTATATCAATTAATTTAAATTTAAAGAATAAATTTGTAGAATTATATTAACTTGTGATGTGATTTTTTTTTTTTAAGGGAGAGTATTAACTTTATTTTTTTTTAATATCAACATTTAGGGACCTTGATGAGTTTGGTGAATCACATAACACAAATTTAAATGTGGAATTAATTGTTATTCTCAAGGACCTCGAAACGGTGTGAAAAACAAGACGATAATTATTTGCGAATTGAACTCACTGAACACAATCTAATTCAAGAGAACCTACCGGACCACCACCCTTACACAACAATAATCAATAAAATTCACGGTTGCATGGAACAACCCTGAAATATATCAATATATCATTCCAACACACACTACACGAAGACAAAGACAACGTGTGTGCAGATTAATTTGTCAAAAGTGACACTTTCAACATGAATACTTTAACTATTTTAGATACTTGTCCAACCCTTATGCGGATCTTGCTTTCAGCTGATGCAACTAATACTCTTTTATTATACCTTAGTTGTTTGTTTATTTGTTTTTTAATTTTCAAAAGTATAAATATCCTATATTATGCTTACAGTGAAAAAAAAATGAAATAAATGCTTTCAAAGTAAAAATGATGCAGGTGCACGGGAGCAGTGACAAGACTCGCATGCAGAAGATTGTCCCACCCGTGAAATATCTCTTACTCCATTTCCATTTCCATGTCATAATAAAACCCTAAACCCCGAATCGCTGTGCATAGGCATTTTGGTTTCCATTTTCTCACCACACCATGTTGACCGCAATCCTCAGAAGAACCTGTACCAGCCTCTCAAGGCGCGTTCTCACCGCCGCCTTAACCACCGCCGGGAACCAATTCCGGCCAGTCTCCGCCCCCTTCCACTCCAGGGCTGGCCCCTTGAATTTCCGGTCCTCTTTATGTCACCGCGCGGAATACGCCGTAGACGATCTCCCTTACGAAGAAGGGTCGAAAGTGAACGCCGACGAAGGCCTCGAGATCGCGAAGCTCGGAATATCTCAGGATATTGTCTCCGCTTTGGCTAAGAAAGGCATCACCAAACTCTTCCCCATTCAGGTTCATAGTTAACGCTGTGTAGTTATTTTTAGATGTTTAGTAACTGAGATTTTGTTAATTTTAAATTAATTAATTAATTAATTAATTTGTTAAATTGTAGAGGGCTGTGCTGGAACCTGCTATGCAAGGTCGTGATATGATTGGTCGAGCTAGAACTGGAACTGGGAAGACTCTTGCTTTTGGGATACCCATAATAGATAAGATCATTCAGTTTAATGCTAAGCAGGGGTTGGTTCTGTTCTTTTTTTTTTCTCTTATGTTATGTATTGCTTTTACTTGAATTTGTATGCCTGAATTGAAGGTGGACTAAGTAATTGATGTTGGTGTGGATGGAATCGTGGAAAATATTGATATGGGTCTTTATATGTACAATTTTTTTTTGTGGTTGACATGGCAGGAGGGGGAGGGATCCTTTGGCTTTGGTTTTGGCTCCGACCAGAGAGCTTGCGCGACAGGTTGAAAAGGAGTTCGCTGAGACAGCACCTAATTTGGATACAATTTGTGTTTATGGGGGTACACCCATCTCTAGGCAGATGAGGCAGCTTGATTATGGGGTTGATATTGCTGTGGGGACGCCTGGTCGGATTATTGACCTTCTCAACAGAGGTGCTCTAAATTTGAAGGATGTTCAGTTTGTTGTTCTTGATGAAGCTGATCAGATGCTTCAGGTTGGCTTTCAGGAAGAAGTGGAGAAGATCTTGGAGAGGTTGCCCCCAAAACGTCAGACTCTGATGTTCTCTGCAACAATGCCATCTTGGATAAAGCAGATTTCACGCAATTACCTGAAAGATCCCCTGACCATTGATCTTGTGAGTATGAAGTTCTATTTTAGGCACTAGAGTAGGAGAATGCCTCTAAGCTATTGTAGTTCCGAGATATATAATGTAGAAAATAAACCTAGTAGATTAAGTTGTAGACTTGTAGGGCACATGAACCTCCTTGAGAAATAAGTTTATAATATCTAAATAAGCACATGGTAGTTACTTTTTAATTGGAAACTTGCTGGTGCTGTAGGTTGGAGATTCTGATCAGAAGTTGGCAGATGGGATTTCACTGTACTCCATTGCAACTGATTTGTATGTTAAAGCGGGAATTCTTGCACCTCTAATTACAGTATGCCTTCTGAAACCATTATTTCTCGACTTGATTGTTAGTTCTGATTAATGATTGCTACTATCATTACTACTTCATAAGAAGTGGGCTCTTCAAATTTTATTATGTTTTTTTTCCAAAGTTTTTGCTAAAGTATATATTCTTAACTAGAGGGTGAGCCTGGGTGCAATGGTAAGGTTGGTGCCTTGTGACTTGGAGGTCACAGGTGCAAATCCTGGAAACAGCCTCTTCGCTTGCAGTGGTAAGGCTGCATACATCTACCTTCCTTAGATCCCACTAGGTAGAAGCCTCATGCATTGGGTTGCCCTTTTTATATATTTTAATTAGAAAAACTAGTTAAGGAAACCTGTTGCTAGATTTTTATGTTTTTTTTTGTCTCTCCTAAAGATCTATCCTTTGTTAGGAACATGCAAAAGGAGGAAAGTGTATAGTTTTCACTCAAACAAAACGTGATGCTGATCGATTATCGTATACCATGGCAAAAAGTCTTCAGTGTGAGGCGTTGCATGGAGACATATCACAAGCTCAGAGGGAAAAAACTCTTGCTGGCTTCAGAAATGGCCATTTTAATGTTTTAGTGGCAACTGATGTGGCCTCGCGTGGGCTTGACATACCTAATGTTGATCTTGTGAGTTTGGTTTTACTGTTTTTTATTCCTTTGAAATAGTCAAGTCTTCCGATCTATTGGAATTATATTTGAAATTTTGGCTTCCTTGTATAGATAATACATTATGAACTTCCCAATTCTTCGGAGATATTTGTTCATCGATCTGGGCGAACAGGTCGTGCTGGTAAGAAAGGAACTGCTATTCTTGTGTATACAGAAGATCAATCAAGGGCTGTTAGGCTTATTGAGCGTGATGTGGGCTGTAGATTTACTGAGGTGATCTCCTGGCACCCTATCAATTTCTGTTTATCTTTTCTACTGGAAGTTGTGGCTTGTTAATTACTGTTTTTTTTTATGCTGTGATGATTGCTCTCCCTCACAAGCTAATTACATTATAGTTTAGTATTTTTTATATGTAATTAGTAATTGATTGCTTTTTATTTCTATATTCATGTTTTTCAGCTACCACGAATTGCTGTTGATAGTGCATCAGTGGACCCAGTTGGCATGAGTGGTGGGCGATTTGGTTCTTTTGGAGGTACAAGGGATCGTCGATATGGTGATAATACAGGTTTTGGCCGTTCTGGGGGCTATGGTAACAGCGGATTTGGTCGCTCTAGCTTTGGAGACTCTAATGAAAGGTTTGGTGGACAGAATTCTAATCGTTTTGGTGGCTCTGGAGACTCTGGCCGTTTTGGCTCATCTGGTGGCTTTGGTTCTGGTCAATCAGGAAGTAGATCAGGCCGATCTTCCAGTGGGTCTAGGTTTAGTCGTCCAGATGATTTTGGGGGATTTGGTGGTTCAGATCGTTCGGGTGGCTTTGGAGATTTTGGTAATTCTCGTGGTAGTAATCAGAACAATAGAAGATCTTTTTAACTTCATATATAGAGAATTGCACCATCTTGTTTCTTGGTGGTTTAGTTCTTGTAGAGCTTGCTTGTCATTTCCTCCAAAACTTACAGACATCCTGGCTAATCCTTGTAGTACCAGGGATTCGAGAAGGTCATATGACATAAAGAATCAGAAATTCTACGAGCTGTTTTGTTTTTTTGAAACATTTATAAGAGAAAGAGAGCTGTGTTCTGCGGGTTCCATCATTTGTATGGCTCATTACCATCTCTTTCTAGGCATTGAATCACATGCATCATCATGATCCTGCAAATGTTGTACCGTCAGCATGGGCAGTTTTAAAGAGGCAGCTGTATGGGGTGGTGATTCAATTTATTCAGTGTATTTATGTTCCTTAAAGTAGTAGTTAAGGGCAGATAACATGTCTTGAAAAGTTGTAGTGTAGGGTGCTCTGCTGTTTTATTTTATACCAAAAAATTATTATGCAAGAAAATTCTCATCTAATATGTAATTTTATCAATAATTTGTTTTTTGCCCTGGATTACTTTTAGGGGTTTGATTAAATAATTTGAGAATCATGTTGATTAGATCCTGCCTTTCCTTGCCTAACATAGTTGCTAGATTTCATTGATCCACAAGAAAGTAATGACATATATTAAAAAAAGAAAACAGTAACAGGTAGCGGAAGGAGCATTATTAGCATTAACCATATGCATGAGAGAAAAATAAGAACATCGTAGAAATTTTAGAAGTTTCGTTGTTCGGTTAAAAATTGAAGGAAAAGGAACTTCTAAATTTCCTTTTTCAATTTTCCTTTCCAGTTTAAGTTTTAAAGTTCTTTTTCTCATTTTCTATCCTGTCATTTAAAAGAAGGGTAAATATCGTCATGGAATTCCTTAATGAAGCACTAAAAAAAAGTAGGACTCCATCGGTTTAAAAGATTTCAAACTTAATTCATGTTTGGTTTTTTTACAAAAATGGATTTATATGAAAACTAATTAAATGATATGGGGTTATTTTGAGTGTGCATTTTTTTTAATTTTTACATCAGTTATTGAAAAGGCCGATGCAATAAATAAAAGTAATATTTACATCCGTTATATATAATCGATGTAAAAAAGTATATTATTTACATCAGTCAAATGTATAACCGATTTAAAAATTAAAACATAAATATATTTATTTTGTTATATACTTATATTGTTAAAAAATAACCCATTTTGATAAATAAATAAAAATAACCCTTCATGTTTTGCTGTGTTTTAGATTATAATTTTTTGCTTTAAATATTACCTAATGGGATAATTTAACCTAAAGTAAATCATTTCACGGGATTTTTACCTAAAGAGTGCTAAAAGATTTTCGTTCATTACCTGATGGGATGAATTGACGTAAAGTAATTCATATCTTTAAGAAATTAAAAAAAAAATTAAGTCAAAGTAAATGTTTTAAATTTAGGTTAATATTGGATATAAACAACCTCAATTTATAATTTTGATCTATTTTACATATTGTTAACCAATTTTGAGAATTGCTAAACCATCCCACACAGTCCTTACATCCCTGGAATCACATTATATACGTTTCCATTAACTGTGCCAAATTGCTAATCTTGATTCACTAACAACAACTAATAATAAAAAATATAGCAATTATACGACAATAAAGACACTTCTCTAATGTGTTTATAATACTATAAATTATTTACACAAGCATACGTATGAACTTAAAGCAGTGAAGAGGAACTAAACCTTACCCTGTGCCATGAACTAATATAATAATAATAAACAGAGATTTTGGATGGTACATAAACTACATGGCAGGCATAGCATAGGTATTCACACTTTCGTCATTGTGTAATATACACTTTTAATCATCTAAGATTTGGAAGTTGTCGTTTTTCTTTCTCTTTCTATTTTAATCTTTTCCTCTCATTCCACTTCATCAATTGTCAGCCTTTGTGACATTCTTTCATGAGAAAATTCCAAGCTAACCATGCCGCACCAACAGCAGGCTCCACCTGTTGTGCAATAAACCAAAAACGTTAAAAAATGATTATTGATATATAAAGAACAATTGAAAATTGATTCTTGATATATGGAGAGCCATAAAGTGATTCCTAATTAAAATAAAATCAGTGGATGTTCTACAAAATGTGTTGTTACACATTCCAGACATTATCTCTTCTAATAATCGTTGACCTTCTCTTTTGTAACTAGTAACCAGAAATAGAATGCATTAAATATCATAATAGGAATTACCATAAAAAAAGGCAGTACTAGAAATATAAAAGGCTACCTACAAAATTAAATGAGAAAAAAATGCTGACCTTAGGTCTAATGGGAATGACCCCAGAAAAGTATTTGGAAATGCAGTTCATTACTTCTTTTCCAATATCCCACCTCCTCCTATTTGCTTCGAGAACACCGCCAACCATAACAAGGGGAAAGGCACTCTTTCCATCTGCCAAAATTACAGGCTACCAGTCAAGAACGCATGTTAATAATCCAAAGGTTTATGCCAAAGAATGTTTTATATTTTAAAAGAATGTTCTAGCAACCAACTCAACTAGATCAACTTTTAATCACATTTTCAATACAAGATAGCCTCAGCAATTCAATAAGTGTGACTTAAAACCACATGTGATTGTAACATTGAGGGAAGATTTAAATAATGTTTTATTGTCAGGTACACAAAATGCCAGAGAAAATGTTTATGTCTACATCAAGAGTTTGACAAATTCAGGGAAGCCTTGATAATAATATGCATCCCAGACATCAAGCATACAGGTATGTCAGTTCAGCTTTCCAGCTGTTCAACCTAAAATCAAATTGTTATCTCACACTAGTTTTATAACTATTTTCAGCATATTATATAATACATGAAATTCTACACTATACAACAGGACTTACTACATATACTTTAAATGGATATCTATCTATAATGAGTATAAATAATAAATGTTATGCACTAAAAATGAGATTAATTAAAACGACACCTAACCTTGACCAGACAATCCAAGTCTCTCTACAACAGCTTTGACACTTGAAGCTAGCTCTTGTACAGAATCTAGCAAGATCTTATTTGCAACCTCATCCCCAGTCTCTGCACAGGTCACAACAACTGGAACAAGTGCTGCAATGCGGGCCCAAGAGGGATCTGCATAGGTCCACCTGAGCATAACATGTAATAAACAAAAACAAATTACATTGAGAAAATTGCTTCCAACTTAAAATTTCTCATTTTTGAAATGTATAAACTCAACTTATTTGCATTGATAGTGTGGATAGACAAGGGATGGGCTAATGGATTCATAGAACAGACTGTTTTTTTTCTTTATAAAGTGCAAAAAAATGGGTTTAAAGTGTGTAAGTAAAATGAATTGACAGTTCCCAAAGCATAAGCAGTTAGGTAAAGACACATGAATATTTTTATATTACATTTCTAACATGCTTTCACCATAAGCAATGTTGTCAAAATTGCCAGGTTAATCATAAAATCACATGATCTTAAGTGTTTTAGAGGGTTCTCTGTGCTGAAACAATTGGCATGATTGGAGTGAAATCGCCAATCTTGCACATAGGATCATGGGATCAGTGAGTTTTTGCAATCCAATTTTGGCTTATGCCCCTTCCAAATTTTTGCTTCTCTCATTCATGTGCTACTCTCTCAGTCTCTCCCTCTTTTTACTGTTGTGGCTCTCCTGCTCCCTTGCTTATTGGTCGTTGTTTCTACTCTCTGCTTTCTGTTTGCATGTTCTGACTTCAGCTGTCCTCCTCAACTGCATTCTGGTCTCTAACTTGGGTTCTGACTTCAGCCATCTCTGTATCTGCCTTGTGTTCTGATTTAGGTCATGTGAGACTTCATTCTGGTCTTTCTCTGTGTTTTAGTAAAGTATTTACTATGACTTGTATGTGGACTTATAGGTATGAATTTTAATTTTAAGTTGTTATTATAAGAATGAGGATGCAAGGATCAAACACTACTTGGTCATAATAGAGGCTTTGATACCATGTCATGAACCAACGACGTAAAAAATTAAGCTGTTAGGTGAAGGCACAGAGATGACTTTTTTTGTTACATCTTAAACAGTAAGATTTCAAAATACTAGTTATTTAAATCACAAATATATAAGAAAAGAACAATTATATAGCTAGCATATATACCCAATTAATTCTTCTGCGGAAGAAAGACCAAGTGTTTGTAAAATACTACTTGTAAGCATTGTACTTGGACCACGACCATCATGCGCTCTTACTACTGCAGTTAGTGCCTGTGCAGATATTCCATATCCACTGCAAAAAAAGAAGCAGCAAACTTTCAACCAAGCAATGGATGAAATCAAATTGAACATTGAGAGGCTCTTTTTACAGATGTCCTCATCGAATTATAAGTGATGTCAATATATAAGATACAGAAAGAAACTTCAAGAGAACTAAGGACATATCATACAGACTCAAAGCCCTTTTCCAGCAAATGGAATTGTCGGTCTCTGTATTACACCTTCACCATAGGGCATAAGCTCATTTTCGGAGCTAAAAAGTATAGAGGGTGTGTTACAGAAAAAATGCAACGAGGTAGAGAAACCGGGGGGAGTGATCCTCATAGACAAAGAAATAGTAGCAACGGATTACCTGCCCCAGTCACCTAAGACAGGTCCAGCACCTGCAGCCCTTGCTTCTTTTCCATCTTCAGTAAACCCATATGCAATGCTCCCTGTGCCAGCAATTAATACACATCCATGAAGTTTACCCATTGTTCCACTTGCTAGAGCAGCCACAGCATCATTCCGAACATATAACCTCACATGGCTTGGGAATATATCCCTGTTTAGATCAGGTCACAACATTCTTTAGTCTCTAAAATAACAGATAAAATAAAACAGCACACTTTTAAAGAATTGAACCAGCAAAATGGACAACAATGAATCCACCGGCTCCATATAACAGGGTACTATTGGAGGAGGTATTTCTCATCCCTTAAGTAACAGATAATAAAACATATAAATTTGTTTAGTTTCTTCCAATAGCAAAAGAGTAAAAATAGCATGATATGCTTTTTATCCAAAAAAACAGAAGATAGACTTAAGTAAAAGCATAGCAACCTAAGCCAACTGAGAATTCTTTGTTGATCTGTTGGATGGTTAACACCAGATACAGCCAAACAAACAGCTTGTACTGAAGATCGTTTTGAACCACACTTTGAAAGGGCATCTGCCATAACTTGCTCTATCGTTTCCCTCGCAGCAATTTCTGTAGAAGAAGTGATTAATGTAATAACACTATCTTTGAAATGGGATCTTCATTCTATTATGAAAGGTATAATTCTTCTAAACTGTTGAAGAAGTCAAATTTTGTTTAACACCAGATACAGATGCACCAGGCAACAAACGTAAGTTATCACCAATTTTGTTTTTTGGGGAGAGTGGGGATGGTTAAAATAAGAATTCATTATTGTGAAATAAGGGAGGGGAGAGAGCACAAAGTGTAGATAAAAAAAAAGGCAAATCTAAAGACAAAAACACTGTTGTCAAAACTTCTTTAGAATGTGAAATAGAAAATCCTATCACAAGTATGTACTCTTTAACTCAAACCAAAAAAAGTACCACAAGATTGCAGCTTTTCCTAAACCATCAATCTCCGACAGCTTAGTTGTAGGTTGTAGTCTTCCGTGACTACCTTACATCGATAAAACAATTGGCTTCATAATATAACAAAACAGCCACTTCATCCAGTACAAGATATGTTTTTGTTCACCAAATTGTATAAGCCATAACCAACATCTTCCTAAGGTATGCAGAGTCAAATGTATATCCAAACCAAGTGGTCTCTCTTATCCTCCCCATTGTCCCCAACCCACAAAGAAAGAGAATTGAAATACACACACACACTGAACCAACCAGGATGCTAATGCAAACAGCCAAATCATTCAAAATGCCCAAACCCACTAATATTACAACACAACAGACCCATAAACAAAATCAAAGTTTGAAATCAACCAAAGTGAAATCATCAAACACTGTGAGTGCAAGAGAAGCAATTATGAATTACCTCCAACACTATTGTGATTGGAGCAACCAGCAACAGCTCTTGCAAGGATGGGGAGGGATTGGAGCTGAGAGTGAGAAAAGGGAATCATTGGCATGCAAATGCAGACAGTGGAGGTAGTTCCACCATCCAAGCCCAACAAGACACCAGTGCCACCATCTGAGACACCCATGTCATCCTCAAACTCCCAGATTTCACCATTCCTGTACCTCTTCATTCCTGCATCAAAGACCACCTGATCCTTCTCTTTCTCTTTTTCCTTCTCCTTCTCCTTCTCCGGCGTCATCTATTTCAAAATTTGAGGAGAGAGAAACCCAACGTTGACGGGAGAGAACGGACAAGGATGGGAGAATGAGAACAAGGAGAAGAGGACTATCAAAGTCTGAATTTTTAATGATGGGGTCTCATTTAAATATGTTAAAGTTTCAAACTTGGACGGCCACTGCACCAACCACACTCTCTCTCCTTGTCTCCTTCGTATCAGCTGCAACACCAAAACCAGAAATGAGAAACAGATAGAGTTGAGATTTTGTTTTTTTTTTTTTTGCTGCGAAAGCAAACCAGAAGAAAAAAGAGGAGAGATTTTCGCAGTTTTTAAAGCGAACTGTGTACTGAATCTGGTCCGTTCATTTTAAAGTTCAACCATTAATATGTTAACTTTTACTTTATTATTTAATTTTTTAAATTAACAATAACTATTCATAATTTTTTAAATTAAGAATAATGACTTAAAACTTTTCTCCTCTAATTCAACTCGGAAATTTAACCTTGCACAGTAAATAAGTTCTTGATTTGATTTTTGCTTCCAGTATTAGTTGCGTGAGCCATCAAAATCAAAAAGAAGACACCGCAAAAGAGTACAGTGTTGCAGAGGGTACGCACGTTGTGGAGAAGACGAAGTGGGGAGGTCACGCAGAGTGGCGTGCGGAGGCCGCGGGTGGTGCGTGGAGGTTGCAGGTAGAGGTCACGGATGGGTGAGCAACGGTCGCACGTGGAGTGGCCTGGCTTGCGACGATCGTGGAAAAGACAAAACGTGGTCGTTGCGAAGAAAACGAAGTGGAGGTTGCGTCCGGATGGGGCTCGCGGGTTTTGGGTAAAAGGGTGAAAGGAGAATAATTTTTTGCCATTATTCCTAATTCAAAAAATTATGGGTAATTATGGTTAATTCCAAAAATTAAATAATAGAGTTAATGTTAAAACTAAACTCTCTAGACGGAATAATTAAGTTTGTGAGTTTTTGAAACTAAGGGAACCAATTGTTCACTTTAAAATTTGTTCACTTTAAAAACAGATGAAAATTGTCATTTTAACAAATTAGGAGGATGAAAATTACAATTAAGCTTAATTAGTATTAGTATTTTAATGTTTATAGAGTAAATATTTATTTATATATAGCTATAATTATAGTAATTTATAATAAATGAGTATTTTTAAATTTATAATTATATTACAATTTTTTTAATCCATTACGGTTAGTCCAATAATAGGATATTTTAATAATTTGTGCAAGATTCTAAACTTAAACTTTGTTATTGTTACTACATACCATCAAAATTTTCGATAACTTTTTCTTAGAATTTATTAAATTGTAATATAAAATTATTTTCAAATTGAAATGAATAGACAATTAAAATAGTCAAGTCATAATAAATAAATAAAGATAAAGAAAGAAATTATTATGGTATAACAAGAAAATATTTCTTGGTCTATTTGCAAAAATAACATGTGAAATGTACCTCTCTCAGGCTCTCACAAAAAAAGAGAAAGTATTGAAACAGCTGGAACAATTTTAGGCAAATAATTAATTGATCCATGTGCTGATAAGTACTTTTTAAGTTAAACAATTTTAGGCTTAATTATTCCATGTGCTCCATTACTCATTAGTACTTTTAAAGATAAAGATAATAGGAAAAAATAGTATTGAACAATTTGGTTTAGACGTTTTATTTTGATATGAATGGTTAACCAAAATTATGACGCTGATATTTAACTAAAATAGGTAAAATGAAACATTATTTATTATAAACGAAATGTTAAACACTTCTGGTAACAAAAACATACTTTGTCCAAGATTCTATTATACAACATTAGAGTACAAGAGTAAATGTGTTAGAATTTAGTATCATACATGAGTCTGTTTGAATACATTATTCTAAAAGAAAGAAAAATATGAAAAAAATAAAATAAACTTATCTATAAAAGTTAATATTATCTTCTTCAATAATTAATTGGTAGATGTCTCATATTTTTTTAGATGACATTACATGAAAAAACTTTTGTTAATTAACTATTTAAAAAAAGATAATTTTAAGTTCTAGCTTCCGTTACACATTTTTCTTTTTATTAAATTGCTATTCCTGTGAGTGTGGAAAGAAGTCAGCGTGTGTGGAGGGGTGCTGCGTGAGCTAATGATACTTTCATTTGCTGTTTTGGAATGGATCTCGGTGGTGGCTCGGTCTTAGTTGAAGAGCTGTGGACTATTATGTTAGGTCTGGAGCTTGCTGAACTAGGTAGTTTCTGGGCATTTACTTCCTACACCTCCAATTTACGTCCTACACCCCCAAAAAACTAACTTGGGGGTGTAGGAAGCATTATGGAGGGTGCATGAAGTAAAACCCTGGATTCTGTTGGAGTGTTGGGTCTCAATTAACTTTTGTTTTTTAACAGGAATTTTCTTGGTTATCCATTATATATGTAGATTGCAGGGTTTTATAATACTAAAATTAAAATAGATTATTCTAAAGTTTTGCTTACTTGCTATAGCATTAATTAATCAAGGAAGAGTTTAATAAAAAAAAACATAATGCTTTTTATATGTAGTAAATTTTAGGACTAGAAAATGTTACTTCAGTTTGAGGAAAACTTCTAATCAAATTTAAAATTACTTTAAAAATGTAATATTTTAAGTTGTAATTTGACAGATGAAATTTATCTTATTCTACTACACCTTCGAATGCATTTTTACTATTATCTTTATTTTATTTTAAAGTTGTGCATGGAATTATTTACTCATGTTATTTATATAATTAAAACCAAATATATATCTTATCTCAATCATTTTTTTTTCTTTTTCACTCACCTTTTCCATCGCATCTATGCTTAACGTTGGCTTTGTAAGGTTGCCATAGAAAATGGTGTTTGATGCTTAACTGTGAATGAAAAAATTAATAGAATCAACATCAGAAAATGAAATAAACACAAAACAGGTTTCGGTACAACTACCAAGTGTTAAACAGAGAATATGTTTCCGGACAATTATTTAATTGTAGGGGTCAAAAAGAAATAACCATAAATGAATAGACATAACAAACACTTATAAAAATTAAGAGCGAAAAGGGACTACATCCCATGATAATGTTGATGTTAAACTTAAAGAGTTGCCATTTGGCAGTAGTCGAAAATGTATTTCTTTTAAATAATGTGGGGCAACATCTTTTATTATGTATAAATAATTGTAAAATTCAAAACTGCACAAACAATGTACCAATCATATAGAATAGTTGCATATTAAAAAAATCACGTCGAGAAATATCTTGAGGAAACAGTTTTATCCATAAATGCCGTCAGTCAGCATCACATTATTCAGCAAAGATAAAGGGAACAACATTTTAACACTTCTGATCTATAAGGAAGTAGAGGAAAAAGAAGATAACCACCATTGACCTCTTTCCAATCGAAGTAAAATTATAGGGCCAACAGGGGAATGATTTAGCTGGTAAGGATCAACCAAGTAAACCTGGTGAAGCTTAGGTTTAATTTTTGCAGCCACCAATACTCCTTTGTAGCGTGACCACCCTTACCTACTATTTTTCTTAACTCTAATGATGTACCAAAAAATTGATGTGTAGGATTCACCTGGAAAAAAATGTACAGATTATAGAACTATTTATACAAGAAGACATCAATTGCTCCAGATCAGACTCTACAGGAAGTTTAAAACGGACAAAGTCAAAGAATAAGGATTAATCACCGAGGGATACTCAAATCATGCTGGCACTTCGCCACTTCTTCATATTCTTCTTTCGACGAGAACGGGGAAACAAGAGTTGCCAAATCTGTTTTTCAGCAGCATTTACATTGGCAGCCTGCAAATGGGAGAAAAAAAAAATCCATTAATGAATTTGCATTCTTCTTTAAGCAAATTTATACCTATCACCCCATGGAAATGCTTAAGTAGGCCAAGTCTAGGGAGTGAAATAGCCCATGTGATAGGCTCTTGCTAACCATTAGATACAAATGCCTTAAATGCACAGTTGTGGACTGTGAAGGCTTCTTTCAAGTGTGGTCAATTACACAAACACAACAGTGTGTTGTTCCCTTCTCTTCTGATCACATGTTCATCACCTTACCCCAGCTCACAGCCAACCAATGACAATGCAAAATCTTTATTGTATTTTATGCAGTGCCGCAGTGGCAGCCCTGGACACTTGTACTTGTCCCTTCTCTTTTTTCATCTTCATCCTACAGGTTTGTTTACCATTATTTATTTATTCCTTATGAAATTCCTAACTAAGCCGTTAACTGAGAAGCCCAGTTCCCAAATATCACCAAAAATGCATTTCTGGAGAATACAGTTCAAATTCTCTTCCTGTGTGCTAGGCAAAAGCATGTGATATCCTCGGGCTTGTAGTTTTGCTTCAAATATTATTAAAATAAATTCATCAAATAATACTGCTCAAGTTATAGTTACAAAATAATGTCAATAAAATATTTCTTGGGCTATTATATAAATATGATTTTTCTGCTTCCATTGGATTTATTTTAACAATATCACATCAAACACTGTATAGCATAAAAAGTTAAAAACCATAAGCTTCTTACACAGTCAATCCTCAAATTATCCCACAAGAGATTGACAGGAACTAGATTAATTTAATAACTAATACACATGTTCTCACCAGGAATGTTCAGGTGAGGGTCCATGACAGAATCAATCTGAAATAATGAACATTCAGTTGAAACCCACAATGCTTACCTGGACTTTGAATGGAAACCGATGAGTTTTTACTTCTGCACCTGAAAGAACTCTAACATCCACACCAAGACTGTCAACCCCAACCAGGTAAGCTCCCTGGAAGTCATGTAGTAACAGTGAAATAAACAATTGGCTATTAACAGGAGAATACAAAATCAAAGAATAAAAATATAACAAACCAAATAATTGTCATTTCCTATGTGAGTGTGTTGTTTGGTATCATGAAGGGAAATGAATAAGATAGAAAAGACAAGGAGAGAAGAAAAGGAATCATCATTTTCCTAGTTAGGTATCATCCAATGGAAAATAAGGGAGGCATTCCTTCATTTATTTAAAGGAAAAGAATGAAGATGTATGTAAATAAATGTCAAATTATTTTATTACCCTTTATCTAATGAAATTGATTTACTTGAAAGATTTCCTTAGTGGGGGAAAAATTGGATTACCTCGGCATAAAGACCATTCTTCTTGCAAAGTGCTTTAATTTCATCATCACAGAATCGATTGAAGCGTTCCAGAATTTCCGAAGAAGAGTGTGCAAGAATATCAGGTTCAGCATCGTGAAAGTCTAGCACACTAATTTCAGACTGCAACTTTTGTGGATAGGTAGAACATGCATAATTTGTAATTTAGAATAGATCTCAACAAATTTAATAATGCTTCACATTACAGAAAAATATTGGGGCTTGCTAATGTACAGCTACTTGCTTTCTAGGAGTATTTAAGTAAGCTATACCTTTTGGTGTAATTTTAAAAAAATAAAATTATAACTTGTTAACACATTCTTTCTAAAAACAAGTAGGTATTTTAACATGGGTGCTAACATACACCCACTTGTATGTCAGCAAGTTGTGTGCATATGTATAATATTAATAATTCTCATTTTAAAAATGTGAGCACTATAAATGTAGGTCATATAACCATACATGGATGGTCAAGACTCAAGGTTATTTAGTGGTCATGTGACTACTTAAAATAGTCATGTGCATTTTTTTAATAAATCTTGACTATTCAAATATAATCTAACGGTAAATATCTCTAGTTTTCATTTCTCCCAATAAGAAGTTTTCTCATTTAATATGTTCCTTGTATATATGTATGTATGTATGTATGGATGGATGGATGGATATAGATATAACTAGATATAGATAGATTTAGAGAGAGGAACCAGTTTTGAGATACATGCCTGATATCCATACATGGAGTGGAGCTCGATTGACAGGATCTCCAATCGATATAGTGCCAAATTAGTGTCACTTTCATCATCAACACTATTTGAGTAAAAATCTTCACCATCCAAAGATTGAAAAGGAAAAAAGTTAAAAGGCAATTTACCAATGAATCTACATTATTTTTTGTCAAAACTAGATTTCATGTTACTGACAAAGAAGAGGCTCTGCCTCTTCAAGTTACATAAATGCAATATGCTCAGAGAACTACAATGACAAGCTTTGTTGTTATATTGTAATACTACATTGGCTTTCCTAAACCAATGAGCAAAGGTAGCTGAACCCAAACAACTAGCACCAAAGTTTGAGTGTTCAAAAAGTAGCCCAACTTTAGTTAACCAAACAAGATCCTTCTGCAATACAAAATTGTGAGGAAGTACAGAGCACTCTGTCCTCTTTAACATGGTTCTTCAGAAATGCACCATCGCAAGAAAGTATATACAAAATGCATAGAAAAGGTAGCCTACAAATTAATAAATTACTTTACATAAAAATAAAACATTAAAGTAACATAAAAGTTAAAACTGGATCGGTGTAAATTGTAATATCCTTAACTCTAACTTCCAACACAAGAAACTTTACATTCCCCTTCAATAAAAATCTATGCTCAACAAAATTTAATATTAGGAATTTATACAGTCATCCATAGAGTTGCTCTGATAGGTAACCTATCATGCTCTTATAAAAACTCACCATGATTTTATATTGAATGCATAAAAAGGAAATTTGCAGATGGATATCAATCTTGAAAAAAACAGATACCTCTCCAGTTTGAGATGTATACATCGCCATCTTCAGTGTGATACATCCATCTTAGATATGACTTTTCTTCACCATAAACGGGTCTAAGGAACCCTATAATAGAAACACCATTTGAAGGATGGTTCATTCTTTTAACATATTCCATGTTGACAACCTAGAAAAAAATGCATAAAGGATCAATGTTATTTCTTCCAGAGCTTATGAATTTGTTAAATGAAATCATTCTCGTGTAGAAACTTGAAATATTAGTCAAAGGTTGTCGTCTTTTTTTTTGGGGGGGGTGGGGGTGAGGGTGGAGGTGGAGGTGGAGGACCTTTGTTAAGCACTTTGAGAAATAAATTGGATGAACAGAGTTTGAAGTATTAGACTGTCCCCCATCCACTGGAATATTAAACTCCTCCATTTCTGAAGCCTGTTTGCAAAAGAATATACTTGTGATTTGAATTTCTTAAATGCATAAAAAGAGACAGTTATTTAGTAACTAAAACAACTAACTAAATTCCATAATTTAAGCATTTGAAAATGCAAACCTCAATATCATCATCATCAAATGTGAATTCATCATTGTTGCCATTATTGAAAATGTCATATTCACTAGCAGTCCTTCTATTATTATCATATATTGGGATGTCCATTCCAATCATAGCTTTCTGAAGAAACACGGACTTTGAATATCAATTTTACAACTTCTATGTCAAAGTTAGGGATGGAACACAAAAATATCATGACAAAACTACTTCAGTTTATCATCCAAATTACAAATTTAGCTCTTTAAAGCTAGTTGTTGCACAAAGACAGAGATGAATCACTTAAAATCATAATCTCTGGATCTGTGTTAAAAATCTCATAATTTGAAATAGAGTATCTCATCTATGACTGCCTTTTTATTTTGAGAGAAGACATGAAATCTAACGGAGAGTCCCAATTACATCAGTCTAAAAATAATGAAAAGAAGAGCATCAGGGTACAAAGTAGGTGCAAGAGATTAGAAGCCTAAGACCTTATAATAAAAAATATTTACACAGAGGTTTGACAGAAAGACCCATCACATGATTCCCAGACACAAAGCATTTGGGGGTTCTTAAAATGTTTATTACCTGTAAATTCCATCAATTTTTAAAAAAGACAATAAATATTTTTTTTTATTAAAACAACAACTTATCAGATGGGGAGACAGAGAAGTATAAGAACAAAGGATATGGAATACTCCATACAGAAAAAAAAAAAAAAAAAAGCTCAATAGCTAAGCATAGTTGGCCAATCTCTTTGCATGTCTAACAAAGAAATCCCTTTGAAAACGGCTACAAAATTCCTACCACAGGATTGTTAGCTCCACGATCCACCAAAAGGTTTGCATCATCAGAGATTTCAAAATATATATCTACAGGGGGGGGGGGGGGAGAAAGGAAAAAAAAAGCAACAGGTTAAAATTCCAAATGTTTAATACTGAATCAAGAATTCATTGAGGTAACTGATAATTCTCATTTCATAAACAAAAATATGTGTAACAAAAAGAAAACAAACCTCCGACATCATCAATATGATATTGAAACTCAGCCCATGAAATCTGGTCATGTGGTTCACAGTGTACCATTCCAGGAAATACTAGCAAAGCGCTTTTATTAGCCTAATGCCAACAAACAGGGCATGATGATAAAAAGTAAACAGATACTGCCAAAATGCATCCAGCAAAATGGAAACATCATATTATGTGCACTAGATCTGTGGCCCTAAATATCACAAATTAACTCGTTTCATCTGTACAAAAGCATATAGGCACAAACCTCAACAGTTGTTTTTGCTATTTCAGCAGGAGAGAGTCTAGCTGGCTGAATATCATCAGAACCTTTCAGTTCTTCAAGAGGATGATAACCTTGTTCATCCATGTGATCAGAAGAATCAGGTATAGAATCGGAATAGTCTGCAGCAACATTTACCTTTGGAAGGCACAGGTCATGCCCTGTGGATGGCCAAAGGAGGCGTGGTGATCCAAAAAATGGACTTTTGCACCTAAAGATAACCAAAACTATTTTCAGTAAGGAAAGCATTTAAGATCATTCAAGAAGGAGAATTACTTGGGCAAGAATTGACAAGTGACAAGAATAAACCAATAAATAATTGCAGCTATAACAGTTTTGTGAATTTTCAACCAACACAGTAAATGGAATATTTGATTGCAGAATCAGGAGAAGAGACTAATAAAAATATTGTTGTGATGTAACTATGAGTTATACTCTAAAAATTATAGCATTCTTGTTTTGAGGATTCTAGGTACTTCATCTGGAATAAATATTAGGTTACAGGTAGTAAAATCATGCAACAAAACTAAAATCATAGCATCCATTCAGGATTTCTGTGTTAGGGCTATAAAAATAATTCCTGGACTCCACTTAACAGTTTATGTTCTAGTTCAAGTGGATTGGCATTGTGCATATAACTAAATGACGGATTAAACCTTCCAAGCTATAGATAATAGGGAAAAAAAAAAGTCACTCACATTAGATGATTATCGTACTGATATGAATCATGGATGCAAATACATCTAAAACATCTTCTCCTAGAAGTGTTTTTGACAACTTCTCTACTAGAAATTCTAATAGTAGAGAAGCTGTCAAAAACACTTCTAGCCATGTATCCAAATAGGCTCTATAATTAATACAATTCTATAAGCAAGAGAAAGCTGAATAAGGATAAATAATCATCCTTCATGTAATGTAAGCACCTTGTGCTGGCAAGATCATGCCACCTTCGGCCATCAATAGGAAGTTTCATTGAATTGCTTGTTATTCCATATGACGTAGAGCAACATATCCCCTCTGCAAGACACACGGCTTTGAACAAAGATGAAAACAACATCCAGCAGAAAGAGCACTCGAACACAATTTAAAATCTCAAGTCAAAGACGTTAACTCGTGTAGTGTAGATAAGTATCTCAAAAGTCAAAACACATAAAACAAACGTTAATCTCAAAATGCAAAATAATTAACAATCATCTAAGTTCAATCACTTTTATAACAAAAATCTAGTCTCCATCAGAATTTTAAGCTCATTCTCGTGTTCGAATTCCTAAAATCTGCATTTATCCCTGAAACTTTTGGACTTCTTCACAATCTGAAGAACGAATACAGGATAAAAAACACTTGTAATTTATTTTGCTCCTCCAAACTCCATAGATTGTAAATGAAAATGAATAAATAATAAGTCAGCAGCATTCTCCTTCTGCAAAACTCGACTGAGCCTCATTACTTGAGAACATTTTCACCTACGTATGCATGCACGAGCACGAATACCGGTAGGTTCATTCGTTTTTTCGTTTCACTGAGAAACGAATTAACGAATCAATTGAATGAGAAACAGTGATTCGGAAATTGACTAGTAGAGAAAGAAGAGTTTAAAATACGTACCAGAAGACGAGGGAAGTGAAGAAGAGGCAGGAGGTAGAATAGCCATGGAAGATTTGAGAAGAGGGGGAAAGTGTGCGTGAGCGTGAGAAAGAGGAAGAGAGTGCTTCTGGCTTTTTATATGACAGTTACAGTGACAGTGACAGAGTGCTAACAAACAGCGACTCTGGCGGAAACATGACGATGGCGTGTGTGCGTTGTGCTCTGTTTGTGCAGTGGAACGCAACACGGGCTTCTACTTCAGCTTCTGCTGCTGGAGTGAACACATTTAACCTCACTCCAACTTTTTCGATCCTCTTCTGCTACTGTAGCTTCCCTGTATCCCAAATCTGGACCGTTTATTATTTTCTGTTTTTTGTTTATTTATGTGAAATTACTGATCAGTGGTTGTGATTTAACTAAATTTTGGCTGCATATAAAATTGGCTGGAAAAGATCTATTTTGCCTACTTCTCACCTCAATCGTCACTCCCTCAATATCTTAAGCCACATGTCCTTCATTTTCCACCCTCTCATTTATTCATCAATTTTTTTTTGGTAAAATATTCTTGGGTCCCATAAATTTTTTTATATTATTTTTGTTAATATAAAAATAAAATATATTTTTTTATCATAAATATGTATTGTAACAATAATTAAACATTAATTTTTATAATATATTTTTAAGTAACAATCATCAATGTTAACAAACATATATAGAATCGTCTAAACATTTACAAGTAGGGTTTAGCCAAACCAATGTTACATGTATTAAGTTTGTTTATTCTTTTAACTTTAGTATTATAAGTTTTGAATAGGGTTGAACAAATTTATCACTAAGGATGTAAAAATAAATTTTATTTTTAAATGAAGGAAACTAATACAAAAACAAAAAAAATTATAAAGACAAAACTAATATTTTGCATATTCTATAGGACCACAATCATATTTTACCTTCTTTTTTTTATTCATCAATTATCAATATCAATTATTCTTTCAATTTCAAAATAATATATGACCTTTAAGATTTTATCACAACTATTAATAAATCTAATTAATGTGTCAAATTTTCTAAAAAAAAGATATTTTTTAATATATAATTTATTTTCAATTAATCATTCTTTCATTTTTACTATTCATTATTCTCAATAAATGTCTTTAAAAAAATACTCTCAATCAATATTAATTAAAATTAGTTTTGAAAAAAAAATTATGCAGCATAATTTTTTTAAAATAATATATATTTTAAAACAATATTGTTAGGAGTAAATTAAATTGTCTAACTGATAACGGTAATTAATTTTATTTTAGTTTTATTAATGTAGATTTTAAAAATTCACGTAAAAATAAATTATTTTAATATATATTTCTTGATATTCTTAAAGAACGATTTACGGATGACTTCATGGATTTCGTTCATTGAAATATTTAAAATTTGAAGTAATTAATAACTTATTTATTGTTTTATTTGAATTTTAAAAAATAGTACTTTAAGGAAAACTGATTCTAAAAATTAAAAAAAAAAACTCAAAAGAATGTAATAACTTTTTCTGTGATTTTTAATTATCTATTTTACCATAGATGATTTTGGGATTAAGGTCTTCTGAATTCTGCATACACCAAATAAATTACCGGTGTCCACTTGCAAGATATTCTTAGCCATTAAAGTTATGTGATCTATTTTATAAATAAAATACTATCAAGTCATGTTTGAAAATTATAGATGGATAGGATGAATTTATTTTATAATCTCATTCTAAATTTTAAAGGAGAAAAACTTGTTTCCATGGTTTTTGATCGAGTGAACTCACATTGAGAGAAGTTTCCATATCATATTTTGATAGATTTATTTTTACGCGTATATATGAGATGATAGCTTATTAGAATAGTTTTATTTTTATATAATTTGTTTAGACTCGTGAATCCTTATCCTTAATCTCAATGGTTGAAAATAATTTATTCAATGCGGTAAGAAAAACAATTTATTCAAGTTAATAAAACACAACAAAAATATTCATTTATTATCATTTGCAACATGAAAAGCTTATATTCAACGAGTCACTTTTATTTTTATTTCAAGCAAAGACCAACTTCCAAACATGGCATCCATATTCTTTGTATTGTACTATTCTTTTAATACTTATGGAATAATTAAGGAAGAGATTAAATGAAAGAAATTAAGAAAGCTTACTTGTTACCATTGTTACGATCAGTGTTCTTGACCTTTAGAAAGTCCACTTCGACAACACACGAATTAGGAAGACCAATGGCCGGGTTTACGAGCAATGAAGGCATGCGAGTTACTAAGTCGGAATCTGGTGTTGTGTTCTTATTACAACAATTGTTAAAGCAAATTAATGCATGAGCAAGTAAACAAAAGGTACCGCTTGCGTCAAATTTATTTTGCATTTAATGCGAATTAAGGTTCTAAGATAAATGACACAATGATCAATTTATGTGCAAATGAATGTTATGATGATTTTCTAAAAAGCTTTATTTTATATATATATATATATATATATATATATATATATATATATATTTTATTGTGATTGATTAAAATTTATTAAAAATTATCAATTTTAATAAATCTCACATCTAAATCATGTAAAATAACCATTAAATTTTTAATAAATTTTAATCAATCACACATAGTTTTTAAATAAAAAGTAATCTTAATATTCATCTTATTTACATGTTTTTATTAGTTCACATCACAACATTCGTTAAATAACTAAGTACTTAGAAAAAGAAGAAAAAAAAAACATGTTTTATAGTAAGGGTAAAATAATAAGTATCTTTACAGGTTACTTATTTCTTTTGTTTTTTCTTTTTCAAACCAAACAATCTCACAAAAATATTTATATCCATTTCTATTTTTTTTCACTTTCATTTTCGTCCTCCCATCAAGTTGAATGATAACCATCTCTCTCATTAAATATCTAAATTAAATTAATTTTACTTTAGAATAATGTAACGTAATAAGTATTAATTTGTTTCTTTTTCAAATTAAGAGTTATTGAATATCTCATTAAAGGTAGAGTCATTTTTTTAACACATAAGTGAAAGTCATTTAATAAACATTAAATTTTTTTTTTTCTTAAAATGAGACTCATATTAAATATTCATATCTTATGAACTCAAGAAACATGCTTAACACATATCATTCCTCTCTTTTTCTATTGGTCGAAACCCATGTTACTTTCAATAAAGTTCATCCCTTTTAGCATTCACTAGACTATAAACCCCTTTTCATCACGGAAGTTATTGGTCACTCAAGAGGTATATGTGTATTGACAAATAGGAATGATGTAACGTTCACTGTTATTGACATAATGCACCAATGCATCACTTTTAACATTTAGAAACTCCACTCTAGTTGGTCGTGTTCTGCAGTGTACGCCTCACCGATTCCTACCATTCGCTCTAACCTCTGGGAACACCTGAAGAATATGAGTCAAACCATTATCGGACAGTACTGATCATGGACAATTTTAATAAGATTTTGTTCTCTACGAAAGTGTCAGGTGGAGCCTTTATTGTCTCTCGAGCTCATCTTTTCCATTTAGTGGTGGACATGTGTGGGTTTATTGACCTTGAGGTCGTCGGAGGGTCCTTTACTTGGCACAAAAATATCCAACATGGTGGCCATGTGTGCAAAAAACTAGATCGTTACATGGCAAATGCGGATAAGAGATTTCACTTTCAACACGTTCACGTTGAACTTATCCCCCTAAATGACTTTAACCATAATCCACTTCTCCTCCACGTTTGCAAGTCCCCATCAATGAAGAGATCAACCTTCCACTTCCAAGCTGCTTAGCTCACCCACCCAAAATACAACCATGTGGTCACTCATGCATGGAAGAATACACAGAGAGACATTATTACAAAGTTACACGAGGTTCACATCAAATCGATAATTTTCAATAGAGACATCTTTAGTAATGTATTTCGTTAGAAACGTCTCCTTGAAGCCAGGATTAAGGGTGTGCATCAATAGCTTGAGCAAGCAACATCCTCATCTCTAATACAACTTGAAAAAACGCTTCAAGATTAGTATAGTCAAATCCTTTACCAAGAGGAGATCATTTGGTTTTAGAAGTCCTGAGAAAATTAGATTAAATTTAGCAATCGCAACACATGTTTCTTCCACACTCAGACCGTCATTCGAAGGAGGAGGAGGAATAAGGTCATGAGGATGTTCATCAATGATATATGGTATGATAATACGGTTTTGATCAAGGATAAAACGCTACATTTTTTTAAATTACTATTTCAGTCGTCAACAGCTAGATGTTTGCCAAATTACTTATAACTCACTAATATACCCAAGATGAACGACACTCTTTATACTTCACTTAATAACATATGTGACATTCCAAGAGGTGAAGGATGCTTTATTCTCCATGAACCCCTATAAAGCACCCAACTCGCTTTCAACCCATTTTCTTCTGAACTTACTGGAAGGACATTGGTACAAACATCTGGAAGCTAGTGGCGAACACGTTTGAAATAGGTATCATTGATCCTAAGTTGGCTGAGACCACCATTATTCCTATCCCCAAGGTTGACAACCCAACCATGATGAAGGAGTTTCGCCCCATTAACTTGTGTAATATGTTGCTCAAGTTGATCTCCAAGACCTTGGTGAATAGAATAAAACCGTACTTAGAGTCTTTAACTGGCCCTCTACAGAGCAGTTTCATTCCTAACAGAGGTACAAGTGACAATGCTATTATAGCCCAGGAAATTATCCACCACATGCATAAAAAAAAGGGCAAACAGGGTTGTTGATGTTCAAGATAGACTTTGAGAAAGCTTATGACAAAGTTGATTGGGGTTTCCTCAAACTTACCCTCCATAATTTTGGCTTCCCTCCAAGCATAATTACACTTATCATGAGCATTACCACGTCAATGAACCTCTCTCTCAAATGGAACAATGAACAGCTTGAGTCATTTGTCCTTAGGAGAGGTTTGTGACAAGGGGACCTCTTCTCTCCTTATCTCTTCTTGCTTTGCATGGAGAAATTAACACTCATGATTCAGGAACGTGTGGCAACCCGAGTTTGGCAACCAATTAAAGTATCTATTAGAGGTCCGAAAATCTCTCACTTATTCTTTGTGGATGAATACCTTCTTTTCACCAAAGCATCCTATGCACAAGTTAAACTCGTTAGCGATGTCCTTCATACCTTTTGTTTGGCTTCGAGTCTCAAAGTAAACGTCCAAAAATCACACTTCTTCCATTCAAAGAATGTCACGAGACAAAAGGCTGATAGATTTGTCTCCATTTTATCCTTTAACCACACTCAAGTCTCGGGGAAATACTTAGGCTTTCCCTTATTGACTAGCCATATAAAAAACGCTAACTTTAGTTTTATCATGGATAGAATCAATGGGAGATTTGCAGGGTGGAAGAATAAAATCCTTAACTGTGCAGGGAGGATAACACTTGCTTAATCGGCCATTGCTACTATCCCCACCCATACTATGCAAAATTTATGGCTACCTGAAGCTGTTTGTGACAAAATTGATGCTGCCGTGAGAGGTTTCATTTGAGGCAAAAAGCATTGTCACTAGGTCAATTAGGAGACAATCATGAAACCAAAGAAGGAAGGTAGCCTTGGTCTTCACCAAGCAAGGAACACCAATATAGCTCTTTTGGGAAAGCACATGTGAGCCATGATGAATGAACTTGATAAGCTCTAGGTAAAGATACTGCACACGAAATACTTACCAAACAGCAATATCTTGCACACACTCTATAAACCAAGTAGTTCTTATACCTAGTGATCAATCATACGAGCCGCAAATATGCTTCACACAAGTTTTATCTACAGAATGGGGTTGGATAATATCTCACTTTGGTTTGATAAGTGGCTACATTTAGGGACCTTGACAAGTTTGATGAATCACGTAACACCTATTGATGTGCACTTACGAGTACGCAACATCTACAATAGTAGAGGGTAGCATTGGGATTGGTTGTTTACTTACCTCTCGGAGGACATAAGGAATAACATAATGAGCAACTTCATTGACCCTACAACACAAGATTGATTGATATGGGGTCATTCGGCAACGAGGGGGTACACTACCAAGTTGACATACCAGTGGCTCAGTCGAGTACCTATTAGTCTGACAACCTGCAAAGAAAGTTAGGCTTGGGTGTGGTCTTTAAAATTACATGAGAGCGTTAAACACTTTTTATGGATTATTTATAGAGGTTGCCTCCCAACTAATACTTTTCACGTCAAGCGTCATGTTGCGTTTATTTCTTCTTGTAACAAGTGTCATGTGGAGGAGGAATGTTGGGTTCATGTGCTACGTGATTGTCCTAAAGCAATACAAATTTGACATAACCTACAAATGGATGCACACAACGACTTTTATCAACAAGGTGGTGCAACATGGATGAGATTAAATGCTCGCAGAAACCATGGTTAATGTTTCGTAATCGCATGTTGGTTTCTTTGAAAGGCGCGAAATGCTTTCATTTTTTAGGGAAAGGAGTGGAGTGTGTGGTACATAGGTAACCAAATCAACATCATGTTCTACATCACAAACAAGGAAACAACAAGCAACTAAGGCTTATCACTTGGCAACGTCTAATACATCATTGCCTTAAGCTAAATACAAACGGCAGCTCACTCAACAATCCAAGCTAGTCAAGTTATGGAGGCCTCCTTAGAGACTACATGGGAAGATGGATTATTGGGTATACCAGTTTCTGCGGTATAACCACAAATTTGTATGCGAAATTAATTGCTATTCTCAAGGGCCTCGAAACGATGTGAAAAATAGATTATACGAGAGTGATTTGCGAATCAGACTCACTAAACACAATCCATCCAAGGTAACCTATCAGACCACATCCTTACGCAACAATAATCAATAGAATTCGCGGTTACATGGAAGTGCATGTAACTTGCGAAAAATAACTCTTTTAACATAAATACTTTTAACTATTTTAGATATTTGTCCCACTCCTATACGGGTTTTACTTTCAGCTGATGTAACTAACACCATTTTTACTAAACCTTAGTTGTTTGTTTATCTTTAATTTCTAGAAGTAAAAAAAAAAAAATATATATATATATATATATATATATATATATATATATATATATATATATAAATGTTGTGTACCAGACATTTTCACCTATTTTGCCCAGTTCTCACCTCACTCGTTGCTCCCCAATATCGTAAGGCACACGTCCTTCATTTTATTTTTTTTTCTCTCTCGTTTATTTACTATCAATTATCGATTAAAGTTTTAGTACAAATTTTAAAAAATATAATAAATATGTTAAGTTTTCTAAAAAATACCATGAAGTCATTTTTTAATATACCATTTATCTTATTAATTAGTTACTATTTTATTCTTATTATACATTACTCTCAATAAATATTAATTAAAGGTAATTTTGAAAAAAAAAAATAATGCAACGTTAATTTTATAAAACAACGTACATTTTAGAATAATTTTGTTACTCTCAAACATCGATCTTATCATTTGGAATTTAGAGGGTATTAATTATCAATATTATTAGGAGTAAATTAAATTGTCTTCCTTATCGGTATTAATTTTATTTTCAAATTTATTAATCTATATTTTAAAAATTCGAGAAAAAAATAAGTTATTTAATATATTTTTTGTATTTTCAAATAATGATTTACGGGTTCTTAAAAAAAATGATTTACGGGCGAGTTCATGGATTTCATTCATTGAAATATTTAAAATTTGAAATAATTAATAACTTATTTATTATTTTATTTTCATTTTAAAAATATTTTAAAATATAACTTTAAGGAAAACTGATTCTATACATAAAAAAAAAAAAAAAAAAAAAAGAGTTATGTACCGGTATAAAATTATTTTACACCGTCAATCAATTACAACATTTCATTTATAATAAAATAATTAATTTTTATAAAATTATTTCAAAAGTCTTTAAAATGATCTATTATAATTATTCTAATTATGTATGAATGAACATTACTCTTTATAAAAAAAACTCAAAAAAATATAATATTTTACTAGTGAAAAACATCTAGGATAAATAATATTGGGATTAGGGTCTTATGCAAAGTGCATACTCCAAATAAATTACCAGTGTCCACGTGTGGAAGATCTTAGCCAATAAAATTATCTAATTTATTTTATAAATAAAATAGTATGAATGAATTTGATGAATTTACTTTACACTCTCATTTTAAATTTTAAAGGAAAAAACCTGTTTCATGGTGTTGGATTGACTGAGCTCACACTCAGGATAAGCTTTGCGTATTATACTTTGATCGGTTTTTCTGCACGTATATCATGAGATGATAGCTTATTAGAATATTAGTATAGTTTTATTTATTTTTATATATGTGTGTGAATTAAACACAAATTATTAAACTGAATTAAACACAACAAAAGTATTCACTACTTATCAAAAGAAAATATTCATTCATTATTATTTGCAACATGAAACGCGGAAACGCTTTTTCCACGTATATTGAACAGGCCAATTTTTTTAAGGAAAAAGCAAATTCCGAACATTCTTATCCTTTTGATTGTACTATTCTCTTCCTTGTTTTGAGCTTACATAACTCTAAAAAAAATCAATAATAATTAATAATAAGCATTAATTAATATGCATGGAATAATTAAATAATAAATAAAAGATATTAAGAAAGCTTACTTGTTACAATCGGTATTCTTGCTCATAAGAAAATCGACATCAACAGCACATGATTTAGGAAGAAAGGAGGACTTGTTTTCAAGCAAGGAAGGAATGCGAATTGCTACGTCGGAAAAGCACTTACAGGCAGCACGTCGTTGAATCAATGTTGATGTTGATAATTTCAATGCAGTGACACTTTTGCAACAATCACCCGCAGGCACACCATCTACACCGACAAGGTATTCTGCACAAGCAACTAACATTTTGTATATTGGGTCACACAATTCAACATTCAACTCTGAATTTATAACGGGTGGCTTGGACTCGAAGTCCCTCCTTGGTGGTCTAATGAATTCTGAAGCCGAAATGGTAAAAACAAACAGAACTTGCAGAGTTAAAAAAGATACAAACATTTTCTTCATCATTTTGTATATTAAGCTAGTTTCTATCTCAATGAACCTTTTTACGTGTGTTTGATGGAGATGAATGAATATTCGAAGGTTTTGATAGCTATATATAGCTGCAAAAGGTAACACAAACAGGTTTAAGTGTAATTCGGGTGTTGTGTTTTTATTATAACAATTAATTATTTAATTAATGTTAAAGTAAATTAATGGCACCCTAATCAATTTTACATTTAATGTTAATTAATGTTAAAGTAAATTAATGACACACTAATCAATTTTACATTTAATGCAAATGCAAGTCGTAAGAGAAATGATACACTCATCAATTAAATTAAAATCACCTTTCCATTTTTTTTTTCTTATTAATAAAAGTTTCACTGGTAATTAAAAATAATTATCATTATTTTTATATATTTTTTAATAATATCTTTAAAAAAAATTATTGATAAAACGCAAAATGAGATAAAAGAAGATTGAAATTATTCGTCCGTGTGTTTTATTTTATATCTTATTAATAAGAATTTAACACATTATTTATGTTAAAGATATTATTGAAAATGTATAAAAAAATATAAGAATAAAAATAATTATTTTTAATAAATATCGATTTTTATTAATGATGCACAGAATAAAATAAAAAAATGAAACAAGTAATTTTAATTTTAAGTATGTTTCCACTAACTCGAGAGTGAATTTCGTACAATGTGAAAAGTGTGATGTTTCAAAGGTGTTTAAATCTAACCATTCAAATTTTTTAACTTTTATTTTATAGTACTATTTAATATAATGGATGGCTAGTATATAGAAAAAAAAGGAAAAAAAATACAACTAAAACAATACGTCTTATTCTAACGATAATGATCCCGTTTGTTTAAATTAATTTGAAAAAATAAATATTTATTTTAATAAAGTAAGAATTTATCTAATTTTTTAAGTATGTTTAATGAATAGTATTTTCATAAATTACTCATTTCCTTTTCTATTTTTCACAAACCGAATAATCTTACCAAATTTATTTCCACCTTTTATATTTTATTTCACTTCAACTAACCAACTTTAATTTACATTTTCTTTCTTACTAATTTTTTTCTTTCTTTTTTCATGTTTTTACTTTTTTTTTTTTCTTGTCTCACATCCAATCTCGCTGATAATCGTCCTTCTCATTAAATAACTCAATTAAATGAATTTGACTTTGTAACAGTGTAACGTAATAACTAATAAGCATTAAATTATTTTATTATTAAATTAAAACTCATTAAATATCTCATTTATTTCATTCTCAAAAAAGTTCTAACGAATTGCTTAAATTTAAATAAAGTTGATTAATATTTTTCTTTTTATTAAAGTAAATGATATAACGTTGTTTAGATAAAAAAGTATTATTACTTATATAAGCAACATTTATTTAAATATTATTATTTTAAATAATATATTTTTAAGTATGGTAAAATTTATAAAATTAAATTAATAATTTTTTTTAGTTTTTTTTTTTTATCATTGGAGTGAATTAGTGTGTGTGTTTAAGTATATGTGGAGCTACAAGGCTAAAAAAAATTAACACTCTTTAACAATTGATGCTCTAATAAGCATTAATTTTTTTTCTTAGAGCAATAGTCTATTGAATATCTACTAAGTCTATGGACTCAATATAAACAAAAAGCAAATGTAGACCTATAGATTTTTATTGAAATGTGAAAAATTGTACTGTCATTTTTCTTTTTTACACACTCATATGATTTACACATTAAATATTTTATTTTTTTAGTTTCTTCACAAATATCCTAAAGCACGGGTTAGCAAGACTCTAAACAAATTTAACTAATGTTTACATATTTAATGCTATCATTTTTAAAATATCATTTAATTGTAATTTCATTTTAAATGAATCATTCTACTTAATGGCTTTTTGTGATATCAACTCATTTTTCTATCTATTTCTTTTTTGCATCATTCTTTATTTTTCTCTCTTACTTTTTCTTCCTATTTGTTTTTAATCCAAACAGAGCACTAGTGTTTTGTTTTGAAGCCTTTAATCTCCCACTCCAAGTTCAGATGTTTATGATTTTCCTTTGTTTTAGTTGTTCTTCCAGGGTTTGATATTCTAATGGAAGAAAAAGTAAAACCATGCTCCAATCTTAAAGGAAAATAAACTTATTAGAGTTTCAGGTATAACATAAAAATAAAACTTACCCCATCTGATATTTATATTTGCTTAGATTGGTCTTTAGATATGTTGTCTAGTTTAGTCTCGTGTTTTTATAACGATTTTAATTTTATAGTCTTTTTCGCATCTTTTATATTTTCTTCCGAATTTCTTTTGCAATACTTCGTTCTATATATTACTCTTATTTATTTATTGGAAATGCTCTTTGGTACGAACCAAAATTCTAAGTTTCTAACTTTTATTGCGAAGTGTTTCTCTCTTCCTTCTGGAGGCCGTTTCCATTCCGTTTTTGTTTTTTCTTTTAAAGTTATGAAGTATAACAAAATAAAACAAAAAAGAAATTGAAAATTAAGTAATGAGATTGTAAAAAAAAAATTATCTTTTTATTGTGAAAGAGCATTGTAAATTTTTTTTAACCAAAACAACGAGATTGTTATTAAATAAAATTTCTTATTATTAAATAGTGTATATGCTCCAAAAGATTGTTTTCTTTTTAAGTGTTGTTGCTTGGTGAGGTGAGAGGACATTCACAGTATTTTAATTTATAATTTTAAAAATAGTTATAAATTAAAAATTGATAACAGACTTAAATGATTTCATGCGTTTTGTGCTGTTTGGTTTTGTACCAAATAGCATTGCTGATTTAGGACATATTTAATTAAACCCCAGAATATTTTTTTCAGCGACACATGTTTTAATATAAAATTTACATAAAATAATTTAAAAAATTATTTCTGTCAAAATCAAATTCTACTCTGTTTTAAAACTAACAAGTCTTAATTTTGCCTTTCATTAATTAAAAAAAAATGTTGTGTGCTGAACAATTTCACCTATTTTGCCTACTTCATGGATTTCATTCATTGAAACATTTAAAAATTGAAATAATTAATAACTTATTTATTATTTTATTTGCATTTTATATATATTTTAAAATAGTACGTACTTTACGGAAAACTAGTTCTATATATAAAAAAAAAAAACTCAAGAATATAATATTTTTTCGTGAAAAACATTTAAAGGTAATTTACTTATCATTTTTAGTATAAATAATTTTGGGATTAAGGTCTTCTGCATAGTGCATACTCCAAGTAAATTACCAGTGTCCACGTGGAAGATCTATAGCCATTAAAATTATCTAATTTAGTTTACAAATAAAATAGTATGAATTCATGTTTAAAAATTATAAATGAATTGGGTGAATTTACTTTACGCTCTCATTCTAAATTTTTTAAGGAGAAGTTTTGCTATTATACTTTGATGGGTTTTTTTTACTCGTGTATCATGAGATGATAGTGTATTAGAACATTAATATAATTTTGTTTTGATATATATAGTCTGTCTAGGCATATTTCAATCTCAACAATTAAACACACATTATTAAACTGAATTAAACACAACAAAAGTATTCATTAATTACCAAAAGAAAATATCCATTATTATTATTTGCAACATGAAATGCTTGTTCCACATATTGAATAAGTCATCTTTTTCAAGGAGAAAGCAATTTCCAAATATCCATGTCCATTTGATTGTACTATTCTCTCCCTTGCCTTAAGCTTGCTTTAACACTGTAAAAAGAAAAGAAAATATTTAATGATGAGCATTAATTAATACCCATAGAATGATTAAGTAAGAAGAAATAAAGAAAACTTACCTGTTACAGTTGACGTTCTTGCTCATGAGAAAACCGACATCAACACCACATGATTTAGGAAGAATAGAGGCCTTGTTTTCAAGCAAAGAAGGAATGCGAATTGCTACGTCCGAAAAGCACTTACATGAAGTACGTCGTTGAATCATTGTTGGTGACAATAATTTCAATGCAGTGACACTTTTGCAACAATCACTCGAAGGCACACCATCTATACCAAGAAGATATTCTGCGCAATCAATTAACATTTTGTACATTGGATCACACAATCCAACATTCGACTCTGAATTTATAATTGGTAGCTCTGGCTCAATGTCCCTCCTTAATGTTGTAATAAATTCTGAAGCTGAAACGGTCAAAACAAGCACAACTTGCAAAGTTAAAAGCACTACAACCATTCCCTTCATCATTTTGTAAATTAAGCTAGTTTCTGTCAAAATCAGCTTCTTTGTATGTGTTTGATGAGATGAATGAATATTAGAAGGTTTTGATAGCAATATATAGCTACAAAAGGTGTTGGTTCAAATGGAATTCACATGTTGTGTTTCTATTACAATAATTAATGAAGCACTCGTAAATTTTGTATTTAATGCAAATGTATTTAATATTTAATTAATACAAATACAAGTAGAGAAATGCATACACTTATCTAAAAATGGGACAGGTGGACTGATCCACCTATAGGTGGCGTGGGTAAAAAAATTAATTCTTTTTTTTTAATTTGATTTAAAAAAAAATATTTATATCTATATATTTTTTATTTTTAATTATTTAATTTTAAATTATTATAACAATAAAAGAGATTAAATAATAAATATAAGATATTTTTTTAAATAACTAGGTTACTTTTTGACTTTTACTTCATTTTAATTAATTATTTTTTTTACAAGAAAGATTATTAATATGTTTATCTTTTTTAGACAATTTTTTACCATATTATTATTTTGTTCATCATTCATGCATAACTTCAATTCTTACATGAAGATTTATTTATTATCTATTGACACTCTTAAATACATAATTATAAACATAATATACTTAAAAAAAAAAAAAAAAGTTTAGGATTCACAATGGATATGAACTATTTAGCATGTGAAAAAGTATGATGTTTCCAAAGTATGTAAATTTAACCATTCATTTTTTTTAAAACTTTTATTTTATAATATTACTTAATATAATTGATGGTTGGATTTTCATGTTGTGGTAATGTTACTGTATGGATTCTGTACCCCACTATCTCACATCACAACAATGACAGAAAGAAAAAATGTTGAAAAAACAACATGATTTATACTAAGGATAATATGATAAGTATTGTCATAAGTTACTCATTTCCTTTTCTATTTTTTTTCAAACAAAATAATCTTACCAAATTTATTTCCACCCTTTTATATTTTATTTCACTTTAACTAAACAACTTTAATTTACATTTTATTTCTTACTTATTTTTTTCTTTCTTTTTTCATGTTTAAACTTTTATTTTTGTTCATTTTCTTGACTTAACAACCAATATGGATGATAATCATCTTTCTCATTAAAATTTATTAAATATCTCAATTAAATGAATTTGGCTTTGCAATAGTGTAAACGTCATAGGCATTAAATTGTTTTATCATCATTGTAAGAGTCATTGAATGTCTCATTTACTTCATTTTCAAAGTGAGAGTCATTTAATACGCATTAATTTTTTTTTTCTTAAAGCAAAATTGTATTGAATATTCACTCAGCTATGAACACAATATAGACAAAAGCCAAATATGTACCTAAGCCATATATTTTGTTTGAAATGTGAAAAATTGAATTGTCATTTTTATTTTCCACACTCATGATTTACACTTTAAATATTTTCTTCTTTTAGCACCCATTCTAAATTAGAGTTGGTTGAACAATTTATGTGAGTATTAGAAATTCCTAAAATATCGTATTCTATTCCTATATGGATAAAAAAAAACACCAAAAAATATTTCTTCTCATTGCAACACATGTTTTAATATAGAGAAAAAAAAGTGATGCACTCCCTTATTTTACGATGGTGGTGTAAGAGTATTAAACTCTTTCATGTAAAATCCATGGCTGAAACTAACTTACACATACATCTCAATTACATTCAATAATTTAAAATTTATTTATGTCAAAATCAAATTCTACTCTATTTTAAAACCAAGTCGTCTTAATTTTGCCTTTCATTATGATAAATCAACAGAAGAAGCTCTAGGTTGCCCCTGTGAATGGTTGAAAAGTGGAAACATTCCCATAATCCGAGGAGTAATTGTCACATGATCCCTGCTGGTTGCTGCTAATTAGCTCAGAACAAGGCCAAGGGCTAACCTGATGAGCAAATCCAGACACATCAGAACACTTCCAAGGTGGAGTTCTAGGTCCTGTCACTCCATGAAGGTTGATGTCATAAAGGCAAATATCAGTGAATGGTGAATTTCTCAACCCTTGTATCAAGCCAGCCTGCAAAACCTTCACACCCCAAACATTCTTAATTGTGACACCCTTCACAAGTGGGAGAGCATTGGGATCAAATTTGTCATCAGGGTGGTCCCCAACATCACCTGTGATCCTTATTCCCTTCCTTGCATCCTCCATATACACATGAGACATGGTTATGTTCTTTATGAATCCACCCCTGCCACTGTTGGTCTTAATGTGGATACCAATTCCCATGTTGTAAAGGTTGATGTGCTCAGCAAGCACATTCTGCACCCCACCAGAGGTTTCACTGCCAATGGCAATTCCAGCAAATGGAGATGATCCGGTTATGCGCCGGATGGTGATGTCGGAGCTTGGACGGCCATAAGCAATCCCATATTCATCCCATCCACTCTTCACAGCCACAAGATCATCTCCAGTGAATATGTATGAATCCTCTATGCACACATTTGAACTTGAATCTGCATAAATGAATGGATATACAAATAAGGGTTCTTTTACTTGTCATACAAGCTACAGCATTGCAGTGTTTGTTTAACTAAGGAAACAAACATAAATACAGAACTTGAGAGGATACTCGTCAAAGCTCATGTCAGTGACTACATTTGAGTGCTTCTTTGTCTTCAGTACAATGAAACAAGACACAGTTTTCCTAGAATGGAAGAATTACTATAACCAAAATGCATTGCTTACAACAATAAGATGAGATCGGTTAGTTAGTAACTTGGCATAGTATTTGGCTATTTCTATTTGTTGTATGTGTTCCACTATTTGCACAAGCTATGGCATATTTAGAAGAGGTGTACTCTCTAATACTCATTCTCACGAACTATTATCAGTTAAAATTTATTGAAATTATAATTATAAGTGAAACTCATTGCTAGCTAGCATTTCTCTGTTTAGAAAACAGTTACTACTGACCCGGATCAATGCCATCAGTGTTTGGAGAATCACGTGGAGCCAAAATGGTGACAAATCGAACAACAACATTGCTGAAAAGAATTCAGACAATTTGCAATCAGATTTCAGAAAGAGATCTAGTTAGTTTCAAGAAACAAAGTAACAAGTTTATAAAAAAAATTGGTACAAATTTGACTGTAAATATTTTCTGTTTTCCCACAGACAATATGGTAAAACAATGTTATGTTACCAAAGAGTAAATAAGAAAAGGATATGAGGAACCCTCTCAAGTCTCAACACACTTTAAATTCTTCTATGGCCTATACCTGCTGTAAACCGGGTGTATGTTCCAGAAGGGAGAATTCTTGAAGATTACATTTGAAATAATGATATCTCTAGAATTCACAAATTCAATAAGGTTTGGTCTTGTAAACTGAAGAGTTCCCTGCCTCCACTTATTCCACCACGCATCTCCTTGCCCATCTATTGTCCCATTTTCACCTATGAAAATATGAATAGTGTGAGAGACAGAGGGTATAGCTTTGGTAAAGAAACTCGCAGGACCAAAGACATTCTTCACTCAATGAGTCAATTATGAATATGCAGTATAAAGCTCTGAATAAATAATATATGGATAGACAGTGTAAAGTTTTATACTTAGTAATCTAATTACAAACTGACATATACACTAAGAGGCTTGATTTATATATTAATGAAAGTTTTTACTTTTGATAATGCATGTCTATTAATTTGTTTATAATTAGTAGTATCATAGGAATAGGATCATCATATTTTAGATACTACAGTACTTATTTTGCAGTGTTCTAAAAAATCGGAAATATTAGATACCCACCTGTGATGACCACATCCTGAACTCCATCTCCATGGATAAAACTCATATACCTTCCTCCAGGCCGTTCCCTTCCTCTTCCATAAGATGGCAAAGGTTCAATCAAAGGCCAATTCGATGAATCCTAATGAATCAACCATTGAATTAGAAAGTGAGTCCTTGTTCATCCTAAACTTTTGATCTATTTGTTTCTTTTTTCTCTTAAACAATAAAGTGCATGTCTAAGAAGGAAGGAAGAAAGAAAGGTGTTTAGTTTTAATTGAGCAGACCATGAAAATGTTTCTTTGTATGGATTTGTTTGTAATTTTGTGATGAATTCACTATTTTTTATTTTTTGGGAATAACAAGGATAAAGAATGAAGAGTTTGTGTAATCATATGCACCATTTCACTAACTAAGATATTCAAAATTAACGAATCAATTTAGCATAGATATAAGTGAGTACCCCACTTCCAGTTGATTATGAAAGAAGAAGACAGTAATTGTCAGAAATGCAAGCTGCCATATAAATAATTGACTAAAGCTATTAGAAATGTGATGCACATAGTGCCATGCATTGATGAAGACTAGACCCCCAATACTTTCTATCTATTCAGCTTGGGACCCACCATAGATCATGGAGATTATATGTTTGCCACGATCATCAATACTCCATACTCCATACCACCAACCATACGGATAAACACGTACATATATATATATATATATATATATATATATATATATATATATATATATGTGTGTGTATTCATTATAACCATTAACCATAAGTTTTTAATTGTCACATCGGATGTACAATTTCACGTTTCTTTCTCCTAATTCCTCATCTAAAAACATATTAAAAAGAGGAGTTTCATGCAGGAAGATGTAAAATAATTTTCGTGGTACAATCACAACTTAACAACTTAAGTTAATTAATTTTTATAAAATTATTTAAAAAGTAATTATTTTTCTCTTTAAAGAGACAAAAACTAAAAATGGTAAGGAATACATTAATTTACCTGCGTGGCCAAGATAACGGCACCGGCAGCGAGATACAGTGTCATGTGGCTTGTGAGGTTAAAGGGTTCCGTTAAGTATACCCCGGGAGGCACATAAAGGAGCGTGCCTCCTTCTCGTGGCAAGTGCTGAATCCTGTAAATGGCCTCTCTAAAGGCCTTGGTGTTGAGGCTGCGTCCATCACCCGCACCGCCAAACTCCGTTATGGATATGTTGTCGGTGCGGTGTCCCAACGCCACTATGTTCGAACACGACACCGTTTCGCCCTCGCCCGACACCAACCAACTAGTACATGAGGAACACAGTACCAAAGCTAACGCTAAGCATCCGAGACGCATTTTTCCCCCGAAGAATGAACGAACGTGGTGGATATATCAGTGGATCAGAAGGACTCTAAAGTTAAGGGCACTCGCTTTTTGTACTTGGTTGGTGAAAGCATTAAACTGGTAGTAATGGTATGGTTCCGGTTTTTTTTTTGGTAAAATGGTGTAATGGTAATGGTATGGTTCCGTTCCCACAGAGAAAAATAAATAAATGATGAGAAATTTCACCATTACTACCCACTATTTTGTACATCTTTTTATTCTTTAAAGTTTATAAAAATTCATAAAATTTAATGATTTTTAATTAAATTGAGGGATCCATCATATTTATTAACTCAATTTTATTTTATAATTTTTAATAAATTTTGACAAATTTTAAAAAATGTATGTATTTGAAAATATAATCATATCATTCGTATGAATGAAATTAGATAAAGTTCCACGTTAAACTAATTATAAATTTCCAACCACAGATCTACGGACATAGTTAGGAAATGGTTTTGGTAAAGTTCTGACCTGAAATCCACCAACATAGTTAAATAACTCTGTTCGAAGTATTGTTATAATTTTGTCCTTTATAAAATACATCTGAAATAAGTTATATATAAACTAAATTGTCCCCGACTCCATGGGATGTGAAAGTATTTGGGATACCCGAACATGAGTATGTTGTATTTCTCTCCGTTTTCTTAGTTATTATTCTCGTTTCTCCAAAACTATCCATTGCTTAGTGTGAAATTGTTAGGAAGGTGGAAGATTCAATATGCATGCACGATACTAAATTACTAATTGCTACTGATTAAAGATGTCTTTTAAATAAATAATGGCAACAGATTGAAGTTTTTTTATTATTATTATTATGAGAATGAAGTTAAAATCACGTACAGCACCGTTCATAAAATGTGAATTTATGCTAATCAACTATTTATTCAAAATTCTTCAAAATCATAAACATTAAGATCTGCTTGAATAGAGTTATACTTTATTTTTTAAAATTTAATAATTAAGATCACTAACTTGTTACAGCCTGTATATTTTAATAAAATAAAGGGTAAGGATGTAATTTGATCATCATCGTTACTTAAATTATTTATCTATTATGATTATGAAATCATTTTTAATATTTTTTTTATTGAAATTTACTTCTCTTAAAAAATGTTTGTATTGAAATTTGATTTTTTTAATTTTAAAGTAAGCTTGCGTGGTAGATGGTTTAATTCACTTTGACTATAATGGATTTGTAGGAAATAATTTTCTTAGACTTACTAAAAGTTGAGTCAATTTGAACTAACCCATAAAAAAAGTAGATCAAATTAAGTTATGCTGACCGATTTTAACAACTCTAAAATAAAATAATTTAATCTCACACGTCTTTTTAGTATAGAATGTTTAATTATGAATAATGTTTAACAAAAAAAAATGGTATGTTAAAAGTTTTTTTTTATTTTTTTTATCAAAGTTATGTGATAAAATCTAAAGGTAAGACTAATGCTTAACATCAAAATGGTATGCTAAAAGCTTTTGATCATAGGTACAAGGAAATGCCTTGCCAAATTGGTATGAGTTTGCTCTCTAACCACATTTAATGTGTTTAATTGTCTCATTCATCAACTTAATACAAATTTTGTTATAAGTTTTCTCTCCAACCAAGTTTTTTTATTTCGTTACATTGTCTATACAATGTATAAAGAAAATATTTTTAAAAAATTGTGTTTTTATCTTTATTTTTTTAGAATTTTATATCCTTAAATAATATAAAAATATAATAGTTATTTCTATTTTTAGTCTATTTTTGTTCAGATACTTTTACTCTTTATTAACTACTTGGATCATGAAAATTATCTCTGTAATAGAGTTTATATTTTATTAGTTTTTTTCTTTTATTTAAAATAAAATTATAGAGTTTCTCCATTAATAAAGGTAATAAAATGAGTCAAGTTATCTTAATTAAGCCTGTTTTGTCTAGCCAATAAATTGTTAAAATCGGATAGGATTAGGTCAACTAGTTATCGTTAGAGTGGACTAGATATCTCAGTTTTTTCTCATTATTATAATGGATCCGAAAAAAAAAAAATCTACCGAACAAATAACTTACCAATTTTTTAATTTTTTATTATTTTAACATACTAACTATGTTATAAAATTACATAGTAAATTAATTTGTACAATGGTTGAATAACAAATTTTGTATGCTTTTCAATTTCACATTAATTACAATAATAACATAATAAATCCATTATCTTCACAAAACAAAAACATAGCAATATCAAACTTAAATCAACCATAACTAAAAAGTTAATCTTTAATTACACAAAATAAAAAGTCGATTTATCAAATATAAAGTAATAAAATCATAACACATACTTATAAATTATTGCTTAAAAAAAATTATAAATTACTAACATAAGATTGACAGGCTAAGATGGGACATGCCAGACTAAAAGATTTACTTATTCTATAGTTTTATGATGGGTCGTTACCTATTTTACCATCCTATCCACTAACAAAAGATAAAAGCAAACAAAAGCATCTCCATTGATAGAACAAAATTTATTTCTAACCAAATTTCTTAACAATTTATGTTTTTTTTTTAATTATTTTAAAAATTATTTAACTTATTATCTCACTCTATCTACCCATTTAATTACATTTGACGTAATTAGAATCACGTATTTGACGTGATTATAATCACGTGAGAATCTAATTAAGAAACAAATACAAATTCAAAGACTTAATTAAAAAGAAAAAAAGGTTAGAGACCTAAACATAAATTGTAAAATAATTCACTAAATAACTCCTATTCATTTAATTCAGGTATTCAATGACCTTTAATTCTAGAATAAGACAATTATTATATTTATGTCTCATAAATGATTTTTTTTAAAGATAAATTATCATTCGTTTTGCATTAAAAAATATGTGAGAAATTATATGCCTAAAATAAGCATAACCGTTACTAACATCATCAAAGTTGGCAATTATGTACCACATTTGTAGCTATATAATGAACATCTCCCTCAACCTTTTCATTCATCCACATCAAAACACAAAAAGAGAATCCTAGAAACTTCATTTAAACAAAAAATGAAGAAAGTGTTTGTGGCATTCTCAACTCTGATAGTTGTATTGGTCCTTAATACAGTTACTGCGGCCAAAGAGCCAGGGATGGGATTCAATTGTTCAAATGCAAAAAGCTCATTAATGTCATGTGTAGCATACCTCACTGGTGTAGCTGATACCCCTTCAGCTGCATGTTGCAAAGGTGTCAAGGATGTCAAATCATCAGCAACAACAAAAAATGAACGAATTGCTGCTTGTAAGTGTCTTGAAGAAGAAGCAACTCACATTCCTAACTTCAAGGATGATAGAGCCATGTCTCTTCCTAAACAGTGTGGTGTTCAAGTGGGTTTTCCCATCACCAAGAACTTCAATTGTAGCAGGTAATCAACTTTCTTTTCTATTTTTCTTTTGTTAATAAATTAATCAATCTATACATATTAATAGCCATTATTAATTTACTTCTGTTGATATTTTTGTTTACAGCATTCCTTGAGCAAATGGCAGAGGAGGAAATAGTACATTAGAAATGGATATATGGATGCTTGCAAGTTGCTTTCTTATTGTAATACATGTGGAACAAACCTCTCTAGCACTGTGAATAATAATTAAATGACTATTTTCTATATGTTCTTATCCATAAACCTTCGTCATAGATATTAATTGTGTATAATTAAGTTGTATTAAATGGTTGAGATTAAGGATTCACGAGCCTAAATAAAATATTCGTTAATAATGAAACTACGCTAAAATAAGTTAACATCTCGTGATATATAGTACTATAGTTCGTAACAAAAGATGAATCTACATTTCTTATCTTTAATTTTTATTTTATTTTAATATTTGTTTGTTCTTACACGACCAAACTTGGCAAGTCTTCTTTGGGTTGGAAATAGAAAAGAAAAGAAAACGAAAACCAAACCATAGTATCCAATGAGTATATCTATGTAGTATCTACGAAGTGTAGAAAAGGTTCCGTATTTTTCGTCGTCGTTACCGTTTCGTATAATAGCATAACACATTACACATACATGCCATGGATCAATAATTACCAGTCACTGTGCATTATTGTTGTTGAGTAGTAACATAGTAGCCATCAGCCATCTCTCCCCCCCTCTCTCTCTCTCATCACATTCTCTGCTTCTTCCACTGAAATCCACATGAATGTCACTCTCACTTCACTTGCCTCTCTCCCCCAATCCCTCTAATTCCACTGTTCAGCTCCATTTTGGTGAGATCTGGGAAGCTAGGGTTTGAGCTTGAGGTTCCCAATTAGGGTTGGATTCGAGCGTTTTATGAGAACCAGGAGGTTCGGGTGTTGCATTGGAAGTGGCTTCGGATGATGCTGTTGTGTGGGTAGCTTCAATTTTGCGGTGGGTGGGTGGGCTATGAAATAGGATCATTTCTGATTCAAAGGGGCATATAATAACAATAATAATGCTTTGTTTCAACTTGGGGTGCTTCGGTTTTTGCTAGTTTGGAACTTCACCTGTTGTTATAGCTCCAGGCATGAAGCTTTCTTCTGCTGGATTTAATCCACCGGCTGAAGAGGAAGGTAGCGGTAGCTTCTTTGATTCTTTAATTTTGTGCAAATTGCTATGTATTATGCTTCCTGCCCTGCCCCCACTTTTTGAAAATTTCTTATGTCTTGTCTTTAACTTGTTTGTTGGTGTGGTTGTGTTTTTTGTGTTGGTAGTTCTTTTTTTGTCTTTGCATGGGTTTGGAGGGAGGGGATAAGGATACTCTACTAGTACTTTACTTGTAGGTGTTTGTTTGGCATTATTACATGGCATGGGGCGAGGTTGAACAAGTTGCCGTAGTTTGTTTTTGTTTGTTTTTATTTTTAAAATATATATGTCAGGGTCAACTTCTTTGTGTCATGTCGATTTGATTTGTGTTTGATTTGTTTCAACTTCTTTTGTGTCGGTGGTGCTAAGTCTGCTGGTGTGTGCAGTTTATGATTTTAAGTTTGAGGTGACAAGGTTGTATTGTGTGTTACTATTTATATGCGGTTATTCTGTTTGCCTGTTTTGTTGTGTGATTGGAGTTCGGATTGTGGTATGCTATTTTGATTGGTAAAGTATGCAGTGGATGTAATGAGTTTATTACTGATATGCCACTTGTAGACTGGACCACGGTGTGGTGTTCTTTTGACTTGTGTGGAATGATTTACTTCATGTGTATTCATATTAGTTTGTCTCGTGTAGGGGAGAAGAAATGTTTGAATTCTGAACTTTGGCATGCATGTGCTGGCCCTCTGGTTTCTCTGCCTCCTTTTGGAAGTCGTGTAGTCTACTTTCCCCAAGGTCACAGTGAGCAGGTAAGTAATGCTTCTTGTATCCTATAAGTTGGTTTTATTGCACTATGCTTGAATTTTTCACATTTCATGGATATTTGGTGAAGCTGCTATGCTCATGAAAAGTACATAAAGTCGTATAGAAAATTAGAAGCTCATTTAGTATATCCATATGAATCATAAGTGAAGTCCCTAGTAACAGATATGATATTGCTTCATGCTTGAAATGAGCATCATTTTGTTTAATTTTAAATAGAAATTTTGAACTTTGGTCACTCTGATTATCATGGTATAAATATATTCTACAATTACTATGCTAAAAATGAGTGACTGACAGATAGAGAACTCTTTATTGCATCATTACGATTATTTTCAGTTTCATTTTTTTTTTCCGGGGGTTCAAGCCAAATGGTTATCTTTTCTAATCTATTGTTGTTGCGTTTGAAATTTCCAAATAACTGATTGCTGTTCATATATTTCATTTATATTTGGTTCTTCAGTTATTTGATACATGTTGATGTTGATTTTACAGGTTGCTGCATCAACCAACAGGGAAGTAGATGCACATATTCCTAATTACCCTAACTTGCCACCACAACTTATCTGTCAGCTTCACAATGTGACAATGCATGTAAGAATAAAATTAATAGTTCAGAACTTCAGAAAACATTTTTTATGGGTTTGCATTCTGAACCTTTTAAACATGCACCTTGCAGGCAGATGTTGAAACAGATGAAGTATATGCTCAAATGACTTTGCAACCTCTAAGTCCAGTACTTTTCTCTTATTTTCTACCCTGTTCTATTTTTTATTTTTTATAGCATGTCTTGACATTATTTATTTTGTAGCAAGAGCAGAAGGAGGTGTATCTGCTGCCTGCAGAATTGGGTACTCCCAACAAGCAACCGACTAACTACTTCTGCAAAACATTAACTGCGAGTGATACCAGCACTCATGGAGGATTTTCTGTTCCTCGAAGAGCAGCTGAAAAAGTCTTCCCTCCCCTTGTAAGTCATGTTGACTTAATGATATTGTCTGTTATATATGATTCAAGGTAAGTAGTTTGTCAGCTCTTGATCTGACTGATATGTTTCTTTAATTTCTTTCTCAGGATTACTCACTGCAGCCTCCTGCTCAGGAACTAATTGCCAGAGATCTTCATGATAATGAATGGAAATTCAGGCATATATTTCGAGGTTAGCTTTTAAAATTTTTTGGTAATAAGTTGTTTATGGCCCTTGCATCTGCTTCTTTATGGCCACTTTATGCTGGCGCACTTAATTACTAGTAAAGAAAAGCACCGCTGATGTACTTGTATATTCTATATACTTAAATCTGTGATCTTCCTTTTTAGCATTCAAAACATTAAATTGAAGTTGCATTTGAAGCAGGACATTGTTTTCTAAGGAGTAATTTAATTGCGTATGTTATGACTATAGTGGCTATACTATTTCTACTTCTGTCTTATTGAGGACTCATTTCATCCTTATTTGGTTGGCTGCTTGGCTTACTTTGTTTGGTCATTTCTTTTCTTGTGTTAAACTTAGCATTACTGTTGTAATTTGTAAATTTTAGTCAACCTTGGTCAATCTAATTTTTTGTTTTGCATGAACAGTATGAAAGTTGTGATAAGGATCATTATATTGTTGAGTGTATAGTCTTTAATCATATACATCTTATCTTTGGCTCTTCCTCTCCTCCTGAAAATCCTTTTCCACATCAAGTTTGATAAATTGTCTATACTCTATAGTGAAACTAAGGAATGATTAGATGGCAACAGCCGTGATATGTGATGTCATGCAATTGCTTAAATTGTTACTTAAATGTTTTCACTTCTAACTACTTTATATTTTCCCTTTCAGGTCAGCCCAAAAGGCATCTTCTTACTACGGGGTGGAGTGTCTTTGTCAGTGCCAAGAGGCTTGTTGCTGGCGATTCAGTACTTTTCATCTGGTACATATAATTCTGATATTTCCATTAAATTGATCTATTGGAGATTCAACTCCTTTTCTCTCCCTCTATGGCTCTATCTGTGTACACAGTTTTAGTTATAGATATATTTAAACTGAAAGAAAATTACAAGAGGGCTTTTATAATAATGTCCGTCTGTGAGAGCTTTTTGACTTGATAAATATGTTTTATCTTGTTAGGCTGCCCATATAGCAATATCGTCAGTATTTGCATCTATATAGGCCATGGGTGCATGATTACTATAAGATATCATTGTAAGCATTCTTCTTGTTCTTTTTATCAGGAATGAAAAAAACCAATTACTCTTGGGAATACGGCGAGCGAATCGTCCTCAGACTATCATGCCATCATCGGTTCTGTCAAGTGATAGCATGCACATTGGTCTTCTTGCTGCTGCAGCTCATGCAGCAGCCACAAACAGCCGCTTTACTATATTCTATAATCCTAGGTTTGTAACTTTAATGCTAATACTTATGATGTGAATTATTACCCTACAAATGACACTGAACTTGCTATTTCCCCCCCTTTATTTAATAGGGCAAGCCCATCTGAATTTGTCATTCCTCTGGCCAAGTATGTTAAAGCTGTGTATCATACACGAGTTTCTGTTGGCATGCGATTTAGGATGCTCTTTGAGACAGAAGAATCAAGTGTTCGTCGGTAGGTATTTCTTGTCTTGAATTTTCCCTTCTCTTATTACTATTTTGGGTGGCCCTGCTCAAAGAAGAAACTCAAGGAGGATAAAAAATTCTTCTCCCATGTCTACTTGATACTTTTGTCCTATGACTTCGAGAGACAGTTGATTTGGTTAAATTAATTCTTAGGTCCCCATATTTTTTGGAAAAAAATCAAAATGTTCTCTGATGCTTTGAAATTTAAAGTTTCATTTTTGAAGTGGGTCCCTATAACCCTCTAATGGTAGGGTGGATTCTGGGACTCTTTCCTATTTTATTTTATTTTGAAACTATAGGAATCTAACCCAGTTGCTAATTCAAACTATAGGGATATCTGAATTCTCTCAAAAAGTATAAGAGACCAATGAAGTAATTTAACCTTTAATTTTACTTTCCAAATTTATTTATGTCCCTTATTTGATATGGTTCATCAATGAATGTGTTTTGATGACCACATAGTACTTTGGGTTGGGTGAGCAGTATTCTGTGTCATATCAATAAAGTAATGAATATACTTCTATTCACAAGAACACTGCAATTCCCAATCAGCATTGCGGGTAACTGCACATGATTCCATCCCAACTTTAACAGTGAAAGTATTAGTTGGATCCCTTTAAATCTAGATCTATGTGTGACTGTGACTTCAACAGTTGTGTCAGTGGAAATGTGCTGTGGACTTTTGATTCTATTGAGCACTGCTCTCTTTCCCTTTAGCTTTCCCGATTTTGGTTCCTGCCATTTTATGTTACTGATTTGTTGGTTTCTCGCCATTATTATTGTATTAAAGTTTTCTGTATGCCATTTAATGCCACTCTCTGCTGTGCACTCCTGTTCATGACTTTTGATGCATTACCTATGAGCTTCCAAAAGATAAAAAGCCATTTTTTTTTTGTGACTGATTAGCCATGACAGTATATGCTATTATCCTTTCAAAAGATGAAAACTTTGAATGATTGGCCACAACAATATTTGATTGTCCTTTATAACAGTGGTCTTTTCTAAAAATTTTTTCCTTTTTCTTTTCATCTTTTTTTAAAACATTTGAACCTATACTCACTGTAACATGTTCTTGTCCAGATACATGGGTACCATAACTGGTATTAGTGATTTAGATCCAGTCCGCTGGCCAAATTCACACTGGCGTTCTGTGAAGGTTTGTTATGACTGTTTGATTCATCTTGCAACTATATGCCATTGTCTTTATAGATTTTAGAACTATTATAGAAATATCGGAGTTTGTGTTTACAGATGAATGGGATGATGCATAATTTGGTTATTTAACTTTTGTCTACCGGTGTAGGTTGGCTGGGATGAGTCCACTGCAGGGGAGAGGCAGCCAAGAGTTTCCTTGTGGGAGATTGAACCTTTGACAACATTCCCAATGTATCCGTCTCCATTCCCCTTGAGGTTGAGGCGCCCTTGGCCATCAGGCCTACCTTCTTTATATGGTATGTGGTGGTTTTGTTAATAAAATTTGTGTCATGGCATTTTATGGGTTCCGTGACAATATGCTTATTTTATTTTGTGTTGTGAGGTACATGACATCTTCCCTTAATTTATTTCTTCCTTCCATTTGTGTGAGTCAGGTCTTAAGGATGGAGACATGGGCATTGGTTCTCCACTCATGTGGCTCCAAGGTGGGCTTGGGGATCAAGGAATGCAATCTTTAAACTTCCAGGGGCTTGGTGTTACACCATGGATGCAACCTAGACTTGATGCTTCTATACCGGGTCTCCAACCAGAGTTATACCAAACAATGACTTCTTCTGCATTCCAGGAAATGAGGACAATGGATCCTTCAAAATCTTTGCAATCTCTGTTGCAGTTTCAGCAGACTTCAAATGTCCCCAGTGCTCATGCTTCTGAGGTACAGAGGCAAGTATTGCCACAGTCTCAGCCTCAAAACACCCTTCTACACAATTTTCAAGAAAACCAGGTGCCTGCTCAGTCACAACTGCAACAGCAGTTGCATCGTTACCATCCATATAGTGATCAGCGGCAACAGCAGCAGCAGCAACTTAAAAACTTGCCTGTTCAGCAGCAGTTACCAAATGTCATCTCTCCTTTGTCTAATTTTCCATCAGGTAACCAGTCTCAATCTCCTCCCATGCAAGCCCTAGCTTCACATTGCCAGCAGCAGAGCTTTCCTGAACCTATCAGGAATCATATTTCTGGTTCTGATGTTTCCCCTATCCAGAGTCTACTAGGGTCATTCTCCCAGGATGGAACATCTCAGTTACTTAACTTGAGTGGATCCAATTCCGTTATATCTTCTGCAGCCATACTACCCAAGCAAATAACCGCTGAACCTACTCAAATTCCATCTGCTGTTTCTCAGTGCGTGTTGCCTCAGGTGGAAAACTTGGGAACATCACAATCAAATGTGTCTGAACTTGCTGCTTTGCCTCCATTTCCTGGAAGAGAACATTCTGCATACCATGGTGCTGCTGATCCTCAGAGCAATCTTTTATTTGGGATTAACATTGATCCCTCTTCTCTTATGCTGCAAAATGGCATGTCAAACCTGAGAAATATAGGCAATGTGAATGATTCATTATCGTTGCCATTTTCTGCTTCAAATTGTGGTGGTGCTACAGGCACTGATTTCCCCTTAAGTTCAAACATGACAACTTCAAGTTGTGTGGATGAATCAGGCTTCTTGCAGTCTTCTGAAAATGTAGACCAAGCAAATACACCAACTGAAACCTTTGTTAAGGTAATAGCTAATGTCTTTTTTGTTTAGAGGTGATATATGCCTATATATATATATATATATTTTATGTGGAACCACTTTTGAATATCATTTTCTCCAATTAGTAAGTGGATGTTGTCTATCTGTCTAAGGATATTACACTCTAATTTTATATGTTGATGGATGTGGTCTAATTTTGACAGGTTCACAAGTTAGGGTCCTTTGGCAGGTCACTGGACATTTCTAAGTTCAGCAGCTATGATGAGCTGCGCAGTGAGCTTGCTCGCATGTTTGGCCTTGAAGGCCAACTAGAGGACCCTAAGACTCAGAGATCAGGCTGGCAGCTTGTATTTGTTGACCGGGAGAATGATATTCTTCTTCTCGGTGATGATCCTTGGCAGTAAGTTTCCATATGCCAGTTGTTATTTATTTTCAACTTATAGTATATTATCTTGTGATTTGCTACATCCCTCATTGATGCTATAGGAATGATATTTCAACATGTCTTACATTTTTTACAAATTTTTATTTTAGGGATCTGAATAATTATTTCTACTATTCTTCTTGTTCCTTCTATTAAGTTTTGGCTCATTAACTTTGAAGATAGGTTCATTGCTTTGAGACTACTGAAATCATAGTAAATTCAGAAGTATTTACTTGTATGTCATCCCAAGCAGTAAAAGGCTAGAAGAACGATGCTGACTAAAAAAATGAATATATAAGCAAGAAACACTTCATTTTAGACTTGGCTGATTCTTGATTCTGCACAGAAACATTTACATTTGATAATTTTGCAGGGAGTTTGTGAACAATGTATGGTACATAAAAATACTATCTCCACTAGAAGTGCAACAAATGGGCAATGATGTTAGTCCTTCTACTCCTGGCAACTCTTGTGATACTTATGCGAGTCAACAAGAGTTGAGAAATTCGAGAAATGGCATGGCTCCAATGGGGTCTTTTCACTACTAGGACACTCTCCCATGTAAGGAATATATTAGTTGAAAAATTATGGTGGCAGAATTTTATGTTGCAAGTTTCTTATATATGGATTGGCCCAACATTCTTATACACATTAATGGTTGAGATGTAGTGATTTTGCAAGGTCTAAAATCTAAATAGACAACAGCAAATGACTGTAAATTATAATAGGTGACCTTGTTTCTGTAATGGTTAGTTACTTATAGCAGTTATTAATTATTATCTCTTTTTTAGTTTTTGCAGTCGATATTTGACAAACGGTAGTGCGAATATTGACAACTTTTCGTGAAGTTGAGTTTCAAAATGAAAAAAATAACAATTTTTCTAATACAATATTTCTGATGAACAAATAATTTCATTTAAGCAAATATATATTGTAATAAAGAACATTTTAAATGATTTGAATTTTTTGGGGTTGGCTAATATAATTCGCCGTAGTTTTTGCAGTTCAAGACTTCAAGCATGGGTTAATACTTCAAAAAAGTTATTTTTAACTTATAGTTTCTTCTTAAAAAAAGAAAAAAAACTTAAATATTTCAGTATGAAAGAAGTACCCCCCTAAAATAACAGTTAATTTTTTTTTTGTTCAGATGCATTGCTTAATTTTAGTTTTAATTTTATTTAACAATTAGTCCAACAAATTTCTTTCTGAATCATCCCAAATCGATCTTTTATCTATCTAATTGTTTTTGTTAATCACATTCAAATAACTCCCTTTTTATCTTCTTAACTACTCATATTCTTTCATCTCTATTTTTAAATCGAGCTCAGTATTTTTTTAAAAAAATTATAAAGTATTTAAAAATAATTTTATATCACAATAGAAATTAATTATAAAAATATATATTTAATTGTATAAAAATAAACATGTTTGAAATACCCTGAATTACATACGTTTCGAATTTGGACGCTCGTTTGTTTGGCTGCGTTTAAACGTGGAACCAACCTAACACACATCGCATCGCTCTCTCATCGTAACAAACAAACAAACGCGGTCGGACATTTTCATTGACAAGGAGGGTACATACGCTACAACACTGTAGCAGCATCACCATCTCGCGGTGGCTCCATAGGGGTTAGTTTCTCAACTTCAATCTCTCACCTTCATGTTGAAAACATTCAAATTCTCAATCCATGTCAGTAGAACCATGCTACTTTGCTTCAAAATCCCTTCTTTTCCACTATGCACAACTTCCCCTCGAACCAATTTCAATGAAGCTGAGACTAGTAGTAGTGACACAGAGACAGAATGGGAGAGATTGCTCAAACCCTTTGACCTCAAACAACTTAGAAGGTCCCTCACCCCAATTAGCCCATTTCAGCTTTGCAAATTGTTGGAGCTCCCTCTTGACATTCCCACTTCAATGGAACTGTTTCAAAGGGCTGCTTCCCAAAAGGGGTATTGTCACACCTTTGATGCCTACTATCTCTTAGTTGACAAGCTTGGGGCTGTTGGGGACTTCAAACTTGTAGAAAAGTTGTTGAAGCAAATGAAAGATGAAGGGATTGTGTTTAAAGAATCACTCTTTATTTTGATTATGAAGTATTATGGGAAGGCTGGTTTGCCTGGCCAGGCAACTAGGCTTTTGTTGGACATGTGGGCTGTTTTTTCCTGTCACCCCACTTTCAAGTCCTACAATGTTGTGTTGGATATTCTGGTTGATGGAAATTGCCCCAGGGTGGCACCTAATGTTTTCTATGACATGTTGAATAGAGGTGTTTCTCCAACCGTATACACGTTTGGGGTGGTCATGAAAGCCTTTTGTATGGTTAATGAGCTTGATTCGGCTTGCTTGCTTCTCAGGGACATGGCGAAGCATGGGTGTGTTCCAAATTCAATCATTTACCAGACCCTGATCCATGCTCTTTGTGAAAACAACAGAGTGAGTGAAGCATGGCGGCTTTTGGAGGACATGTTTCTGATGTGCTGTGAGCCTGATGTTCAGACCTTCAATGATGTTATCCATGGCCTCTGCAGGGCCAGTCGGATTCACGAGGCAGCAAAGTTGCTCGATCGAATGCTCCTTCGAGGTTTCAGCACCGATGCTCTGACGTATGGATATTTAATGCATGGGTTGTGCAGAATGGGGCAAGTCGATGAAGCAAGGGCCTTGCTGAACAACATTCCCAATCCCAATACTGTGCTCTATAATACAATAATTAGTGGGTATGTTGCTAGTGGAAGGTTTGAAGAAGCCAAGGATCTTTTGTACAATAACATGGTAATTGCAAGTTATGAGCCTGATGCCTACACCTTTAACATAATGATTGATGGACTAGTCAAGAAAGGGCATTTGGTCTCTGCTCTTGAATACTTCTATGAGATGGTAGCAAAAGGCTTTGAGCCGAATGTGATCACGTACACAATATTGATAAATGGTTTCTGCAAGCAAGGCCGATTAGAGGAAGCTGCTGAAATTGTGAATAGCATGTCAGCCAAGGGTCTGAGTCTGAATACAGTGGGGTACAATTGCTTGATCTATGCACTGTGCAAGGATGGGAGGATTGAAGAAGCTGCACAACTGTTTGGTGAAATGTCAAGCAAAGGATGTAAACGTGACATTTATACATTTAATTCTTTAATAAACGGACTGTGCAAGAATGATAAGATGGAAAAGGCCTTGAGTTTATATCATGACATGTTTGAGGAGGGTGTTATTGCTAATACTGTAACATACAACACGTTGGTTCATGCATTTCTTACGAGGGATTCAGTTCAACAAGCATTTGAGCTTGTTGATGAAATGCAATTTAGAGGGTGTCCTCTTGACAATATTACATATAATGGCCTTATCAAAGCTCAATGTAAAACTGGGGCAGTTGAAAAAGGATTGGGATTGTTTGAAGAAATGCTTGGGAAAGGGATTTCTCCTACTATTATCTCTTGCAATATACTGATCAGTGCCTTGTGTAGAATTGGAAAAGTAAATGACTCTCTAAAATTTCTTCGGGATATGATTCATCGTGGTTTGACTCCAGATATAGTCACTTATAACAGCCTGATCAATGGTCTTTGCAAGATGGGTCATATTCAAGAGGCATCAAACCTTTTTAACAGGTTACAAAGTGAAGGAATTCGTCCTGATGCTATTACATATAACACACTGATCAGTAGGCACTGTCATGAGGGGATGTTCAATGATGCGTGTCTGCTTTTATATAAAGGCGTAGATAACGGGTTCATTCCTAATGAAATTACTTGGTCAATACTGATAAATTATCTTGTAAAAAAAATACCATGGAGAACAAGACTTTCTAAGGATTATATGGTGGAATTTGGAGCTTCTTCTCCTTGAAGCCAATTTATTCTATCCAGTCTTGATCTCATTTGATTTATCTGTCTTATGAGATAATATTGGCTATGAATTTTGGTCCAATTGCTATTCTCATGCAAATTTGGGTCTCCAGCATTGTCCTGTAAATTGTTTTTAAGATTTGTGAATTGTTACTGCTGGTTGGATTTTGGAGTTTGCATAAGTGCAGAATGTGGTAACACTATTTTGAGTTATCTCATCAAACTGGTTGAAGTTTTCGGTAGCTGAGGCATAAACATTTTTATGTATATATCAGCAGAGAGAAAGATAGCTGGCTGGTTCAACTGCTGGTAAAGAGGTAACCAACTGTTTCCTTGCCATATATCTAACTGTCTCCCCTCATTGATTGATATGATTTTTTGTTTTTAAAAGCTATGACATGTTTGTTGTTTGTCCTTTGATTATTCTGATTCAATTTATATATCTCCTTCTCTGATTACTTGGTTGGATTGATATGATTGTGAAACTGAGCTTTTAGACTTTAATGGTGGTTTTGGTTTTAGCTTTGCATTTGGTGTTTATAGCTTTTGCTTATGTAGCAAGCAGTTCTTGCAGTGAAATTGGTTTGAGCATTGGTGTTTTTTGTTGTAGGAACACTTCCTGCTTGGGGTGGATAAGAAGTCTCAGGGTTGGTAATTGGTTGTTCCCCTGAATTGGCTTGAATTGTATCTGGAGGTGCATGACTGGTGTAGACTTGAATTTGTGGGGAAAACTGTGGTAGGTGAGTTGTTTGTGTCTCGTAAATTTCTTCTGATGTGGACTTTGTTTGAAGAAATCAAATTTGTTGGTGTTGGTCAGAGTGCTAAAAAATCTTATAATCTGTTACAGAAAATCTGAGATTGGAAGATCTTGCTTTTCTGGAGGAATGGGGCACCAACAGATGATGATCATGAAGATAGAGTGTTAGTAGAAAATAGGAAATTTGATTAAAACAAAGACAACATTCCACAATGCAGAACATGGATGGAGTTCCTTGTAATAAATCACACCACTATACATCAATAATTAGTTTGATTTTACCCTGATAAAGGCTAGTAGCACTATGACATTGGAGGAATAGAAAGGTTGCTAAAATTTCTTCTCTGATTAAAAATTGTAACTTTCATTTTTATCATAAATTCTTACACTTTTGTTTCTGTGAGGAGGGACAGGAATTGACAGAAATTAGAAAATAAAAATATTTTTTAAATATCTTTATTTTTATTTTTTTATTTAAATTATTTTGAATTTTAAAAAATATTACTAAGAATAATAAAATGTAACCAATCATATTTTTAAATATTCTTTAGAATAACATTCTTAGTCATATCTTGAAAATGAGATCCAAAATTATAACATGATACTTTAAAATAACCATCTCCTAATTTTTCATCATTGTACATGTATTTTATTTCCATTCTTTATTTTTCAATTTATTTACTTCCCAACATAAAATATCCATAGAAAAATTGACAAAATTATACAATCAATATTTATTCTAATTAAAAGACTTATCTTAATTGTCATAACATTTACAAATCTTAATTAAAATAATCAATGCAAATATCTATCGACTAATATCAAATTCATAAACAAATATATGATTAATTTATGAAAAATTGTCAAATTATTCTAAAAAGAAAAACTTCAAATGATTGTTGATCGGTGGTTAAATCTTGTGTAAGTGAAATCGAAATTTATGAATATTAATTTTAAGTAGATATAGAATTATTTAGTATAATTTTTATCACAATATCAGTTAAGTAACATATTGGATGTATTTTCTAGGATTCATTTAATTAAATTATTGTGTTTAAATAAAAAAAAATCATATTAGTTATATGATCAATTTGTATTAACTTATATTAATTAATATTTGTAAAAGTTATACTAATTTTTTGACCAAAATGATTTATTATTTACCCGATTCGAACAAAAAAAAAAACAATTATTTATTTATTTCAATTCAATTAAAATATGACATTTGTCCTTCAATTTTGAAACCCAAAAATCACACTAATGTAATGTGGGTGATTTGGACCCTTCGAATTGAACACTGAAGTGGCGCTGCCTTCTATTGCTATGGGGTTTAGGGTTTACTCCACCGTCGTCACCGACTCTTCCATTTGATATCAGTGAATAATCGATCTGTTCCTCATTCACTGCAGCATGGCATTGTCAACAAATCGAGATCAGAATCCGAAATCTGACTCCACAAACCCCTGCTGTGACCACGTAATACCTCTTTCTCTCTTTCGCTCGCTCACTTCACTTTTGATTTTAATCATTCATGTTCTTTTTCTCTTATTTTTCACACGCAGTGGAAGAAGAAATATTCAAAGGTGCAAGAATCCCGGAATGCCCTGCGACAAGCCGTCAAGGTTCTGGAAGTCAAAATTAACGAAATCCAGTTCCGCAGCTACAAAGGTGACTAACTCTATTTATTTTAATTTTTTCTTGTTAAGTTTTGTATATTAAACGTGAATATGTTCGCAGTATGCGTATGAAATTGGTTTAGTTGAGTGAATAATATGAATATGCTAGTAATGTAATGTGTTGTGATGTTATTCTCTGCAGCATGTGGGGTTAAAGTGGAAAGAGAGGAAAAATTGGGAGAATTTGTTGCTGCTAGGGCACCTTTAGAGAGTGAAACTTGCAGCTTCGAGTCTCAGATAGGTACTCCCATTACAAAGCAGGGATGTGGTGGCGATGGAAATGAGAATGGGACCTTACAAGCTGATCAGGAAAAGGAAATCAGTAGATTGAAGGAGCTTCTAGAGGTGGAGAAGGGAAGGGCTGATTCTGAGAGGAACAAAGCTGCTGAAGCTTTTAAGTTACTAGAAAATGAGAAGAAAAAGGTTTCTGAGAAGGAAAAGGAAATCGGTGGATTGAAGAGGCTTGTAGAGGTGGAGAAGAGAAGGGCTGATTCCGAGAGCAAGAAAACTGCTGAAGCTTGCAAGTTGGTAGGGGAAGAGAAGAATAAGGCTTCTGAAAAGGAGAAGGAAATCAGTAGATTGAAGGAGCTTGTGGAGGCAGAGAAGAGAAGGGATGATTCTGAGAGGAAGAAAGACACTGAAGTTTGCAAGTTACTTGGAGAAGAGAAGAAAAAGGTTGCTGAAAAGGAAAAGGAAATTGGTAGATTGAAGGAGCTTATGGAGGCAGAGAAGAGATGGGATGATTCTGAGAAGAAGAAAGACACTGAAGTTTGCAAGTTACTTGGAGATGAGAAGAAAAAGGTTGCTGTAAAGGAAAAGGAAATTGGTAGATTGAAGGAGCTTATAGAGGAGAAGAAGAGAAGGGCTGATTCTGAGAGGAAGAAAGCTGCCGAAGCTTGTAAATTACTAGAAGAAGAGAAGAATAAGGCAGCTGGAAAGGGGGAGATCGCCAGAATTGAAGCAGAGAAGGTGGAGAAGTATAGGATTCAGATTGATCAATTAGAGAAACAGGTTAATGAAGCAAAAACAAAGTTGGCATCTGAGATTTGTATGTTTAAAGAGGCAACCAAGAAGTTTGAAGCTGAAAAGTGCAAACTATTAGCAGATAAAAGAAATGCTGAGTCAGGGGTGGCAAAAGCGAATGAAAGGTTGGAGGTTGAAAAACATAAGGTTGATGAGGAAAAAAGGCGTATAAATGCAGAGATGGTTAAATTAGAGGAGCAGAAGGCGCTTGCTGAGGATAACTGGAACAAGTTCATGAAAGAGAAAGGTCTTGCCGAGCAGATGATTGAGGATTTGAAACGGAAGATCCATGAACTATCATCCTTGACAAAACCTGTTGAAATGGCTGCTGACAGCAAGGTCAAAGCTGGAAGTACAGAAGTGAAGCTTTTGAAAAACAAACTTAAGCTTGAAAAGCTAAGAGCAAAGCATACCAAGCAAAAATATGAGTTAGAAGCAAGTCGTTACGGTATTTTACAGCATGAATTAGGTCGTCTAAAGATTGATTTCATTCAATTTCTACAACGCCTTGATTTACTGGATGCATCCTTTTCACCTGTTGCTGGAAGTATACATGACCAAACAAAGGTTGGTTTCACTGACAAATTGCTTGTTGTTAAATGTAATGTTTGAGTATTTTGCCATTTTTTATCTTTTCTCCCTGTTGAAATCATGCACACTTTTGAAGCCAATGATCTCATTCTGGCTTACCCATATGCAGATCAATGTTTGGGACTAATGTTATGGACAAGTGGTTTTGAACTTATTGGTTGGTTGTCCCCTAAATTATTGCAGTCTTTGGGTTTATCATCTTGTTAGCAGTAGCCCCAAGAGGTTATTTAGGAAATGGGAATTTTCAGGATCCTCTTAAAGCAATATTTGGGTGGTTTTATTATATATCAGCACTAAATAATTGTTTAGTAGAATTTAGGTAGTACTTGGTTTTAGTTTATTCTTTTTGGGGGTGAAGGAGAGGAAGGAATTAGCGATTTTTTTTTGTTTGCAAGAGGATTTGGTTATAGGTTAGAGTTCATGTAATTGAAGTTTTTTTTTTTAATTTATTTTGTTGGTTCTCTTTTTATTGTATGTTATTTTTGTGTATGCACAACTTAACTATTTTTTTTTAATCTTCAATGATTGTTTTGCAGTTTAAGAATATACTAGACATGCAGAATTCAAATGTCATGAGACAAATTTGCAATCTAAATTTGTCTGAGACACTAAGCCAATTTGAGAGTGAGCTTCTGGAACCCTGCTGCACTACAATGGATGCAAGTGATCCACTGAGGAAAAACATGCAGATCACTCCACTCCTCACTCCAGGTGGAAACTACTCTGAAAAATCAATCACAGGTACTGGTACTAAATTGGAGCCTGTTGTTAGAGGATCCAACAAAACAAAGTTACAGAGTTCTGCTGTAAATTCCAGTACAGAATCTTTTTCTGATCAACAGTTGATGGGCTCACAGGATGCAACCACATTTCCAGTTACTGCATCAGCAAAATTGACTCAGGACTGCAAGCCATCTGACAAATCTGTTTATGTGCACCACAGGAAGAGGAAAAGAATGCAAGACACAGTTGAATATAATGCAAATTTATCTTCTGAGAAACTCTCTGATTTGCATGGTTTGTTGTGTACAAAAGTTGGCAAATGCTTAGAAGGAGGAAAAGAGGTGCTCCATAATCTGAATAATTTACAGGAAGAGAATAAAAGGGCCAGCAAAAAGAGAAAGAAATCTCGTAGGGAAAAAGTGGACATGACACCATTGATTAACAGGGATGAGCAAAAGGGCTCAGAAGAGGCCAACACCAAGGTCTATGAAGATGCAAATATCTGTAGACACACTTCTGGCCCTGCTCCACATACTTTAGAAACCACTCGAGCATGTGGGGAGAGGATATGCGATGCTGCAAATATTTTCGATTCCATAATTAATTTTGATACAGTGCTTGATGGAAATTATATGAAATTATTAGAATTAGAAAATGCTGCCAGTGAGGAATGCTATAGAAAAGCAATGGATTTTCCCTTGTCTCCATCTCTTCCCGAAATTGATTTTTGTGAAACATTTGAAGAGGGTAATTTGACTAATCCCTCTGTAGAGGAAGCACTCCAAGGGGACATATTGAGTTCAAGAACAGACCTGTTTACTTCATCTTATTTTGATGTAATTAATGTTGAAATCAATTCTAATGAACAAAAATGTGATGATTGTAGAGTTTCTTGTAATTTACATATGCACTCTACAGAAAGTTCGAGGACTGCTTTTTTGATGGAGGATGGAATTGGATTTTTAAACAAACAACTTCCTGATGTTTGTGTTGTCTTTTCAAATATTGAGGACAATAGTATCATATCTAGGATACTTGTTGCTACGAAAAATTGTATAGCTCGGTGCAATTTAGCTACTCAAACAGGCTGGGGGGTTAGTAACATTCTGACTGCACTTAAAATGGAAGAAAAGCTTTCACAGAAGTAAGTGTCTCACTCTTTTTGTGATAGTACAGGGTCAATGCTATTTGACACCCTTTATAGTTTTTGTTCAATATGTTGCTTTTGTGATAGTACAGTATTAATTTTATTATTTTGTTTCTTTTCATTTCTTTCAGGGAGAAGGTTTCAGTGCTTGTAACACTCATGCTGTTCAACTTTTCCATGACTGCAACAAAGACATTTGGGAAACTCTGGGATGGGAATTTATTCCACTGCTTGCAATCTTATTCTGAACATATTTGCACAGGTTTGATAATTTGTTTCATAATCAACTTCCTTTTTCTGAACATTAAAATGATGTTTTAAATTATATTATACATATTAATATATTAATATCATGCTATTTAAATGTGAATTTAATTTGACAAAAATTCACATATTTTTCCTCAGTTATGTCTGATGCGGAGACAAGAATCCTCTTTGTAGAGAATTATTTTTTGCACGAGCTGCTTAGTCTCATTGAAGATTTTCTTATAGAGGGAAAAGTTATGGTAAACCGCAGAGTAGATGCTGAAATTTTGTCTTGTGATTTGAGAGCCAATGATTTTCTGGATTGTGCTAATGAAGTATCATCTGGTGTAGCTTCAAGTGAACAATTGGTTGCAGCTAGTATTATATTAGCATCAGTATGTGCTGCAACTGATTATGTTGGATTTATTCGTGATGCTTCATATCATATTCTCCGATCATGCAAGTGGGATTCATTGATGGTGCTAACTATTCTCCATATTTTTGCGCATCTGGGTGGAGATAAGTTTTTTAAAATGGATAATTTTGGTTTAATGGTGACAGTTTTGAAGTCTCTAATTATGTTTCTTGAGGATGGGAGCCTACCTGTTGTGACTGCGTGTCTTCCTTCAATAAATCAGCTGCATGCTGAGTTGTGTATGAATGTTAAATGCCCATTCTTGGAAGGTGCTGAATCCATTGATGCAGTTGCATGCTTGCTCTTGGAAGAGATAAAGCGAGTAGATTTGTCAGATTCTAGATTCATGTCAGACAATTATTATGCTGGACAATGGTATAATCGGGACCCAGTTGAATGTGACATTAACAAGAATTGTAAATTGCCCTGTTTGAAAAATTGCTTGATTTCTGCTACTCAACCAGATGCCCTTGTGGACAACTTCTGTCGCCTGAATGATGTCCTGTCATTGGTGGAACTGGTAGCAAACAAAATGGTATTATTCTCATCATTTCAATGACCCTGTTTTATAATTTCTTTTTATCAAGTTCTAAATTTAAAGAGTAATTCTCCCTTCCCAAAATAAGTGACATTATCTTTTTTAGAATTGACATCATACTGAAATTAATAGAATTCTACTAATATGAAATTGGCCATGTCTATATTTCTTGAAAGTGATGTCACTCATGAATTTATTATTATTTACTGAAATTGGCCAATGCCCAAGTTTTTGTATGGTTGATAGTTATACTGTTCTCAACTTCTCATACTCAGAGAAATAACTTGTCACTTTATTTAGTTGATGTCATAATAATCAAACCTGATTTCATGTTTCCTTTTCTAATACAGAACTGGCACTGGGCTGATATGAAACTTGTTCCTAAGCTGCTGAATATACTTGACTCGTGTGAAGAGAACTTTGCTATTCATATAATTGTTCTTCTAGGTCAACTTGGGAGGTAAATTGATCACTGCTTTTATATTTGATAGAATCATGACCAATTATTCATGCATAATATGATACATGCGTGTGTTTGTATGAATAGAGGATATAAGTATGCTTATCATGAGTGAGAAATTGACAGGATATATGTATACTTACCAAGATTAAAAATCATTTACAACTAAGATGAGCATTTAGAGTCATATAAAGGAAATACTGAATTTTTATTGATGAACTCAAAATCCCAATTGCTGCGCCAATGTGGTAGCAGCCTTAGGCTAGGGTTAAAAGATAAAAAAATGAGTGATTTCCCTGGATATTCGAGAGACCAGGACTATCCCCACTCTCTTAAGAGTCTTATCCTTTTTCAAATGATAAGATAATTTCTTTCTCCACCTCCCCTCTGTACAGGCAGTGACTTATTTCTTCTACTATCTGAGCCTGCCCAACTAACCTAACTAATGAATATCTATCTGATTTATGTCAACTTATTCTGCTTGTTTGGTAACACCTATCCTCAGAAGCTTTGTATGGTGATAGATTCATTTTTCTCATTAAATTTTACAGCTGTTTCTTTGTTTGTTTTTTTTATTTTTTTTATCGGCAAATATTAGTTTGTTAGTATTTGTTAGAAATGTCAGTGGAGGGACTCAAACCCGTGACCTATCCCTCCCCCTTCTCCCTTCATTTTCTCTTTTACCACCCAACCCAGTTTATAACTCCCTACAGCTGTTTCTTTGTTGATCACATATCTGTGAAGTCATGCCGCCATGAGCACTTGTAGACATATTATTTGATTTTACAAAGAAGGATGCTGTCACATTTTTTTGTTTGTGTTCTAACAAAGTGATAAATGTTATAAATTTCAGGACTGGAGTTGATGTTGGTGGATATGAAGATAAAGGAGTTGAAAACTTGAGATGTTATTTGTTTACATATTTTTGCCGCACCTCCCCCGTGAAAGCAGGTCTTTTTTCTCTTCAAGTTGCCGCCGCCACTGCTCTGTTTGGCCTTCTGCCTCTTGATTTTAAAACCCTTTTTCATACTAACATCAATCTTTCAGCATATTCAAAATCTGTTTCCGACAATGCTGAAACTTTGAGGAAGTGGTTCTCTGGGCTGGGTAAAGATCAACAGAAATTGCTATCTGATGTATATATCAATTAATTTTTTATCAGAACTTTCACATGATTTATAATAGGATTCCCGAGCCAGTTGATTTAATTGACAACGCTCTTGGAGAAGTTTTGTAGATTGACCGTTTTTTTCGAAATTAGGCGTTGATTCAATGTTTTTGAGAGCCTTCAACATGGCTTGTATGCGGCTGTTGTTCACTTGTTCTTCTGAAATTTGTACATAATTTATTTTTTAGCTGTAAACTTGTAAATTTCTTGTTATTATATATATATTTTTTTTATTGAAACTTGTTATCCTTTGCAAGCGACCAAGTGTGAGTGCCATCCGTACTTGCAAAAATATAATTAAGTATTCAAAATCGGAATACAAAATCAAATAACTATTGGAAGGAATACCGAGGCATACATATAGGTGGTTTAGTTTAATGGTGGTTATTATGGAGATGAACATAATAGTTAGTAACTTCGTATGATTTGAGTCCATCTCCAATTTGAAACATTATGGCAGAAATAGATTTATGTTTGAGATTTGATTTGTGATTAAGCTTAATTTTTTGTAATTTTAACTACTTAGCAATCTTTTTACTTAACCAAGAACTTCTAATATTGTAGATAGTATTCATAAAAAAAAAAAGTGACGGAAAATGAAAATAGTTAATATCTTGGAAATTTAAAGAATATTAACTTATCGTGTTATCAAAATAAATCCAAATATTTTTTTTATTCTGTAACATGTGATTTATTTTTTCTGTAAAAAAAAAGTGATTTATTTTAGGTAAGGACAATAACAATGCCTACACACGCACAAGCAATGACTCAGCTCAAGGAAGATCATACATGTTGGCGTTGTAAGCATGATTAAATTAATACACCTAATTTTTCCTATTAAATGAAATGAAAAAGACAAGACCTAAGCCCCCTGCAAACACAACCCACAACATGGAGAAAATGATGATGGTTGATTGTCGACGAAAGGTGACAATTGCTGAAAACAATGATCATATGTTCGTTAAAAGAGAAATACCAATAAAATACTTTTTAACACATTGTTATTATTAACTGAACATTATGTAAAGAGTTTAATATATATATATATATATATTTTTATTTTTATTTTTTATTTTTTTGTTAAGTTAAAAGTTTTTATCATTGCTTGCACTTCTTGAGCAGCAACTCTGAACTATTTATTTAATAATACTTATTTTTCCTTTATTATTATTTTTTACATTATCAATCAATAAAAAAATATTTTAAATTTAATTTTAAAAAATTAGTAAATTTATTATATATGATGACTTCTGATTAGATATTAGTGTAAAAAAAATTATACTTTAATAATAAAGATTTCTTTTAAAATAAAATGTATGATGTTGTTATTCACGTTTAGCATTTCTTAATTAACAGTCGGTTTAAGACTTCTAGCTGCTTGCTTCACGAATCACGACGGAAGGTCATTGCTTCCTCACTTTGAATAATTCACATTTTTATTATTTTCTGCACTACTCATATTTTTCAGGTGACAGCCTACTAATTATTTAAGTTGTAGAAAATTGGTTTTTTTTTTTATTACTATACTCAAGATATCTAATTATTTATCAATTGTGGCAAATATATAGATACCAAGTTTTTTTTTGGTTGTACAAAACACATAGATATATAGATAGATACCCTATGGCCTGTGTCTATCATAAATTATTACTAATAACTAAAGGCTGATAAAAAATAATAATAATAATAACTGAAGGTAGTTTTATCTACTTGTCTATGTCAAGAAGCACGTGGACACAACTGAAAGGTACCAACAAAATGTGTTGGAAGGTTAGATACATAATCTTTGGTGGAGCAAATATTCCACTTTTCCGCATGCATATATAATTTGCTTATTTGCGATGCTTCATTCCATGCACTGAAACTGAAAATAGTTGTAACCATGGGCTCTGTGGAGTTTAATGAAGCTTTGGAGCACCAACCTTTGCTACAGAAGCTTGACACACACACTCAGATTCAAAACTTGTCATCAGATGCCATTGAAGAATTCTTGGAACATAGGCCTATTGCGTTGAGGTGGTGGTCAAAGCTTGTTATGTGGGAGTCAAGGCAACTCTGGCTCCTCTCTGGCTCTTCTATTGTTGTCTCCATTTTCAATTATATGCTCAGTTTTGTTACCTTGATGTTCACTGGTCATTTGGGCTCTCTTGAGCTTGCTGGGGCATCCGTTGCCAGTGTTGGTATTCAGGGTCTTGCTTATGGTATTATGGTATGCCTCTTTATTTGCGCTACTTAACACACTTTTTGAACATCATTTTTACGAGATTAATTTAAATACAGTTTCATAAGTTTTTCGGTGTTGTTCTGATCACTGAACAACATCATTAGTTTTCAATAAATTTAAACAAAACAATAGAGAATTCATTAAAAGAAATGTGTATAAGAGAGTGAGTTCTTAGTGTTCCTCTCATTTTCAATCATATATTCACATGTGTATAGCTGGGGATGGCAAGTGCGGTGCAAACTGTGTGTGGACAAGCATATGGGGCAAAAAAGCATGCAGCAATGAGCATCATATTGCAAAGAGCAATCATCTTACACATTGGAGCGGCAGTGATTCTCTCATTTCTCTATTGGTTCTCTGGGGATTTTCTGAAAGCCATAGGACAGACAGATAGCATAGCAGAGAAAGGCCAAGTGTTTGCACGCGGACTCATTCTTCAACTCTATGCATTTGCAATAAGCTGTCCAATGCAGAGGTTCCTCCAAGCACAGAACATTGTGAATCCTCTTGCATATATGTCAGTTGGGGTGTTCCTTCTTCACATTCTTCTCAGTTGGCTAGTTATCTATGTTTTGGGTTATGGCCTTATAGGGGCAGCCCTTACTCTCAGCATTTCTTGGTGGCTTCTTGCCTTGTTAAATGGCCTCTACATCATATTTAGCCCAAGATGCAAGGAAACCTGGACTGGCTTCAGTGTTAAAGCCTTCAAAGGAATTTGGCCTTATTTCAAGCTCTCAGTTGCTTCTGCTGTTATGTTATGGTATGTATGATTATATATCAATGAGCTTAATTTATTGTGATAAATATGACTTTTGAAGTAGTAATTATAAAAATTAACAAATTGATCGTACATGACAATTTGTTACTCAACATGTGTATATACTATTTACTCTACATAAATATACACAGTCACACATTATTATTTACATCGATTTTTTTCTACTAATCTAACAATGTATCTTAATGTAGTTTGGAGATATGGTACAATCAGGGGCTGGTGCTTATATCAGGGCTTCTCTCCAATCCCACAATCGCACTGGACTCCATTTCCATTTGGTATGTTAATGTTTTGCCTTGGAAAAAAATTTCTTGTTATGTACCTAACCATAATCTCTATCCTAACGTGCTTTATTTCAGTATGAATTACTTAAACTGGGACATGCAATTCATGTTGGGCCTTAGTACAGCAGCCAGGTTAGCAACAAAACAATGTGTTTTTTTATTCAAACAACTCTCTCAAAAGCATGCTAATGGTTGGATCCTAACGTGATTGCAGTATCCGAGTGAGCAATGAATTAGGAGCATCACATCCAAGAGTAGCAAAATTTTCAGTCTTTGTAGTGAATGGAACCAGCATCCTCATTAGTGTGGTTTTCTGCACGATTATTTTGATATGCCGGGTTGCATTGAGCAAACTTTTCACTTCTGACTCTGAAGTCATTGATGCCGTGTCCGATTTGACTCCCTTGCTTGCCATTTCTGTTTTCCTAAATGGCATTCAACCTATACTGTCAGGTAATAAAGCTATAAAAAGTATAACTTTGGTTTCTTACTTACTATTTTGTTAATTTTTCTTTGAAAATTTCAGGGGTGGCAATTGGAAGTGGATGGCAAGCAGTAGTGGCTTATGTAAACTTGGGTTCTTACTATTTTGTTGGTCTAACTGTTGGATGTGTTCTTGGCTTTAAAACTTCTCTAGGAGTTGCTGTAAGTTTGGAATATTTTCTGTCACTAATTCAAGCTAGTTCTTAAGTTTGTGAACAATTAATTAGTTTAATGCAATGTGTTTGGGATTTTTTTATAGGGAATCTGGTGGGGAATGATCCTTGGAGTTCTTATACAGACAGCAACTCTAATAGTTCTGACTGCCAGAACAAATTGGCAAGCAGAGGTAATCAATAATACTCTTATCATTGAAGATCTTAAATATGTTATGTCACATGTGAAGTGGTGAACCAATTCTTAATGCTTTTGTAGGTTGAAAAAGCTGTTGTTCGCATCGAGAGATCCGCAGAAAATGACACCTTAGATCAACTGGTTGCTGACACTTAGAGGCCTGGTAGAAATGCATTTTAGTTGCATAGGAATCTTGTTTTGGACTAAATTGAAGGGATGTTGTTGATGGGTTTCTTCTCCCTATCTAATCTTATGTTTTTGTTCACAATTTTGAGAATCTAATAATGAAACCTTTTCATTACTGCCAGCATAAGTATGTGATGTAGATGGGTTTGTAGAATTGATTTTGAAATTTGAATAACTTGATTTTATAAAATTGATTCTAACTACATACTTGGTTTCACATTAGATTTTGTAGAATCACGTTCAAATACAAGTTAAAATAATTTTGGAAAATTTTACATGTTTGGTTACAACAGGTTAAAAAATTGATTTTGACTAGAGCATTTTTTTTTAAAAATTTTTACATTGAATTTTAGTACTAATTTGGTTCATAATTAAATCACAAATCACACCACTTTAAAATCAATTTTAATCAAAATTAATATTATAAAATAATTTTGTCACATTAAAAACAAAACAATTGAGTTTGTAGTAATATAATTTTTGTTTGGATAATAAATATTAAAAAAAAATTGACACACAGTATTGTTACTAAGAGTATACATGAACAAATAAAAATACTTAAATAACCTTTTGTTGTTTATAAAATTCAAATATTTTTGGGTTTAATCTTCTAAGGGGTTGTTTTGGTGGAGATGATAGAACAAACAACTAGTAAGATTTTTGTTTTTGATTTTAGTCCATTTAATTATTATTTTTTATTAAAATGATCAAAATAGAAAAACCTCCTATAAAATAAGGATAAGAAATCATTTCAAAATTACTCGGTGGGTGTATAGTAGACTTTTAAATCAGAGTAAAATATGTTGATGATCTCTCTAAAAAAATATTAAATTTTATTTTAACCCTTTAAATCTATTTATCAATTTTATTTAATTTTTAAATATATCAATTTTGATCTTCTAAGCCCTATCTAAATCATACATTCTCCCCCTATTCAAAATTTGTTCTAATTCAATAAAATAATCCTTTGTGAATAATTTTTCATGAAATTAAATTGGATCCGTGAACTCGCGCGTGGTTTAAACAAAAAACAAAAAAAAATGTAGTGGTGAGACACGTGGCTTGAGCATCCTCGTTGGTTTGAGTGGCAGAAAGCAACCACGAAATTCATCCATTAAATAAAAACCAAAGAATCCTCTTTACTCTTTCTCTTTCATTCATTCACACCAATTATACTATAGATTGTGAATGAATGAGCTCAATTTCAATTTTGTTTCTTTCTCTGAATTTTATCCGAAACCTAACTCCGACCAACCCACCTTCTCCTCCGCGATCCGATCCAGCTTAGAGTGGTTGGGCTCTGCAAAATTAGCTGCATGAGCTGGTTTGGGAAACTGCGTTTATTCTCAAATTTCAATTCCTTTCACTTCATTACTTCTTTCTTAATTTTTATTCTCCATTTTTCACCCCAATCCCAATCACTCTCCAATTTCAATTTCCTCTCTAAAACCATTCTCAATCGTAATTATTTCCAATATGGACTCCCGATTCAAGAGTAATCCCCAATTACGCAGAGGTTCGTTCATCGTTGTACAGTTTAATTTGATTTCGTTTTATAGATACCAGTGCATGGAGTTTTTTTTTGTTTTTTTTTCAATGTAATGATGATGTGTTTTGACCTAACTCATTATATGACACGAATGAAAGGGTAATGTGAACACGTGCGTGCGTGTTGCCTAGTTTGAGCTTTGAAATAGATCTAGGGTTAGGCTGGTGGGGTCTAACAATCGAGCTTCTCAAAGTGATTTTAACTCTTTTGGGGGAATAAAATTGCAATCTCATCGAATCTAGGTGTCATGATGACTTAGGGTGTGCTTTCTTACCCTTGTTTCAAATGTGTTCAGAATGACAGATACAAAGTAGGTTCATAACAGTTATCCAAACATGCACTTATATTTTGGCTGGTTTTTCACTCCAGTGCTTTATTTTTTTTATTTTTTTTTATCGTGATGATTTTTTAGTGCCTGAATGATGAGTGTATGATTTGAAAAGGAAAATGTTCTCTTGGGTCCTCTGCCAAATTATAAAAAACAGAAAGTTTAGAACTGAGCTGTGCTTGTGCCAGCTTGTGTATCCGAGAATTATCTTTTTGTTTTTTTCTTCTTCTGAATTTTTGCTTGTATTTCTGTGTATATGCTACAAACTAACAATTGACTTGGACCCCTCCCCTCCTTCCTTGTAGGCCTTTGCTACGCAAATGATGACAAGCAGCCAGCGAGGTCCCCGTCTGTTATTGTCATCGGAGGTGGCATGGCTGGGATCGCTGCTGCTCGTGCACTACAAGATGCCTCATTTCAGGTATTCAAGCTAATAATATAATTTAATTACTATCTTTCACTTAATAGTATTGGTTTTTCGAACTTGCATGTCACTCTAATAGTTCCGAGTCTGGCTTGTGGCTACATACATGACTGCATTGACCCGTGGCTGCATAGATTTTGAGTTATTTATATTGAGTGAAGAGTGAAGACTATTAAAATTTAATTCTTCTGTACTAGATTAATGATAATTTCAATCTATTTCACTGGATAAATTGTTGAACTCATCTATTATTGTCTTTATTATGTAAAAGCTTTTTATAGTTCCTGGAAGTCTATCCTGGGTGTTACCACTACTTGTTTTTGTTTTTCCCTCCAGAATACACATACATACTTGTTAGTTTATTTATTTGCATAAATTGTACCTTTTTTCGCCAGGTTGTTCTTCTTGAATCACGTGAAAGACTTGGTGGCCGAATTCACACTGATTACTCATTTGGCTTTCCTGTTGACCTGGGTGCATCATGGTAAAGCTTACACTCTCTGTTCTCCTTTTCTTCTTTTTTTCATGTTGACAAGAATGTGACATTTCTCCCTCTTTTAGTATTAAAACTGGCTGACTGTGGTTCAGGTTGCATGGAGTTTGCAAGCAGAATCCATTGGCTCCATTGATTGGGAAGCTGGGACTACCTCTTTATCGTACTAGTGAGGATAATTCTGTCCTTTATGACCACGATTTGGAAAGGTAAAGGTATCTCCTTTTAGTATTAAATGATATTAGTCATCTATTTCTTCTGTACTTAAATAATTAATTGGTGACTGTGGTGTGTGCTGCAATTTATCCTCTGCTTATACTGAATGGTATACATTATCAGATACAAGTTTTTTCTAATAGAAATTCATCCACTTCTTGCAGCTATGCACTTTTTGATATGGATGGGAATCAAGTTCCCCAAGAGTTGGTTACAAAAATTGGTAAAATATTTGAAGTGATTTTAGAAGAGGCAAGTCATTTGATATTTCTAATTATTTAGTGTATCTGATAAATTGAATTTTCATAATAGAAAAGACAAATGTTCAAGAGTACTTTGATTTTCTGATTGATTCTTTTAATGTTCGTTTCCACTGATTTTGAGCATCCCCTCTAAAGTTTTACCCTGTTTTAATGCAGTCAAATATTGTACGAGAGGAATTCAGTGAAGACATGTCCATACTCCGCGCACTTTCTATTGTTTTTGAAAGAAAACCAGAATTGAGGTCATTGTTGGCACAAAATAATCCTTTGACCACTGTTAATTGATTTTCTTGAAGCTCAAGTAATGTACAATTTTAACATTCTCTGTTGGATGCAGGTTGGAAGGGCTTTCCCACAAGGTGATGCAGTGGTATTTATGCAGAATGGAGGGTTGGTTTGCTGCAGATGCTGATTCCATATCACTGAAATGTTGGGATCAGGTAATTTGACAAAACCAAGTTTGAGATGTGTGGGTTCTATTATCTATATATACATTTCAAGTTTATGTCATTGAAATTTGAATTGCATGACAAATCATTAATAAGTGGTGGGCTGAAGTGAATGCGCAACTTTTTCTTTTTCAGCTATTTATTGTTTTTGTTCTTTTTTTTTTTTTTTATATATTATACGTATAATTGAATACAATGTTGATCGTGAAGTTGCAAAATCACTGTTATGCCCTGGTTTGAGTTTGAGGTTAAATGGTAATATGTGCTGCCATTTTTACTGGTTTTCATAAAGTATACTAATGTAAAGGATGCAATATGAGGTAGATAAGTGGCTTCATATGGTGATCCTACTTAATTGTTAATTACTACATGCATCCATCAACATTTTTTGTGTATAACTTATTCTTCTCTGTTTATCTGCATACAGGAAGTATTACTCCCTGGTGGTCATGGTCTTATGGTCAGGGGTTACCAGCCTGTTATAAATACCCTAGGCAAGGGTCTTGATATTCGCTTGGGACACAGGTATATATTAGTTTAAAGTTTGGTTTTGGAATCTGTGTCCCCTGTTATGTTGCTTAACTAAATTTAATGGCATTGATAATACCTCTTCTCAGGGTAACAAAAATAGTTAGGCAATATAATGAAGTAAAGGTGACAGTGGAAAATGGGAAAACATTTGTTGCAGACGCTGCTATTGTTGCTGTACCTCTTGGTGTACTGAAGTCAAAGAGCATACAATTTGAGCCAAAGCTACCAGACTGGAAAGAAGCTGCAATTTCTGATATTGGGGTTGGGATTGAGAATAAAATAATTTTTCACTTTAAAAATGTTTTTTGGCCAAATGTGGAATTCTTAGGAGTAGTTGCAGAGACATCTTATGGATGCAGCTACTTTCTTAATCTCCACAAGGCTACAGGTCGTTCTGTCCTTGTTTACATGCCTGCTGGGCAGCTGGCCAAAGACATTGAGAAAATGTCTGATGAAGCAGCTGTTAACTTTGCTTTCATACAGCTCAAAAAGATACTTCCAGATGCTTCTTCACCGGTAATCATGATAATTTTGTCAATTTATTTCACTTTTTCAATCCATATTTCTCAAGTTTTATTCATTTTATTCTCTTTTAAGTTATTCTTTCATGACTAGTCTGTTGTTTCAAAATTATGCAGATTCAGTATCTTGTGTCTCGATGGGGTACAGATACTAATACGCTAGGTTCATATAGCTATGATGCAGTTGGGAAACCACACAATCTCTATGAGAGGCTACGGGTCCCTGTAGATAATTTATTCTTTGCAGGGGAAGCAACAAGTACACTATATACAGGGTCTGTGCATGGTGCATACGATACTGGAGTGATGGCTGCTGAGGGCTGCAGGATGCGTGTCCTGGAGCGTTATGGGGAGCTAGATTTGCTCCAGCTGGGAATGGGAGAGGATGTTTCAGTGATACCGCTCCAGATCTCTCGTCTGTAATCAATTTCAGGAGCCTGACTCTGGATGGCATCCATTGTTAAATGTTGTGTTGAACTCCTACCTGGGAGGAGGTGCTGTGACTCCTAGAGTTTGAATAATCTCATGAACGTTTGCTTTGTTGTCTTTAAGCTAAGCTCTATCGGCTTTAAGACTTGATTTTTATCATTGTATGTAAACCGACTGGTAGGACAGTAGGAGGATGTATTACATGGATGTATGGAATGGTGGGTGTTGGTGCCACAATTCCATCCATAACAGTATATTTTTCATAGGGAACTCATCATCGTTGGTGTGAAGTTTGCTGCGGACAGTAATTGGAGTTCTATTGTCATCGCTAAAGGGTAGTTGATATTTTGATAGAAATGTAACTGATTATTGGTCTGGACTAGATGTTATTTATATGAGGACATAAGATTAGCACAGTCATTGTTTGATGAAATGTATTTTCAACTTTGTTCCTAGGAAAGGAACTGAAGCTACCCACAAGTTAACAACTGACAATTCTCATTCTGTTGCTGTTTAATGAATTTCATGTCTATTTTTTTAAAAAATAAATCAATCAGAGATAGTATAATTAACATTAAACCTATTTTAGTTTAATTGATAATTGGATTTTGCCTATAGTACGTCTTTTAACTTTTATTTTGGGTATGATGGAACTCAATAAAATAAACTCAATAGAAAGCAAACACTAGAAACTAAATTACATAATTGTAAACAACTACTGATATTTGTTTTCTTATCAATATAATTTTATATTTTACTATAAACAACATTCACGAGATTTAAATTCATAATTTCTTAATGATATCATAGTTGGTTAAATCATAATCTTTTGCCATGTATATAAAAATAGCAATTGGCAGAGTTAAACATCCTTTAAGAATATTAACAACATCTTAACAAGGTATAGATTTCTTTCGAAAAACTGAAAAGGGCAACATTTTTCTTTATAAATCGGTTGCTTATTGAAAGAGTTGTTAATGTTTAACTCGATGTTGCGTGGAGTGATTGGGACGGGTTTTGGTGTTTGGCACGTAAAGACAGGAAAAGGATTGCAAATGAGGTGGTCATATTTTGCCCACTCTGTGTCGGGAACTTCCATCTGCTAACTACTATACTTATTACCAAATTATTATTCAACTTCAAGGCCCCAACATATATATATATATATATATATATTTTTAATTAATTAATATCAATACTAATACATACTCACATAAATAAATAAATAAGACGAAGGCTCACCAAGAAAATTTAGAGAAGTCACATTGTGAGTACCCCACGATTCCTTGACCAATCGGCAACCAGCCAAGCCAACCACTCAAATCCATCCATTAAACATAAAAAAAACAGCCAAATTACCGACATCACGTTTTTTGTTTGATGCTACCTCATTGCCAATGTCTGGGACAAGAGTTGTCAGAGAAATGAGAAAAAAACAATACATTTTTTTATTTATTTCTTTCAAATAAATAATTTTTAATTTAAAAGGAAAATATTCTTGGACAGAGTTTTACGAGTGCCGAGTATTCTTTATTCTATTTTCTTTTTCTCTAATTTTTGTTACAATCTCCAACCAGACATTAATTAATTAAGGACGAGTTTTCTTTAATAGGGCGTAAAGTAACTTACACAATACAAGTAAGTAGGTTCATTTCTGAAGCATAAAACAAAAAAAAAATACAAGTAGGTTAGTTATAATCATTAATTTTGTAATTATGCATATTACTATTTTGAACTTTTTAAGACATCCGATCCTCTTCTATAACTCCAATAACGAATATATATATATATTGATAAAGTAATGATTTGTTTAAATTTATTGGATGAAATAATTATTTATTTTAATAAAATAAATAATTATTTATATTTTTAGTATGTTTGTTTGAACTACTTTTATTTAAAATAAGTTATTTTTTACTTATCTAAAAAAAGTAAATTTTATCTATTTATAAAATAATTAATTATCTAATAATCACTTATTTTATAAACATTTATTATAATTTTAAATAAACTGAACCAAAAAGGTATCATATTAATCACTTTTGGACTTCATATTTTCGTATATATTCACTTCTCAATTATATATTGTTATATTTTTTCAGTTTCAATTACAATAATAATATATATTTTAATAATTATGTAATTACCCATACATGCACTAATAATAGATAAAAGAAATATTAATTTTAGTAATCACATTTGACTTTCATATTTTTTATGGATGTTTTTGTTTTTCAATTATATTGTTATCTTAACGTGTTTTTAATAATTATTTTTTACGTAACTACTACTGCTCTTATATATCATTTTTTTAATTTTAAAATTAAAAATACAGAGACACTCACTCAACTATTATAGATAAAGAGAATGAAAACAATGATTAGAGCCTTCGATTTTTAATTTATTACATCGCTATTGGCCGCAGTTGGTTAATTTAGCTAAGCTAATGTGACAATATGAATATTCCAGAGGTTGATTCTAGACAAATGACAATGACTTCAGAATTCAATATATGGGCCTAAATAAACACCACGATGAAGAATAATATTTTTACCAAATAACGAAAAAAAATAAATGAAAACAAGTTGTGACAGTCAAGGCAGACCCAAGTTTTAAAGGTTGGGGCCGACTATAAAAAAATTTTTTTACAAAAAAAAAATAAAAAATAATAATATAAACATTAAAAAATATATATATATATATATAATTAAATAAATTATTTAGATATTTCATATTTAATAATAAGTAAAATTAATCATTCAAAATCTATTATAAAGAGAAAAAAAATTAATATAAAATTAGTTAATTATATTTATTATATAGTATATATAAATGAAATATATTATCAATAATTTGTTAGTCTGAGTTGTATGTGTACTTAATCTCCTTAAGCAAGCTTTCAAGTTCAAATCTTGTAAATGAAAAAAAATGATAGGGAGGGGAGAATCCCAATGAAGGTGGTCATCTAGGTTCTCTTACAAAAATTAATCATCAATTTTATCTATTGTCGATGATGTTAACTCATAACTATGACATGTTATACTGATATGCAATTTGAAAAACAAAAATAATTTCTTTTTATAAGATTTCTATAAAAAAAGATAAAATTAATTTTATCATTTTAAAAACATAAAGATAAAATTGGTTATATAATAATTAAAATTGAATATTTAAATAAGATTTTCTAAAAAAAAAGTTAAGATTGATATTGATTTGATAATTTAAATAAAAAATAATTAAAAAAATTAAATTATATAATATTAATAATAAATCTAGTCAAATATAATATTTATATAAAAAATTTTATAAAATAAAAAAGTAAAAAAAAATGTTAAATGCATTTTGGAATTGCTAAACACACCTCTTAAATTACTTATGCACCTTTAAAATTGCTAAACACACCTCTAAAATTATTTAATGCACCTCTAAATTTACTAAACATACCCCTATTATTATATGAAAAAAAAAAGAAAAGATAAAAAAGTCAGGGGGGCCATGACCCCCCCAATGCACTCACTACCTAGGTCCGCCCCGGGTGACAGTTGATATCAATCTTTTTCCCACATGCAACTTCAAAGCCAGTCCACAAACGACGAAGTTGGATGGCACGAATTAATCATTTACCTATGACCTATCTATATATTATGTTATAGTTATTACATTTCCCCTTATGTGGGTCGCATCATCTCTGTCTCGTATCATTGTCGTTTTCATTGTATGTGTTTCACACAATTTGATTATTTAATTTGCTTGCTTAGATAAAATAAAAAATAGAAATATAATCATGATTCATGATCTTATCCTAAAGTTGACACCGTATGAACAAAAAATTAGAGGGTCTACGGGTTTGGTGGGGAAAGATGATGGGGACAGTGGAATTAATCAAGTGACGATGATTGAAATGGTGAATATAATAAAAACATATGGCAGTGGGATTTGATGGCATTCTGCACTTCAACTTCAAGTACAAGCATGCATTAGTGACACTTGAGACTGCTTCCTACAAATTAATAATTTTAATTTGTAGAACGAATTGATTTCCGGTTTTAATTGTTGTTTACTTTAACTTTGTTTGTTTGGATGGATTAATAAAGCCAAACTCAAAGATTCCAACCAGGCAAGTGATTTGGGATATTTAATTTGTATACAAATGAGGATTAATAAGTTAAAAAAAAAAAAGGAATGATATTAAGATATTTATCTTCCATTAATCAATTTCAAATGTAAACAAAAATCAATAATTAAATTATTTTTGTTATTATACGAGGATATCTGATACTAATAACTGAATAAACTGTCTGCATTAAATATTTAATATCCAGTATGTAGCCGGCTAATATTAGTTTTGTTTTTGGTGAAATGGCTAATATTATGTATGATATGTTCAATTTAAGTGATTATATGTTGGTTGCATTACTTGTCAGATTAAATATAAAGGATGCTTGTATTGTATCATTATTACAAGATGTGCCTCAATTGAAAATTCAGAAATAAGCAAAGTTATGAAAGCTTCCACACGTAAAAAGCTTCCTTGTATCATGCATTAAATAATTGGTTTAGATTTTAATATAAAAACTCATAACACGTACACGTCACAATATAAAAAAAATGCGACTTTATAAAAGTATTAACATAATTTCATGAGAATTAAAAATAAGGTGTCGAATTTAAAACGGATATGGACCAGCTTAGATCAAACGTAAGGATATCAAGCTTAGCTTCATAGTCTTAGCTTATCGTAAGTGCAGATATATATAGTAGTACAAATTAATATTAATTAGCACGTTAACTTATAATTTACTTATTCAGATCTACAAACAATACAAAATGGCTGAATTGCATGAACTCCATCCAATTACGACATAAAATTGGATTGACGTACTCCATTAGCCAGCTAATTCGCTCAATTGAGTAATTTTCAGGTATTGCAATTCTTCACTATCCAGTTTTAGGTGTTAAAGGTGGAAGAACCTGAAAGTAGTGAAAAAGAAAGTATGTTGATAGTGAATATATATATATATATATGGATAAGAAAGATACTAATGAGTACGTGGAGACAACTATACATAGTACAAAACAAAGAGAACTATCAAGTTTGGATTAAATAATTATGATATGTAATTAGGTCATGCATGTTTGAATAATGAGTTTTTCTATAAGTACTAATAATGGGAAAATAAAATAAATATCTTTTTTTTATATAAAAATCGAAGAGAAAAGGGTTGATGTATCTACTATCTAGTGCCTTACCCGCTTTGGCACTAACAGGAACAAGTTCATCAATATTATTATTAGCTGTTCCAGTCATGGGTCCGCTGCTATTATTGCCTGCTGCAATCATTGTTTGACTATGTTGCACTCCTTGTGCTTCGGAATGGGAACCATATCTCAACACGTTATTATTCATTGCCTGCACCGCACACATTAAGATTAATGAAAATTAATTAACTCTAAATTATGATAACAACAATTAAGAAGTCCCTGAATGATTAACCTGGTGCTGAGAAGTAGTTTGCATGAGATGATAACCCATATAACGTGCATATTGTTCAGGAATGTGGCACTGGTGGTTTTGGTAATTAAAGGTACTCATTATTGAATTTTGGCACATTAAATTCTGGTGGTTTGGCATGGCCTGTTGATCATGTGAGGTCACTTTTGGTAATTGATGAATGGATGCTGCACCCATTCCCATACCCATTTGTGGCATATAGTGTTGAATTCCTGGGAACAGCACTGGTGTGTGTGTCATGCCCGCCCCCATCCACATTACCTATATATCCATCCATCACCAACAACAATATTACTTACTCTAACTACTAGCTAGTGTGACAAATAACAATATATATAATTATATATCACCACATGCATGCATGTGTATGTGTAACTAAATTGTACCTGAAGTTGAAATTGAAGTGATTTTAAGTATTCGATTGCCTCTTCTAACATTGATGCTTTGTCTGTCTGCACGTACACATCCCTTTGTTATTTAATTTTACACCACCCATCAAAAAGTAGAATCATTGGAAAACAAAAAAAAGTGCATGCTTACCACTTAATTTTAACCTTACCAATCACTTACTACACTTCTGAGTCGAATAATACATGGACATCTTCACAGTAATACTTATACTTGATTCATACTTTTATTTACTGTTTTTTTTCCTTCATCCTTCTATTAATTATCATATCGTATTGTGTATTCTATCTATTATCTCTAGCTGTCTGTTAGCGTATAAATATGTCGACCATACATTATTTTCCGTCTAGATGCATGCATCTCTACAGAAAAAAGTTAACATAGTGACAAGTCAACAAGCATTATGATGATAACGAACCTTGTTACTGTTAGGTATCAGTTGCTGCAATGTCCTCATCTTCTCGTTGATCCTATCTCTTCTTCTCTGCATTAGTAAAATAATAACACCGGTAATTATATATAAGAGTTAATTAAATTGACACAACAACACAAATAACAAAATTAATTACAAGAAATTAAATACCCTTTCTGATTGATTATGCACTTCAGATGCACGGTTCCTTCTGGAAGACCCCGTCCGCTGAGAAGCCTTGTTTCCATCAGCTGATTTAAGTTCTGTGGCCTATTACACACATATGTGCACACAAATCATCAGCTTACAATAATACCAACAACTAAATCTTTTTTTCAGTCTTCATTTTTTTTTTATGGTAAGTATCTATCTCTTATGATCAGTCTTTATCAGAAAACCTAATTGATCACCTTCGGACGAATCTTCCCTTCTAACTACTTATTTTCTATTTACAAGACTCTAATTTAATATCTTACGAAATCTGAGTCCAGTTTCACTCTAACAAATCTAATGTTGGTGCAACAACAAAGTCTTATGTTTCTAATTAAAGATCAGTTACATGGATTACATTCATTTGAATTTTTTACTAAATCTTCAGACAAAAAGTTAAAAAAAGAAATTAAAAAGAAAAAAAGCATGCATGCATTCATGAAGGTAAATGGAAAGAGGAAGAGCATGACCTCACTTTGTTCCTCTGATGCTTCTTCTTCTGTTGCTTTTCTCTTTCGGCCATGATCTCTTGTTGATAGGGAAAAATTTCTTCCATTACCAGTACTGCCTGAGCCACCGGAAGATGAAGTCACAGTTGGTTCAATCATCTCTGATTTTCCTTTGTCTTTGTCACTCCTAGGACAAATTGGTCTTTGGACACAATCTCTGACAGCTTCAGGCTCAGCAGATAAAGTAGTATTGTTAGTAGTGGCCCAAACACCACTGCTTGAAACCATGCTTACATCTTGCTCCTGAGGTATGTGATTGCTTCCACAGTGACTTGAACCAACTGTGATCACTGAGTACTCTCTAGCCTCACTTTGTGACAGGTTAGCAGTAGTTTTTTCCCTAAACTGTGTACTACCAGGTGCTGAAGAAACATTATTAAGGGGTGTTGAAAAGTGTGGAAAATTTAGAACCTTTCGTGATGCAACAAAGTCATTGATTTTCTGAGATGAATCAGGAACATGAAATCTTGGAGCAGGCATAAGAATAGGATTCCCTTGGAGTCCCTGAACACAGGAGGATTTCATGTTAGGTGGTAGTGGTTGTGAACTTGAAGTAGTAGTGGCAAAAAAATTGGCAAACTTTTCCTCTTCCAATTGCCTGATTGGCTTGTAAGGTGGTAGTTCAGATAAAAGGTTTGAACAACAATCATGTTCCAATGGGTCCTCAAGTGGGAATTGGATCCATGATGGGGCTTCCTCTTCTTGATCCAAGTTGGTTGAGTTCCCATATGGCCCACTAGACCTTAATGTTGATTGATCAGTTTTCTGCACATGTACTCTCATGTTAGATGAATTCCCAAGTGGCTTCCTATGTGTTTGGTTTTGCATAACTACTTGCCCATTTTGCCATAGGAGCTCTACAAGTTCTTGCTGATCTGGCCTGTCACATAGAGAATTACAATCAAGCTAGGCAAAGTTAATTGGGACAGTATCTTGCTTTGACAAAAATAGACAACACACCCTATCAGCTTTCTTTGGTTGGTGAGACATGTATCATTCTCAAAATCCCAACCAGGAATACTGTTGTTGTTCATGGTTCACCAAACCACACTTGTCTTCTGTTTGAACAAGAGAGGAGAGAGAAGAACATTAGACTTCGAGCAGAGTAAAATAATCTGCATATATAGTTCAGCTATAAGCATATAAAATTTTTGAAGTGAAAGAAAACAATAACATTAAAAAAAGAAAGGCTTCGGGTCAAGTGTGGAACTTGACATGCCAATGAAATGGAACCACAAGTTGATTTTGCCAGTGTGATGAATTGTTTTTGTAAATAAAGCAACGAATGTTCAAACTCCAAGATAGCCGGAAAGGAAAATCATTTTCCTATTATTACAGTTGAAAGTGCATGCAACTTACAAGAACAGAAAGAGAACAAAACAATAATGAAATACAAGAACTAAAAAAATACCAAACTTTTAATCCCAACAAAGTGGGAAAGAATTGACAGAGGCAGTTAGAAATTAAGCTGTGCTAAGTATTAACACTAGAAGAACCCCACCTGAGTTAGTTAAGGTAGGTTGTAAAAACAGTTTTTCTTTTGGTTAAGGCAAAGGCTGCTTTTTTTTTTGTAACTTGTTGAATAGAAGCTAGCTAGCTAGAAACTAATGAAACTCTCTCTGAACATGTGGTTCTTCTGCTTAGGAGGGAGTTTGGTGACAGAGGTTGTGGCACAGTTTTTAACAAGTTGAAGGGCAGTGACATGTGTTTAAGTACAAAGAGAGAAGAGAGCTAATATCCCATGAAAAAAATGGTACTTAATATTGTGCTTGTCAACAGCGAGAAAAACATGGCTGGCTAGCTAGAGCTAGCTGCACATACTAACAAGGAAATCCAATTCTCCATGCACACGGTGGATGCTATCTGACAGTTCATTGTGGTGGCGACACGTGGCATAGGACAAGTTGTATATTATTGAAGACTGATAAGGCTCAGCATTGTCCCAAAAAGATGTGGTACTCGTTTCATTCTCATCTACTCTTTCGAGCAAATACTATACAACCTGTCTCCTCTTTACTTCATTTTTTTCACTTCACTTTTTGGTTACATAAAATGGTCCAAGAAGAATACCGCGGCCAACTCACAATTTTTTATTATCAGTTCAAACGTGTGGAAAGAGTATATAGAATCTCAATTCTCTCCTCATCTTAACTAGTACCGTGACATAATAAGAGAAAGATTTTTTTTTTAAAATATCTTAATTAATTACAATTGATGAGTCTATAAATCATATTATTTTTTGGTGAACCAAAACACTAAAAAATCGATCTAAGAATGTAAATAATAGAAGATTTTTACATGCCTCTGTTAATGAATGATGTAAATAGGATTTCGTATACACTACTCAAGACAGTTTAACACCACACTTTAATTTTTAATTTAAAATTTTGATTGATGAATATTTCATATGTTTGTTTAACTTTTTTTTTAGTTGATATTTAATGTAAGACTTGTACTTCACATTTTGAGATGATGAAGATGAAGTAAAGTTGCATAACCTAAATTTGGTGAGAGGCAGAAGATGGGGGTGAAACCTTGAGGTCCAAATGACAAAGATAGATAATAGCAAAGCAACCAGAGCCAACTTCTTCACCGCACCAAATGGGATAGGAACTGCTCTGCTCTATTCACACAATCCAGCTATTACCAGTTTATGTTTCCAAATCAGATAGCAATTTAATGCCGACATTCAATGTTCTTTGACCTTTTCTGGATACCTACATGCAAATCACTCCCTTCATTCCTCCCACTTAAATTTAATTTAACTAGTAACAATTACATTTTTTTTTAGTAAAAATAAAGTTTTATTTTTAATTAAATACACATTGAGTTGTATCACCCAACTTTACTTTAGTCATTAGTGTAGCAGAATCCTCAAGAAAAATAAAATTAAATTTTGACCCTTATATCTTGAAAGGAAAACAAAGATAAAAAAATGAAAAAAAAAACATGTAAAAATAAGAGCGGTTAAAAAAGAGGTATATAATAAATCTTCAAGCATTCTCATTATGTGAACTCTCTCTAGTGTTACTCACCACCACTCTAAAAACTAAAAAGTGCTTACAAGAAAAGAAAAGAAAAAACCTCACCACTGAAGGACGTACGCGCATATTAATAAAGGCCATGGGTAGAAAAACCACGACATATAATTTGTTGTCCGATTGATATTGATATTAAAGTAGTAAAACACAAATTCAACGGATGGATAAGTTCATGAAACAAAGTTGAACACGAGTGTAACGTGGGAAAGATGATAGAGGTAATAAGATCTAAGAAGTAGGGATAATATTCATATTTAGTTTTTTGGAAAATAATCATTTTTTTAATATATTTCTTTTTCATCTCTCAAAAACAATACGAGTGGTATCATTAAAGAAAAAAACTAAAAAGTGATACAAAAGGAAAAACGTTGATAGACATTGGGCCTTCAGTGCGTTCTGCACTTACTATCAATCCAGGCCCATAGAAAGAAGCGGTCCATTTTTCGGATTCGGATTCTCATTTTGGATCTGAACTGAACCACACTCTGTTACGACGCATCATAGCATTGAAGCAACGGCGGCGGAAACCACCGTTTGGACGCGATCTGTTTCTACCGTTCGCTTCTCCCTTTGTTTTCTTCTCTTCAAGTAGCGTAGGCTTTCTCTGGTTGAATCTATAGTGTTGAAATTTGCAAAGATAATTTGTATAATTACTGAAGAGAAGAGTGTGTAGGTATGAGAATCAGTAAAACAGAAGTAAACTTAAGGAGGTTGCTCGCAGCTGCTCCTCAGCAGCAAAACCAGGCAAAACTTGTACACGTAAGTCTCACACAAGATAAATCATCCTTTTCTAATTTTGTTGAAATATATTTATGTTTTGTTAATTTAGTTTAATCATTTGTTAATTTTTGGATTTTGCAGTATGTTGCTACTTTGCGTGAACAATTGGAGCAATTGGCTGAAGAGAGGACACTGGAAGGCTTACAAAGGTATTGAACTATTGATAGAATCGATGGGTGTCATGGAATTATAATTGAAACTACATATATGCTCTGCTCTGCTCTGGTTATGCAGGATTTCAAAGGCTAGGTTGAATGATTATTCAGACAAGGTTGAAGCCATTGCTTCCAAATTGGTTAATCATGTGGTATGTATTTGTGAATTAGTGTCTCCTGGAGAGATGTTAAAGTGTAAAAAATACCTTTAGACTAACTGACTAAACATTTAAGGTTTCTTTGTCTACTCCAATCTAATCTAATAGGTTTTATTTCCCTTTTCTGTTGAGATTCAATAAACTTTTGCATATTTTTTCACTTTCTCTCTATTTCTCAGCACTTCTGCTTGTGGTGTGGGTTCATAAAATATTTTCACCTTGGATCATAACTTTTGCTCAAAATCATTTTAATTTTTTTAACTCTGTCCTCTTTTTCCCACCTAATTAACCAAACTTTTAGGATTTATTACACAATGTTAGAAAATCATAATACATTCACTATATTTTTGTTATACAATGACAGTAATGACATCATGCAAACTGTCCAAACCCTCACCTAGTGGGTTATAGACTTATAATATGTTCACTATAGTATGTGAAAAGTGTATATAAAATATAAACATTTGATGCCTGTATTTTATTGACTTTCTTGGAAATTTGGAATGCATCATGAAATTGTAAAAATTGCTCCTTTTTGGTTTTTTCTTTTTCATGTATTTTTAGTTTTGGCCAAATAGGCACAATCATTTAACCACAATTTTTTAACCCAGATTGACACACAAGTACCCGAGAAGGACTTTGAAAGGAATTCTGTTAAAGAAAACCATTCTGAAATTGAGGGAAAAAAGCAGACACTCCTTTCTTCTGGATTGAGAAGAAGGCCTCTGTAAGCTAAAGTTAGCCTTTCTTACTACTATGTGTAGTTTGTAGGCTGTTTTACTGTTGGGTTGCTCATCCGATTCATTGGACAGACCTGGCTCAAGTATGGAAGATAGAGCGCATGAGTCAGCTGAGACTGACCACACATCACCTGTTAAACTGGATGCTACAGCACATGCACACATTGAAAAACACAGGTACTGTTTACTTTAGTTGTTATTTGAAGTTTATGTAATGGTGGGTCAATAGACTCAGTTCTGCTTTGGTGACGAGTTCATACTCCATAACCTACAAGCTACAAACCTTATGTTCATATATGACAGTTTGTCTAAGACAACAAAGTATATTTTTCTCCAGGACAAGAACTGATGTATTAAGGTCAATCGATGATACATTGTTAGTAACTTACCAGTTACACCATGTTACTAGCCTAATATGATTAGGATCATATATATTTGGGAGTTTATTTGATCTTCATTGACTAGTCCTCAGGATGTTTCAGAATCACTATCATTATGATACACCAATAATTTCTATTAAATTATATATGCCAATGTATTATATCAATAATTTTTATAGTCATATACTCTGCATTTATTATGTATCATTTGTGTTCTCACTTCTCATTGTTCACTCACTTGTTATATTTTGTTGATTTTTTTATTTTTATTTAGAGAGCTTCAAGAAGATTTGACTGATGAGATGGTGGTTTTTGCAAAACAACTCAAAGAGAGTAGTCTGATAATGAGCCAGTCCCTGCAAAATACCGAAAAGGTCCTGAATCGAACTTTGATATTTTCATTCAATCTTGTTTGTCTTACTGCTATACATACGGTTATATGAATTTGATTGTGGGTGGGTGTTGCTTGCAGATACTTGATTCTACTGAGAAGGCTATTGAGCATAGCTTGGCAAGCACTGGTCGTGCCAATGTGCGAGCAACGGCAATCTACTCGGAGAGTTCTAAGACTTCTTGCTTAACATGGCTTGCCATGTCTGTCATGACATGTGTATTTGTCATGGTTATTCTTCTAATCCGTGTCACATAGTGTTAAAGAAATAACTTCCAATATAACTTATCCTCCCATAATGTAAATTTTGCTTTCACATAGATAGTTAAATTGGAAAATGTTAACATTTGTTGAAGAAACATTTTTTTCTCTCCTGAGTATGTGTAGTAGTTTGTTTAACTGTAATAATTTTAATAAATAAATAGTTTGTTGTCTGTTTAAACTTCCACTATTTCCATTCTCTCCAACGTCCACTTTTATTTGATTTGAATGCTCTTCGTTCATCATAATAAATTAAGAAGCAGATAAAACAGGAAAGACGCACAATTACTATCCATATTATTGAGAGAAGATATTTGTTGAAGAATTATGCGGACTCAATTCCAAAGTGAATGAAGAAAGCCAGATATAATTGTTTATATCTTTTCTGAAACGAACCTTTCTATAATGCCAAATAATTTTATAATGTCTCTTTGACTTTTTCAAGCAATACATAGCTTTCCTTCTGGTGTAATGCGTTGAGGAGAAAATTAATCCAGAAAACAATGAATTAATTATATGATTAGAAAAGGCATATATGTGAGGATACTCTCAATCTCAATCTCAAGATAGATGAACCACACATTTTAAATATTTATAATAATGTAAAATTGCCATGCAAAGTGCAAAAAGTGCTCAGCTAGCCGTCTTGATATAAAGGATTGTCCTTTGTGATTAATTAAAAGGTGAATGGTGGGTGGGGATCGATCATTGGCTTTCCCTCATTAGGAAATAAGATTAAGATGGCTAAGAAATTGTCATAACCTCAGTAATTCATTTTCTTCTTTGCATATATATAGGCTTCATTTATGTTCCTTGAACCATGATTCTGTCAAGGAAAAAAGAACTGGAAGGTACACACATCAAACTCTTGTATAGATCATAATAAGTTGATTAAAGGAAACCATGTATAATTGGGTCATGTCAAATATATATCAAATTTTCTTGCAGCCCATTACAGATAATAGAGTGAAAGATGCATGACAAGAAAATTATTGGGTCCGAGAGAGAGGAATCAAGCCATAATTACCATTAAAACATACATTATGTGATACAAATAGTGACCGCAAACATTAAACATGCATAAACACAAATATATATGTAACTAATTAACTAGCATTAAAACCACAGATAATGAAGCTTACAGTACTGACAGCTAGAACCTATGGCTATATCTATCCCTCATCTTCTTCTATGCCGCAGGGGCCACATCGATGACATCATCGTCATCATCACCCTCATTCTCATTTGATGATGAGATGCTGCAAAAGTTCATCATGTGGCCAAATTCATGAGTTGCAGCACACTCGTCATTGCCCAAGCCCACACCATATTCCTTGCAAATAAACACCACCATTGTTACACAGAGAATGAAGACTTATACTGTAAAATAGTACTGCTGCCTCGCTTAGCCTGTTGACTCAATGAGCTCATGAGTCTTCTTCACATTTATATATACACACACACACTAGAATTTTGTATTTTTTTTTATAATTTATATATTTAATTATACTTTCTCTCTTAAATTCCTGAAAAAAATGTGTGAGAATAACATTTCTCATGGAGATTTTCTGAAAGATAAGTTTGATTTCTTACTACTAGCAACGAGGCACTTTTGAATTTGTTTTGTTGCAAGAAATCAACGTTGCTTAGGGGGCAATGGCTGAGGTGGTGAAGCTTCTGACCATACAAATTTCCATGGTGGACAAAACTTGAGGAGAGCTCATGGCTTGGTTGTTGCAGAATGCATTCAACGTGTGGAGTTAAGTGCTGCACACACGCTTCAGCTTCACCGTCACATGCACTTGGATGACATGGATTATGGATATTATGCCACAAACATCTCACGAAAAGGTGAATGTAAATGCCAAAGGGTTAAAAACCCTTCACAACACAACATAGGTTTTTGCCAAACGTGATCATGACTTGACACAGAAAAATGGACTTTTCAAACACACGTGTCATGTGTGCTTCATCATTAATTCACCCTCGTGACTACTCAAATACTTAAATCACATTAATTTGTGGGCATTATACTACATGTGATTGTCATTTAAAGTGGAATATAGGAACAAATTTAGTGTATGGATAGAAAAAAAAATGTGGTTGAAACATAAGATTAGTAAAAAATTGTGATTAATTAAAAATGTGATGATACTTTACAACAATGTTATGATAACAAAAAAGAAGTGAAATGTACCCATTTTTTTTTTTTTGATTCATTATAGTTAATTATTAAGTGGTTTAGGTCCTTTAGGACCATCAAATCATCCATGATATCCATGATGCCCACCAGCTCAAAAAAAAAAAAAAAAAAACTTGTTCACTACTTCCTTTGCAAATTCTTGAACTCGGAAAACAACTTTGTTTTTTAAATGATATAACATTTTATTTAAATTATAATCAAAAGTATATATACACTAAAAAAAACACATTACAGTTTTAGGTTCTCTCCAAAATTAAAAGGTATTTAGAAGATTATTTTTACACTAATTAAACTAAATTATCAGAGTGTGCATCTTTTTTATGTATTTGGTTAATTGGTTTTAAACTAGGGTAGTATTGTAGAAATGTAGTATCAAAAGCCTTGTAAGTGTCTTCACAAGCTTGCAACAGTCATTAATGAAGTCTTGATTCCCAGTCGAATGATGAGATGCAACAATTTGTTTCTTTTTTTGACAGAAGAGAGACAACATTTTAAAGACCCCGACATAGAATTGTTCCCCAGTTACATCCTTCAGCCTTTCCAAATTCCATCACAAGTGAGAGAACGGAAATTGAAAACCAAACCATTTACATAAGGAAGAATCTATTCATACTTCTTTCCTTTGAGCTTTCCCTTTGGGATTTTGCTAAGCAAACCAGAATCCAGCTTCTGATAGTGATTTTGCATCTGATCAAAGACCTTGTACACAAAGGTGTCCACTTGATCCTCATACCTTTCATAGAGAACTGGGAGCGTATGTGCAGCAACAAAACCTTAGACATAAATAAATAATAGAATTTTATTAGCAATTCGAGCATAACAGAAAAAGTCAAACTTCTAACAGGTACCATATCATCCATTTGAACTTCAGGAAGAAAAATATCAAAGTATCCCACAAAACAATATACATCAACATAGACTAATATTTGTTACAAAATAAGATTTTCTAATTGAGGCAGCATATTATCAGAAAACACTTGAAAAAGGCATACATTTGATTTGGTGGATTGTGTTACTTACACCATCCAAACTCCTGACTCCAGCCAGTATCTTAACAAGAAATTTAACAGCAGATATTTGACTATTTGTAGGATTAGTTGAAATTTTGAATTATATTTTTCAAACGTTGTCTGACTTAATAATTCAAGCAGATACTCTGATCAACACATTCTAATCTATATCAACAGGTGCAAAGAAAGCAGGTCTCTCACCAATATACATGACAGTCAAAAAATTGCACCAGCTCCCAACCACAGCACCAGCCCATAAGCTTGCTACAACCTGGAGATGTTATAAGTTATAACCATTATCACAAATTCCATACAAAAAGCATATATTTTTCCTTTGCAACAAAATATAAAAATAAATTTAATTTATCATATATGAATAGTTAGACCAAACGCCTTAGAAGATATTGTCACATGAGGCTTAGTTGAATTGACGAGTTCCCACAAACTCAAGAAATCATATTAGTAGAAATTCAAAGAAAAAAAACAGTTGACGATTTTGATGACAAATATCAATAACATGCCACAAACAGAAGATGTTGTAGCAAACAAAAATAAATGGAATTTGATTGAATAACAAGTATTACAGAAACTACTGGTGTCCGGAACTGAAAATGGTTTAACCTGGAAACTATGTTGTAAATAACAATTAGAAAGCAAGCATAGATAAGAGTAAACATACAATAAGAAATTGTTTTAGGGTTCCTCCACATGAAACATCTTGGAGAAATCTCAAACCACAGTTAACCTCAGCACCAACTGCAGTTGCAATATTCACGAAGACATCATCTGGGAGGACAAAACGGGGAACTTTAGACGCCTTCCTGTCAGCCCACAGAGAACAAAAGCATGTTTAAGCTGTAAAGTAGCATAATATATTTTCATAAAGTCAGACATCAAAAGAAGAGAAGAAAATATGCTTGGGTAACCTGCTAAACAAGCCAGAAGCATTTGTCCAAAGAAACTGTCCAAGCATGCCAAGTGCCAGAACAAAGAATAAAAGAGTTAGGAAATTATAATTAAGCCATTCGAAAAGCACCCATATAGCTGTTGCTGCAGATAAAACGCTAGCAGAAATCTTCTTGTTCCTCCATAACAAGACATCAGCAGCTACATCATTCAATGGAAAACCCAAAATGAAGTTTAAAAGTCATGGCCAATATGATAGATTTTAGAGCAAATTAACTAGAACTACCATACATTTTCCACCCCCTAAAATATGGTGCACAGGTTTCTTGCGTCCAAACAGTCTATTGAATTGGGAGCTGACTGAGCTGGACTTGTCTTCTTCAAAAAATGATCCAGATTTTTGCTTCTCAGCAATTGTTTCCACAAGGGTGTGTAAAAGGTTTTCAGCAGTGATTTTCTCAGACATTGTTCCTGCACTTCTATAAGAACAAAAACGAACATCACAAAATGTTGTATGAAATAGCCATTAATAAGAAACCAGCACACATGAAATGAATATAAGATACAATTTTCTTTTTCCCGAACCATTAACAAAAGAGAACACACCACCGACAAAGGCAAAAGGTTATCCCATCTAAAATGAAAAAAAAAAGGTATTATTGGTCTATGGTCACAAAAAAAAAAAATCTCTGGCAATTAATTAACTTAGCCTGTCTGTATACATAAACTTCATCAAGTTTACTACTTCAACAGCATTGCGTCTTACTAGAGTTTGTTGCCTTAGCTTAGGTTGTTATTGCTGCAAATTGGCCATAACTTCATAGTGTCATGAGTGAACTACTGGCCTGAACATGGGGTTGATTCAGTTTTTAAATTTGTTGAAAAGGGAAATGGAGAACACATGAGTCAGTGCACAATATAAAACACTACGACACAACCGCAGTCAGTTTACTATAGTCCTATGTTTGGTTGGGCGAAAAAAAGCGACCCAAGAGAGAATTATTGGAATATAGAAGTAAAGCGAAAATGGGAAAAAAAAAGTGAACTTTATTTTCTTATTTAAAGCATATAAACTGGGAAAGCAGAAAAGAAAAAAAAAGGGTACGGCGAGTTTTTTCAACCAACCCCCCCTCCTCCCCAATTGAGAAGCATAAAAGACGCACATTTGACGAAATGACGCATATCTCATGAATATACGAAGAAATTCAAAGTTTAAGCACACGTGCAAATCCCTAACAAGAGGAATTTTCTGTGAATTCAACGAGAGAGCAGAGAGACGAAAACCACAAGCAAAGCAAAGCGAAGCGAATAAGAAGGAGAAGCATGAATGAATGAATGAATTAATAAATTGCAGCAGCCAAAAAGAAAAAGGAATGGTTTTGGAGCACAAACCGGAGTGGAGAGTAGAAGAGAACAAAGTAGTGAAAAAAAAGGCGCACACAGAGACAGAGAGAGAAAGAGATGCTTATACGTTATATATGAATGCAATGCAATATTAACGTATAAACTAGAGTTTAACGGTAATAAGATATTTTGTTACTTTTGGGATAAAACACTTATTGGTTTTAATTTTTAAAATGTTAAAAAAACTATAAACATAATTGTTTAATTTTTAAATGTATGTTAATATTAACATATTAAATTTTATACACTTTTAAAGATAGAAATGTAGCACTTCAATAAAGAAGTAGTAGTAGTGATAATTGAGGAAGCAGCTTTTCTTTCCTCTGCAGAGTTCTGAAAATCAAAACAAAAAACACGTGAACTCCACGTCATTTCCCATTTTGGATTTTTGGAGTCCGAGCCAAGGCGTAAACAACAATGCACTTCACGTATACTCCGAGTCCGATCCATTACTACTTATGGTCTTGGCCTCTTGGGCTGTTGGGCATACAGTAAGGTACTACCAATACTCTTTGGGCCTTCATTGAAACTTTAGATTGGAAATATTGTTCCAGATAATCCATCCAGTAGTATACGTTTGTAAACATTTACGGAAAAATGAAATTGAATAATTATACTTATACATCAAAAAAGAAATGATAAATGTTGAATAAGTATTTAAAAATGTTGGATGTCTAAATATATAATTGTTCCAAAAAAAACATTACAATGATCGAGCTGATTACAAGATTGAAGTGCTATAAACTAATAATTAACGTACTGATTTAAGTCATCCATCCTAATTAAATCTTTACCTGCAAAAATAAATAATAGAATATGGGATAGAAAACAATATACTATTATAAATCTTAGACCTAATAACTAAAACACACAAAGCGTTTGGAAGTTAGTCTTTAAATAGTTGAATATAATTGTGAACAAAAATATGTAAAAAAAAAGGTAGTAGTTGGTGAATATAATTGTGAACAAGAAAATGAATATGATAGTCTCCGGAGGTTTGACATGGGTATGGCATGAGGTAAACGAGAATTCGTGTGACATGACGTGGCACCAATGAGAACCTCTATTTCCTTATCCCACATCGAGAATCTAATCCAATATTCCTAATCATCCTCTTCCAAATCCAATATATCCAATATCCAACATCCAATATATCCTCGTTGCCACATAAGTCATAACACAACCCAACAACATTAATGAAACTAAACTCCAAGGTTCCTACCATAGTCTGATTCAACTAGCTAGCTAGGAAAGTGAGTGAGCGAGTGAGTGTGATCACTGATCAGAGATCAGAACAGAATAATGGCTTCTACTCAATGTTTCTTGCACCACCATGCTCTTACCACCCCTGCTAGATCCTCATCACAACGCATCATGGTTAACACCAAGCCTAACCAGCTTGTATGCAAGGCACAGAAGCAAGAGGATGATGTTAGCCCAATCTCTCGTCGCTTGGCTCTAACTGTGCTCATTGGTGCTGCTGCTGTTGGCTCAAAAGTCCAACCTGCTGATGCAGCATATGGGGAAGCTGGTATTTTACTACTCTCTCCATCTCTCTTTATTATCATAATCATGTAATATTATCTATGTTCTCATTAAATTTTATACAGAACTCATACGATGGTAACAGCTCATACAGTCTCTGGCTTTGAATATGAAATACTCATTTGCATGGTTCTGATATTTTTTATACTGTCCACTACTGGGTGAAAAGATCATGCCTTGCATGCTTTAGGATCAGAACATGCCATCTTTGGTGCCATGAAAACTCATGGACCACCCCCAATGGCTAGCTTCAGTTGTTTTGCTTTTAACTGAATTTCTATATGTATAGTAACTAAAGTGTTACTGTAATCTACTCTTGATTTAGTGATTTTTGTGAATTTTTCACTCTTTACTACTTGGTAGAGTTTAAGATGAATAAATTGAGTGATCATAAACCACTCAGCGCATGGATCAACTGGATCAAAGTTATTCTAACTGGACTAATGGTCTCGAGTGAGTTCCAGCTGTATGCATGCAGTGATCTAATGTCTCCCATGGAGATACTTGTGATCCATCATCTATACCTATAAAATTGAGTGATCATGGGATGCAATCCAAGGGTAGGAATTTACATAGGCCTTGATGGGGGATATTGAATTATTGATGACCAAATCAACTCAGATGCTTAGGTAATTGAAGTAAATTCTCGCTCAAACCTTGTGCAGAAATTATAATTTGAAAGAGTGGAGTTGGCAAAGATTAGACTCTTAATTAAACTAACCATTTGGTCATAAAGTCTCGAATACCATAAATGAATTTAGGTGGGGGCCTATAGATGAATTTGATCCCTCTAATTAATAATGGGGATGGCATGATTTATTTGAGCAACTTGATTGTTTTGCTTGCAGCTAATGTGTTTGGAAAGCCAAAGACAAACACAGATTTCCTGCCATACAAAGGAGATGGATTCAAACTATCTGTTCCTGCAAAGTGGAACCCAAGCAAAGAGGTTGAGTACACAGGTCAGGTTGTTAGATATGAGGATAACTTTGATTCAACCACCAATGTTGTTGTTACCATCACCCCAACCGATAAGAAGTCCATCACTGACTATGGTTCACCCGCAGAGTTCCTCTCTAAGGTAAATCTCTTTTAAACTAGTAGTTCTGTTTGTTTTTTCTTATTATTAAGAAACACTTATAGCCCTACTGATGTACTGTTTTTATGTTTCAAGACAAAATCAATGAATTAGTGAGGAAAAATTGTTTTTTTACTTATTCAAGATTTGGTTGTTCAATTCATTGCAGGTGGATTATTTACTAGGAAGACAGGCCTTCTTTGGCGAAACTCAAGCCGAGGTAAGTGATTGATGATCAAATACGAATGAATGAATGTGACAAAACAAAAATCACTGCATGTCCTAATGAATGAACTGATTCTGAACTTGAATTTCTCTGCAGGGTGGTTTTGATCCAAATTCGGTGGCAGCGGCTAACATCTTAGAGACTTCAACACCTGTGATTGATGGGAAGCAGTACTATGTTTTGTCAGTGTTGACAAGGACTGCTGATGGAGATGAAGGTGGCAAGCACCAACTTATTAGAGCAACTGTAAAAGATGGAAAACTCTTCATTTGCAAGGCTCAAGCTGGAGACAAGAGGTGGTTTAAGGGAGCAAGAAGATTTGTGGAGAGCGCAGCTAGTTCTTTCAGTGTTGCTTAATCAAAACTTCAATAATATACATATATGCTGTGTGTAATCAACCTTAAGTGCTATTAGCTTATGTTTGATGTTCTCTAACCTCCCTTTCGTCCACGGGTTTCATATATAATTTAAGGGACTCGGTTGGATTAAGTATCTGAATGTGAAAATCCGTCCCCTTTTCTTTCTGTGCTTAGGCATTTTATGTTGTCTTCATTAAGAGCCAATTGTAGAGGGTTCAAGGAGTATATGCATGTTCATAAGATGGCTTAAATTTTTATTGAAGAGAAACAAGGAAAGTAGTATATAAAGGTGATTTGAAACGTAAAGTTAATATAAAGAGACCAAAGAAGAAAAATGAAGTCTTTTAACGTGGAGGGATTTCTGCATAGGACAAAACAGCAGTTGATAGTTTATAATAAAGGACAAAACTTAATGCAGTTTCTTAGGTGTTGATGCTGTTTTTATTTATTTATTATTATTCAGAATTAGAGTTTTACATTAGTAATCTACATAACAAAAAATGAACTCTGATTGGAATTTGTCAGTTATTACTCTGGTCAAATTGTGTTTTGACCATTCCAATACCATGATTGGGAGCCAGGTTATATCAATTGTCTGTGTCTGTCTACCGCTTGGTCTAATAGTGGTTTGATTATTGGAAGCCACTAAGCCAGGTTCTTGACAAGGCCATAGCTAAACATAACCTATTAAGCCTCAGAGTCCAAAACAAAAAAAAGTTGTGTTTTGAGGTCAAATTGATAGTATAGGTTTTTAAGAGTTTTTTTTAAATGACTATATGAGGTAAAATGGGTCAAAAAAGTGTAACACAAAAAACAGATGAGCTTGTTCAGATTAATATTGTTATTGAGTTACACATTAAAATTATAGTTAAAATATTTATTTAAAAAAAGAAGCGAATGTCTGACACGAACATGACCCAATATAATTTAAAATGTCCACGATTCTCTCAAGTCTCATCCTCTTTGCCGAATTAGATACATACTACATGTACGACTAAACGTGCCTTAATTATCCCAGTTACGTTTCTGCATTGTTTACTTAGACGCTGGAAAATCATTATTATTATTATTATTGAAAACAAAATGAAGTTTCGTATGAAAAGAGAACGCGTGATGGTTTAAGAAACAAGGAAGGCATATACCAAACCAAAGCAAAAGGGTAGCAATTGTCATTTCACGAGATGCAAGGGAAAGCTATAAAAGAGAAGACTAGAAAAAGAATATAATAGAAATCCAGTAGAATGTTATTATTACTCATGCCAATTATTATCAATAATAACTACTACTACTATTTTAATGATGTCTTTTTTCTAATTGATGTCTTTTTATATTTACAAAACTTGAACAACTTCAAACCTTCAATTTCATTTTATACCAAAAATGTACTATTAGTAATACAGTAAAAGACTAAATAATTTCTAATTTCTAAATCAATACAAATATTCATTCATAGTTATAATTAAATATATATTGTACGTATATATATTACTACCATTCATTGGAGCACGAGCAGAAAAGGCGAAGAAGGTTTGGGATTTTGAGCGTGTGTGTGTGGTTTTGGTTGGTAAATGAAGAGTGTGTGAAGCAGAAGAAGAAAGAAGAAGGAATCGGTGGTGTTGAAGTGACGATCGCATCGCATCGCATCTCAAACTTTGGTTCCGATCGTTTTCCTTTGCTTGTTCGGTAAGTCGGTGGATGGATCATCACCACCGTCCGTCTTTATCTTCTTCTCACTCAACTTATTGGATCTGCCACTTCTGATGCCGATTCTTCTATCTTATCTTTTTTCTGTTTCTGTTCCTATTTTCTCGATTTGCCTCTGTTTCTTTTGTTTTGTTTCCTCGGAAAATGCATACGTATATAATTAATTAATTATCTATCTATTTATTTCTGCTAGGGGGCATCACGCAATCTCTCTTGTTTCGGTAGATGAAAATAAATTTGGTAGAAACATTGTGCTTTCAAGTAACTAAGCTTGGATTCTTGCATTATTATTGTTGCTGTTTCAATTTGAGGAATCTGTTTGCTGTTTTAGCTTCTGTTTTTTCAGGACTCAAGCTTTATTGTACTTACTGTTTCTGTTTCTGTTTTCTATGCATACATTTTTATTTTTCTTGTAATTTGTTGTTTCAATTTGTTTGCTTGTGTTAATTAAGCTTGTGTTCGTTTTTATGCAGACAGTTTTCATTTCTATACAGACATTTTCTAAGCTTATTTTCAATTTGAGGATTTTGTTTGCTGTTTTAGCTTTCTGTTTTTCTGTGATGATTTTATTGTACTTATTGTTGTTGTTTGTGTTTTTCTATGCAGACATTTATTTTCCCTTGTGATTTTTCAGAGGCATTTTCTTTGTTGTATGGTTGTTTGTGTTGTTTTCTCCCTCTCTGCTGAAATTATATATGGGCTGAGGGGCACTTTTCATGGGAGGTGTGGAAGATGAAGAACCATCTATGAAACGAATGAAATTATCCTCTAAAGGATTAGTTGGCTTGTCTAACGGTTCTTCTAAAGAGCCTGTTGGAGGCTTGTCCAGTGACTTGATGGCTCGGTCCCTACCGTCCAAAGGGGACGAACAAGTTGTTGGTTCCAAAGGGGTTATAAAGAAAGATGAGTTTGTAAGGATAATTGCAAAGGCATTATACTCTCTTGGTTACAGAAAGAGTGGAGCACATCTAGAGGAGGAGTCTGGAATACCTTTACACTCACCTGGGATAAATCTGTTCGTGCAACAAATACTTGATGGAAATTGGGATGACAGTGTAGCTACATTGCATAAAATTGGTCTGGCAGATGAAATTGTCAGGTCAGCCTCATTCTTAATATTGGAGCAGAAATTCTTTGAGCTTCTAAATGGTGAAAAGGTCATGGAAGCATTGAAGACCTTGAGGACAGAGATTGCTCCACTTTGCATTAATAGTAGTAGAATTCGAGAACTTTCTTCCTGCTTAGTTTCACCATCTCCTAAGCTAGATATTGTAAGGGTGAGGTCTCGATCAAAGCTTCTGGAGGAATTGCAGAAACTGCTTCCTCCTACAGTAATGATACCTGAAAAGAGGTTGGAGCATCTAGTTGAACAAGCCCTTATCTTGCAACGAGAGGCATGCCCATTTCATAATTCATTGGATAAGGAGATGTCATTATATTCAGATCATCATTGTGGAAAAGATCAGATACCTTCCAGTACGTTACAGGTTAGAAATGAGATGTCTAATAGATATTGTTGACATGTTAATTAGTAGTGGTAGCAGCTTCCTCCTTTCTGTTTGCCTGTTGCAGATTAGAACTCTGTTTGTTCGTTTTTCTTTCGCTTTTACTTTTTCTTGATTATAAAGTTATGTCTAATATATTTGTGTTGTGGCATCTTGGAAATTGATGTGAATATCATGTGGTTATTGTTGAGGTCCTTTGAATTTTTTTATATTTTTTGTTTATTTTCTGTGTGTAAAAGAAAGGTTAATGATTAGAAAGTGATGGGGACTTGGGCATTATGGGGTGCTCAAGTCTCACTCGAGCAGTATGGGATGCTAGGTGGAGTTAAGTGCTTGGTTCTTCCCCCTTGACTGCTAGCTTTTAAGGGAGGGTTTCACATAGATTTGATCAAACCAATTAACTACATGTTTGTGGTATATATATAACTGCTACTTCTACCTAAAATGCCTGCATCACTTTTTACTTATTAAAATGCACTTCCTTTCTTGTAAATGAGATTTATGTATCATTAGTTGGATTCAAGGGTAAATTGTGTACATAGGTTTAATATTTATAATCTGATTTCTTTCAAAAACCAACCCCCAAAGCCAGGGAGGAGGAATGAGAAAAGGTATAGAATTTGTCTTCAGTTCCATTGATCCATTCTTTTTCTATTTCTTTGCAATGATCACCCTCCATTTACTTTCGATAGCATGAGTGGTATCTATATCCTGATGTTATTTTCTTTTCTTACTAATATTGCAACAGATATTGGAAGCACATGATGATGAAGTCTGGTTTGTACAATTTTCGCATAATGGGAAATATTTAGCTTCAGCATCAAATGACCGAACTGCAATAATTTGGGAGGTAATATTTGTTATTGATCTGAGAATTTAATTTTTTTTTCTTTTCTGTTCTCTTATTTTCATATTTTTTTTATTTGCCGATAAATGTGTTTTCATTGCCTGTGTTTTGATTTTGTCATCATACTGCAAATGCAGATCCTAGTTGTAATTTTTTACTTCAGATATCAGACCCCTCAATTGATCAAGACACAAAAATTGTACTCTTAACTTACAAATAAAATATGACTTAATGCTATGAAATTAGGTCTCACTTTTTAAATTTTGTTTAAATAGGTTGGCATAAATGGTAGACTGTCAGTAAAGCATAAATTATCTGGTCACCAGAGGCCTGTTTCTTCTGTTTCATGGAGTCCTAATGACCAAGAGCTCCTCACATGTGGAGTGGAGGAGGCTATTAGGCGTTGGGATGTCTCTACTGGCAAATGCCTCCAAATTTATGAAAAAGTTGGTACTGGGCTAGTCTCATGTTCATGGTTTCCATGTGGGAAATATATACTTTGTGGCTTAAGTGACAAGAGCATTTGCATGTGGGAATTAGATGGGAAAGAAGTGGAGTCTTGGAGAGGACAAAAAACCCTTAAGATATCTGATTTGGAAATAACAGATGACGGGGAAGAGATTCTAAGTATTTGTAAAGCCAATGCAGTGCTGTTGTTCAATAGAGAAACAAAGGATGAGAGATTTATTGAAGAGTATGAAACAGTAACCTCCTTTTCTTTATCAAAGGATAACAAATTCTTGTTAGTTAATCTTTTAAATCAAGAAATACATCTATGGAACATTGAAGGTGATCCTAAACTTGTTGGCAAGTACAAAGGTCATAAACGCGCCAGGTTTGTTATCAGGTCTTGCTTTGGAGGTCTTAAGCAAGCTTTTATTGCTAGTGGAAGTGAGGATTCACAGGTATGAATCTTCAATCATCACTGATCAAAATGGAAAAATATTTGTCAGAGTGTAATTTTTTATAATTTGCAAAGTGAAAGCCTTGCTGTTTGTATGTTTCTGTTAAATGTTTTATTTTTTAAAATCTGATTGTTTGACTACAAGAGATTTTATAGGATAGCTTAAATTGTAGGAAATAATCACATACTTTTCAAAAGCTGTCTCAGTAGTTTGTTAAAATAAGTGACTATTTCATCAAAATAAGTTCAATATGCACTTGATGCAGGCTTCCGAGGATGATTAAAATATGGCATAAAAGACCCATAAAATGGTGCTTTGTGGTCTGATTGATATACTGGACATCTTTATAATATTATTTGAATGAATTCAACTACAATTATTATAATGTTCAAAACCATGGGCTTCTGTATTATTTATTCTAGTTTATCTTGATAAAACTAGGAGCATCTTGTTTGATAGTGTTAGAATTCTGCTTGATATGCTCTGTATTTAAATCAGTTGGGTTTCCCTTTGTATTCTTCTTGGCCATCAATTTGTCATTATAACACCAATGAAAATCCACATTTACTAGTTTCTAGTTGTGGTATTTAGTAGATTTTCCATGAGTAGTATAGATACAAGATGTATCTTAGATTGATAGGAATCTGGCAGCCACTAAGCTTCTTAGGATGTGGTAGGGACCCATGCAATGTTATTGGCACTATTTACCAAACCAAACCTCTTATGATAGTGAATTCTAATGGATAAATTTGGAGAATTATTAAACCTGCATTGGGTATCTTTGTAGGTTTACATATGGCACAGAAGCTCAGGGGAGCTAATAGAAGCATTGAGTGGTCATTCAGGATCTGTTAATTGTGTGAGCTGGAATCCAGCTAACCCTCACATGTTAGCTTCGGCCAGTGATGACCGGACAATTAGGATATGGGGCCTAAATTGTCTGCACAACAAGTACCAAAATGTTCACAGCAATGGCATCCATTACTGCAATGGGGGAACTTAGTATGACAAACTCATTCCAATTGATTTCTCTTCTTTCTTATCATTGCAATTGTGTAAATACCATTGCTATTACCACAAGTGGACCATTCATGTCAAACATGCATCTGACTTTTCATATATCTCATAATAAATCCGTGTTCCATTTATAATGTCAAACTGCCATGGGGGAGATTTTGTCCTTGTGTTAACAAGGATCACTGCCATAAGAGGGTTTTCCAGAATAACTACGTTACTGAGGATTTCTAGACATTGGATGGATGATGGATAAATATGACAATTAAATTCAAATTCATAAACATCTGTCTAAATTCAGCTCAATTTTAACAGAAAATAAAACTCCTTAGACTAAGTATGGGTTCTTTGTTTTCCTTGATTTGTAAAAGTGATCTCGGGTTCGAATTCAAGTTTTGGGGTTGGGGATGGAAATACTGGCCTTAAATTGGCCATTGTTTATATTAGAGTTCGGATTTTATTCTCACACTCACTTCCTCGAAGCAACTTATGTAGAATTGAAATAGTTAAAGATTCATATTACAAGGAATTTATTATTTATTATATATTATAAAAGAATATTTTGGCATGTGATATGTCACGTGTTATCATTATATTTATTTTAAAATTAAATCATTAATTTTTAAAATTTTGATTTTATATACCATTGTAATCAATTATTAAGTTTTATAAAATGTTTTTTATAATGTGTATATATTTTTATTCTATCTAAATTTAATGATTTTTTTATTTATTTTAAAGTTTATATAAATAAATTATTATATTTTAATTAAATTATGAGAGAACCATAGAAGAGATTAAAAGAAAATCATAGATATGGAAATCACTAAAATTTCAAGATTTTGTTAATGATCTCAAGATTTAGTAACGAGGATTTGAGGTTTTATTTATAATTTATGATTTAGGGTCTAGAGTATTATGATTTAGGGTTGATGATTCAATATTTAAGGTTTACGATTTTATGGTTTAATGATTGGAGTTTATGATTTATTATTTTAGAGTTTTATTGTTTCATGGTTTAGGGTTTATTATTTTTTGTCTATGATTTAGGGCTTATTGTTTAATGTTTGAGTTATAGGATTTATGGTTTACAAGTTATGATTTTAGGTTTATGGTACATGATTCATTGTTTAAGATTTTAGTGTTATATAGTTTAGGTTTTAGGGTTCATGGGTTAGGTTTTAAGGTTTTAGAGTGTATGGTTTATGGTTTAAGATTTATATTTTAGGGTTTTATCGTTTATGATTTATAGGTTATGATTTTATGGTTTATGGTATATTTATCGTGCATGCTTTATAGTTTTAGGGTTTTAGATTCATGTTTTATAATTCAAAGTTTGTGGTTCAGGGTTTTAGGGATTCGAATTTCAGTGTTTATGATTTTATGATTTTATGATTTAGTTTTGAAGGTTTCAATGTTTAGAGTTTCATTATTTAATGTTTCAAACATTGTTTTAAGCTTTTAGGGTTTGAGGTTTAAAGTTTTTTTCATAATTAAAGGAGGGTGTTTAGGGTTTTTGATTTATGATTTTAGAATTTAATGTTTCATGATTTAAAGTTTAAGGTTTTATGGTTTATGGTTTTAGGGTTTAGAGTTTTAGAGTTCAATATTTTAGGATTTAATGTTTAAGGCTTATGCTTTAAGATTTTAGGGTTTTAGATTGCATGGTTTATTATATTTTGAGATTTAGGGTTCCACAGTTTAAGATTTAAGGTTTATATGGTTTATGATTTAGGGTTTCATTCCATAGTTTAAGATTTATGGTTCATTATAATTTAAGGTTTCATAGTTTAAGATTTAAGGATACATGGTTTATGATCTAGGATTTCATGGTTTATGATCTAGGGTAATTTAAGGTTTTATGATTTAAGATTTAGTATTTCAATTATGAAACCCCAAATCCTAATTAAGGGTTTCGTTTAAGAAATCTTAAATCTTGATTTAGGGTTTCATTTATAAAACCTTAAATCCTTAAGGTTTCAAGGTTTATGATTTAGGGTTAATTAAGGATTTCATTTATGAAAACACATTTTAAGGTAATTTAGGATTTCATTTCATGTTTTAGGATTTAAGATTTCATGATTTAAAATTTAGAATTTCATTTATGAAACTAAGAATCTTAATTTAAAATTTCGTTTATGAAATCCAAAATTCTAATTTAGGGTTTAATAAATAAAACACTAAATCCTTAGAATTTCTTGGTGTAAGATTTAGGAATGAAGTCGAAATCCTAAATATAGAGGTCAATTGGTTAAGGATTTAAGATTTCAGTAATGAAACCCTATATATTTTATTTAGGGTTTCATTTATAAAACTTTATTTTAAAGTAATTTAGGGTTTCATTTAATGGTTAGGATTTAGGGTTTTATGATTTAAGATTCATGGTTTCATTTAATGGCTAGGATTTAATGTTCTATGGTTTAAGATTTAGGGTTTCATGTATAAAACTTTAAATTCCAATTTAAGGTTTTGTTTATGAAATCATAAATCATAATTTAGGGTTTCATAAATAAATCCTATTAAATTGTAAAGACTTAGGGTTTTAGAATGAAACCCCAAAGTAGGATTTATGGTTTCATAAATGAAATCCTAAATCCTTATAATTACATGGTTTAGTGTTTTTAAATAATTTAGGGTTTCATTTATGAAATCCCATATTAAGGCAATTTAGAATTTTATTTCATAGTTCGGATTTAAGGTTTCGTAATTTAAGATTTTATAATGAAACCCTAAATCCTTAGGATTTCATGGTTTATGATTTAGAGTTTCATAAATGAAACCCTAAATCGAGATTTAGGGTTTCATAAATTAAAGCTTAAATGCTTAGAGTTTCGTAATTTATTATTTATGATTTTATTTATAAAACCTTATTTTATGGAAAATTAGGGTTTCATTTAATTATTTAGTATTTAGGGTTTCATGATTTATTATTTAATGGTTCAATTATGAAATCTCAAATTCTAATTAAGGATTTTGTTTATGAAATCCTAAATCCTAGTAAAGGGTTTCACAAATGAAACTTAGAGTTTCATTTATGAAACCTTGATAGTAGGATTTAAGGTTTCTTAAATGAAACTCCAAATCCTTAGGGTTTCATAAATAAAACCCCAAATCCTTAAAGTTACATAAATGAAACTCCAAATCATTTAGGTTACATGGTTTATGATTTAAGGTCTCATAAATGAGACCGTAAATTAATTTAAGGTAATTTAATGTTTCATTTCATGGTTTAGAATTTAGGATTTTATGGTTTAAGATTTGGGGTTTCAAAAATCAAACTTTAAATCCTTAGAGTTTCATGGTCTCATTTATGAAACCCTAAATTAGGATTTAGGGTTTCATCAATATAACATTAAATCTTTAGGATTTCATGGTTTAAGATTTAGTATTTCATAAATGAAACCTTAAATTCTTATGGTTTTATTTATGAAACCCTAAGTTTCCTTTATGAAACCTTTAAAGTAGCAATGAAACCCTAAATACATATGCTTTGATGGTTTAAGATTTAAGGTTTGATAAATAAAACCCTATTTTAGTGCAATTTAAGATTTCATTTAGGGTTTCATGGTTTAAGATTTAGGATTTCATTATGAAACCTTAAATTTTTAGGCTTTTATTTAGGATTTGATTTATGAAATAAATAAATCCTATTAAGCTTTAACTACTTAGGGTTCCATAGTTTATGATTTAAGGTTTCAATTATGAAACCCTAAACTAGTATTTTATGGTTTTAGAATGAAACCCCATAGTAGGATTTATGGTTGCATAAATGAAATCTAAATCATTATGATTACATGGTTTAGGATTTAGGGTCTCATAAATGAAACCCCATTTTAGTAAATTAGGGCTTCATTTATGGTTTAGAAGTTACATTTTCATGGTTTAAGATTTAGAGGTTCAATTATGAAATCTAAAATCCTAATTTAGGGATTTGTCTATAAAATCCTAAATTCTAATTTAATTTTTAATAAATGAAACCCTAAATCCTTTGAGTTTTAGGGTTTAGGATTCATAGTCTCATTTATGAAACTCTAAATTAAGATTTTGAATTTCATCAATATAACCTTAAAGCTTTAAGATTTCATGGTTCAATATTTGGGATTTCATAAATGAAACCCTAAATCCTTGGAATTTCATGGTTTACGATTCATAGTCTCATTTATGAAACCTAAAATTGGGATTTAGGGTTTCATCAATATAACCCTAAATCTTTAAGATTTCATGGTTCAAGATTTAGTATTTCATAAATGAAACCTTAAATCCTTAAGTTTCCTTTATGAAACCTTGAAAGTAGCAATGAAACCCTAAATCTTGAGGGTTTCATGGTTTAAGATTTAGGGTTTCATTATGAAACCCTAAATTTTTAGGCTTTTATTTATATTTCTTTTATGAAACTGTAAATACTAAAGGTTTCATGATTTATGATTTAAAGTTTAATTTATGAAACCCTAAACTAGATTTCAAGGTTTTAGAATGAAACCCTAAAGTAGGATTTATGGTTTCATAAAGGAAACCCTAAATCCTTATGATTACATGGTTTAGTATTTAAGGTTTCATAAATGATACCGTAAATTATTTAGTGTTTCTAAATAGCTTAGGGTTTAAATTATGAAATCCTATTTTAGGGTTTCATTTCATAGTTTGGATTTAGGGTTTCGTGACCTAAGATTTAAGGTTTTATTATGAAACCCTAAATTCTTAAGGTTTTGTGATTTATGATTTAAGGTTTTATTTATGAAACCTTGTTTTATGGCAAATTGGGATTTCATTTCATTGTTTAGGATTTAGGGTTTCATGGTTTGTGATTTAGGATTTCATGATTTAAGATTTATTGGTTCATTTATGAAACCTCAAATTCTAATTAAGGGTTTTGTTTATGAAGCCTTAAATTCAAATATAGGATTTCATAAATGAAACTCTCAGTCAATTTCATGGATTAGGATTTAGGCTTTTATTTACAAAAACCTACGTTTAATTTGTGAAACCCTGAAAGTAGAATTTAGGATTTCTTAAATGAAACCCCAAATTCTTAGTGTTTCATAAGTGAGACCCTAAATCCTTAGGGTTTCATAAATGAAACTCTAAGTCATTAGGGTTTCATGAATTAAGATTTAGGGTTTTATTTGTAAAAGCCTAAGTTTCATTTATGAAACCTTAAAAGTAGGATTTATGGTTTTTTAAATGAAACCTCCTTACTGTTGCATAAATGAAACATCAAATCCTTAAAGTTGCATAAATGAAACCCCAAATCATTAGGGATTCATGGTTTAGGAATTAAAGTCTCATTAGGGTAATTTAAGTTTTCATATCTTGGTTTAAGATTTAGGATTTAAGGTTTTATGGTTTAAGATTTAAGGTTTCATAAGGAAACCCTAAATTTTATTTTAGTTTCATTTTTGAAACCCTAAATTATAATTTAGTTTCACAAATGAAATCCTAAATCCTTAAGGTTTCATGATTTATGGTTTCATAAATGATACTCCAAATCCTTAGGGTTTCATAAATGAAACCCCATTTTAATAAATTAAGGCTACATTTAATGGTTTAGAAGTTACCTTTTCATAGTTATAAAACCCTAATTTAAGGATTCATTGTATCATTTATGAACCCTAAATTAGGATTTAGGGTTTCATCAATATAACCCTAAATCTTTAGGATTTTATGATTCAAAATTTAGTATTTTATAAATGAAACAAAAAATTCAGATTTTGTATTTCATAAATGAAACCCTAAATCCATAGGATTTTATTTATGAAACCTTAAGTTTCCTTTATGAAACCTTGAAAGTAGCAATGAAACCACAAATCCTTTAGGTTTAAGAGTTAAGGATTTAGGGTTTCATAAATGAAACCTTATTTTAGCGCAATATAAGGTTTCATTTAAGGTTTCATGATTTAAGATTTAGGGTTTTGATATGAAATGATAAATTTTTAGGCTATTATTTAAGGTTTCATAAATAAATCCTATTAAATAGTAAATATTTAGGGTTTCATGATTTATGGTTTAAAGTTTTATTTATAAAACCCTAAACTAGTTTTTAGGGTTTCAAAATGAAACCCCAAAGTAGGATTTGTGGTTTCATAAATGAAACCTTAAATCCTTATGATTACATGGTTTATGATTTAGGGTTTGATAATTGATTTACTAAATTATTTAGTGTTTTTAAATAATTTATGGTTTCATTTATGAAATCTTATTTTAGGGTAATTGAGGGTTTGATTTCATTGTTTGGATTTAGGGTTTCGTGACTTAAGATTTTATTATGAAACCCTACATCTTTAGAGTTTCGTGATTTATGATTTATGGATTAATCTATGAAACCTTATATTATGGAAAATTAGGGTTTCATTTCATTGTTTAGAAGTTAGGGTTTCACGGTTTATGATTTAGTGGTTCATTTATGAAACCTAAAATTCTAATTAAGCGTTTTGTTTATGAAATTCTAAATCCTAATATAGGGTCTCATGAATGAAATTGTAAACCATTAGGGTTTCATGGATTAGGATTTATGGTTTTATTTATGAATCCCTTATTTTCATTTATAAAACCCTAAAAGTAGGATTTAAGGTTTCTTAAATGGAAATCCAAATCCATAGTATTTCATATGTGAAACCTCTAGTATTTAAAGTTGCATAAATGAAACATCAAATCATTAAGGCTTCATGATTTAAGATTTAGGGTTTTATTAATGAGACCCTAAATTAATTTAACATAATTTAAGGTTTTATTTCATGGTTTAGGATTTAGGATTTTAATGTTTAAGATTTAGGGTTTCATTATAAAACCCTAAATCTAAATTTAGTTTCTTTTATAAATCCTTATGATTTCATGACTTAGGATTTAGGGTTTCATAAAAGAAACTCCAAATACTTAGGGTTTTATTTATGAAACTCCATTTTAGTAAATTAGGGCTTCATTTCATTGTTTATAAGTTAGGTTTTCATGGTTCAAGATTTAGGGGATCAATTATGAAACCTAAAATCCTAATTTAGTGATTCGTCAATGAAACCTTAAAATTTAATTTAGATTTTAATGAATGAAACCCTAAATTCTTTGAGTTTCATGATTTAGGATTCATGTTCTCATTTGTGAAACCCTCAATTAGTATTTATGATTTCATTAATATAACCTTAAATCTTTAAGATTTCTTGGTTCAAGATTTAGGGTTTCATAAATGAAACCTTAAATTCTTAAAGTTTCAAGGTTTAATATTCAAGATCTCATTTATGAATCCCAAAGGGTTTAATCAATATAATCTTAAATCTTTAGGAGTTCATGGTTCAATATTTAGTATTTAATAAATGAAACCCTAAATCAAGATTTAGTATTTCTTAAATGAAACCTAAAATCATTAGGGTTTTATTTATGAAACCCTAAGTTTCATTTATGAAACCTTGAAAGTAGCAATGAAACCCTAAATCTTTAGGATTTAGGGTTTGATAAATGAAACCATATTTTAGCGCAATTTAAGGTTTCATTTAAGGTTTCATGGTTTAAGTTTTATGGTTTCATTATAAAACCCAAAATTTTTAGGCTTTTATTTAGGGTTTCGTTTATGAAACCCTAACTCATAATTTATGGTTTCATAAATAAATCCTATTAAATTGTACATACTTAGGGTTTCATGGTTTATGATTGAAGGTTTCATTTATAAAACCTTAAACTAGTTTTTAAGGTTTTGAAATGAAACCCCAAAGTAGGATTTATGGTTTCATAAATGAAACCCTAAATCCTTATGATTACATGTTTTAGAATTTAAGGTTTCATAAATGATTTCCTAAATTATTTAGTGTTTTTAAATAATTTAGGATTTCATTCATGAAATCCTATTTTAGGATAATTTAGGGTTTGATTTCATAGTTTGGATTCAAGGTTTCGTGACTTAAGATTTAAGGTTTTATTATGAAACCCTAAATCTTTAGGGTTTTGTGATTTGCAGTTTAGGGTTTTATTTAGAAAACCTTGTTTTATGGAAAATTAGGGTTTCATTTCATTGTTTTGGATTTAAGGTTTCATGATTTATTATTTAGTGGTTCGTTTATGAAACCTCGAATTCTAATTAAAGGTTTTGTTTATGAAACCCCAAAGGCTAATATAGGGTTTCATGGATTAGGATTTATGATTTTATTTAGAAATTCCTAAGTTTCATTTATGAAACCCTAGAAGTAGGATTTAAGGTTTCTTAAATGAAACCCCAAATTCTTAACAATTCATAAGTGAAACCTTAAATCCTTAGGGTTTCATAAATGAAACCCCAAATCCTTAAAGTTGCATAAATGAAACCTTCAATCATTAGGGTTTCATGGTTTAAGATTTAGGGTTTTATGGGTTGAGATTTAGGGTTTCATTATGAAACCCTAAATTTTAATTTAGTTTCATTTATGAAACCCTAAATCATAATTTAGTATTTCATGATTTAGAAGTTAGGTTTTCATGGTTTAAGATTTAAGGGTTCAATTATGAAATCCCAAATCCTAATTGAGGGATTTGTCTATGAAACCCTAAATTCTAATTTAGATTTTAATAATGAAACATTAAATCTTTTTAGTTTCATGGTCTCATGAAATCCTATATTAGGATTTAGGGTTTCATTAATATTACCCTAAATTTTTAGGATTTCTTGGTTCAGGATTTGGGGTTTCATAAATGAAACTCTAAATCCTTAGAGTTTCACACTTTAGGATTCATGGTCTCATTTATGAAACCCTAAATTAAAATGTAGGTTTTCATCAATATAACCCTAAATCCTTAGGATTTCATAAATGAAATCCCAAATTCTTAAAGTTTCATAAATGAAACTCCAAATCATTTGAGTTTCATGGTTTATGATTTAGAGTTTCCTAAATGAAACCCTAAATTAATTTAGGGCGATTTAAGGTTTCATTCCATGGTTTAAGATTGAGGGTTTTATGGTTTTAAATTTAAGGTTTCATTATGAAACCCTAAATACTAATTTAGTTTCATTGATGAAACCTTAACTCCTACTTTTGTTTTCTCAAATGAAATCTTAAATCCTTATGATTTCATGACTTATGATTTAAGATTTTATAAATGAAACCTAAAATCCTTAGGATTTTTTTATGAAACCTTATTTTATGGTAAATTAGGGTTTCGTTTCATGGTTTAGAATTTATGATTTCATGGTTTATGTTTTAAGGGTTCAATTATGAAATTCCAAATCCTAATTTAGGGATTCGTCTATGAAACCGTAAAATCTAATTTAGATTTTAATAAATGAAACCCTACATTCTTAGAGTTTCATGGTTTAGAATTCATAGTCTCATTTATGTAACCCTATAGTAGGATTTTGGGTTGCATAAATGAAATCATGAACGAAACCCTTAATTAGGATTTAGGGTTTCATCAATATAACCATAAAATGAAATCCTATTTTAGGGAAATTTAAGGTTTCATTAGGGTTCATGGTTTAAGATTTAGGATTTCATTATGAAACCACATTTTAGGATAAATTATGGCTTTATTAGAGTTTCATGATTTAAGATTTAGAAGTTCATTTAAGAAACTCGAAATTCTAATTTACGGATTCATTTTTGAAATCTTAATTCCTAATTTAGGTTTTTATTAATGAAACTCTAAATCATCTAAGTTTCGTGGTTTAATTTATGAAACCATAAAGTAGGATTTAAGGTTCTATTTATGAAACTCTAAAGTAGGGTTTCATAAACGAAACCATGAAAGAAACCCTAAATTACGATTTAGTGTTTCATAAGTGTAATCTTAAATCCTTATGATTTTATGGTTTAGGATTTGAGGTTTCATTTATGAAACATTAAATCAAGATTTAATGTTTCATAAATAAAACCTTAAATCCTTAAGGTTTTATGATTTATGATTTAGAATTTCATTTTTAAACTTTAATTTTGAATAATTTATTGTTTTATTTCATGATTTAGAATATAAGGTTTATGAAACCCTAAATCTTAATTTATAGTTTTGTTTATGAAAACCTAAATCCTAATTTAAGGTTTCATAAATTAAACCCTAAATTCTTAAGGTTTGGGACTTTGAATTTCATTTATGAAACCTTAACTTGAGATTTAGGATTTCATAAATAATGTATCATAAACCTTAAGCCCAAAATTCTAAACATTAAACCCTCAAACTTAAACATTAGACCATGAACCATATACCTTATCCGTAAACACTAATATGTAAACCCTACACATTAAACCATGAATCATAAAACTCTAAACCATGAACCTTAAACATTAACTCATAAACACGGGATCTTAAACCTTAAAACCTAAAACTAAAAACCCTAATCATAAACCATACATTATAAATACTAAATCATAAACCTTGAACCATGAACCATACACCATAAATCACAAACCACAAACCCTAAAACTATAAATAATAAATCCCTAAATCACAAAACCATGAACCATGAACCATAAACCATGAGACTCAAAACCTAAAACATTGAACCGTAAATCCTAACATTAAAGCATAAATCTTAGACCCTAAAGCCACGAACCCATAAAATCTTAGACCTCAAACCTTCAACCATAAATCAAAAACACTAAACTTAGACTCAAACTTTGAAAAATAAACCTTAAACACAAAAAACATTAATCATGATACTCTAAACCATGAAACAATAAACATCAGAACTAAAAACCTTAAAATTCTAAACCTTAACATTTGAATCATAAACCCTTGAACCTCAAATGATGAACTATGAAACCTTCAAACCATGAACACTAAACACTAAAACTCTAAATCATGAATCACATAACCCTAAATCATAAATCATGACCAATAAATCATAAACATAAATCATAAAACCTTAAACTATGATTCCTAAACATTAAACCATGAACCATAGATTTCAAATCCTAAATCATGAACCATAATACATGAACCAAAATGACTGAATCTTAAACATTAAAACCATATAACAATGATTATTGGCCTTGAACTCTAAACACTTAACCTTAAATCCTAAAACCTTGAAATAATAAACCTTAAATGTTGATATTAAATCTTAAACCATGATCCCTAGAACTTAAAACCTTAAACATTAATACTTGATTTACTTTTATATATATCATGGTTTACTTCTACTAACATATACTTATATTAAATTTAAAAATAATTAATAAATATATTAAAACTATAATGATATTAAAAAAATTATAGTTATACAAAACCCGAATTATTGTGCTGGTGCGTACAAATAAGAAAGCATTTACCCAGCTTTCAAAAAGAAAAAAAGGCATTTACCTAAAACGGAAAACAAAAACAGATAAAATAGAATAGCGGAGAAAGATACGTTATACACGATGACGGAAGGAACCATAAGTACTAGTACTAGGTAGGGTATAACTTTTTGTTTGGATGATCTAATGTGTTTTTTTTTTTTTTTTTGTAAGTTAAATATTAATCTCTCGTTATGTTATTTTTCTTATGATTAAGTATTAATACTAATATGGTATTAAATATATATTGTGAATATTTGTCGACAATCGTGTTTCATTGACATGAACCTGCTTGCAATACAAAGCGTATAAGGTTTAAAAAGTAGAACATTTAAGATTTAACAGAGCAAAGCAAAGAGAAATACAATAGCAATAGCAGTAGCAGCTGCGGTTGTTGCTAGCGACTTGGATTGGATTCGATGAGAAACAACTACAGAGAGAAGAAAGATAAAGGAGAGCAACTTCTCCGTCAAAACCCCAACGTTGATGAAGTCACCAGGATTCGCATTTCCCAGATTCTAGAACACTTCCGAGCTTCCAAAGATGAAGGTATTCATTCATTCATTCATTCAATGCCCCCCTTTTTCTTCACCGTTTCATGCACCAAAAACACGACTTTCTCCTTGATGATGATGATTGCATATCTATATCCTTTCATGAAATCTGGGATTTTTGTTTTTTATTCTGCTCTGCAGTGTACAAGTTTGATGCTGGTTTGTCCAACCAAGAGCGTGCTTTGGTGCATCAAATGGCCCTCAAAATGGGGTTTAGATCTAAAAGTTATGGGTGAGTCATGAGTGTTAAGGGCAGCTCATGTAAAAATTTGCACTTTTAGTTAAATTAAATCTGCAAATATTATTGTCACAATTCTTAAATGGAATAGTTAATGATGAAATTCTTTTGATTTGTGTTATTGATATTGGTAGGCTAGGGAAGGAAAGGAGAGTGTGTGTTCAGAAAATGAAAAAAAAGGTTGACACGAATAATGGGTTTAGAAGTCTTCCTCATTTCACATTTTCTGGAGAGGCAAAATGGGTGTTGGGTGATTTATTTGCTCATTATCCACCCGGTGATGGAAACTCGCCAGAGATGGTTGGAGAAGATAGTGACACTACTGACAGAACAAAACACAAGCAGGATGATGTTTTCACCAGGCCCTCTATGACCAAAGCTGAAATTGCTAGGAGATTGGAAGCTCTTGCTTCTAGAATGAATAATGTTTCTAACTTGAAACAGGTCCACTTTCTTTCTCTCTCCTTTCAACTTCAGAAACCTACATGTATGGCAAATCATTTTTCTGTACAAAGAATGAAAGCAATCAGTTGTTAATCCTGCTACACAACAGAATGATGTTTTTTTTTATTATTCCTCTTCTGCCATATATATAGCATTTGCACAAGAATAGTCTTGTTATTGAATCATTTGCCCTGATTTCCATTCTCCCAGATCATTGAACAGAGATCTAAGCTCCCAATTGCATCTTTCAAGGATTCAATTACATCAACTGTTGAATCTCACCAGGTTAATTTAATATTTTGCTTTTAAAATTGCCTTTGGATACACATCTACTTGGTAACTTGGGTGCTCATTGCACTATAATTAAGCTTATATGATTCACATTGACCTGTTAAACAGAGTTGAGTAAGATTTTAGTTTTAGTGCATTTCAACATGACAATTAAATTGAATTTGCAGATTAAATTTTTGCATGTGTTTTGGTCTTAATATTCCTTTCACATGTTTCAAAGCAGGTAGTTCTCATATCTGGTGAGACTGGTTGTGGAAAGACTACGCAGGTTACCAATTCTTTGCTTTGTCTTTATTTATGGTACAGCTACATTTACATATAATTTGTTTGTGACTGTTTCAAGATGATCTTTTTTTGGTTGTATGTTGATATTTTTATAATTGGTCCATTTAGTATGTATGCTTGTGATATGAATTTGTACCTGTATTTAATTTTTGTATCAATGCACTTGCTCTTGTTATCACGAATTAAAATTAATTGGCTCAAGCTTTGATAACTGTAGACACACGGATAATTTTTTGATGCTTTGTGATTTTGGGTTTCACCCATCTGTACTTCCATCATTGTATATGAACCAAGGTGTTTTAATAATCTTTCTATGCTATGCAAAACATTTATCTATCTTTTTTTTATTGTCCTGTTTAACTTTATGTTAAACATGATTCAGGTACCACAATTTATTTTGGATCATATGTGGGGTAAGGGAGAGGTATGTAAAATAGTCTGCACTCAGCCTCGGCGGATCTCTGCAACTTCAGGTGTGTAGCTCTTTCGGACTTAATTTTCAATGTTCCATTTTTAGTCTTAATTGAAATTTGTTTCCTTCTGCTGTTTCTATGTATAGTTTCTGAGAGAATCGCTAGTGAGAGAGGAGAGACTATTGGAGAAAATGTGGGATATAAGGTACTGTGATCTTTATTTGGATTTATTTTGTACAGATTACAGAAATATTTATTGGAACATTGAGCATTGTTATCATAATCAGACTGGTTTTTTGCATTATTGTGTTACATTCTCACAACACACCAGGTTTTTATTGATAGTGAGGAGGAAACCTATTAGAACGAAGAAGCATGATGTGATGATGTTTCTCCTGTCATTGCTTCAATATACAAATATCTTTTCTATTTTCCCATATCACTTTCTTTCTTACATAGAATTGTGACTTTTTGCCCTCCAACATTCAATATCCTATGTTGATTATGCCAGTCCCTTCCGAAGCACTGGTTGCCTTGCTTCTTATAGTAGCACTAGCAAATTACTAGTTTTCCTAGTGGTTTACATCTCATGATCTCATGAACATAAAATTCTGTGGTTTACATTTTAAACAAAAAATCCAGATACGGTTAGAAAGCAGAGGTGGAAGGCAATCATCAATTGTGCTATGTACTACTGGAGTGCTATTAAGGGTGTTGGTTACCAGAGGTTCTCATTCGTCAAAGAGAGGGCGTGTGAAGGACGACATTTCTGGCATCACCCACATAATTATGGTAATTGTAAATTATTTTTTACCTTCAGCTAGAGCATAAACTATGGTACTTAATATTTGGTAAATACTTTACGTTTTTTGCTTCTTCTATAGTCTATACCATATTTTTTCAATTTTTGAATTATTTGGATGGTCAAAAAATGGTTATAAGGTATGACTGTTAAGTTCTCAGATAAATTGGTTAATTGAAAATTCAAATTGACTAGGAAAATCTGTTAGAATCTGAGGCATTATTTTCTAAATTGTTGAAAAAATAGGAGCTGTTTGGTTTCAGAAAATATTTTTTGTTTTTACTTTTAATTACAAAAATGCCACTTATTTTACTTTGTTTCCTATTTTCAAAGTTTGTATAGAAAACTGTGAAAACAGAAAATAATAATTGGTTTTCAGATGGGTCTCTCCTTCAATGGGTATTTGTAATACTTTGAGGGGAAGTGTGCTTTGAGATTTTCATATTATTACTCTCTTAAAGACTTTGTTGTGATGAGTGAGAAGTGAATTCAAATGTCTTCATATATTCTCTCTTGCATATACTTTCCTTGGAAAGTATGCCTTGGTATTGTGAAGCATATGCTGTGCATCTTTTCTTTGGTAAGTATGCATTGCAAACTAAGGTGACATTCATTTTTTGTTCAGGATGAAATTCATGAAAGGGATCGATACTCAGACTTCATGTTGGCAATTATCAGGTATACCATTGAAAGGAACCTATTGGCCCTTACTCTCTAGTGTGGTATAGTTAAAACATTAAATACAAATGTATAAATGCCTGCCGACCAAAAAATAAACAAATGTATAAATTCCTGTTGCATAAGTGAAAAGAAAATTGGGCTGTAGGTTAAACTTGTTTGAGATATTTTGCACCCAATAACTTAAGCTTTTTGGGTAGAGTTGAGTCAGTCCTTGATGAGTGCAAATGCCTCTTTTTAACTGCAAGTATGTGGCAGTAACTTTCCTGTTATATTTAATCCTCCCTCCCAAAGGAAGAAAGATTATATATAAGATTACTTGTGTAAGGGGTTTGTCTGGTTTTTGGACTCTGATTTTTGGTAACTTATATGCAGAGACATGTTACCTTCATATCCTCACCTACGTCTGGTCAGTTCAAACTTATTACATTATATCCTTTTGTCTCTATTTCTCTGTCTCCTGTCAAGTGCTTATTTAATTTATAATTATGTTATTTCCCATTTTTAACCTTCTGGTGCTCTAATATTGCAGATATTAATGAGTGCAACCATTGATGCTGCTAGATTTTCTCAATATTTTGGGGGCTGCCCAATCATCCAGGTTCCGGGCTTCACTTATCCGGTACCTATATAGTAGTAGATTGTAAATTAGCTACTACTTTGTCACTTGTTACTTACTACAATTTTCTACCTAATCTTTCTTCAGGTCAAAACTTACTATTTGGAGGATGTCCTTTCTATTGTAAAATCCAGCAATGATAATCACCTTGATAGTACCACATGCAGTATTCCAAAAAACACCTGTGAGCTAAGTGAAGAAGAGAAGCTTTCCATTGATGAAGCTATTAATTTGGCTTGGTCTAATGATGAGTGGGACCTGCTGTTAGAATTGGTTTCTTTGGAAGCAACCCCAGAACTCTTTAATTACCAACATTCTTTAACTGGCCTTACTCCATTAATGGTGTTTGCTGGAAAAGGTAGAGTGGGTGATATGTGCATGCTCTTATCTTGTGGGGCAGATTGCTTTTTAAGGGCCAAAGATGGAATGACTGCACTGGAGATTGCTGAAAGGGAAAACCAACCAGAAGCAGCCAGAGTATTGAAGAAGCACATGGATAATGATTTTTCCAACTCCATGGAAGAGAAGAAGTTACTTGATAAATACCTGACAACGGTCAACCCAGAACTTGTTGATGTTGTTTTGATAGAGCAGCTGATAAGGAAAATATGTATTGATTCAACAGATGGAGGGATCCTTGTTTTTCTTCCAGGCTGGGATGATATAAATAGAACACGTGAGAGATTGCTTGCATCATCATTTTTCATGAATTCCTCAATGTTTATGCTCATATCTCTGCATTCAATGGTTCCAAGCATGGAACAAAAGAAGGTTTTTAGGCGCCCACCTCATGGCTGTCGCAAAATTGTACTGTCAACCAATATGGCTGAAACAGCTATCACCATTGATGATATAGTGTATGTCATAGACACCGGACGGATGAAGGAAAAAAGTTACGATCCCTATAACAATGTGTCTACTCTCCAGTCATCTTGGATTTCAAAAGCAAGTGCTAAGCAGCGAGAGGGACGTGCTGGTCGCTGTCAACCTGGAATATGCTATCATCTATATTCAAGGACTCGAGCAGCTTCCTTGCCAGATTTTCAGATTCCGGAAATTAAGAGAATACCTATTGAGGAGCTTTGTCTGCAGGTATTCCATTTTCTCTGATTGGTAACTCAGAATCTTGGTGCTTATTGTATACTCAATGATAAAAGTGTTCTCTGGTATCCCCTTGGACTGTAAATGTTAAAAGTTAGAAAATAGCAAAAGTTAGTAACTTTGTAATGCTAAATTCAAACTTTTAATTTTTCATAAACTAATTTGTGTGATGCTGCGGAATGTGGTTGACTATTGGTTTGTGCAACAGAAACAACTTTCTTGTCAGGTTTTTGGGAAGAGCAAATAGGGAATGGCCTTATTGCATTGTCTGATGAAATTGGTGTCTATGATATTTGGTGCCTAAGATTGAAAAGATGTCTCAAGTTTTAAGAACAATTGGTTGTTACTTGTTAGATTAGATAAAGCAGTTTCACTCGTTTATCTGAAGGTCAATGAGTCCACCAACTCTTTATTACTGATATTAGAATCAGTTTGAATAAGTTTTAAAAACTGAACTTGATTTTGAACTAGTTTATTTTTATAGAGGTTTGCGTTACCAATTTCATCTTGTACCAATTTAAATTGGTTTTGAAAGTTGACAAACGCCCTGCTAATGCAAAGTCTTATTATATGCAATAAAAAACAGCAGGCTGTTAATGATTTTTTTTGGGTACAAGCAGGGTATCAATGGACTGATTCTTTATGAAAATGAAACAAGACAATAATTTTCCTCTCATGTTAAATTTGGTTCTTATCCTCTCACTATTGTGACAGGTAAAGTTGCTTGATCCAAGTTGCAAAGTAGAAGAATTTCTACGCAAGACATTAGATCCTCCAGTTTTTGAGTCCATACGCAATGCTATTATAGTTCTTCAAGATATTGGGGCATTTTCAAGTGATGAAAAACTCACCCAACTAGGGGAGAAGCTTGGTTCTCTTCCTGTTCACCCATTAATCTGCAGGATGCTTTTTTTTGCTATATTGATGAACTGCCTTGATCCAGCTTTAACTTTTGCATGCGCATCTGATTATAGAGATCCATTTACACTTCCTATGTTACCTGAAGAAAAGAAGAGAGCTACAGCTGCCAAATCTGAGCTTGCTTCTTTATATGGGGGTTGCAGTGATCAGTTTGCTGTATTGGCTGCATTTGAATGCTGGAATAATGCAAAGAAAATGGGTCTAGAGGCACGGTTTTGTTCTCAGTATTTTGTGTCTTCAAGCACCATGAATATGTTATCGGGCATGCGCAGGCAACTCCAAGCAGAACTAATTCGAATTGGGTTTATTCATGAAGACATTTCAAGTTACAGTGTGAATGCACATGACCCTGGTGTGCTCCATGCAGTTTTGGTAGCAGGTTTGTATCCAATGGTTGGGAGATTTCTAACAAATAAAAGTGGAAAAAGGCTTATAGTTGAAACATCAAGTGGTGATAAAGTTCGCCTGCACAATCATTCCACAAATTTTTCATTGTCATTCAAGAAAAATTTAGATCACACTTTAATTGTGTACGATGAGATTACTCGCGGTGATGGGGGCATGAACATAAGGAACTGCACAGTTGTTGGACCACTTCCACTTTTACTGCTTTCAACAGAGATTGCTGTTGCTCCATCAGAAGAAAATGACGAGGGGGATGAGGACGATGCAGGAGGGAGTGAAGATGAAGTTGGAAGTGAAGATGGGATGGAGTTTGATGCTGAGTCCAGTGGAGGCCGTGAGGATAAGTTGATGTCTTCTCCTGATAATATGGTTAAAGTAATCATGGACCGTTGGCTTTATTTTCGTTCAACAGCAATTGATGTTGCTCAGCTATACTGCTTGAGAGAGCGATTATCAGCAGCAATCTTATATAAAGTAAATAACCAAATTTTACTTGTTTAGTTTTCCTTGTACTTTTCACTTTTGTGATTGATCCATGTCATTCCTGTTATGATATTCTTGACACACTGGTTTACATTTTTAGGTGACGCATCCAAGGAATGCACTTCCTCCCATCATGGCAGCTTCGATGCACGCTATAGCTTGTATTCTATCTTGTGATGGGTGCATTGGTGTGCCAGCAGCAATGTTAGAAGGTGTGGACACACTAACCACTATGGTAAATGCAACAACTTTAGGCAAGCCAGCAACAGGGACTAGGCGTTTTGGCAAGAGACCAAAAGGATCCCTTGCAGAGCTTTTAAATTACGATGGGCGCCAGAACTCAGGGCCTTATTTTTAAGCATAGGAAATTCAAGTAGCATGGGATCAACAACCCTAAAGGAAGTTGATTGTATGTATGTTCAGTTCAGTATGGGAAGTTGACCCTAAAGGAAGTTGACCGAAGCATATAATAGAATACAAATCCTAACAGTGGAAATGGAAAGTTAAACTATATAGAGAACAAATCCTGACACTGACAGTGAAAATTTCAGTCAGAAGATTGCCTTTTTGTTCATTGTGCAAACAATGCCTACTACTTGTTCTTGGTCGGCAGATGCGTTTGTGCCACAACTTTCAAGTTTCAGGTGTGTGTGCGCAGTGGGCTCTGGACACAATTGAGGGACACCATTTAAAGATTTAAGTTTGATTGTATAACCACATACTATAGTCAAATCTTTGTAAATTTCTAGTGTGAACGTTTAGTATGAAGAGTAGAATGTAGAATAGTTCATGAAATCTTATGTTATAAAATCAAAAGAGGAATGGAATCTATGTGCTGTAGGCTATATTTAGAGCGTGAGCGATAAACACCAAATTTATGAGCATCTTTCTGCATGTTACAAGTCAAATGATTTTTATTCTGGAAAAATTGCTCTGCATCTGAATATTATCTATTTAATTTAATTTAGTTTACTACAGAGAAGAACATTAAAAACATAATTGATGATATACATTCAAGCGTATCCCTTTTATTTATACTCCACCTAGCTAATCATTCTTCTAGACTCTACATTATTTTTTTTATTGAAGATTGGATTCAACTTAATTAATTTACCATATCAGTTGGTGTGAAAAACATGCATGCACTTGATAAGATAAGAGTGAAGAGAGCTATTTAGGACCACTACATATGACGAATTAGGGCAACGACTGATACTAACATGTGAAGTTATATATCCCTCTTTACGCTCCCTTGAATTAAAAGTTATATAATTAACCTTGCTGGATTGAAAGCGATGGTAGAAATCTATGCAATGCCGAAGTCAAAGCATCAATTGATGATGACCCATTGTGTTAGATGTTACCTTTTTTGCATTCTGACATTCACACGCTGTGTGAGAAAAAAATGGGAGTATGAAATCATTTTCTATCGCCTGTGATTCACTCAATCTTACAATGGTAATATGAAATTATTAAGAATCTCAAAAGAATATAATATTGCATTTAAAGAAAGAAATGCTGTCACACTGATGTCAGTATACTCGATCGGCATAATTTTCCCTGTAAGGTTGTGATTATTTGTGAAATTGAAAAGAGAAGCTTTGACTTGCAATTAATTGTAAAAAATTCAACATTATCGTTTAACAAAATTCATACTATTTTTGTTACTTTTCTCAACCGAAAAAGAAAGGGCGATCGACATCCATTATTATTGTATTGGTTCGTTGGTGTTGATTTTCGTTTGGACATTATCGATCGATCGGAACTCGCGTAGTTTTTGTTGCATTGCATGCACTATTTCTTGTACGATTTACGTGCATGGAATTGTTGAACTGCGGGAACACCTTAAGCTTCAGATTTAATCAAAGCATCATCCACGTGGTTGGTGATCTACGATAGTCCATATTATGGCCATGGACGGAGATTCAGAGGAACGTAGTCCCATAAGGAAATTCTTAATATGATGTTTGAATTTGAAAATTGAGGGAAGAGTAAGTAGTGTTGATTGTTGAACACGGCATAAGAGGACTTGAGAGAATAGAGAATTAGAGATGGGTCCAAAAGTAGGCACCGTCTATTATTGACGTGAAATTGATTGGCCACAAAGAATTGAACATTTTAAGTCATTTTTTTCTCCCTTCATTAACAACTACATTCAGTATAAGTTATTTATAACTTCTCTTTTGGCAAAATTTATTTACAATGTAAATGTTTTTTATTGGTTTTGGGGCGGATATGGTAATCAAACATTATTTATATATTAAAGTCTATTTTTACGAACAAATTGTACTATTAACCATGTGTTATATATCGGTCGATCATAAAACATGACATTGACACGACTTGGCCAATCATATACCAGTCACCAAACATTGGGACAGCGTAAGCCGTGAACAACAGACATAACCTTTAAGGAGGATCAGAATTACTCTAAGTATATAACTCTTGCATTTTTATTTTTTTTTAATAAAATCAAACAAATTAAGGAGGATCAGAATCAACTCTTATTAAGACATGAATTTGTGTCTTTCCTCTTAAAATTAAAAGAATTTTATTAAGGTTTAAATTTGAAAATGTAATCTTAGTATATAAAAGAAAATATTAATATCATAATTAATTTAAGTTGAAAATAAAATACTTTAAGTAGATTTGCAATATATATCCATGTTAATTATAAATCTCATTTATCTTAGTTAATACGTGTTTTAATTCGGAAAATGAGATCTACTTACACATAACTTTCTTCTTTTACAAAATTTATTTTTTTTAAGTCATTTTTTTTAAAACGATAATAAATAAATGTGAAAGGAACAACTGCTGTCGGTGAATGCCTAGTATTTTCGGACCAATAATAATTCTATGTAAAGAAACATATTAACGAGAATTTACCTACCAAAAAAGAAATGAACCTACCAAAAAAATATTAATGAATATTTTAAAGATACTATAAAATTAAAAAATATATATATTAAAATAAGATATAGTAGTTACATTAAAAATCACTACAAATATATGTAGTTAATATATACCTTTTTAATTTAATTTTAACACATTGTTAATATAAATTTTAAATTAATTATCATAAAAATTAATAATTTATAATTATTTGACAATTCATAATTAGATTCTTAGTATGTTATATATATTTAAATTCATATTTTCGTATAAAAAAATACTTTTAATTTTTTAATCAATGCTTTGAGATTATATATAATTTAATTAGTACATTCCTATATTAACTCTAGGAAGAACTGTGAAATGAGCCACTGGTCGAATCTAACAAACATCATCTTTTTAAAACACATCTCATTCTTTAATTTTTGTACTGACAATTTTAAATGCAATGATCAATTGGAGAACAAAAACGACATTTTTTCTTTGAAAAATAGACAAAAAGAATTTATGTGCAATATACTTTTCAGCTTTTAGGAATCCATTTAATTTAATTCAGTTTTCTTGAAAAGTCATTGGCCTTAGACTTTTGGAGGTTGCTGCAGCATTCATATTGAAATATTGTGGTTGTGGGTGAGACCAGTCTTATAATAATTAATTATTTGCGTTGAGTACATATATCATATCACATATGTAAGTAAAAGTGCATGTGAAGAACAGAAAAATGAAAAAATCTGAGAGAAGAAGTAGCAGTGTAAGGAAGTACAACAAATCTGAAGTTCCACGCCTGCGATGGACACCTCAACTCCATCAACACTTTGTTCAAGCTATTGAAAGTCTAGGTGGAAAACACAGTATGTTTAATTTAGTTATTTCCTTCACATATTCTAGCTAGGGTTAGTTAATTTATATGTATATATAGGCTCCAAAAATCAGTTAATTAATGCATGAAAGCATGTGAATATTGGAGGAGACAAGTTGATGATTTCTATCATATTAAGTATTGTTTCTATTTGATTTCTTCTGACCCAACCTTAGAATTGTCCTTGACTGACTCTTTTGCATGTCTATCTAGATTTCTTTGATTTTAAATTTACTTGTTTGTCTTCTGATCGATTCTTAATATTGCATAACACAATAGGACATCTCTTTCTCCCTCTCGCGATAATGTTTTAGTTTAAAATAAAACTGCAAATTAATGAATGGTTTTTCAGAGGCAACTCCAAAAAGAATTTGTCAGCAGATGCGTGTGAAAGGACTGAGAATCGCTCACATAAAAAGCCATCTTCAGGTATATATATAATACTGCTAGCTTGGTTCTATTAATTAATTAGTTTTTGAATTAAGTTTTGGTACGTACTGATATATATGAGAAATTTTGGGTTTTGTTGATTAGATGTACAGAAACATGAAAGGACATGTTGCACCAGCAGGAAAGCCAAACGATGGTTTCAAAATATGCTCCAATTCCAATATTTCTCCAACCCAAAGCCAAAGGTACGTACTCGTTCATTTTCAAATTAAAGGATTATTTTTGGTTAGACGAAAGGTAACTCATTATATGAAAACAGGAATGTTCTCAAGCGGGAACTTCATCTGTTAGACGAAAATAATCAACTTTCACAAACCAGTACTGAAGAAACTGATTATGATCTAAACCAGGTACTGTTTTAAATTGATTATGATCTAAGCAAGCAAACCTATATATATATGTTGAATTCTGGAACCTTGCAGGAACCACAGTCAAGTGATGATGTTGATATGTCAAATGAAGAACAAAATTTTGTTGATCTAATTTCCGTGATGCAATTGCAAAGTGAGAATAGCACAGAGATAATGCGTTTTTCTTCATCTACGCCGTCCACGTCTTTTCCAAATAATTACATCAACTTAGACCTAACAATCTGAATATGTGTATCCATTCATTCATTCTTTTTATTTACTTACACTTGTTAATTACTGTTTACTTTTTAGCCAAAGACTTCCAATTAATAGTTAGTTAATTATCGTATTCTTTATTAGTAATTAGCCGTGCCTGATAAAAAGGTTTTCTTTCTTTTTCTGTATAACAATTAATGATACACGAATTTAAACCATGGAAATTAAAATCTTACAATTGGTCAAGTTGAGCTGGAGCAACTTTCTTCATGTTGATGATTGATCACTTGCATAAAGGACTCTAACGAAAACATCATATTATTATTATTATGCATCTTTACTGTAAACAACTCAGCACCACCAAATCATATGATCAAATTATCATTCTGAAAAAACTTAAACAAACATATTAAAATTTATAGAAATGATTTCTTTTCAAAATAAAAGTATGTAATTCATAATTCAAAATAATTGTTTCAAAAGCCATTCCTTAAATAAAAATTCATTTATCAAGTTAGATTTCTTAAAATCAGGAACAAAGTTCATTTAAAAAAAAAATTATTGATCCGAAGAAAAACAAACGAACGTGCTATTCCTAAATTAAACCATACAATAAACAGATGGAACGAAATACATTACAATATTTAACACAATATATGAAAATTAAACTAATAAATGTACATTAGATAGGAAGAAAAAAGGCAGAATGAACATCTTTGTACAAGTTCGGATCCACAGGGGGATCTAAACACTTTTAATACATCTTTCACCACTACACCTCATTGACCTGTATTTCATTTTCCTAAAAAAATATCATATCACTAAGCCGAATTTTCACTGCCTCTTCGCCAACGTCTTCTTCAACCCTTTCATAATTTTTGAAAACCAAACCAAGTTCATAATTGATAGCGCCAGCGGCACAACACTAACTAACACTTGTCCAAACGTGTGCATCTGCTCAATCTGTTGAATAATTGAACAATGACGCGAGCCATATTGTAAATTTATTGGAACAAGTTCTACCAATTCAGTCTTATTGTAGAGGAATGGTATGCACGTACAAATGTAAATAATGGATACAGATTCCAGACTACCACACTAAATGCTGATCCTTGCACCCAAAAACTCCCCTCCCCCTCCCCCCAAACACACATACATACAGACATGTTCAGAAAGTGATATCGTAAGCAACAAATACATCCCAACAGATAGGCAAGAAAACATGATTAGCCATCTTAAAAGGAAAAAAAAATCGATATTAAGATCTGCTTGCTGCAAAGCACCACATACCAGATAATTCTTAAATTCAGTGAGTGAGTAGTAATTACCTGGTCAAAGTGCAAGTAGACATGGTAAAACATGTAAATGAACAAAAGTATTCTGGCAACCTGCAGAAAGACCATTTTTTCAGTAAGCATGTCCAAGATGGCAAGGATGAGATTTCTATATACTTAAAATGCTATGAAATTCACAATGCTTCTGCAAATAACACAATAAATGAGTGACATAAATATATTTCAAACTGCCATGACTTGACCCACCAGCCAAGCAATGAATATTACAACCCCATTGATGATATAAGCTTTTGACTTCTTCATTCCAGCTACATCAAGATACCTTCACAAACACAAATGTGCATCAGTAAATATATTACATGACATATAGGGTGCATATTTAAGTGCAAGATTACCATCTCAAGTTGATCCCAGGAGTTGTTGTCTCAGAGATCAGGACCATGTATGTGTATAGCTGACCCTCCCCAGTCAACATTGAAAAGGCTACTGCTACTAAAGAAAGCAAATGATGAATCACCTGAATCAATGTGAATATGAAGTCATGTTAAATCTAGATTTACAACCAAATAGGGTGAAAAAGGAAGGAAGCCAAACTCTTGACATAATCAAGTGGAATATCTTAAATTTGAATAAGAGAGTCCAGATGAACAAGGTTAGGTTGGTTTAAACTATGAAAGTCAAAAGATATGATCCTTACATACTCATATCCACCAAGAGAAGGAAAAAACCAAAATATCATCCCAAGGTCAGCAATGAAGTAACCAACAGACACCTGTCACATTAAAATTAAAACATAATACAAATTTCATGACCAGATAAAAATAAAAACGTGTTGCAGCTCATAAATTATAATATGATCTATAAACATAAAATATAAATTCTTTGTTACCATTAGAGGTATCCAGAAAATCAAGACAATAACAAGTTCAAATTTGATGTAAATCATTACTAGCAACATATAGAAAGAATTACTAAAAAGGAAATGGCAGAAGATACAGATACTAAGAAAAATGAGAAGAGTGAAGTGGTTAATATATTATGTCAATATTATTTGTTAATGTGCTTGGAAAATATGGTTGCGCACACACATAAAGAAATGATGATAACCTTTCAGTCTAACTTATTCAATCTAAGATCCAACCATTATGCCAATTGCATTAATCACTCATTCTGGATCAACATATGGTTCACACTAATAGAAAAATTGTCATTTATGTAATTTAATAATCAAACAGATTACATTACTCTAGGAATTATGTAGACAGGTCTGAAGAGAAATTGCAGAATGCTTTCAAGTTAAAAAGGCAGACAACGTAGAACATAGGGATTATCTTGCTTTTCTTTCTTCAGCAAATCTTTCAGAAGACAAAAAAGAAATTATGAAAATCAAGCAGCAAGTTACATGCAACTGAAGGCAAATAGGATATCATCACTAGTATCCTACTGATTCAAGTCTTGGGTGTTTGGATAGTACTTGATCATTATACAAAAACCTGTCTAGTAATGGCTTCCTCTTAGAAACATTCTTAATACCTTAAAAATTTAAATATCAAAGCTAGATTCCACGATCACTTCAAGGCTTCAAGCACTTCAAAAGACAATCCTCTACTTCATGCAAGTTAACATTACTCAACTTGATTATCACCTATACAGGCTATACTTACTTATCAATGATTTTCTTAAAATGATATTTTTCTTTTACCCTGGCTGCCTATGTTTTGCTCTAGGTATGTCTTGCTTTCATAACAAGGCATGGGTATCCTCCAAATTTAACTCCCAGTATGTCTAGTGATTCAGTTCATACTCAACTTACAATACCTCCATCATAAAAACGTCAAAACCTGAAGAGCCTACCAAAATCTCCAAAATACATCTCAAGTATATTATCTCATACTTTTTGGAAATCCACTACATCATGCCTTTCATGATAATATCAGAAAATATCAATGGCAAAAAGTCAGTGATCAAGATGATGCTATGCTGCTAATAATATCTAACCCCACTTGGCAGAGTCATAGATTGAAATAAAAATGAACTCTATGATCCATCCTTTCATTCTATTGGTTAGGTGAACTAGATTTGTTGACATGTCCTCCACAATGAAGTGAGACAATTATATGTGATTATTGTTTATCATAATGGTGACCTGCAGAGATAAATCACAAAAAAAAAAGGGAAACAAATTGAAAAGAGTCCACATCATTCTTACCCCCAGAGCAAATGTAGATAATGAAGAGCTTCGAAACGTAATAAATTCAGACGACTGGTTGTCAGAATATAGATTTGAGCAAAACACCAAATACAGTGACATAGTTGTTATGAAAATAGCATGAATTGTTGACATAGCACTGCACAAATAATAGGAAAAAAATCATAAACATATTATCTTATCAGAAACAAATTAAGAAACATTGAACTAAATGAAAACATCCACTCACCGATTATTCCACTCAACACGTTGGATTCTAGTGAGGCTGGAATAGCTCTTAAAGTGAACAGTGCAAAAAAGATGAGTAAGATCATAGACCTGGAAAAACAGGGAACATTTAGAGATAAATGAAAAAAAATAAAAAAATCAGTCATCTTAACAGCTCTTGAATCAGGGGAAATACTTTAGAAAATAGATTGAGAATAATTTAATACAGCATACCATCTTGCAAGCAAAAATACCACCAATAATAGAAGTATATGGAATCAGAGGGTCTGCTAACAAATATTCCTTCACAAACAAATTAGCCCGGTTCTGGTAAGATTTGAATTTCATCATTTCTTTAGAAGCCATCATTGCAACACCACCCCTTGAATGAGAAATCTTTTGAAGATTTTACAATCTTTCTGCCTTTACACCTGCCTCCTGTTTTAGGAATAAATACAAGTTTGAAGACAAGATGTTAACAAACTAAAAGCCAAAGATGAATCCTAATTTGGTTTGTCTATGAAAATGACTGATGAGTTAAGGATAACAATAAGTCAATAACTATCACAAAAGTTATACATTAATTGAGAGAAAGCGACATAAGAAATTAAGTATATGTCTATCATGTGCCAAAGAGACAAGGACATTAGATAATTAATTAAAACTCTCGTGGACAAAGCCCGAATATTCATATACAAGGAAAGAACAAATACGAGGAATTTGGAGATAGGGTATCATCCTTGCAGAAAAGGATAGTCCACATCCAAAATTAAATAAAAGTGTACTAATATCTCCCATTGAAAGCAATCTTATGTGAAATCAACTCTAAAAGGGTAAAAACATCCAACAGAAAATCCAAATCAAAGACATCAAACAGTTTGTCTGCATACAAAACACATTGCCATAACATAACACTCTTCCTCTTTACTCCATCCAAAACATCTGAAATTAATCAACAATACAAGGAATGCTTCACATCCCGTGTACATAGCATACCCAAGTTTCAGCCAAAACCCCCAAAGATCCGTTCTAATTTCCAAATGTTGCTGTCCAGCAATGTAAATGACCAACAACATTATCGCAGATCCACCAACCAAACCAACATATGTGAAATTCAATTATTAATATTTACAGGAAATAAATTATCAATCCGGAGAGGGTAAGAACAGAATGATAGTATACGATTCAACCCGAATATCACTAATAAATGGTATTCATTAATACCAAGCCTAACCAGTTACCACTCTAAATATCACTCGCCAGAAAATCAAATAAGTTACTACTACTCTGAACATCCGTAACTACTAAAATTAATGTGAAGCCGACATAAGACACTCAAAAATAAAATAAATAAGAAAAATGGGGGAAAATCTTAAATCATTTAAGAATTGAAGTTCAGCAAAATGCAATTTAGATAGGGTTCTAATTTCCACATCAAACCAGCACCCAACGGTTCATGTAATTGCAACCACTTGATCAAGTGGGATTTGAAATCCTTGCGGGATTTTCAAAGCACCAACTTATTGTACTTCCCCGCACAGAAGACTCATTAGCGCAAGTTTAGCGACAGCAACAAACAGAAGAAAAAAACATTACACCAAACTTCAGAGTGAAATCTACTCACGACCTCGTAAAAAAAAAAAAAGCGAATCGTTTAAGCTTTGGCAGCATTGAAGAGAGAAGGGAACGAAGTAAAGTACCGAAGATGGGCGAATAAGCGTGAGTTTGGCGAAGGGAAGAAATGCGATCGGTGGTTGGTGTGTGCGTTTGGAATGAAATTTGGAGTTGAAAATGGCGAAGGTGGTGGAATCATGTTGAGTGTGAAGTGTTGATTGAAGAAATGGAAAGGGGATTTTGGAACACTAAAAACCCTAACATGTTGAATTGGATTGGATTGGATTGGGATTCGGATTGGAAGAAGTGATGAGGTTCAGGAGAGGAAGATGGCAAATAGAAAGAAATATGGTTGGCTTCGCACCCCGCGTCTTTTATACACTTTCTCAATTCTTCTTCTCTCTCTTCTTTTTTTTTAATATAATAATAATAATAATAAAAAATGATAAAGAAAAATAGTTTCAATCAGGCTTTAAATTAAATTATTCTCATTTATTATCAGTGTTAATGCACGAGTGAGAGTGAGAGTGAGAGTGATCCGTGTTCACTGCATTCACTATATCTAATTGTGTTAAACATTTTTCTTATTTTCATATTCCAAAAGGATTAACATTTTATTGAAACAATACTTATTAAAATATACTGGCATTATTTCTTATTTTAGCGAGTAAACTTTGAAATCTACTCCTTTTCATAAATATAAATATAAGATTTGAAGCATTTATTATTTACACAAACTATTCAGTATTCACCAAGTGTTGTTCAAAGTGAGATATGTGTGACCAAAACTAAACTAAAAACGAGAGTTTTGCTGCATTGGTTAACGATACGAAAACAGAGGCAGAAACGGGGTGTTGAGTGCAGAAAAGTCTTAGAGTTTAGGAAAATGGGGGAATCTGTTGGAAGAAAACGAGGGCTGTAATGTAACATGTGAAGGGACACAGGAGTTTGTTTCATTTCATGCTTCCAAGGTCACAATACGTCGTGCTTAAGCAAGTTACTATGTGCAACTGCAATTACCTTATCATGTGAACCAAGGAATAATGACATAACCAAAAACAGCTCATGTCATGTTTTTTTATTATTAACGTACACACTAAGTTTTCGTGTTAATGTCATGTTGAAATTCTATCGAATGTTTCAAATCTGCCATCACTAAAAGCGGAAGCCCAGTCTTCAAAATTAAAAGCTTACTATCATCTAAAGTCAAAGTTAGCATTGAAAATAAGTGGACAAAATTGGTGTTATGAACAACAGCCTGCGATAGTACGTACACTAGTATCCAAGTCATTAATGTACTATACATAACCAACATTAGTTAATCAAGGTTTCACATTTTTGCTATATAACAACAAATCCAATACAGAAAGCATTCCCATTAATAACTAATACTCCATAAAAATAAATGATTCTTCATTAGGCATGACAGAGAGAACAAAGAAGGTGTTGTTTCAATTTAGTAGTAGTTGCAGTCATATGGTAAGGTAAAGTTGAACATCACAATTATGTACCAAAAATGCTTAATTAAATGCTAACACGAGTTAATTAAATTTGATTTGATGGAAAATATACTTTACAGTTAGTGCTATTGGTCCCCTACACATGCTTTAGTATGCAACAACAGAGTATATTTAGTTGCTTGCAAACAACAAAAGATAAGCACTTCTTGCTTGCAAACAACACTGAAAAAGAGATTTCGTGAGATCAATCCCACTTGATGCTTTCCCATCTCCTTAGCCAACTTGACCATTTTCCACAAATTTTGAATGTTTCTTAAATAACCTTACCCGGAGATGGAAGCTTGAGGCACACTAGCGTGAGGCACACTAGCGTCTCTCAAAACATCAATGTTAGGGACCAAACTATCTACAACATTACCATAACATTACAATTTTTTATTTTTTTTTTAACAGAGTAAGAGACAATGGCATATTTCGAAGTTTAAACTTTATAATACAAAAATACTTCCCCCAACATCAGACTAGACAACACAAGTAGGTGTTCACTCTGTATTTTATTAGCTGGCTGCCTTATACCTACAAAAAAAAATATATGATTTATATATGGCATCAAATAAAATATCGTGCTATAGCTCAAAAAACAAACTATACTATATTAACTTATTAACAATCACATTAAAAGATATTTTATTAAGTTAACCAGAAGTGCTAGTAACACACCAATTTTTTTTTTATGATTTTTAATAATTTTCCATCAATAGAAGAAAATATGTTTTAAAAATTAATTTTAAGAAAAAAGCTCAATTTACTTTATTTTTTATAAATATTTGGTGGAGATGTTTAGGAGGTTGTTGAATTCTAAATCCTAATCCCTTGCTATTTTGATTAGCCAATTTTCAATCACATGATACGTGCGTTTCGTTTCAAACATCCTCAAAAATGAAAATAGAAGGATAAGCATCGAATTGCAGTGTGTGGTGTGGTTATCTCTGAAGGAGAAAATGGCAAAATTGGAGTCAACAGTAATAATAGCGATGAAGGGACACCCAGGGAGCGGAAAAAGCACGTTAGGGAAGTCGATAGCCTCATCCCTCAGAATCCCTCTTTTAGACAAAGACGATGTTAAAGACTGCACCCTACCCTTGCTGCTAACCTCACCCGCTTCACTCCTCAACGACCTCTCATATGATGCCATCTGGCACATCGCCTCCACGCAGCTCCGCCTTGGTCTCAGCGTCCTCCTCGACTCCCCGCTCTCCCGCCGCGCCAACCTCGACCGCCTCCGCCACCTCGCCGCATCCGACGCCGCCCGCCTCCTTGTCATCGAGTGCAGGCCCGGCGACCACCGAGAGTGGCGGCGGAGGCTGGAGGCGCGCGGCGGAGGTGGGGGACACAAGCCCGGCACGTGGGAGGAGCTGGAGAAGCTTCTGGAAGGCTACGGAGGGTGCACGGAATACGAGGTGGGTGATGACGTGCCTAAGCTCGTGGTGGATACAACCGCCAATGTCCCCTTGGAAGAGATGTGTTCCGCTGCGTTGGACTTCATCTTCGCACACGCTCCTAACCATCCTAAGATTTAGCCACGTGGCTTTCTTCTTTTCTTCTAAATTCATATATAGGATACATAAACTATTTAAACTCTACTTGTTACTATTATAATATTATATGTGTTTTTGTTTGTTTTAAATGATAATTAAGAAAACTTCGGGATGATGTACCAACCACCTTAGCGGCATCAAATGTGACAGCAGCGCAGAAAATTTATGTAAAATAAATAAGTACTTTATGCATTACATAAATGTTCATAAACGTAGGAAAACTATATATATATATATATATATATAAAGAATAAATCAACAATAATATACATAAAAATGTAAATTTTAAGAACCAACAAGATTCGAATTCAGTTCAAGCCGGGAAGGACATGTGCTAGATTTTGTACGATCAATAATGATTAAATAAAATATTGTTAAAAAGAGCTAATGTGAAAACTGAAACCACCCCTTAGAATCTGATACACCTAAATTAAATTCCAATGGAACGATGCTGATATCTGCACGGAATTAGATGTGTTTCTTGTGTTTTTGGAATATTGAAAATTGTTATTAACACGTTCGTTTTAGGATGGCAAAATAGAAACAAGTATTTTTTTACAAAAGTATTTTTAATTTAAATATATTTTTTTTATCACTTATCCAAACATACACTTTTTCGTCGTAAATAAAGCAGACAAATTTCCTTTAGGACCCACTCGCTTCCAAAAAGCCGATGATTGATGCCTACACATGACTGCAAATATTTGTGCCAAGTGAAAATACGAATAGCACTGTAGCAGTAACTAACTAAAATTTTACTATCACTTTTAGCAGAGCTATTTCTTATTTTGGCCAATACAATATTTCGTTATTCTATCACATCTTTCTTCTCAAACCTTCCTGTCTCTATAATTCCACACTCTCAGAAAAGAGAAAAGAAACATAAATTCGGTTAATGTGGATCCTAATCCTTTGCGTTTTGTACCAAGTTACAAGTGCACTGCAATGGGAATTTGGTACAATAATAACTATCACACATTTTTCATTTTATAAAGAGGAGCATCTTGAATTCAGATGCTTTTGGTGTTCTTTTCATCAGCCTTATAATCAACATAATAAAAAATTTCATTAAATATCACTATAAATTATTGAGATAAAACTGCAATTTTAATAAACAAAAAACTAACTCATACCAACATAAATAATTTAAATAAACAAAATAACACAAAAATACATGACATGTAAATTTGTCGTTTTGAATATCAATTAAATGAACAAACAAAGGTGTGTGAGAGATTAATAACAAGAGTCAAGTCATTCACTGCGGTACTAACTTTTTTGCTTAAAATAAATTCCCTACCCACTTTTTTGTCTATGAATCACATGTTTTTCATTTGCATTTAAAATTATGCTGATAAACATGAAAACTAGTGGTAGTATTTAGTATTTACTTGACATGATAACAATATTTATATATTAACCATTGGGTAACACTAACCAGACAAGAGAAATTCGAGAGAGAATAATAAAAAAAGACAGAACAATCAACGTGTAGTTCGCGTTTTCTTTCCCTTTCAAGGAGCACAGGGAGTCTCGGTTACCGAGCATCATCTGTCTGTTTTTTACCCCTATCTTCTCTACCCATTTGTTGGTCAACCTTTGTTCATTGGTTTCTCTTTCCATTCCAAGTCTTCGCTTCTTTGGTTCAAAGGACTTTAGAGACCCTTAAGCATTATTGATGCCAATCTAACCATCTTCTTCAGTTCTTTTTTCTTTTTTCTTTCTTCTGCAGACTTTTGAAGCCTCTTCCAAGAGTCTCTTACTCAAGATTTGCCTCGGGTTCATTCTCTCAAGCTTCTGTTGAGTTCTTCTTCCCTCTTAGCTCAAAGGGTAACACCCTGTATGTAATATTTGTTCTTCTTTTGCTCTTCACATCTTACCCATGTCAGTTAAGTGCTAAAAGTTCAAACTTTTTTGTTCTCATGCCTCAGTTTCTTTGATGGGTCATCCCCAGATGAAAAATCTTCTCAGTTTTTGCTTCCGGGAATCTGAGTTTTGTTGCTTGACTTGCAAGTGACTTTGGTCTTGTGGTTGGGGAAACAGTGCCCTTGTGCAGTTTTTCTTTTTTGAGCATAGTTTGTTTAGCTACAGATAGTGCTAGCTAGCTTTTCAATTGAGATGGGTACTTAAAAGGGTTTAATTTCTTCTTTTGCTTATAAATTAAGTCAACCAGTCCTTTGACTCAATTGGAATCTTGTATATTTGAGTTCATGGATAACTCAAATGATTCATCATCATCCTTGAGTTTTGTATCATCTCACCTGTCACATGGTTCTAGTAATCACAACGTGTCTTCCTCCACCAGCAATGAGCATGGGGCAAATACTGAAATTTTGAGCCTGAATAAGCTCAGTGGAAGCCTTGAGAAGCTATTGACTGAGGCTGAGTATGATTACAGTGATGCTGAGATTCTTGTTGAAGATATCCCTGTGGGTATTCATCGCTGTATATTGGCACCGCGAAGTCCGTTCTTTCATGAGCTTTTTAAGAAAGGGACTGATGGATCATCAGGGAAGGAAGGAAAGCCGAGGTATCTCATGTCAGATTTGGTTCCTTATGGCAGAGTTGGACATGAAGCTTTCCAAGTGTTCTTGTACTATTTGTACACTGGAAGGCTTAAGGCTTCACCAACAGAAGTAACAACATGTGTTGATGAAACATGTATCCATGATGCATGTCGCCCTGCGATCAATTATGCTTTGGAGTTGATGTATGCTTCTGCCACTTTTCAGATGAAAGAGCTGGTGTTACTTTTTCAGGTATATTGTGTTTTTGTTTGTCATTTCTAGTTCTTCTTCCTTTATCTTAACAAATGTAATAATGTAAAAATATCTCTTTACTGATGCAGCGGCATCTCCTAAATTTTGTTGAGAAAGCTGTTGTGGAAGATGTCATTCCTATTCTTATGGCTGCTTTCAACTGCCAACTGGAACAGCTACTCTCTCGGTGCATTCAGAGAGTAGCAAGGTCTGACTTTCACCACACATCTTTGGAAAAAGAGCTTCCTCATGAAGTTGTGACTGAAATCAAATCACTCAGACTCCCATCTCAGCCAGAATCCACACCTAATGCAATGGAAGTGGAGTCTTTGAATGAAAAGAGTGTCAGGAGAATCCACAAGGCATTGGACTCTGATGATGTTGAGCTACTGAAGCTTCTTCTGAATGAGTCTAGTGTCACCTTAGATGATGCTTATGCCCTGCACTATGCCTGTGCCTATAGTGATTCTAAGGTTATACAAGAAGTTCTTAGTCTAGGCATGGCTGATATTCTTCGTAGAAATTCCCGAGGATACACAGTTCTTCATGTGGCTGCAAGGCGAAAGGATCCATCCATTTTGGTAGCACTACTCAATAAAGGAGCACATGCATCAGATACCACTCCAGATGGACAAACTGCTCTTGCAATTTGTCAAAGGTTGACAAGACGCAAGGATTATCATGAGAAAACTGTGAAGTGTAAGGAATCTAACAAGGACAGGCTCTGTGTTGATGTCCTGGAGAGGGAGATGAGAAGAAATTCTATGGCTGTGAATATCTCAGTTTCATTTTCATCACAGTTAACAGTGGATGATTTGCACATGAGACTGGATTACCTTGAAGATAGAGGTAAGGCTTTCACTTCTCTAGGTCACTTTGTTTCAATGAATATTCGGTTTTGGACCTTTTAGTTGAGTTGATGGGATGAAAATCTGAAAATTATTTTCTGTTGTTCAGAAAAATCCTCCTAATTAAAGTAATAATGTTAACTTATTAATTACAACTTACAAGTACATAGTTAATGCCAATAAACTGTTATTTTACGTTAGGAATATGCATGCATCATAATTCATAATCACAACAAAACTATATCTGCATGATGCTTTTACATTTGGAAGCTTATGGACAAGAAATTAACATGCTCCATATGTTACAGTTACATTTGCTAGGCTGTTGTTTCCTGCTGAGGCTAGGGTAGCCATTGAGAATGCTGAGGCAGATTCATCACCACTCTACGCAAACTCTCCGGCTTCGAGGGGCTCAAATGGCAACCTAAAAGAAGTAGATCTAAATGAATCTCCCTCTGCTCGAACCAGAAAACTTCAGTTAAGATTACATGCCCTCATGAAAACAGGTATGTCCAAAACAATTTTGAAGTAGCTTCCTTATAGAGTTTATGCATCTGTGGAATCAAGACTGAATTTAATGCAAGTTGCAATTGCAGTTGAGAATGGTAGGCGGTTCTTTCCCCATTGCTCTGAAGTGCTTGATAAGTTTCTTGAAGATGACATGCCAGATGTTTTCTTCCTAGAGAAGGGAAGTGAAGACGAGCAGCTAATCAAGAAAGCACGCTTCATGGAACTTAAAGATGATGTGCAGAAGGCATTTAACAAGGATATGGCTGAAAATAACCATTCTGCTTTTTCATCTTCAGTGTCTTCCTCATCTTCCTCAACTCGTAACCACAGACTGAGGAGAAAATGAACACCGTCTTTCTTCTAAAGTATATATAGTGTTGCAACTAGAACCAAATAACATGTTCTGTTAAATTAGGGGGTTTTGCTTATGAACATGGCAGATTTTTACTAGCTTCTTATACTTTTGTATTTTTTACATTTTTGTCTTCCAATTATAGATTGTTACTATATAATTGAAAATTTGTCCAAATGTAATAATTACTTTAAAGATCATATCTATTTAAAAGTCATTTTATCCTTGTAAAATTGTATATATTGAAAACATAAAAAAACTAAACTCTTGTTTCAGTTGCTAATGGAAGGCTTAATGTGGACTTATTGCTATAGTGAGTGAAGCTGGTTGAGTGTTCTTTAGCAAAAATAATCATTATTAGTTAGAACTGATATATTACTATAAAATAAATAAAATAATATAACCGGGTATCTTAATATCACCTTTACTGTTAAAGTCATCATATAGTTATAATTATAATGAAATGAGAACATCAAGTGTTTACCAACCAACTTAAAAGGTGAAATTAGTTTTGTTCTTCTTCCTTTTCATTAAGAACACGCGAGATTATGTTATCAGGCATCAAGCCATATACTAATAAAAAGTAATTATCTATTAATGGCTTCCATCACAACTGATGGAATGTGTCTCTAGATTTTTTTAATTTTTTTTTCTTTATTTTAATTCTTTAATGGTTTCATCACTTTTCTCATTTTTTATTCGTATTGCCACTAAACTACTGGGAAAAATTAAGAAACTTGTTAGGTAGAAAGTCCAACATAACTCAAGTGGTAGAAAGTAAAAAAAAGATTTTTCCTAATCACGGACCATACACATGAACTTGATGGAATATTTATCAATATTATTTTTATTATTACCAAAAAAATATCCTGCATTGGTAGAAGATTGTTTGACACGTAATTTGTAAATATCTAATGTCAATTAAAATTATTAAATTAATTTAAACATTGATTAAAAATTAAATAAAGTAAATATCTCATTTAATTGAGTAATTAAGTATGACTAAATGTTGATTTGATAAGAAAGCTCTGAACTCATATGGTACAAAATAAAAAGTGTAACTCATTTAAAAAAATGGCCAGTGAAATGGATTGGCCTTTCTTCCTTTTATTTGCTTGCAAACTTATTAAATGAATACATACATGTTGGTAACTTGAGATGTATACATACAATTCTAACTGTCACACATTTTGGTAACAGTTACTTATCTATCTCTTAACCACCATTTTGGTAAAGTTCTGAGGGCCTAGAAGTGAAAAAGCATAGGCAGTAGGTAGTGACAAGAGTTTGTTTAGTTTTCCTACATAAGCCCTTTTTGTGAAGTTATTATAATCATTGGCTTCAATGGAATCTAATATTTGCCTATACAACAACAATGATGCCCACACAGGCCACCTGCTAGCTGAGTTGAGCTCTGCAACACCTCTCTCTGCCTCATCAAAAAACATCCTCGCCCTCTTTATTTGTCCCTTCATGAATTTTCTCCATTTCTCTGTCACTTTCCCACGGAATATGTCTTCATCTGAAAGCCCAGCTTGTGCCAATTCATCTTGTGGCAGATACACTCTTCCTCTTTTAGCACTACAATTAATCATCAAGAACTATACCAAATTAGACATAACATAACCAACAATCTTACTAGTTGTTAATGTTGTTATTTTTATTCATTTCTTGGAATGTTATGGGGGTGAGATACCCTTAAGTGACAAGATGTTATGTGTCATTTCTTTATTGTTTTTGGCATTGAAGTGGTCAAAGAGCCTTACTCTTCTCCAACATCTCTTAGTATGTTGGTAAGTTGATTTGCAATGCCTAGAGCCAATGCAGCATTATAAATGCTCTCTGTTGAAGCATTTGTTTCTGGTGCTATCCCCATTACTGGGACACTCATAAGGCCTACTGTCCCAGCAACATAGTAGCAGTAAAGGTAGAGCTCATCAAAGTTATCGTATCTTGACTTTCTCAGGTCCATCCTCATCCCTTCGATCATGTCCTTGAATGGCTGTTCCAAAGAGACAATGCAATGTCATTAAGATCAGTTCTACCAATTTAATTCTAGTCTCTAATTTAAACATGTTGTATCTAAAGGTTAAAACTTTCATATATACACTTGCATAGGTGATTTAAAGTACCTGAATATCAACAGGGTACTTGGAGACAGTATGTGAGAGGGCAGCATCATACAAATCATAGGGTCGGCCTTCAAAAACATCACTCAATCGTTGCTCCCACCTGTCCAAAGCCCCAGGGGTGATATGTGAAGCATTTGGGCCATCTACTAGCTCATCAGTTCTTCTGCACCACACTGCAATGCACAATTAATCAATATTTGTCGTCAGTTCCAAAACAACTCTCACTGGAGAAGCTCAAGTAGCAGTAATAAGTGTAATGTTGTCACATACCATAAATTGTCCAAATGGCTTTTCGCCGCTCTGAGGTCATCAACTGTGTGCCTAAAGTTTACAATTTTGTAGATGAGTCAATTGAATTCATTCGAAGCAGAGAGAATGAATGAGAAAAGAGGAGAAGAGCAACAAGTACGTACCTAAGTAAAATGTCTTGGCATACTCAGCACAAACTTCACCACACCGATCATAAGCCAGATTCAACAGATCCCCATTGGTGAGATAATGTAATTCAACGTCTTTGTCAAAATCTAGAGCTATCTTAGAACACCTTTTGTGTTGTTTAACCAGAGCTGCTTGCTTCAGCACCACTTCATAGACCCTCTCCTCGGAGGATCTTGAAGTATCAGCTGCCACTGCACTCGAAAATGCAGAAGCCCCACTTGCAAAGCTTATTCCAGAAAACCTCTTTTGTGTTCTTTCACTACTCTTGCATGCAAAACTCACCAAGGAGTTTATGTTCTCTTTGGGTCCACAACTCACCCAAAGAAGAACACCAGACATCTCAAGAACAAGGCAATTTCAACTGCTTTTGGTGCACACAAATGAAAGGATGAAAACCAAAGTTAACAAGACTATTATTTTAATTTGTGAGGCTGTCACAAAATTTAGAAGGTGGCCAAAGATATAGAGGAAATTGTGAATGTAATCCTAAAAGGCAACACATGTCAAAATGTATGGACAGTGGCCTTGTAATCCTGAAAGTCATCAACTTGTTTGTCATTATATAGTGCAATACACTCTTATTTTTTATTTATTTTAATTGGCCCCAGAAAAAGGGCTACCTTACATTACATTTTATACGTGTGTATGTATGTGGTCCTATCTTTTGTTTAGCTTGTGTACATAGTTCTAGAATGGATGGCTTAAATCAAATGTCTTTCAAATCTTTTTTGTAAGAACTACTTGTCTAGTTTACGTCTGTCCAGATTCAGACTCAACAATTTTCTGATTTCAATCTTCATCACACATCTAAATGATGTCTTAGAACGCAGACCTAATTATATTTGGCATATATTATTTTCATGAAAGGGAAAAAAAATATTGTATTTTGCAATAACACATTAAAAAAATTTACTCGTGCTTTTTTAATTACTTGGCACACTCACTTAAGTATGAATTTGAAAGTAGAAAGGGGAATCAATGCATCCAACACTAAGAAGATTTGATAGATCTAAATACTAAATATATATTTGTGTGAGTGTTATATTTAACCCAAGCGAGAACACATTGAAGCACACCATGTGCACTTCGTGTCAACTTGATAGAGCTAATTTCTAATAACGTTTTGGTTTTTTTTTTTATATCGTGGCGGAAATTGAACCAAACCTTAAAACTGCGTAACTTAATTCTCATACCATGTTTTTTTTTTTTAATAAATTTTCTTACTTATTAAATAAAGAAAAAATTAAATATATTTTGTATTTTAAAGACATTACAAATATATTGCACCTTAAATAAACATTTCATTACAACCCGCGGAACTTGTAAGAAAACATTAAAATTCTTGAACTACTTAAGTTAATTTTGTACGAAACATGCCTGGGGAAGCAGGTATGTAATAAAACGTGATTACAACATATCTAAAAACGTGATCACTAACACATTATTAGTTAATTATTCTTTAATTAGATTCATAAAAAGTTCCACTTCACTTTTTTTTTTTTATCAAATATCACCCAAGTCATTTTATCAATACATCTTGACATGTTCCTAGCTTGTTAAAGATAAATAATTCATGTAAGGATTGTAGTCAAATATGCCAAACCTGAAGTGTCCCTTTAGCAAGCAATGCAAAGCTTTTAATTAATAACAAATAATCAGCAGAATAAGATCCATAACTATGCTAGCTAATTCCAAATTTATTTTGTTGGGAAGTACACATTCCAACTAGAAATACGTGAGTGAACTTTTAAATGAACAGCAGACGTTTGGAGAGTTATTGAACATAAAACCAAACACAGAACCGTCCTTGTCTATATTCTTGGAGATGGAATTCCATACGTTTCCTTCAATTTTATTTAGTTAAATACAAATAGGCATTTAGGAGGGATTATGAAATTTAGCTAGCATACGTAGCTTGAGATCTGGAAGGTTAGCGTCACTCCTTGTCAAACTCAAAGGGATATGGTGTGAATGTGATCAAGGAAAGGCCACGCTGAATGAAATTGAAATGAGAATTGGCAAGACATAGCCAGCAATAGCATTTCCACCACAAGCTGCTTGATTGATTTATTTATTGATTCATGCACATGCATGCATGAACTTATAGGCAGTGATATATATATTGACCTAAGCTAGATCGAGAGAATGAATCTGCAATGTTCGATCGCTATAGTTCTGCCACGCCGCGATCGAACATTACAATGTATTTATGATATATATAGCATTATATAATATTAATATACTGTCACATAATATATAAGACCACAATCCAATAAATATATATATATATATATATAACCATTAACACCTAAACAGTGGCCAAAAGCCACCACCTACTTTGAAAAAACAGTCTCCCCCCAACACAACACATGTGTAAATAATGTGTTGTAAATAATAAGGTTATGTTATTTTTAATTTATAAGTTATTTTTAAGTTAAATTAAAAATGAAAGTTTAAAAAAATAAATAATAAATTATTTATTAATATTTTTTTAAAATATAATAAGATAGATCGGAGAGGTTTTGAGTTCGACTTCCCCACTAATAAAAATTAACAAATTAATTATTAATATTTTTTTATAAAAAAATACTAATTATTCTAAAATTTATTATATACATTATAATTTGATTTTATTGAGATTCAAAAAAAAATATATAAAAATAAGTTCTATACAAGTAAGTCTCTAGATAACTTATTATAAAGTTTATTATTTTTAATTTTTTTTATTAAAAATAAGTAATTTTATTAATGGATGTTTGACCAAATTTTTACTTAAAAATAATTTATAAATTAAAAATAAACTCAACATGACTTTTTGTAATTTTGTTACAATGGTCAAATAATATTTCTGATAACAATGTTAATTTTTAGACAACTTTTTTTTTAAATCCAATATTTTATTAATTAGGGGTTCAAACCCAGTGATCGTCTCAAATTTATGATTGGATAATCATATATAAAATATTCTTCATTTATTTAAATTTATACATGTTTATAATTATATTTGATTCTAAAATTAATAATTATAATTATTAATTTTTAATAAATAAAGGATACTTTAGATGATCGAAATCCTTTTAACTTCAGAAGAATATAAATGTACAATTAAAATTAAGAAAGAAAAACAAATATCATAAATGAAAACAAGGAAAAATCCTTAAAAAAAAAAGTTTTGATTATGTGCTATCAAAGCTGCATTATGTATGGAGACCATGGACAATTAGAAATCCAACCCATCCACAACTCCTTTTTATTGTTTGTTAATTTTTTCCTCTTTCTCTTCCTATGCTATCTCTTAAATTATAAAAGTTATATGTTAAAATATCACGTGATCAGTGGAATTATCTTTTTGTAATGCATGTGATGTGACATTTATTTAACATTTCTGTTAACTGAATAGTAACAAGAGCTTTTGTATGAATATAGTTTGATATATAACCAATGATCATATTTGGAAAGAGAAGATTCGTGGAATAATTCATTCATATTAAAAAATTACTACTATTTCTGCTACAACAAGCTAAGCTAGCTAGTTGTCTAGTTAACCAACCCAGCAAACAATTGAAGAAGCAAACTCAAGGACAATTGAGGATGTAATCCCATGAGAAAGGCTTAAAAAATTGAGAAGCCCTAGAGTCAATGAAATTCAAATGAGTCTTGCGAAGGTGCATGTAGACTAACCAATCACCATTCCCAGTAGCACAAGGCATTGGCATAACATAGCCAGCATCTCCACCCCAAGGAAAATGGTACGACGCAAACACGGGCTTCCCCCACCCAAAGTCAACCTTCGACACCGGAAACCTTTGACCAGACGAAACCACAAATCTCGGTCCCTCTTCTTCACTTCCGCCGCAATAAATCTTCGACAAGCCAGGCACAGGTCGGTGCGCCTCCACCCAATCAACGAGTCCTGAAAAATGGTCTTCAGTCACAGCCATTTCCAAAAACTCGTGAACTTTCTCCGCCACCCAACTCAACGGCTTTTCCACAAGCTCCTCCACCGGTTTCCCACCATAGGGAATCGAAACCACATTACCAAAATACGAACCCATGTTCCTATCACCGTTGCTTAACCTCTTCCTTCCATCAACCACAACACCCATCTTCGCAATCAGCTTTTTTTTCTTACCTTTATTAACTCTGCCACTGGCTTCAGCAACCAGCTTCCACAAGAATGCGGAGAAAGACTCGAGCTTCGTGCGCTTCACACCCTCTGAGCTAGCCAGTTCCTGCATATGGTTCACGTGTTCGCCTGTGAGGTAGTATATGCGACTGATGAGTGGCTCAGATTCTAACGCGGACGGTGGAGGTAGCGCGGAGATGGGGACGTACATGTCGTGAAGTGAAGCGTGGATGCAAGGTGGATTTCGTGGTACGAGAAGGGAGCGTTGACAATAGGGCTGTGTTGACATTATGGGCTTTTTGTTGGGCTGGGCTAACTCGGCCCATGACACAAGAAACATGTTGGCAGAATAAGCATCAGCTATACGATGGTCGAAAGTACACGCCACTACTAAACCTCCACACTTAAGCTGCGTTGCCTGAACAGCAAGGACACCATGGTTTTTGGTTGGTGCAAGTTTGGCTTGAATGGTGTGATCTGGGTTGTACAAGTCGAGGCATTGTAACTCGACATCATCAGCGACAGCTTCGACGAAATCCACGCCACGGTTACTGCAAAAGAGCTGAGGCTCACCCATGGAGTTGGGCAGAACTTGACCGGCAAAAGGGTAATAGTAAACGAGAGCCTGAGACAAGGCATGTTTAAGAGAGGCAGCAAAGCAAGTTGGAAGAGGTTTTTTGTAGCAGAAGAAGACAGTGACATCCAGTGGTGGAATGAGAAGATCGAGGTTAGATAGTGGCAACAAGTGCTCTTGCATTGGAAGCTCTGCTACCACTACCTCCTCCTTCTTCACACTCACAATCAACTCTCCTACTTCTCCAACCGTATCATTAACACCCATTTTTCAAGATTATTAAAACTGTGGCTAGGCTTGTACACCACTACTTGATTTGTTGCCTGGCTTATTATGAATTTATAGGCAGTGGCCTAGAGAGAAAAATATGCCAATTATTTAATATGCAATGTCAATGTGTCAATGTTAATTCAATCGATGATAGTATAACATAAAGTCATTTTCAGGCCACGTTTTAATAATAATTGGCGGAAAATTTTTTTATTTCAAAGTATATTCTACTTATCTCGTAGTTTCCGAACAATCAAAACGTTTCTAGTTTGTAAATATTAGATTTCTCATAACTTAATAAGAATAGTATTGTAAACGGGTAAAAAACAAGATGGTTATCCTACTCTGTCGACGACTTTCTACATTGGGTGGTTCTATTCTATATAAAACAATTAAGTTGCGATTTTTTTATATAAAAAGTGTCTATAAATCAAGATAATTCATATAATATTCTTTCACATCAAGACGAAAGTAAGTTTCTAAATTTAACATGAACGGATACAAGAATTTAAGAATTTAAGTAAGGTAAGCGAGGTTAGAATTTTTTTTCTTACAAAAATTAAAAATAAAATTTTTTAAAAAAAATATTTAATGTAAAATTTATATAAAAAAATGGATATAAAATTTTTCAATTTTTTAAAAACATTGAAAGTAAAATATGTAATTATATAATGTAAAAGTAAAATGATAGAATAAAATTTATAAGATTTTAAAAAATTATAAAAAAAAATATCAAATTAATGATTAAGAGTAAAATTTATTAAAAATAAAAAAAATTAAATAAAAATATAATGAAATTAAATATTTATTAGATATAAAATTAAAATACGATCTATTAATAAAAATTAAATAAATAATAATTTAAATTTTTTTTTAATAATTTTTTTATTAACATTTTATTTATATATATATATATATATTACAAGGGAAGGGAGAGGGGCTGAAGCCTGCTTCCCCTCATTCCAAAAGCATGTGACATTATAATTATAATATTTAGTAAAAACTAAACCACACGTCATATTATCCTACAAGTACTAGAGTCGATGATATAGTACATACAGAAGCATCTTTGAATGAATGGCCACCAATTAACCATGTAATCGAAATTGAGGGGCTGACCATCCTAAAAGCGTAAAACGTGAACTCCCCTGCATTGAATTAATGGCATAGTACGCCAATACAAATGCAGTGGCTCCTACTTGTTGCAGTCGATAAAAGTACGTTGTCCTCCTCCTCCACTTTCGCGGGCCATTGGTCAATTCATAAAACCAATAACGCAATACCTAAATTGTTAAGCGACATTATTTGCTAGTTGATTTGATTCATGTATTGAAACTATGATTATCAATAAAATGAGATAAGTTTCCTTCTGTAAAAAATAAAAAATTTAGTCTAGGTTATAAATATTACTATATTAACAACCCAAATAATAATATGCTGAAAAAAAATACACCATGCATGACACAAGTAATTAACACACACTACACTGGTACATACATTTGTCATATTCAATATTTGTTTTAAATAATTTATTCAAAATAAATAAGTACATTTAAATATAATTCATATATAAAATAAAATATAGATATTATTTTTATTAGTATATCTTATTATCATATACAATTTTTTTATAATGTAAATAATTGTTTTATGATATATATTGACACTGTATGATGTAAAACTTTCCATCCATCAACAATTTGATTTTCATCACAAAAAAAAAAAAAAATTACACTACCCTAACCAGACGTTTATATTGCATTATTATTATGTTAACAGTTTTTATTCTATTAATTATTAATTATTAATTTAATTTCCCTCCCTGGGAGACAGTTCAAAATTCAAATTTGACTCATCGGGGACGGAGGCACGCCTCACTGCGCAAACACAGTTCACGCCGTTTTTCCGAGTCTCTCTCTCGATTGAATTCGAAGTTAGGGTTTCTGAGTTTCCCTGATATGCTGAAGAGTGTGTTAAGATTCATGATTCGTTTCTTCTTCCGATCCTTCAACAAAGCGATGGGCTGCTTCTTCGCGTGCTTCAGGATCAGAGACAATCGTCGCATCCGTACATCGCAATTGATTACCTCCTCCACTCGATCCACCGTAACATTTCGCATCTGTTTTCACGAATTACTTTAATTATCTTTTTGCTTATAATAATAATTAGAATTTTCGCTGTGTGTAAATCCAGGATGTTGTGATATCTCAAAATCGCTCGTCTTCTTTATTATCTGACGGTATTTTTCTTTGTTTCTCCATTTTCTTTCTTTTATTCTTTTTCATTTTCTTTTTATTTTTTCTGCTAATTTTATTATGTTGTAACTTTTTAGAAGAGAGAGATGATTCTGCGCGGAATGATGGGTTTCAGGGAGATTTCCAGGGGCTTAAGGATGAGGTATTTTCATAGTGCTATTAATATTAGTATTGCAATATTATTACTGCAGCTTAAATGATTTTTTTATAAATGATTTTTCTCAGCTTGTGTTTGATTGTTTTAATTTTTGGGTTTTAGTTTGAACTAGTTGGGGCACTGAGTAAAACAGGATTCAATTTTTATCTTGTGAACGGCAAAATGAATCTGCAAACTGACATGGTTTAGGTTTCTGGGTTGTTCTTGGACAGCTGTGAATTGTACATTTTATGAACCTTCATTTTTATTTTTTTTTGGGTATAAAAACAAAATATTGGAGAGCAACAGAGTGATTTTATAAACCTTTTTCTGTAGAACATACTGGAAAAATTTGAATAATGACCACAATTAGGACCATTAGTTACCTCTATTTTTTTTATTTTTTTTTTCGATTTTGGCTTGTTAACACTTAACACCACTCTTTCTATGATTTGTTGTATCCTCATGTTATACCTGTTTTGTATCCAATGCCTAGAGGATTATATGTGTACCATGGTATATATCAAATTTCAAATACTTTCAAGTGACTCCTACAATTTGTTTATTATTTTATCTTCTCACATTTTTTATGGGTTATATTTTTGTTATTGTCAGTTGAATTTTGATTAACTCATTATATAAAATCTTTCTACAGGCTAAGTTTCTTAAAGCTTGTGGGACCTTAGCAGGAACACCTGTTGAAATTTGTAAAGCATCTGAGAAATTGAAAGCATCACCCTCTCCTGATAAAGATTCTGACCCTTCAAGATTTTATTCCTGGCTTCCTAACACATCTGTGGAGAAACTGCAGCTGGATATCCAACCATTTGATCAACCAACTCCCATAAAAATTTGCCATAAATTGGGAGATAGCAAGGATTCATTTGACCACACACCAAGCAGGTTATTCACGACTTCGAATTGATTTTTTATTTTTTTGTTAATGCTGGTGTTGAATGATAATGAATTTGAATAAGTGGTATTTTGGTCAATTTGCATGTTAGGAGAATCTTCCATCTTTACTTAATTTTTTTATAGTCAGCATTAGAATACATTCAATAGTTAGAGCTCCTGGTAGAGAAACTGTATCAGACAATTTGTTCTGCTTTTAAGAAGAAGCGCCCTTCAAATAGTTCCTGTATCCTTTCTTTTATATTTTGGATTTTAGATAATTAATTATAGGAATGTTGGTTGGAACTTAGAATTGTCTATTGAAAATTACATAGGAGGGAGTACTAGAACCTGATCAGATTTTAATTTCATTTCTTTTGCAGCTGTATCTCCAAAGCACAAGATACTCAAGATGTCTTGGTTGACTATATGGAAAAAAGTTGGGCAGGGAACCTTCATACAGTAGATAGTTCTGAAAGTAATGCAGCTTCAGTTTCACCTTTGCTAGCCACAAATACTCATAGAAAGAACAAGTCTGTTCGTTTTGAAAGTGAAACTGACTTGGCATCCTATGGAAGCTCATCAGATGATTGCCATATGAAGGAAAACAAGCCACCAAATAACCAAAGTGCCTATAAACGATCTCCTTATCCTACTCCATTGAAGTTATTTGACGAGATGCAAACACCTGGAACTGTGTATCCTGCATCATTAGAAGAGATACGTAAAGGTAAGGCTCAAGTTCGGTCCCAGTTTGTCTATCCAACTAACAACCCAGGTGATAATGTCTTCCGGTGCAAAATACTCGAGGAGAGAGATTTTAACCTTGAAGAAGATTCAAGTGAGCTGAGTGTTTTGGTTGAGAAAACTCAAAATGGAACTCCTACCCAAGGAAAAGGGTCGAAGAAAATTTCAAATGGAAATGACGATAAGGTGAAATCGAAGACCATTGAGGAGCATTCCCCTATTTCTTTTAAGTGGTGGTATGACAATGGCATCCCAAATTCAACCACTAAATACAAGGAGGTATGGCTTGCAATTATTTGCTATGTTAGAAGTTTTTAAAATATAAATACAGCATCTGATTAGTGCTCATTGTCCCCAGGATCAGAAAGTAAAATGGCATGCAACCCCATTTGAAAAGAGGCTGGATAAGGCACTGTCTGAGGAGAATTTTATATCTCAAAGGTATCTCTTGTTAACAATAGCTGTATTTTGTTGTTTTATTTCTTACTCGTTTATTCTTAATATATGAATGTACAAATGTCCTTCTAATTTTTTATTTGATTTACAGGAAGCTTGTTTGTGGGAAACCAGTGGAATTTGATGAAATTGAAGAAAGTGATACTGCATTATCTCAGCTATAGTCAGAAACTCAGATTTGCTGTCTGTGGTGTCATTTTGATGTATCTGTATATGTCCACCCCATCCCGGTGTGGTCACTCATATGAGAAGTAATTCAATATTCTGGAAACTAAGTACGAATAAACATCATTCAGCATGCTGTTTGTATCAGCAGTTGATTATACAAATTTTGCAGTACCTTTCTGCGATAATATAGCTTCATGCTTGATTCAAGAGACACGTCAGATTTTCTTTAATCAAAGGCTTGGTTCAAGTTCTGTATATATATAAAATGTTTCCATGGAAAGAGTTAATTCAGCATACTAAACGATAGTGACAAATACGAATTATCTTTTATCATGTAAAATCTTTCTTTATATTACTGTAAGAGATAGTGCTGGTGTTGGACGATAAATTCATTTCAATTAATATCCTAAAATAAGATTCAGGAACAAAATTAAAAGCTGAAATGAAAACACTGTTATCATCAAATCAAACTGAATTTCTCTTCATTCCCTATTTTGTCAATTGGTTTAAAAAGCAGTAGCGTATTTGCAAACACAATCATTATAAGGTATTTCGAATGCATTTCGATCAATTTCCTGTCAATTAGTCCTTAATGGCAGTAATAGTCGATTCTAGCTATCACTTTTATTTAAAAACCACATGTGAGTTAGAAAAGACTAACACGCAGGAACACTTCCCAATGAAGAATATGGTTACGTGCGTATTTTGAATGCATGCATGTCCTATCAATTTCCAAAACTTGCTTTAGAATTTGACTAATTCACATGTAGAGGCACTGTAAGAAGTGGCTCTTCCACTTCATTCTAGTTGAAGGATTTTTGAAGAGAAACAAACCAATATGGTAGTGAAGGTGTACGGTCCAAGCTGTGCTTCCACAAAACGGGTGCTAGTTTGTATGGTTGAGAAGGAAATCGAATTTGAGGTTATCCCTGTTGATATCTTTACGGGGGAACAGAAGAATCCTGAGTTCCTCAAGTTACAGGTTCAGCTTTTCTATTTTCCGTTGAATATGGTTAGATTCTTCAAGATTAATTTGGTTCTTTATCTTCTGATTAATGTTCTTTATTCATATATAATCTCTGCAGCCCTTTGGATGTGTTCCTGTCATTAAAGATGGAGATTACACCTTATATGGTTACACTTTGAACTCATATATTTTCTTGCTTCATGATTAGTGTTTAATTTTGTTGCTTCTCTTACTAATTTGAGGGTGGTTTCATGTGTTTTTCTGCAGAATCTCGTGCTATAATGAGGTATTATGCAGAAAAATACAGGTTTCAAGGGGTTGAGTTACTGGGAAAAACAGTAGAAGAGAGGGGTCTTGTAGAGCAATGGCTAGAAGTTGAAGCACATAACTTCCACCCACCAGCCTACAACTTGGCTCTTCATGTTTTGTTTGCTACAATGCTTAGAGTGACTTCAGATCCCAAGGTGATTGAGGAGAGTGAAGAAAAGCTGGGGCAGGTGTTGAACATTTATGAGGAGAGGCTGTCAAAGACTAAGTATTTGGCTGGAGATTTCTTCAGCCTTGCTGACATTAGCCACCTTCCTTTTCTTGACTATGTTGTCAACAAAATAGAGAAAGGGTATTTGGTAAATGAAAGGAAGCATGTGAGTGCATGGTGGGATGACATAAGCAGTAGACCATCATGGATTAAGGTTCTTCAGCTCTACAAGGCTCCAATCTAGTCTGCTGAATGAACTTTCATGGAATCTGAATTAATTAGTACTATCATCTTTATTTGAATACGTTAGTAAAGAATAAATGTACGTTCAACCTAATAGTATGCGTTGAATTTGTTCTTTATATCCTTTCATTCTCAGTTGTGTACTTTGTACTTTTCCTTTAATTTGGATTTACCCTCTATTTTTGTGACTCACCTTCGACACGATGAATTTATACTCGATTTTTGCACACCATATCTTGATCGATTTATATAATAACATTATTTGATTTTCTTTAATCAAAGGCTTGGGCTCAACTAAGCCTTGCATATAAAACAGATTAATTTATATGCATACTAAAAAAAGGAGTGACTCATAAAATGAATTATATATAACATAATTTGGTGTGCATATCGGGTCTGTTTCATCACGAGATCATAGTTATCAAGGTAAACCAAGTGTCACTACAAGGTCTTGCTGTGTCATACATAGGAAAAGTCCACGTGGCATATCACATCCTTAATTTTCGACCTTACGTGTGTTAATTGGCTGCGGAGAGGCAAATTAAATGGCAAACTTCAGTTTTTCCAACTGCATATCATTCTCTGTTATGTTGCAATCCAATCGGTGACAACAAGAGGTCACACACGCAACGCAATGATCGATATATAACCATGGCTTTTTTGTTTGTGGTGGTAAAAGGCTAATTTTAAACAAACTTTGTAAATAAAAACCCACCAATATTTATGGCTTTTTATTCAAAGTTAGTTGAATTTAATAAAGTTTTACGATTTAAATTAGTTTAAAAAAAAATTAAAACCGTGTGTTCAAAATTAAAATATTAAAAAATCAATGTTTTATAAAGATTAATTTAACTCAATTTAAAATATGAAGAAATGCATTTTCTATCAGCTTTCCGTGGTAATAGTCCATTACTAGCATTTTGATTTAAGAGCACATGTGAGTTAGCAAAGACTAAAATGCAGGGAAACTTATAGTATTTGGAATGCATTTGCTATGCAATTTCCCGTCGTCAATGGAAATCATACACATGATTAGTTACTTCCCTTCTTATTTAAGACCAACAAAGACAAAGACTACGTAGGAAATAAATCTTCCCAACGAAAATGAGAAGGAAAAGAGGAAAAGGACAATAGCATATTTACGATGAGACAACCAAGGGGTTTTCTTTCTCCACTTATTTTAATAATCACTGCATTTCTGACACTGTTTTTATTACTCTATTAAAATATTGTTGTTCACGCAACGCATAACATTAGTTGAATATTTAAAATTGGAAGCGGTATCCACAGATGAGATAAGATCCAACCTGTGATGCACCGATATGTATCGAAGTTCACAATATTTAATAAATATATTAATAATTTGATTTTTTTTTTAATACATATCGTAAACCCACCCACCAACTTGAGATTTGTTTGACTCATTACTTCACTATATAATAAGCCTGAATAATATTAATAGCAGTCCATTTGATTTGAAGAGGATAAAATCAAAGCATGGTAGTGAAAGTATACGGTCCCCACTGTGCTTCTACGAAGCGGGTGCTGGTTTGTTTAGTTGAGAAGGAAGTAGAATTTGAGGTTGTCCCTGTTGATGTCACTAAGGGGGAACAGAAGGATCCTGAGTACCTCAAATTACAGGTTCACCTCATCCTCTACTAATTTCCTTTCATTAATATTACTCTTCTGATTCATGTTCTTTGTTTATCATAATATCTGCAGCCCTTTGGAGTTGTTCCTGTAATCAAAGATGGAGACTATACTTTATATGGTTACACTTTCGATCAACTCCTTTCTTTTGCTTTTTCTACTTATCAAGGTTTTCAGTTCGAAAAACATTTTATTAATCATAAATGATGTGTTGATCTGCAGAATCTCGTGCTATAATGAGGTATTATGCAGAAAAGTACAGATCTCAAGGGGCTGAGTTGCTGGGAAAGACAATAGAAGAGAGAGGTCTTGTAGAGCAATGGTTGGAAGTTGAAGCACACAACTTTCACCCACCAGCCTACGACTTGTGTCTTCATGGTTTGTTTGGTTCACTATTTGGTGTGACTTCAGATCCAAAGGTGATTGAGGAGAGTGAGGCAAAGCTGGTGCAGTTGTTCAACATTTATGAGGAGAGGCTGTCAAAGGCCAAGTATTTGGCTGGGGATTTCTTCAGCATTGCTGATATTAGCCACCTTCCATTTCTTGATTACATTGTGAACAATATGGAGAAAGGGTATTTGATAAAGGACAAGAAACATGTGAGTGTATGGTGGAATCACATAAGCAGTAGACCATCATGGAACAAGGTCCTTCAGCTCTACAGAGCTCCAATCTAGCTACAATCAGTGTCATCTTTCATTATACTGTGTTATTGAAGAATAAATGTACTTTTACCAAATTTCAAAGAAAGTAAGGGATATTGTGTTCAACCTATTATCGGAATAGTGTTGAACTTAATTGTTCCTTCTTTCCTTTCATTTTCAGTTGTGCTTAATTTGGATATTATCTGTGGTCATGCTCTTTGCTTAGTGTTGTACCCTTTTATTTTATCAGGTTTCCAACAAAATATTCTTCATACCGCTGGGACTTTTCTATCCCGTGTTCACCTGTCACTCGATCGTGTAAGTGTGTAAATATAATTTATTTTAGTTTATAAGTAATTAAGATTAAATCAATATAATTATCCATATGTACTTCGGGTACTAATTTAATTTTGTTACACAGATAATTAAATCTAAATAACATTTTTTCAAAAGCATGTGGTACAGTAAAAAAAAAAAATTAAACACTTCATTTAGTAATTTTATCATAGTGATTGTACAAAATGTTTAAACATAAGTGAATCTATAAGACTTAAGAAAATAAGATGAACATTCTCTTTAGAAACTTTATCATCATAGATGTTCTAAAGGGTTAAAAAAAAAGTTTAAACCACAGAAGCAAAGTTATTTAATCTTTCTTTCTTTATCATTAAAGCAGCAAGTTGTTTATTTAAGCACATGGTTATTTAAAAAATATTAACATAATAAATTTGTTTTGAATTAGTGTAGAATCATCCACAAAATTAAATAAAATAATCTTTTTAATAAATTTATCATTAGAATGAATTTATGAAGAAATTAAATCTAGTTGAAATTACGGTTGTGTCGAACTTAAGATAAATCATGTAAGTAACTGTGCATTTTACATGCTCTTAGGACCCACATCCAATAATTATATAAAATTTAAAAAGAGAATAAAATCTTATGTAAATTGTGAAATTTCATAGAAAAAATCAGGGCGGCGAGGATGCCCCCATATGTAACACATAGGTCCCACCTGAGTGTCAAGATCGCACCTTTTTGAAGAAAAATCAGACAACAAAGAGAGGATTAAAAAGTTAAAAGTAGCGTGTATGATGATGCATACTATTGCTATGCAAAGTAGAAAAAAACAGACAATAAAGGGAGGATATCGGATGACAGAATTGAGAATCACAGTATATGATGCAATGAAAAGTGAAAAGTAGCGGCGTGCGTTCAGCAGAGGATCTTGCAAGAAGGTTCAGAGTGAAATTAATTATGGAAGAGTACTACTCCGTTGGAAGAGCACAATTTTGTAGGACATGTTCGTAAAGAGTTGTTCCGGAAGGGGATAAGGACGTGAGGATAGGGGAAGGTATTTCACCTTCTCTACTCAATGCCATTGAGAAATCTCAGATTTTAATAATTGTGTTTTCTGAGAACTACGCATCCTCCACATGAGCTTGTTCCAAGAGGAGCAAGAAACAACTTGTTTTCTGAGAAACAGTTTCGGTAAACACGGAAAAAGGCTTGGCAAAGCTGGATCCCCTAAGAAACGGGTGCAGGTATGAGAAGATGTATAAAAATAAGGTGATGAAAGGCGTGTTGGACTTGAGCCCCGCATAGAAGAGGTGAAGTCACTTCTACACATGTTTGGCATATATGGAGTCGAAGGAATCGGAAAAACAGAACTTGCCAAAGCTTTGTGCTAATTGGTCACCAGCAATATGAAATGACAGAGCTTGGCCTTTGATGATTCTCTTGAGCTGTTTTGTTGGAATGCCTTCAATCAAAGCTATCCAAAAACAGGGTTTGAATGTGTCTCTCAGAAGAGTCCACTTCCACTTTCGATTTCCATTCCTATTTCATTATATTATTGGTAATAATGTCATTATTTTTATCTTCTTATTGGGAAATTGTAGAGATGTTATCAATAACCTTCCAAAACTCTCTGTTTTCTTATATTCTCCTCGTAATTGGTGGTTGAAATTTTGTAAAAATTTCCTATGAATCAGGAAAAGGAGCCTGTTCCGAGTTGGTGGTTTCTAATCTAGAATGCTTGATTAATCAAAATTCATAATGTGGATTGAATTCAATTTTATGACAAAATGTCTTTTAGAATATTTGGAGGGTTATTACTTTTGAAAATGTTTTAATTAGAACCGAACAGTGATTTGGGTTATCTTAATTTCCAGGCACAAATAATCTTTCGAAAATTCTCCATTTTTTATTTTTTTTTGTATTCAGTAACAACCATATCTTATAGACCTCGCCTTTGCTTTGCTGGATTCGGTAACAAGCATATAAAAACTGAAGAATTTGAAATGGAACTCTCATTCCCATTTGAAATTTGAAATTAACATATTCACTGCCTTACACGACATTGAGTGTATAATGACTTAAACTCTGGTTCAAGTAGCACAGAGATATGATATGATAAAATTCATGCCAGTTTAAATTTCTTGATTACAAGGTAACACACAGTCTTCCTTCCTAACATAGCATAAAAAGTAAGCCACTAAATTGAACCTGCGCTAGTTAGTAGTTAATGGTAAAGGAGAACAAAAAGACCTAATGAATTCGCAGTTAATTAATTCAAATGTTGAAGAATTAGATAAGAGTGGTTCTTAATCTTAAGTCTCGTCCCAATGAATTGTAGAAACTACAACTCATGAAGGCTCGTGATTTGGACTTTTGCTTCTTATTATTGTCACTAGTACTTATTATTTATGAAAATCTAAAAATAGACAAAACCTGTTGCTTTACAGGATAAAAAATATCACGAGTTAGAGTTATACCAAAATTACATACTTGCAAAATTGGGCTTTTTATACCATGCAATTTCCGATTATAATTATTTTTTACTATTCTTGTGTTTAATTAGTTTGTTCCAGTCTTCCAAAACTTGAACAATCGTTTGTATTGACTTGGAATTTTTTTTTTTTCTTCATTACCAGTCTATTACGCTGAATTAGAAAGATGGATATATATTATTGGAAGTTTTTTATTTTTTGGAAACAAGTATTAAAAAGAGACGAATTTTGAAGATAAATATATTTTTACAAGAAAAACCATTTTTTTCCTATCTACTTTTCTATCCAACCAAACAAATAATAAAAAACAGATTTTCCATTTCTTCTATTAATCTTAATTTTTTAATCTAAACATTTCAAAAATCTTTTTTTTTTTTAATTATTTTTGTACTTGAAAGATTTGTGTAGCTGCAGGGAAAACCTTGTTCGTGTAGCCGGAAAGTGGAAAGGCTTCACACTCGTGAAATCTCTGTGCGACTAATCGCTTTTGTCACTTTCACCTGGTTGGTTTGGTTCCTTTCTTCTCCATTTGAGTAGTTTTTTTTTGTACTTACGTGTTGTACAGAAAAAAGAAAGTAGTATGGCTTTGATTGGCTTGCAACTAGCAAAACAATTCAAATTATTTCATAAATAAATATTTAATACATATTCATTTAAAAAATACTAGTTTCTTATAATAAACATTTAAAAGGAAATGCCTAAATATTTATTATACAAAATAATAAAAAATGTATTTTTTAATATACTCATCATCCTTTTAAATAGTTTTTGTGTTTATTGAAGACCAAAACAAATATTTAATGTGACGTTTAATTCATTAAGTATTTTTTAATATTTAATGACTTTGACACTTTTAAATTCTAGTTTAATGTAATATTTAGTTTATTAAGTATTTTTTTTTTATTTTGGTTCTAATGTTTAAAAAAGGTCATTTTCATATTTTAATTTATGTTTTGGACATATTTTGAATTGTTGAGGACCACGACAAACATTAAAGCAGAACGGGCGAAGAAAAAAAATTCGGTATAAAAAATAAGTATATTTCAAATTAGAATTAATTGGTTCAGGAAAAATAAGACATCCTTTGCAAATTGCTGGGCTGTGGATGAATTTTATGACAAAATGTCTTTTAGAAAGGCTGAAATCATTATTACAATTTTGAAAATGATTTATAGAACTGAACAGTGATTTTGGTGGATATTAATTCCAGGCACGAACGAATAATCTTTTTGTTAAAGTTCTCCGAAAAAAAAACAAATTAAAATTGTACGTGATCTTTGAAATCTCTTTTGACTTTTTCTCTTATTAATTGCAAATATCTGTATGTAATAGTCAAAGTTGTGCCCACTCTGGTGGACTTTACTCCCTTGTTGCTCTCAAAGCTAACATTGATTCAAAATTCTGGTCATATTGGTATTTCACCTTCCTCGATTAATTAACCTTTAGGACGACTCGTGAGGCCCTTAAAATAAATTTATACTATGTATCATCTCAGGTAAAAAATTAACTTGTAAGCTTTAAATTTTATTTTTAATTAAGACATACACTTCATAATGGAAATTAAAATTTGACTTGACTCCAACTTACACCATGAGGTCACGAAAATTAATATAAATACATGGAAAGGAGGAAAATAATAATTTACATATGTTATTATATATATATATATAAGAAGGTTCCCAATAAGTTTCAAAGTGTTGCACACAGGCTAGGCTAATAATGGATGTGGCCAACAAGTTACATAACTCTGATGATGATGATGAAGAAGTTGTGCTTCCTGGGTTTAGATTCCATCCAACTGATGAAGAGCTTGTGGGGTTTTATCTGAGACGAAAGGTGGAGAAGAAGCCTCTCAAAATTGAACTCATCAAACAGATTGACATCTACAAATACGATCCATGGGATCTTCCAAGTAAGATCACCTAATTCCTCTTTATAATCTATATATCTATATATAATTACTGAAAGTGATGCAACCTATTTTTTGGTTATGATTCTTCATATATAATTCAATAATTAAGGACTAGATCTGTTGTTTGATGTAGAAATTGAAGCTTCAATAATGTATTATTTGATTTTATGATATGATACATTTATTGTGTGGATTAATATTGATGAAGGTTTCTAATCTCAAGTACTTTTTGTATATATGAAGAAGTGATGAGTTCAGTGGGGGAGAAGGAATGGTACTTTTTTTGCATAAGAGGGAGAAAATACAGGAACAGCATAAGGCCTAATAGGGTAACAGGTTCCGGATTTTGGAAAGCCACAGGGATTGATAAGCCTATTTACTGTGTTAAAGAACCTCATGATCATCCTCATCAATGCATTGGTCTCAAGAAATCATTGGTCTACTATCGTGGAAGTGCTGGTAAAGGCACCAAAACCGATTGGATGATGCACGAGTTTCGCCTCCCACCCAATGGAAAAACTACCAACAATCTACAATCTAATGATGTTCAAGAAGCTGTAAGTCAATTATTATATTCGTTAATATCTACTCATAATTAACAAAAATCAATTTATAACAAATCATTATATCTTCGAGCTAGATAGATATTATGGTAAATGACTTTTACATTAATAATATATAGTTAATAATTTATCATACAATATAAAAAAATCTTTGCATATATATATAAGTTCATGTATTATATTTTCTCTAGCTAGCTAGTCTTATAAGACAGTGTCTTAAATTTCTTTATTATGTTGTATTTAAAATAAAATGGGAAATAACCCATCTAGAACGTACTCCATGTAAAGACAAATCTGAGATAACATAGTCAAACGACCACAACAGTTTCTGAGATTCGGGTTAGAAGCTTGTTCATATTCATGAAGACCACAAACAAACAATTGTACGTCTAAACTATTCTAAGGTCAGAGCACGTTTATTAGACCCCCATAAAGCTAGGTGAGTTATATATAGATTAAGACACACGAACCAATTTAATTATTTACTAAATAATCACACATCAACAACTCATCTAGCTAGCTAGGCTGATATAATTTAGATTGCATTAATTCTTTGCCTTGCTTAATTATCAACACTATTTACTTAACGATGGTTTACGTAACAAGAAATCGCAACTTGTATGTTGTGGCTATATTTCATTTAAAGCGATATGTTTGCAGGAAGTGTGGACGCTATGCAGAATATTCAAACGAGTCCCAACTTACAAGAAGTACACACCAAATTTGAAAGACTCAGCAATCACGACAAACTCTTCAAGTTCCAAAACGACATGCAGTTTAGAATCTGACAACGGCAAGCCATATTTGACTTTCACAAACTCATCGCTCGTTCAACAAAATGAAATAATTAGGAAACCTGCAGTTATTGGACATGTTGAACAACGTAACCAACACTTATTTCTAGGTCAATTTCAGCCTCCAACTTACTCTACTTTTTGGAATCAGAATAGTGTCCAGTTTGCTAATGAGAATTGGGATGATCTCACATCTGTGGTTCAGTTTGCTACTGATCCATCCAAGGTTTCTGATCGATCATTGTAAATAATTTTATACCTTTTTAGAGTATTTAATTTTATGCTTAAAACTATACTAATAACAGTAACATTGATACTACAATATCTCTTACCCTACTCTTGCTTTTCGTTTGACCAAATATGATTATTGTATGAACGGGTTATAGTTTTTATATTATTATTCGTCATACACATGTACGCTACACTCTATTCGATCATTTTTTATTTTTTTTTATCAATCTCTTTAGTTTAGGGGACCATTCTTGTTCCTTTTTATTTGTTTGCCAAATTTGATTAATAAAGTATTAATCATTTGATTTATTTTTACCCTTCGTGTATAATAACAAATGACAGTAATAATATTGCTAGACATATATAAAGAAAACGAAAATGATTAAATTATAATTTAAATCGTACACCCTACTTACTGTTGGAGTATTATATTTATTTCTCAAACGGGAAAAAAGAAAAATTGTGGATTCAAATATTTAGAGACATTTAAAAATTAATATTTGTTAATAAAAAAAAATTGATTCCTGTTGATTAAGATAGTAGAGTATTCTGTAGGCTTAAATATAATTTTGAAATATATACATACATATACAATATATATACAGAAAAGATCAGATGAAGTATATGTTACATCAAGTATATAATATTAGACACCGTGTAATAATTTTATCTCAAAATATTTAGTTGAATTGAAAGTTCTTGGTATATATATATATATATTTCACTAACTTTCTTAATATTTCTTCCACGTTTTACGAGTTCAAACGATATTATATTTCATTTTCATCTAGATGCAGACATAACTTTGACGTCAATTCTTTAAACAAGCTCCGATAAATTCGGATTGGAAATGGGAAGTGACACAGTTAGCAGTCACAACAATTCAGGTCAATACTTCCTTAACACAAATTAGATATTATTATGTATATACTGGAAATTGCCTGAGGAGGAGGTGAAAAGAGGGAGTGAGGTTGTAATTATTCTGAAGAAAGTCACGCTTTTTACAACAACAACTACAACTAGTCAATCAATCAATTCTTAATATTTATGACACTTCATCCCATGGACCTCGAGAAAGCTCAGTTGAGTTTAATTGTTGTTTAAAGGCCTCAATTCATTCATTGTGGATAAAAAAAAAAGGGATCTATTCGTTGATCAAATGTTTACATATCACAGAAGATTTACCGGTCAGCTTCGTGTTGTATTACATTACATTTACATGAGAGGAAAAGGTATTCACTTTCGGGGCAGGTCATAACACAGCTGGATTAGGCAATGATAAAATGAAAACAATAAGGTTTATACGCTCATCCAACAAAATGGTATAATTTTACATTGCCTAAAGTTGAAATTTGCTCTATGTTGTATGCTTGTGAACAACAGTATTTATCAGGGCTGATGGAAAGAGTTAGGTCCTTGTTCATGATGATGATTGGTTCCTGGTTGGCTAACCACAGGAATATCCAAGCTGCTTCCATCAGTTTCAGGAGCTACTTCCCTTACATCAGCTATCCTTGCCTCTGTAGCCTGAATATCACTCCATTCATTGTCTCCAACTGGCTGAATGTTCACCTGATCTGTTGCCACGTGGACTACATTCTCTGCAGGGACAGGGATGGCTCTAGAAACACTCAGGCATGCTTTATCCACATTCTCTTCTGTGGGGTCAACATGCTTTGTATCCGAGCATGACTCTGTCTTCTCAAAAACTTGAGTTGTATCAATGTGTTGCCTGTTGAAAAGAAAAATATCTGTATGTCAACTTTAGTTTTATGATGCTCCACATTTCACAGATGATATACATATTCAACCTCAACGACAAATAAACCATCAAAAGCTTCCTTCCATTTCCCTGTTTCACTAGAGTATCATCATGTTTAGGTGGGAAAAGAAAAGTAGTCAAAATCTAATTAACAAAATAAAAGGCAAGGGGGAAAGAAGACCTTTGAAGTTGGGCTTTTAGTACATTCACATATGCAAGAAGCTCTTCCTTCTCTTTCGTTGCTGCAGATTCTCTCTGAACAGCCTCCCTTATCCTAGTTTCAGCATTTGCTCCTGCAACCCTAACCTTTTCTTCCGCTCTTACTACAGCTGCTTCTAAGATCACATCATGCTCTCTAGCTTTTGCCAGTTCAGTGCGCCACATATTTGCTTCCTGAATAGCAGCATCTCTCTGCCTGGTTAATTGCTCTCTTTCTTTGCTTAAGCCCACAATCTTTTCTTCAGACTCTTTTAGCTACAAAAAACAGTTCAAGACAAAATGAACATTGTCCAAAGCACTTTACCAAGAATCACTCAAAATTTCCAGCAACCAAAAAATAGTTTTAAATGAACCAGCACAATGGGATACCTTCTGTGTAAACAACTCTTGATGCTTCTCAGAATCTTTCTGCAAACGCTCAATTTCTCCACAAGCAATTCTTCGATGCTCATCCATGGTATAAGCAGCAGATGCTGCAGCCTCAGCAGCTTCAGCAGTCTCAGAGAGTTTATCTGCTATATCTTTTATAGTTGAATCACGTGCCCGAAGGTCTCGAGACAAATTCTGTAACTCCTCATCCTTAACCCTTAGTGTCTCCTGTAGAGTGGAATAGCATCATTAGAACCAAGTCCAAAGCAATAAAGAACCATCACATACAAATATTCCTTGTTTAATTACAAAACAAATCCCTTCTCTATTTATATCTACCATCTTCATTTTCTCTTCAAATTGATACTATGAGAGGAAAAGAGATGTTCCCCAATATACTTTTTCTTTCTTTCACTTTCCTTATTTCTTTTTTTTCTTTCAAAAATGCTGAATTATTAAACCAGAACTAGAGCGTACCTTCATGATGGTTAAATCATCCATAGGACCATCAGTAGTCCTATTATTCATCATTCCTAGAGCATTTCGCAAAGAAATCTGCATTGCTGCTTCAATTTCTTTTGAGCATTCCAAGGCTGTTGAATTGGCTGCAGCAACAACAGTTGCAACAGTTCCTAATTTTGTAGAACCATTCCCACTTAAGGAATTCACAGCTTCCTTATGGGCTTTTAGAACCAACTGAGTTGCACTAATATCAGATGATAAAATAAATCAGACAAGGAAATAATAATAAGAAATGATCCAGTAATCATTCGAATTGATCCACTGTATCGAAAAGCAAGAACATAAGACAAATAATAATTATAGTAAATAATAATCAAAGGATTGTAAATATAAAAGATGAACTATGGCATGACATGAGTATTCTGCTCATCTACCTTTTCAAACAAATGCCTATTCCAATGAATATAAAAACACGCTGTTCAAAAGAATTAGAAAATTGTGAAGGACTGCAGTTCATGAATCTTCAATAAGTTCAAACATGACACAGAAGTAAACAAAGTCTCATAAGAAACTAGCAGATTAATGGTAGTAAAACTCAGAACAAATGTATTAGTACATTTAGGTTCAAGCATGCACTATTTTATTTGCAAGCTAATACAAGACTTAGTAAACTGATGCTTTTGAAATACTAAACAATTTTAACACACATGCTAATACATTCAACAACAACAACATAAAATAAAAAAGGATAAGATTATATTCAATGGAATGTGGCACAAAGGGGAAAGGGAGAACAAAATGTGGGATTATAAAACTTACTGTAAAGTTGACACCCATGCTCTAGCTGCACCAGGAGTCTCAGCACAGAGAAAGTAATCCTTTTTCTGAGGTGTCCCAATATCTAAAGAAGGAAATTAAGGTAACAAGCCGAGTGACTTTCATCAATTTGCTACCAATAAATGATTCATAAGTATTACATGCGATAAAAATGACAAAAAGGATACAAAAGCAGCACCCATCGTACTTTGGAAGCCCACTGCAATACACAGAAGTAAATAAACAACCATGTCATGTATAAAAAAATTCACCCGACAACACTTCATAAAAACATATCCGGAAATTAGGCAAAATAGACTTATGTTAAAAACACCATTCTTACTGGAAATTCACTGGAGATACGGTGATCGTGCTATTGGCATCGAATATAATCGTTCCTTTAACAGCAGGTTCATTTCGTCTTATCCTAAAGAAAGGAAAACATTCAAAACAATACAGAAGATCAGTAATCAAAGTCATTTTCCATTTCCCCACACAAACAGAAACCAATGTGCATAAACATACTTGTATTCCATTCTCCCCGTTGTTGGGTCCAAGATCACCCAACGCTCGTTCCATTTTCTCAGCTGTGAACACAAAAGCGATTCTTACATGAGAGCTAGCTTCTGTTTTTTAATTTTCATTTTTATTTCTAAAAGCATCAATCAATTAAGGCACTCTCGTAAATAAAATAAAATTGGATATTCAAACGATTGTAAAACACATAACAAAACAGAACGCATTGGAATTATAAGACGATCAGAACATCGAATATGAAATTAAGAATTGGAAATTGAAAAAGAGAAAGAGTAAAGTCGAAAATAAAGTGAGGAATACAAAATAGGTATCGAGAAAAGGGGGAGTGAGTGAAATACGGTTTCAGATCTCTTGAGAAGTGGTCCTTGCAACAAGTTTCTACCGGAAGCGGAAGCGAGTTGGCGCTTGATCTTCTCCAAGCTATTCTCTGTGTTTTCTGCAGCTCGCTGCGTCATTGCAAATTCAGCTCAGTGTTATTAACAGCGTTTCAAAAAACACACACACACTAAGAAACAGAGAGAGAAGGTGGCGATTGATTGATGAGTTACCGGAGAAGCCATAAGCGTAGATCAAGACTTGTCAGAAGCTCAAACACAAGGGTTTTTGGTGATATTCCCCAGATTTGCGTTTTCGAGTGTTTTTTAGAAGAATATTGAAAGAAAATACTACTTATTTTAGGAAATTAATTAAAATATTTTATGGGAAAGACCGGTAGGTTATTTGGCATTCTGACTTGCAGTTGTGCAGTTAGCTTCACTTTTCCTTTGTGTTGGTTAGGATTAATCTTAATAAATTTAATTTTTAATACTGAAATACAATTAAGAGTGCATATTTATATTTGTGAATTTAATTTAATTAGAAATTAAAATGCTACCAAAGAGTTTAACTTAGAGTTTCATGAATTATGTTTAGGTTTATGATTTTAGGGTTAAGACTTATTGTTTCAAAATTTAAGGTTCGATATTCAATTTTAAAGGTTTATCATTTATGAGTTAAGGTAGTAGGATTCATGGTTACATGTTACAGTATAGGATTTAGGATTTGGATTTCATGGTTTTAGGGTTAGGGTTTAGATTTGAGGTTTTTATGTTGTTTAGGGTTTGGGGTTAAAGTTTATGGGTTATGATTTTGGATTCATGATTTATGGTTTATGGTTTAAGGTTATAGGATCAAAATTCATGGTTAATGATTTAGTGTTTATTATTTATTATTTATGGCTTTAGGTTCATGATTTAAGATTTATGATACATGACAACATTTCAAATCACATTCCACCATTCAGTCAATACCTCTTATGAAAGTAATGTTGCATCATATATGTATAGAAGGAGAGTTAGGTAGCGATAAACTCATATTTGGTATATATTCTTTTTTACACTAGATCTGATTTAGCACAAGAGAAAAATAAATGTGGAATTGATTCTACTTCAACATTAAACCCTAAGATTATCCTTCGTTGGTAGTCTTCTAAGTAAAATTCTTCATATCAATAAAGAAGCCTTTGTTGGGATTTTAATTTTCCATAGATGATAGAAAGCCTCATCCACCACTTAATTAAATCTAATATTATGAATTGCTTTGTAAGCTGATTTCACCGAGTAAGCGCTCTCCTTTTCCAAAAGCCAATTCCAAGAGTCCATAATCCATTTATTTGGATAAAATCTACACAATTCTTCCATTAGATTTGCCACCAAATTGTTTTGTGATGCGTGATTGAAGGTTTGGAGTTTATGATTTAGGGGTTTGGGATTGGGGTTTTTGGTTGTTGGATTTTAAAATTTATGATCAAAGGTTTTGTGATTTAGGATTTATGGTTTAAAATTTGTAATTTATAATTTATGATTTATTGTTTAAAGTTTAAAATTTAAGATTTAAGGTTTATGTTCATAATTCAAACTTTATGATTCATGATTTTAGGTTTATAGTTTATGATTTAAGGTTTAGGAATAAAGATCCCATATTTAAGATTTATGATTTAAACTTAAGAGTAACGTGTATGATTTAGTGTTTAGGTTCATATTCATTGTTTATAGGTTAGGTTCATGATTCATATTTCAGGATTTAAATTTAATGATTTAAGGTTTATGAGTTTAGAATTTAAAGTTTAAGATATATTCATTGTTTATAGGTTAGGTTTATGATTCATATTTCAAGATTTAAATTTAATAGTTTAAGGTTTATGAGTTTAGGATTTAAAGTTTAAGAGGTAGATTATCAGATTTAATTGTTTATTATTTTAGGATTTATGATTTATTATTTAATGTTTTAGAATTTTAGATTTTATAATTTATGGGTTAAAGTTTAGGATTATTTCATGATTTAAAATTTATGATTTATGATTTTAAGATTTATATTTTATAATTTATGATTTAATATTTTAGAGTGTTAGATTCGAAGGTTTAAAATTTAAAATTTCATGAACTTTAATATAATATAGTAAAACTTTTAATTCTAAAAATATATTTTTTTTTATGAATATATTATTTTTTATTTTAGTTTTTTATTTCTCAAAACATTATCCTTTTAAAATAATGATAGTGGTAAATGACAAAAAATATATTTTAGAAAACAAAACTATTATTATTTTTTTATATATGAAAATCAATTATTTTCCCCAGTTTCATCTTTTTCTCATTTCTTCTCCGTCTTTCATAAGTCCGTTTATGTATGGCTTTTTTGAATTTAAATACTGCAGAATTTTTCAGTTGGCGCTTTTTCATTATGCGATGCGACACAAAATCCAAACCCTAGGCAAGAACTCACTTACAGTTTCAAATTGATTGACAGCACAGCAATACTGATCCATCAAAGTCCTGCTTCTTCTTCATCTCCTTCACTGTACTACAGTACTCAAGTTGCACAATCAACTAAGCATTGTGTCAAACAGAAAGCAGGCGGCGAAGATAACTGATGGGTGGGTTATTGAAGCAGCCAGGCGCGTTTGCAATCACGCCGCACAAAGTATCACTCTGCATACTTCTTAAGATCTACGCTCCACCCGCTCAGATTTCGGTGCCCTTCCCTTTCTCTTCCGTTGCTCAGCACAATCGCCTTGGCTTGTTCTTGTTAGCCCTCACCAAGGTCTCGCCATCACCTTTTTTATTTTGGCCAAAGCAATTTGCATTTCAATTAATTCTACCATTTTCAGTATAATTTGAGTTTTGAATTTAGCACACACTGGGAGGAGGAATTTTTGGCTCAGTTGCATCGCAAGCAGCTTGTGCTCAACAGTGCTCGCTTTTTAATACTTAGCTTCACTTCACGCCTTAGTAATCACTTGTTGAAGTAGAAATTAAGAAGTTAAAATGAATTTAACTTTTCCCATTAGTCAAAATTAGCTTATGGAAGAAGTTTAATTCATATTACCTTCTTATTTTCTTCTCCTACGGGTGCTTATTGAAAAATTTATCCAAGCAGAACCTTAGTTACCTTTGTCGTGGCTTGTTGAAGTCTTGATATTAAAATGGGGTTTTAATTCATACAGGAAGTTTGTTAAGTGTTCAAATATGTGGTAAAATAGTGAGTTAGTGGAATGGGCATGTTATGTAAATTGTTTTTTTTTTTTATCATTCCCATATTCTTTGGGAATTTTTGTTTTTAATTCAGTGTTGGATCACACATTTTCTTCATGCTGGTAAAAGATTTCCTGTATGCTTGTGTGTTGAAAATGTTGTTAATAATGCAGTCCTGCGATGATATCGTGGAGCCAAAATTGGATGAACTCATCCATCAATTGAGAATGATGAGCCAGAACTGGGAGGCTTCATGGGTTATTGATCAGTTGATGAGCAGACTATCATCTCTGTCATCACCTGATGATTTGTTTAACTTTTGTAGTGATATACGAGGTGAGTTGATCAGCTTTAATATTGCTAGCCTTTGACCTTTATTTTTATATATTTTATGTCTTGTTAGATTCCCTCTTTTATCCTTTTATTTTACTTGCAAGTTGCAATACATTTGGTTATTGCTTATACGTTAGATCAAATTTTCACATTTACTGATAGTAAAATGTGGTTCAGGAATACTTGGGGGTCTTGATTCAGGTGCCATGGAAGATGACCAGGTTATTTTGGACATGAACAGTAACCTGGGGATATTTGTTCGGCATTGTGTTCTTGCTTTTAACTTGCTATCGTTTGAGGTATGATTTTTTCCGCATTCTTAGGATGGTTTAAATTGATCACTGTTTGAATATTTATATGATCATTTATCCATTATCCATGTCAATAGAAAGTGGGAGAAGGTCAAGTTATCTACTTTGAAGCTCCATAATATTGCTAGGTGCTTCTAACAAAGTATTGTTGTCTAAACTCTGAATGATACCTTTGACTGAGTTTACATTGATATTACTAAAATTCATGGAGTGGGGCTCAGCAGTCAGCACCTGATATCCTTTGTTTTCATGATGAACATGTTGCTATTAGGAGTTTAATATACAATTTTGAGTTTGTGGTTAGTTTTTTTTTTTTTTAACTTGAAAACAATTTTGAGTCTCCAGTGAAAATATTTTTTTCTTACACTTTCTCATATGATTAGTTTATGTGTAATTTTGACTTTTCATCATTAGAATGAAATCTTATCCTCTCCATAACCTCTAATATGTGTGTCCAGTGTGTATCCCATCTCTTGACAAACCTCGGGATCTATTGTAAAGAAGAATTTTCAAATTGTCCTTCCTATGAAGAACACAGTTTAGATGATTCTAGTAGTAATCTGGAGACATATTCAGAATATGAGAATATGGACCTGGAGAACTTTGTCTATGAAAAGGTTTCAGAAGAAATTGAAGCAAGAAAGGAGGCTAGTGAAGTTGTTCCATTCCATCTTCATACACCCAACACTCTTCTGAGTTTAGTTGATGGTATAAGTATTTAACTTCATTGGGCTGCTCTTTAGTGTTTTCTTCAGTTTTGAAAGTACTCAAAAAATCTAGACCAGGATATTTTACCAAATCCCAGTTTTCTGTTTCTACTTTCTACACTTTTTTATCCAGCACTTCACTTTTGGGTTTCTCTATTTATGCCTTTGCTGTTGGAAGCACTGTTTAACACAATGACATAACTTCACTGATAATGGTGGAACTCACATGCACAGATATTGATGTGCCTGCTGATTCAGTATCCAAACAGAATGAGAAAGTTAGAGTAGCTAGTCCTTATGGGGACCCTTCAAGTAACATGCTGCGAGATGTTGATAATAGCAGTGCGGTATTTCTGCGGACAAACTGGCAGGTACAAGGGTACTTACAGGAGCAAGCTGATGCCATTGAAAAGTAAATAACTTGTAAACTTAGAACTTTCTGATATATTGCAGGAATGGTAGTTCTGAAACAGTGCATTGCAATTATATTAAATTTCAAGTTTTATTCATATATTGCAGGAATGGTAGTGCTGTATCTTTCAATGGGCTTGAAATTATTCTACGGCAACTACAAAAGCTGGCACCTGAACTGCATCGGGTAAGTTTATTAGATTTTTTTAATACTATTCCTTCAATATATATTTTTTTCATTAAAATTTGCCGTGATTTTGACTTTCACTTCAATCCAGGTTCACTTTTTGAGCTACTTGAATGGTCTTTCTCATGATGATTATATTTCTGCTTTGGAGAATCTTCATTGCTATTTTGATTACAGGTAATTGTACAGTGATTTCTTTATTCAATCTCTGACGGCGTTGCCAATGTTTGGGTTCATTTGGCAACTAATTACATATAAAACTAGCGGAAATAAGGCATCATTCATTTGTGGCGGTTCATTATCAATGGATATTAACTGCTACCTCAATAACCACAATTGACTCTCATCCAACAAAATGGTTGACATTGCTAGTCATTTTGCAATTTTGCATGCTACTGAAGGCCATTATTACCTTGCCTGCATTCTACTTTTTTCTAATAACCTTATTCTCTTCATCTTCAGTTTGACATTATAGTTACCCTACGTATGCAATTGTAAACCTTTCCCTTATCCTTCGACTATAGATTTTTTCTTTTGCTGTGAATTACAGATCTTGTAACTATATTTGTCCTGTGCACATACCCCCAAGGATTGAGTGACTTTATAGCCAATAAAAATGAATAGAGGAGCATTATCTTCGACATCTGAACTTTTCTGTTATTTGTTGGACAAAAGTGCAGGGACTGAAGGATTTGATTATGTTCCTTCAGTTAGTAGTAATGGCTTTGGAAGATATGAAATTGGTTTATTATGTTTGGGTATGATGCATTTTCACTTTGGGCATCCAAAGCTGGCTTTAGAGGTAAAATATTTTAGCATTTTGATTTCGATACATGCTCAGCATTTCTACCTTTTCTAGCCTGATGCTTCTTTAATTTGTATTATTTTGTACTCAGCTAGTTATTAAGCCAATATAATTGTTCTACTATACATTTTTTTTGGTGCCACCCTTATATTGGTTTGTTATGTTTAGGTTTTGTCGGAGGCAGTTCGTGTTTCTCAACAGGTAATCAAATAAAAATAAGCTTTATTTATTCATTAAAATTGTGAACCTGTATTCATGCATTATTTGCAAAACCTAAGCTGACAACAAATGTTGCCTGTACATGCTATGCCACAAGGGGTACATGGCAACATAAATGTTGTTGGCAAACATTTCCATTTGAACTCTAATCTATCTTCCTGATATATTATTAGTCATATGTTTTGCTGTAAAAACTGACAATTTTCTTTCGTGCAGCAAAGTAATGATACCTGTCTTGCATATACTTTAGCAGCTATTTCAAACTTGCTGTTTGAAAATGGTATCTCAAGTACAGCTGGGACACTAGGATCATCGTACTCACCTTTTACAAGTATAGGTATTTCACTCTCTGTTCAGCAACAATTGTTTGTTCTCTTGAGAGGTTCTTTAAAGAGAGCAGAAAGTTTAAAGTTAAAACGGTTGGCGGCTTCCAATCATCTGGCAATGGCCAAATTTGATCTAACGGTAATGAGATTTGCTGACTACTTTAAACATTCTCTATATACTGCTAGTACTTTGTCTTTATGAAGCTGTACATATAAGCATATTTTTTGAATTTGAATCCTAAACAATAATGTAAAACCTTAGTTGTGGCTTTAGCTTCTTAAAATATTCAAGCCTCAAATATATTGACCTGTTAGTTTAAGAAATAAGAATATAGGAGTGATGGAATTGTGCAAATTACAGACAATCAAGTTCATGAGTCATACTATGGAACAACGAGAAAGAGTTATTGAGAGTTGATTAAAATGAGATCTGCATTTTAGATCTATATCTTAGGTACAAAGTCCCTATTTATTCTCTCAAGTCTCAGCACATGCTACTGTTCTTGTTTCTATTGCTACCATGTTGAAGTTCAGAGCACTGCTTTGGGCATTTTGGGTTGCAAACAAACAACCACTTTTTTGAGATTGAACATTCCCAAATGTGGGATATAGGGGATATATGCATAATAGGCTACACTTTTCATTATTCCATATCAGTTTGCCTTGGTATTGGATGTAGTTATTAGGCACATTGAATAGCTAGTGCCTTAGTGTATGCTTTTTGCAGACAATACATGACAGACATGGTTGTAGTTGAAATTTGTCTTATTCCATTTTACATGGTAATATCTTCATTGCAGCATGTTCAGCGTCCCTTGCTATCATTTGGTCCAAAAACTTCCATGAAGCTCAGTACGTGCCCAGTTAATGTTTGCAAGGTTGTAGAAATCTTTGTTATTATTCCTCTGGTTGGTGACAGTGTCAGAACACTAATTAAATTCTTTACTTGACCTATTTTCTTCTTATATGGCTGGCAGGAAATTCGCTTGAGTTCTCATCTTATTAGTGATTTTAGCTATGAGAGTTCTGCAATGACAATTGATGGTGCCTTTAGTACAGCTTGGCTTAGGAATTTACAAAAGCCGCCGGGTTCTCTTGTTTTGTGTCAAGATAATGGATCTGGCAGTAGTTCTAATGCTTCCCAGTTCATTGCACAACCAACCTCAATTCCTGGATCTGTGTTGCAAGTATTGGGTTCATCCTATATACTTCGTGCAACTGCATGGGAGTTGTATGGCAGGTAAAGTTGCTATTTGTGTTGAGATATGTTTGTATGAAATTATGAATTAAGGTTGCACTTATTATTGTTTTATCTTTTTTTTTTTGAAAATTGCCTACTAACAAGGTATAATTGATTAAAATTGCATTGCTTTAAGGCTAGCCTATTAATTAGTTAGTTAATTAAAAAAAAAAAAAAACTTGCTGTAACAAGCTGGCGTTGCTTTTCTGTTAATGGTCAGTTGTTAGTTTTTGTTATTGGGAGAGTTATAATCCACAATCTGTCCCTCTCCCTTCACCACTAAGCCAACCTTATAACTCCTAAAAAAACATTTTAATGGTATTGTGCCATTCTGCATAGTTCTTCATGTCAAGCTTCTGAGAAGTGACTATTTTTCCTTTTTATGAAACCAAAGTTCAAAAGAGGAAAATTATCCACTTTAATTGAAGACAAAATACTCAATAGAGAGAGAGAGAGACTTAGAAACATACACACACATATCTCTGTAATATTATATTCTGAAAAAAAATTGCAGTTATTTCTATTTATAATTCATCAGTAAAAGTAAAACAGTTTAGTTGCTATTAAGGTCTTGCTTAGCAAACATGCAGAAGCAAATTTTCACAATTTTTTTCTATTTTAGGGTTTAATCAGGTGAACTATGGTTTTCAAACTCAGCTAGATAAATCATAATGGGTATACTAGACTTCATCTTGACCAAAATTCCTCAAGCCCTGATTGTATTTTACCAAAGTTATGGCTATAAATAAAATAAAGCAGAATGCATGCTTTGTCTTTGCAGTTTTTACATATTTGTTTTGTTTAAAAAAAAAATCACTTGGGGTGATTAAACATATAGTTCTTGTTTCATATGCTTATAATACTAATTTTTTTTGTTTTTTTAATATCTTGAAAGCTTGCTGTATGTATTTCACAATCTGATTTTTTTCCAATTGTTATTAGCTCACCACTGTCTCGCATAAATGCACTGGTGCATGCAACTTGCTTTGCTGATGCATCAAGGTAGCTTCTGAGCTGAACATATTACAAAGATCACATTCCAAGTTGCTATTTTGTATCACCTTTGTTTACTATGAAAAATATCTGCATCACTACCATTTTGTTAAATTATTCTGTTGAATTATCTGTTGGTTTCCCCAGCTCATCAGATGCAGCATTAGCATATGTAAAGCTCATTCAACATTTAGCAGTATTTAAAGGATACAAAGGTCAGATTGGTTGCAAAAAATTGAATAGAATTCCACCATTTTTTTAAAAATATTGCATGTGATTGTTTTCACATTTGCATTTGTTTTATCTTGTTTTTGTACTTTTGCTAATAGTTTGTAAGTCGCTAGAGTAACTGTTATGAAAAATAATATCTAACAAATTCAACTTAATGGCAATTATTTGCTGTGAGAATTGCCTTTGTTAATACAGAGTGGTCTTTTTCTTCAACACATTGTAGATAGTGGATAGAGATGTCCACTATCACCCATTTGAGTTCCATCTCTTACCTTTTATCCCTCTTATTGTTCTGACATCTTCCTTTTTCTCTGTTTCTAGAGGCCTTTTCTGCCCTTAAAATAGCAGAAGAAAAGTTTCTATCTGTTTCCAAATCACAAATCTTACTGCTAAAGTTGCAGCTGCTTCATGAGCATGCTTTACATCGGTAAGAGGCCTAGTTCATTTGTTGTATTAAGAATCTTGAATTGTGTTAGCATCCGAGATTTCATCACACTTAACTTAATTGAGCATCATGTAGTGGACAATTAAAGCTAGCCCAGAAACTGTGTGATGAACTTGGTGTTTTGGCATCACAAGTAACTGGTGTAGATATGGAGCTAAAGACAGAAGCAAGCCTTCGCCATGCTCGTACATTGCTTGCAGCAAATCAATTCCGAGAGGTTTTTTTATTCTTCTTCTATGTACTAAAAATTAACTAGATACAGAAAATCATTCACATGTTATTCACAGTTTGATTCTTGAATTTGTAGTGCATACGTTACTATTGTTCTTTTGTAGGAAACATGGGATCATCCTCTAAATATATTCTGTTTTAGAAGTGTCCTTGTACATGTTTGTTTTGGAATTGATTTGGATGTGAATGAACTTTCATTTCAAAGCTTCTGAGTGTAACTTTTGAATTAAAATAGTTTATAGTGCATTGGAAAGTGTGAATTGAGATTGAAAAGTCAATCCAAACATAGCTTATATCATTTGAAAAAAAGCCACAGGGTTTGAACAAGGAATCACACCCTTTAAGTATAGTCTGTTTTAAAAGTGTCCTTGTACTATATCATTTGAAAAAAAGCCACAGGGTTTGAACAAGGAATCACACCCTTTAAGTATAGTCTGTTTTAAAAGTGTCCTTGTACTATATCATTTGAAAAAAAGCCACAGGGTTTGAACAAGGGATCATACCCTTTAAGTATATTCTGTTTTAAAAAATTTATTGTTTTAAATCTGTATTCTTTTAGGCAGCTGCTGTGGCACACTCTCTCTTCTGCATGTGCTACAAATACAATCTTCAAGTTGAGAATGCTTCAGTTCTTCTTTTACTTGCAGAGATTCACAAGGTAAATTATCATATTGATCTGTCTCATCCTAAATTACTGACAATCTACTTCATTGTCCCAACCCAAGCTTTCATATTGTTGTGTTTACTTTAAAGCTTTCATTTATTTGTTTTTATCAGAAATCAGGCAATGCAGTTCTTGGTCTTCCATATGTTTTGGCAAGCCTCTCATTTTGCCTTTCATTTAACTTGGACCTTCTAAAAGCCTCAGCTACTCTTACTCTAGCTGAGTTGTGGCTCTCTCTTGGATCAAGCCATGCAACAAGGGCCCTAAACCTTATCCATGGAGCTTTCCCAATGATTCTTGGTCATGGTGGTTTGGAACTCCGCTCACGTGCCTATATTGTTGAAGCAAAATGCTATCTGTCTGATTCAAACTTCAATGGTATGTTGTTGTAAATTGTTGATGTTAGACTATGCTCTTCAAATTTGTTGTCTATCTACGTATATTTAAACATATGCTGTTTTTGCTAGTATTTCAATACCAATAGCCAAATTTCTGATTCTGTAAAAGATAATACTGAAATAGGAGGAAACTAGTTTCCCCACATTTTCCCCAATGGTTTCTGAGGGTGTTGATCCTTTTTCTCTCCCCATGTTGGTCGGGGCTTTAACCGAATCTTAATTTGCTGATTTGAATTTCTTTTCCAGTCTTTGAAAATTACGAGATCGTGATAGATTCATTAAGACAAGCGTCTGAAGAACTCCAACTTTTGGAGGTAAGCAAACTTTCTGCGTTTTAATCTTTTGTGTAATCCCTGATGAGAGAGGGGAAAAAATGAGAGGTCATGTGAATGAATCCGCGAGTCTTGCTTGACTTATATATAATTAGAGCCGCAAATGCAGTCGATAATGGTCACATAATTATACAACTCATAATATCCCCAATTTTCAATACTTTTACACAATATATTGCATAATTACAAGCTTCCAAAAAGAGACATACATTATATTCGGGCATACAGATACTAGATAAATGTTTATCTAATTGATTTTAGGGGGTCTTAATAGATGCAATATTTATTTAAGATAATGGTGAAAGTTAACTTAACCCATTATTTTTCTCTACCATCCTATTTTAAACAACTCTTCAACATCCAAATCTCTTCCTATTTCTTTTTATTTAAGATTTGATTTTCTTGTGCCCTGCAGTTTCATGAACCGGCAGCTGAAGCTTTTTATCTGATGGCCATGGTATATGACAAACTGGGGCAATTAAAAGAAAGGGAAGAAGCTGCAGCTTCATTTCGGAAACATATTTTGGCTCTCGGCAATCCTCAAGATAAGGATGATCCTCTTGTTAGTGTGTTTTGACTGTTTTTTTTATAGGGGTGTAATGCTATCCGTGAATTATTCGAGTTTGTTAAATGTTCTGTCAGACTCGCTCGTTTAATTAAATAAACTCAAGAGATTGAGTTCCATTATTTAAATGAATCAAGTCAAAGCTTACAAATTTGACATATATATATATATATATATTTTATTTATTTATTTATAGATTATTGTAGTATTAAATATTTTATTAAATAATAAATAGTTGTTTATAGCTGTAGTCATTTTGTTTCCAATTGTAACCCTAACCAAGATGTACGGTGACATTAACCTTGGAGATATTTTGTGCACTCGACCATTTATAGAGAGGACAGGTTCATGTGCTGAACATACTAATGACCATTAAACTATTTATCATTTTAAAAGAATAATATAGTTAATTAAATTTATACTTCTTTCAAATTAAGAGTATCAAATGATTTATTTTAAAATTCTTATATAAAAATTTAAATAATTATATTGAATGGGAGGAATTATCGTGATCAATAATGTTAAGTAGCAAACACTTAATAAATTTTCAGTTGCTGTACGCTAGAGACATTATGCCACTTTTTAATTCAGTATTTAAATTGTTTTACTAGTAATAAATTTGAAGTGTCTTTATGTAACTAGTTAATGACTTGATAGTTGATATCAAATCCTCAAAAGTGTGTACCTTTTAGAATCGAAAGCCAGTTTAAACTTTAAAGTGTTGGTTATGTGAATCTTTATTTGCTTAAAAGAATATTTGACTGACTATGCATTAGCATTATTTTTTTTTAAACGGCTGTATTTCTATAAATAAACAAAAAAAATTACCCAACGATTGGCTTAAAAGAGTAACATTTATTAAGTGGGTGAACTTTCACTTGAAAAATGTAATACATTGTCCCTTAATAGATTTGTTATTTTTTTGGCTGATTTTTATTATCAGTAAGAACTCTAAAGCTAATCTGAACATTTGACGCATATTATTCTTCCTTATACATGTGGCAATTGTGAAAGAAGCCCATAACGCTAGCAGCATCTTTTATGATTATGTTGACAATTTTTTTCTTTTTTTTGAAAAATGCATTTATTTTTTCTCTCAAATGTTCTTCAATCTCTAAGCCCGTGTTACGTGTATAGAAGGAAATCATTTTAAATAATAACATCTTAACTAATAAACTTGTTAACTAATAAACTTGTTAAGTGTTAAATTTTTTATCCTTGAAGTATATTATTTTACTTTTGTCATGGGATAAGATTGATTAATTAATGATTCAAAATTTAATGTTGGTTAATTAGAGCTATATAAACTTATACCCACAGTTTCCAGTAATAAAAAAATGGAATTTTCTGCCGTGTACAAAATAATTTATCTTATTAATTAAGTCTAACAAATCATATGATTATAAAAATAAACTTAAAAAAGAGAAAAATATGAATTGTATTAGAAATAGAAGTATATAAATTTTAAAAAAGATAATGGTAGAAGAAAAGGGTGTGATAAACCCAAGAGAAGCGTGTCAGCAGAGAGTCGAGTCCTACGTGGAATTGTAACACTAACGCTGTCGCTTGTAGGCTGCACGTGAGCGTGACCCATGTAATAACAAAAACAATAAACGACCAAACTGCATCATCCATCCACGTTGAAACAACACAACGTAGTAATCTATTTGTATTTGGTATCTATCTTTCAGCCTCATCGTCCTCATCCACCTATCCTCAACCCAAACCCAAACGCAATGTCTATATGTTACTATTTCAAGCCGCAACCTTACGCTGCCACTCCATCACTCTCCTCTTCCTTATCCAATCCCATCCCACCACGTGTGACGCTCCCGCTACTTCCATCATCATTATATAAGACAACCGCCAAGCAGCACCCGCATCACACAATGCCAATGGCCAACGAAACCACCGCTTTTAAGCTCCTCGGTTTCAAAAACTTCGTCCGAACCAACCCTAAATCGGACCGCTTTCAAGTTAACCGCTTTCACCACATCGAGTTCTGGTGCACCGATGCTACCAACGCCGCCTGTCGATTCTCTTGGGGTCTCGGAATGCCCATCGTTGCTAAATCCGACCTCTCCACTGGAAACCAAATCCACGCTTCCTACCTTCTCCGCTCCGGCGATCTCTCCTTCCTCTTCTCCGCTCCCTACTCTGCAACTCTCTCCGCCAGCGCATCCACCGCCGCAATTCCAACTTTCGCCGCCGCCACCTGCCTCGCCTTCGCCGCCAAGCACGGCTTCGGCGTCCGCGCCATCGCCTTGGAAGTCGCCGACGCGGAAGCCGCCTTCAACGCTAGCATCGCGAACGGCGCCGAGCCAGCTTCTCCGCCGGTGCTCCTCGATGGCCGAACCGGCCTCGCGGAGGTGCGCCTCTACGGCGACGTGGTGCTCCGCTACGTTAGCTACAAGGACGCGCCGCACGCCTCCGACGCGGATCCGTCGCGGTGGTTCCTGCCGGGATTCGAGGCCGCGGCGTCGTTTCCGGAGCTGGATTACGGGATCCGGCGGCTGGACCACGCCGTGGGGAACGTGCCGGAGCTTGCAGCGGCGGCGAGCTACCTGAAAAGGATGACCGGATTCCACGAGTTCGCGGAGTTCACAGCGGAGGACGTGGGAACGAGCGAGAGCGGGTTGAACTCGGTGGTTATGGCGAACAACTCGGAGACGGTGTTGCTGCCGCTGAACGAGCCGGTTTACGGAACGAAGAGGAAGAGCCAGATTGAGACGTATCTTGAACACAACGAAGGTGCTGGTGTGCAGCACCTTGCGCTTGTTACTCGAGACATTTTCACCACTCTTAGAGAGATGAGAAAACGAAGTTATGTTGGTGGCTTTGAGTTCATGCCTTCTCCTCCTCCCACCTATTACGCTAACCTTCACAACCGTGCAGCTGATGTGTTGACTGTTGATCAGATTAAGCAGTGTGAGGAGCTTGGGATTCTTGTCGACAGAGATGACCAGGGCACTCTGCTTCAGATTTTCACTAAGCCAGTCGGGGACAGGTTCGTCATTTTCAACTTTAGATTAGATTTAATTGCTTGCACAATGCACTGATGTAGCAGTGCATCATACTAGCATTTCCGTGTTTTAATTACACTTTTGTCCCATTGAAAAAACAGAGAGATAAAAGTGCAATTGATTAAATCTTGATTCTATTTTGGTGTTAAATTGGCAGGCCAACGATATTCATAGAGATAATTCAGAGGATTGGATGCATGGTGGAGGATGAGGAAGGGAAGGTGTACCAGAAGGGCGCGTGTGGGGGTTTTGGGAAAGGCAATTTTTCCGAGCTTTTCAAATCCATCGAGGAATATGAGAAGACTTTGGAAGCTAAAACAACCGCTTGATCCATTGGTACAACGAATAAATGAAATATCACAGAAACATTGCTAGTATAGGATACTCACCCACCCTTTGCCTTTGTTCAAATGTGGCATAGGGATATTACGGTGTTTATACTCTACGATAGATAACAGAATACACAGATACTCCTCCCTTATATGAAAATGAAATCACAGAAACTTTGTGGAATTTGATAGTTGATTTGTTTTCTCTGACAGATGCGAGGCATCCCCAAGTACAACTCTCTGCATGTAAAGTGCACTTTGGGGATCCCATAACTAGTGCTACTTCATCTCGAATCTCTCTGTTCCGCAGCATTCCACTTTTTGCAACATCAAATCAGATAACAGACTATGTCTATGCATAATAATAGTATGAAAAGGATTAACTTTTTCGAGTGTATGAGTCATGAGTGAAAGGAAAAGAGACAGAACAAATTTAAGATTGAGACAAAATGATAGATGTAATAAATAATATAATGAAAAATTAAAAGAAACAAACAAAAAAAGTGAAATGAAAAAGATAATGAGTATATGTCTATTTAGTTGAATCTAGCAACAATCGATCCTAACTAAACTTTCTAGATGTAGTGACTTTTTATGATATCAAAAAGTTTTCCTGACAGAAATGATAAGGGATTTGCTTTTTTGAACCTTGGCATTTATCACTTGCATAGCTCAGATGTTTTTTTTTAAGTGAATTCAATTTCAGAAACTAAATATATGATAACGATCCAATGAAATTCAGCAAGATCACAAAATTCCTTAAGGAAAAAATTCAGCAAGTCAAATGAGGATTGTCAAACTCAGTTCCTGCAGAGGCAAATAAAACACCACAGCATGACACAATATATAAGCTGCTGGATCCAAGTGAGTAGGAACTGCAGTGAGTTTAGACCAAAGGCCGTTTGACCACGAGGGTCAATACTGCGGGAACTTGGTTCCGGGTTGACATGGAATGATGGAAACCCTGGTGAATATTTAAACTAAGAAGAGGCACAAGTAAATAACTTTCACATTTTAACTGCTGGTGTTAAATATGCTATTAATTGGACAAAAAAAAAAACTCAAAAAAGTTCCATTGCCGGGAATCGAACCCGGGTCTCCTGGGTGAAAGCCAGATATCCTAACCGCTGGACGACAATGGATTTTTATTCAAATAAATCGACCAAATAATAGATATTGTTGTGTATCATAAGCTATACTAATCTATAACACAGCAGCAGTATTTTCATAATATTTTCCACTTTCATAGTATATTATTTTATTGTTCAGGACTAAAATTTTATATTTATCTACGTAATTTTACTTAATCACTTGAATTCTTTTTAAGATTTTGGTTTTAATATAATTCAGATTTGGTCTCCATTTTGTTAAATTCGTTATTTTACCATGAATACAAAATTATTATGGTTATCATTTACAATAAATGTGATATCTGGGCTCTTATTCAAATTTGAATCTTTATCCTAGCTCCAAAATTTTGGATCGTTATCCAGTTTCCCCTTTTCTGCTCTTACGAGGAGCTTTCGCATTAATTAATGGTTTTCAAACCTTCAACATTGATTCTATGCCTTGACGGCTTAATTAGACACATTTTATCCTTTTTAACTAGTCATGAATTTGTTTAGGGCTGACATAAACATGATTTTCCTTCTCTCCACCTTCCATGGTGGCTTCTTGTTTGGCGATTTTATGTATTGGGACATTTGTTTGTTCAATACCTATCATTGTGATAGGGCTTGCTTACGACATAAGAACTTATCCTCATATAATTCAATGGAATATTGCAAATATAAAGAAGAAATTAAGGTCTCCACCTTTTAGACCACAATATAGTGATTCATTATCATTTGTGATCCTTCAAATAGGGGGTGCCACTAATCCTCCTTTATTGAGAACTGAACTAGGTAGTAGCTTGTGTTTAATCATAATCAAAACAAACTTTCTTCCCCCCAACACATCAACAATATTATGAGAGTTCATTCTTCCTTCGATCGAGATAGGAATTGTTAGACACAGTTGTATATATATATATATAGCTTTGTGACATCTATCTTTATGAGTGTTCCATATTCTCCCACAAAGCTCAAGTAGAAGTTTGCCACAAATCTCCTCTAACAAGGCATCCAAATAGGACTTTGGAACCTTATCTTCCTACACATTTCTCTTTAATTTGTCACCCTCAGCCTCAGTACTACGGTTAAAAAGGTCTTCCTCTTTTTTTTTTATAACTCTTTGAAAACATTTATATATCCTTTATAGTTGTATATATCGATGTTTTCAATCTTAACTTTGTTTTCTTTTTTAAACCACACTGATCATGGCCTAATATATATTGAGATAAAAATCATTCTAACCATACCACTTTGCAGTTGCTTTTCAACTGCAATCTACAAGGAATCCTGGTCCCACGTACACAAGTAGTTAGAATATGTGAAAATACTGTATCATACTTTAGAGAGTTAGAGTATCTTAGATTATGTTCTAGGATTAGTTTCACTATATTTTCTTTATGGATTGGTCTATGATAAATAATTAAATAAGGGTTAGTGCTTTAAATTTCATGAATATACTATGCTCGAATACTGGAGAGATCTCAACTCAAATAAAAGATCGAAAGGGAAGCATAAGGAGGTTAGTATTCTGCTCGCGGGCATGCATATGCAACCCCATATGTGGTTCGGAAGTTGATATATATTAATTAATTTATTACCAAATGGCAAATCAATTTGACAAGTATATGATCTGTCAATATCTTACAGTGATTGTGACAAGGACTATGAAATACCCTTGTGTTTTGATCATAGTATGACTTCATAATTAAAATAATTCATAGATTACAAAACTAACCTAACCTTGGTTGATTTAAAGTCCAAGGTGGTGTGTGTGTATGCATGTTTCAAGCTATATCAATAATGTATTAATATAAGGAATGATATTTTCAAAAATACTATAATAAAGAATATTATTTTTATATTTTATTCAAAATTATGTTTGATTAGATTTAAAATGTATTAAAACTCAAAATAAAATAAAAAATAGAAATATCAAGTATAATTAGATTTGAAAATAAAAATAAACCATTTATGAACCTATACTCTCAAGCTAAATGTTTCAATCATTTATGTTTTAATTTTTGTTTAATTTGATTATTTATATTTTAGATATCTTAATTTGTTCCTTCATGTTTTTAAGATGAATCAAAATTAGTTATTTTGAATTAAAGATGATTTTTTTTGTCACGTTATTTTGAACCATTTTTTAATTAAGGACATAAAAATTATCTAATTGGATTAACTTATATGGAAGAGGATAGACTCATGTTGAAAGAATCCGTTATATCGTACAATTTGAAGATGGTGGGGACCGAAGAGGATGCGAACATATGCATAGAAGGTGACGTGCCAAACCTTGGTCACTAATGCCCTAAGGAAGTCTAAAAGGATAGCAGCAGACAATGTATGCCTAGTATGTCTTCTCAAACCAAGAAACTGTACTTCATGCATTATGAGACTGCATATTTGCAAGAAGAGTATGGGAGGAAATTTTAGATAAAATACTACCCACGACATTCTTTAATGATGATATAAGTAAATGGCTACAAAACAGCATGCGCATAGCTATTAAACACTAGCAAAGGGAATGACATACTCATTTTACGGTAACTCTATATTACCTGTAGAGGAATCGAAATGATGTAGCCTTCTCTTTTTTCTCGGTGTCAGTCTTAAGTATTGTGGCCAAATCTAGACGAATGGTAATAAACACCTTGTACGTGTCCGCAAGTGCATAGTCCATGATAACAATAACACTCCTTCAAGAACAGGAAAAGTAGTGTGGGAGCCTCTAGGCCAAGAATAGTATAAATTCAACTGTGATGAAGCTGTTAATGCGAGTGGTGAAGCAACGGATGTGTTCTACGAGATCAAAATGGAGTCATATTATGAGCAATTGCGCATAATCTAAGAACGTGTTTGATCGTGCATACAAGAAGTATGCGCCATTGCTATGGGCATCAAAATTGCATGAGATAAAGGATTTAAAATGGTGTGTGTTGAATTTGATTCAAAACATGTAATTGAGTTAATGGAAGGCACGCATCGAGCAACAAATCCAATGATTCAATTGGTCCAATCTATTAAAGAATTTGTTACTTACAGAGGAAGATACATGTGGGGATATGTCAGTTGAGAAATAAACATGGTCACGGATGCTTCAGCAAAATTTAGCTTCACACTTAATAGAGAATGTAAGATTTTTTATTCAAGTCCTAGATTTATCTATAATCTTGTAACGGGTGATGTAAGTTCTGAGATTTTTAAAATTTTTTAATAATAATGTTTTTTAGGGGCTCATAAGCCCCCTTATTGCACAAAAAAAAAAAAGATAGACTCATGCTAATGAGGAATCCAATAATGAGGAAAGTTCCAAATAAGAAGGTGAGGAGACTGAAACATCTTATGAAGATATTGTTTTTGAAAAGATTATTTCTGAGAAGATTGGCATGGTGTCTACTGCCCACTCAAGAAGCCACTCCTGCCTCTGTGGGGGCTAAGTTACATAGCTCTCCATAGATGCCTATGCAATATACTAAGCATTGGGGATCCTTTCACTCTCCTCAAGCATTTGATACTATGATGCATCCTCAAGTTCAAATGGACCTAAAAATTCTATCCCAATTCCTAAAAATGAATGAGGATGACTCTTTCTCCATGAGCCAATTAGGTCTTAAGAAGAAGAAAAAGAAATAAGAGATCGATAATGCAACCTTAAAAGATTTACAAATTTTATGATAATACTATCTATCAAACTCATTAAATTGCTTGTCAATTTCTGTTTTGATCATGAGTTTTGACTTAATTCCCTATGCTTTTCTTTTTGTAGGTTTTGGTTTAGTCCACCCACCTTTGCCTTTTTTTTTTTTTTTTTACTTGTTTTTTCTTTAACTTTTCTAATAAAACATACTTAGTGACTCATCTATTACTAGACCTTCAGTTAAAAAAACCAACATTTAAATAAAAAAAAATACAATAATAAAAATCACATAAAAAATATTAACAATAAAATTAATAAAAAAATTAATTTTTTTTAATTATTCATGATATCAAATAATTCTAAAAGATGAAGACTTCCATCAAAGTATCCGATGAGACCCTCGGCCGAAATTAATGATTTACAAAGTCAATTAATGTTAGTACATTTATAACATAATAAATAAGAATTCAATGCAATTAACTTATAATAAATATAAGAGATTAGAAATCTTTTATCACTATGCGTACTTTCGGCATTTGAACTGGATGAATATTAAATAGCGTCACTAAAAGCATGCCACTTGGCACATATACACATTAAAATTAAATGGTAAGAAATTAAATGGCAATTACAAGCCACAGGGACTTAATTAGCTCAATAAATTAATCTCATTGAAGAGGTGAAGAGAGGCGTGTATAAATACATAGTCTCCAACACAAGAAAAATATGTAATTGAGAATTGAAGAAATGGAAGAAACTCGCAAAGGGTATGTTCCAGTGCTAGTGGGGAAAAAGGGACAAGAACATATGGAGAAGATATGGGTATCCATCAAAGCGATTCAGCATCCATCCATTGTTGAGTTGTTGGATCAGTCTGCAAATGAGTTGGGATATCAGCAAGGTGTTCTCAGAATCATATCTGATGTTACCATCTTCAAAGACATTGTTCACAAGGCATCCAAGATTTCTGTCTAGCTGCTACACCTAGCAAATTAATTTACATTGTTATGTGTATTTTTTTAGTTTCTGTAGGTTGAACCCATTCTCAAACAAGTTGTAAAAATTACTCACCTGTTATAAATAATTAAGCATTCTTTTCTCTTTTTCTCCAATTTGTTTTTTCTTGTTCAGAACTAATATATATCCACCAAGAAATCTAACTAATGAGATTTTTTCTCTCAACTATATTTTTTTTTCCATTTAGAGACTCAAATTCAATATTTTACTCAAGTGATCTGACCCTAATTGCATTCAATCCAAGACAGTGTTAATAAAACATATGTTTATTTGAAGGAAAAAATGTGCTTCATCTTCTGCTTGTTATAAGAAACTTTGGATAGCAATCACAAAAACATATATTTTGTCTTATTGATTTTAATTGAGATCTCTCCTCACACTAGGAAACATAATATAGGATATGTAGACAGAAAAGTACACAAATTTAAGATCTTATTTAAAAAAATCGATTCCATTAACCATTTGAATCGACTTATAAAATATGATATATAATTAATTAACTTTAACAATATCATTAAATTTTACATGTATTTAATACAAAATATTTATTAAATTTAATACATATAATATAAATTTATTAAGAGAATGGACTCACTTAGTCTCCAAATAACTATAAGAGATTTACTCTTTGTCTCTCCCCTCAATTATCTTGAAATTTAATAATTAATATTAATTATTTATTGAAACCATTAGATTTTAGATTTTAAGACAATGAATATTAGAAATTAAACTTATTCTTAGAATAAATGTATCATTTCTCCCTTATTAAATATATAACTTTTCATTAAAATTTATACATATTAAATAAAAAGTGTACAGTTTTTTTTATTTTTTTATAAAGCATTCATTGTAGCATTAATTAAATACAATGTATTTATATAATATTTAATGCAAGTAATATGTGTTAACAAATGCATGTATATCTATACACCTAGTTATGTTCTAGAAACAATATGGTACTCGATAAGATAAATATAATTGTTCAATGTTTTGTTTAAAAATAAAGGCTAGATATTAATTTTTACGGTTTATGTTTTAATTTTTATTTAGTTTAGTTATTTATCATTAAAAGTATTAGTTTGATCATCTATCTTTTACAAATGAGTCATGAAAACAAAGATAAATTTTGATTTTGTGATGCAATTTTAAACAATTTTTTTAACAAATTTAAGATATAAAAATTATTTTATTAAATTCACTTACATTAAAATAATTGAATCTAATTAATGTTTGAATAAAAAAAATACGATAAAACATAGTAAAAATCACATAAAAAATATATCTAACAAATAATCGAATGAGTGAACAATCTAATATTATTTTTTTTTCAATTGATCATCAGATTCATTCTTTTATATGATTTTCATTATGTTTGACTTCCTTTTGATTAATATTAATTGAGTTTGATAAAGTAATTTTCAATAAAATATATTAATTGCATATATTATTATAATATATTTTTGATTTAATGTTACTTTTAATCCATTAAACTTTACATTTTTTGTGTTTTGGTACATAATATTTTAAAAGTTTCATTTTGGTATTTTAAACTATGTTTTAGTCATATTTTGGTACATAATGTTTTAAAAGTTTCATTTTGGTACTTTAAACTGTATTTTATTTATATTTTAGTACATAATATTTTAGTCACAAATATAAGCAAAAGCAAATCAGTAATCTTGAAATATAGCAAAATGTGATTAAAATATAATTTAAAGTATCAAAATGAAACTTTTAAAACATTATATACCAAAATGTAAAAAATATAAAACTTGCTTAAAAGTAACATTAAGCCTATATGTTTATTAAACATGTGACTTTTCATTAGGCTGGGCAAAAAATAGGTTGGGCTGAATCAATTTGATTCAAACCAAAACCAAACTAGTTTTTACCTGAATCAATTTTAAAGATGAAACTAGAATTTTAAAAAAAAATAGTTTGATTAAAAATTCAATTCAAAACCAATTCGGACTTTAAAAATCAGTTCAAAATTGTTTCTAGACCAATTAAAAAAAAATCAAACTAGTTTAACCATCTCAAAAAATCAATTTGGTTCGGTTTCCAAACCAAATCGGTTTTCCACACCCCTATTTTTCATATTAGTCAATATATATTTAAAAAAATATATTAATACAAATTAATTATTATAGAAAATAATACATGTAATAAAATATACATTAAACTTATTTTTTGTAAACTTTAAAAAATATTTTCTAAAATATATTTTTAAATAGAAAATTATAAAAGTATGTTAGGAAAATATATAAAAATTGACATACTATTATAATTATGATAATAATAATAATAATTTATCTTGTAACATATATATTGATTCGATCAGTTATTTCTTACTCGTCATAATAATTCATTTTTGTTTCAAAGTTTCTATTAAATCTGGGATTCTCATTAAGTTATTTCGAGACATCACATTTATTCATTTGTCTTCAAAAAGTCAATATTAAAACTCACTTGTAGAATCCAAATTAGAGGATTTGATTCTAAATCTTAATTAGATATTCATTTAGAATAATAATAATAAAAAGAAACATCTCAACTAACATCCTGAAAAGATTCACTAACAATATTTGATTCAAATTTGTACGTTGTCGATAACTTTAGGGAATTTTTTTAAGGCATGTCATATACAGTCCTTTTTAACGTGATATGGCTATTAAAAGATTTTTAGCAAAGATAAAGACAAAAGTTTAGCATAGGATTCCAACAGGTTTCAACACATCGATGATTTTTGTTCAAAATTACAATTGGACCAAATATAACCTAAAGGCCTTAACGATAAATATTCCCATGCATCCATCACTGTTGTTTTTTTCTGCTCCGGAAGAAAGGCCATACTAGATGTCCCCATCCATCATATAGAAGAATTATATTACGTGTATTATACAGGAAAAAATTATATTAACAAGTTAGATAATAACTATATATGAGTATTAATATTGAACAACAAAAAAAAGAAAACACGAGTTGATTGTTTAAAAATAGTTACGAATGACAGTGAGAGTTACTTAGAAACATTGACGATATGTAAATGTTCTTTACTATATATGTGTTTGGTTTTGAGCATTTGTCCTGAACCGAGTACCCTTAGAAAGTTACAAGAGCAGAAAGGAGACCACAAGTCACGAGTTAAGATTGCTGGAAAATGACAACCATGTGTATATATACGTTGCACCAAACTAAGGTGCCCAAACATATACACGTAACATTAATGTACTAACATGATACTATATATATTCTAGGAATATGGGGCAATCAAACTCTACTATATGTACCTTCGCTTTGGCTTCTGCATCCATCATATCCATGGCAATGAAAAATGAAAACCGTGAGCCACCAAACCAATTAACCTTTCACTTTCCTTCATGTGACTGATTTATTAATGCCGTATTCTACAAGATAAGCACATTTATAATCTTCTCTCCGTCCCCTTTTCAATTTGCATTAGCATTGATTCCGAAATATTAGGTGAATGTTATTTTCATGCCATGGCCCCTTTCATCGCTTGCTTATCTTTGTTGGCTATATATATGTGTAACATATAATGTAAGATAATTATAACATTCTCATTTTGTAACCTCATTTTCCTCTGCTTCGTTCTCCACTCTTCCATATACATTATGGCCTCATGTGATATGAGCTTAGTAGAGATGGATTTGGAGGTCTTCGAAATTGATGGGGTCCTACTAAGAGAATTTCTAGAAGAAGATCAAGGGAGGGCAAGGATGGTAACATGGTAGCAGAATCCGCAGAAGAAAGCAACATTAATTCTCATCCTGAAATGATGGATAGGGAGCAGAAGAATTGTTTGGAGAAGTATGAGTTGCATGAGCATGACTTTGAGTGGCTCAATATGATGGAACCAACTAATTATCCAGTGACTAATGATGTCATAATGAATTGGTTTTCAGATGACTTTGTTGGGATGCTGGATTTTGGTTATGCTAATCAAGAATCTCACTCTCAATTTTCTGATGAGCCAACTTATGGTTTCTTGTGGGAACATTATGGTATTTAGCTAGCTTCATATTAATTAAACTTTACCTTTTAGCTAGCTAGCTCTAGAAGATCAGAAGAGGGCTAAAATAGCTCATGTGTGAAAGAATCTGGTTAATAATTGGTAAATTAAAGAGCATGTTAGCAGGACTACCTTTGTAACTGTCTTATTCTGAATGCTGCTCGGGTCAAGTTATATTAAGAAGTGAAAGAAAAAGACTTATAATCATTAGTTTAAAGAGTTTGTTTTCAAATTATTTGCTGCCTGTTTAGTTATTCATTTACTTTCCTTATTTTTCTTCATCTCTTTCATTCTATATATTTTGAATGATACAACATTCTGAATCAAAGGTAAAATCTTATGAGGTACATCAGTAACCCAAAGTTTCTCAAAGAAACTTAAAGTTAAATGAACCATATTTCACCACATTTGCTCTTGTTTTGAAGTTAATGTTGCCCATATTAATTTGTTTTTATTCTTCAATGGTGCCCAATAGGCAATATCACATGCATGTTTGGGTATATGTATATTTCACTTTCCGGGTCGATGGTACTTCAATTACGCGGTGAATTGCAAAGTAGATCCTAATTTGATTTTCCCCACGCAATGTATATACATTATTCACAAATTGGGATAGGTATCAACCCACGTATTTATTCTCTCCTACATAAAATAAACAGGCAGTTCTGAGGAAGAGATATTTAGATTTACGTGAGTCGTAAAAAAATTGTTAGTTGTTAGACTCAAAATAAATGTGCAGAAATATTTTTATTCATAAAAAAAAAAAATGTGCATAAATTCTTATATCTGTCTGGATGAGAAATGGCATAAAGATCCAACCATAAACACTTGTTAAAACTCCTAAAGATCCAATTATTAAAACAATATATCTAATGTTCCTCACTTATAAACAGTCCCAGCAGCAAAAAATAAAGTCATAAGTTTAGTTTTAGTATAAGATTCCAACAGGTTTCAATACTCCTTCATGATTTTAATTAGTTCAAAATTACAATTGGACCAGCATCAAATTAAAGCCTTAACGAGTGAAATTAAGTTAAATTAAAATCCCAGGCAAAGTAACATCTCTTGATTTTCATGAATCAAAGAGCATGCATACTCTCCCACCCAACAATCACAATCTATCTATACCCCGGAGGGTTACTTCTGCTTCAAGCAACACCAGGGAAACATTCCCTTCACTTGCTGCGATTATTGGATTTTAAAGTGAAAAGCCACTGCATAATCATTAGGGTTGGCCTTTGAGAAATGCTACCTCAAACTCAGAGCTTCAAGTTAAGATCAATGCTAACTCTTCCTGCTTCACGTCCCCCACTTGCGCCATCTGTCGCCCCCTCCGAGTCCTCCACTTCTAAAAAATTATAGAAAGGTCTATGCTCTTGTCCACTTGATTCTGAATGTTGGTATGAGTCCATTTTATCCTATAAAATTTTAAATGCAAGAAACAAATATATTCAGCTACCAAATAAAAGATTACAGAATATTGGACCTTCCAGAATGGCTTGAACTTACTTCGATAAGTTGGCAAGGGAACACATTCTCCTTGGAGAGAACACCTGGAAACAGATGCAGATGCATAGGAGGTGAAGGAATTTCAGGAGTAGCAAATGGTGGGATATTTGCATGACCAGGTGCTGCAATGTCAGAATTGTACCTTATGTTAGTCAGCTCCAAAGTTCTACCCCATTTGGCATCGCTGTGAAAGATAAAGAGAATTTGGTTACACAACAAACTATAATCAGATAAGGCAAATGTTAGTGTCTTAGTGATGATAAGAGGGATTACCTGTAGCACTCCTTGGTGGAATTGAAACTACTAACACCATGACTGTCATTTATGGATGATTGGTGTGGTCTATTGTAGTGAGAAAAACTTGGAAGAACATGAAAATTTGAAGGAGGAATCAGCGTGTTTTCCAAGGTTGAGGAGTGAGATCGCTTCATGCCAACCATCTACAACACATTGGTTGATCTCAACGTTAAAGTGAAATCTTCTGATTCCATACATCATTGTTACATGCAAGTCTCAATAGAAAACTAAGTTTCATGCATGTCTTAGCCTCTTAGGAGGTCAAAGGTACACAACTTCATTAATTATTGAACAAATGCTTTATCATATAAGTACTTAGATAAAATAATAGAGTAAAATATAAGTTGCAAACTGTTTTCATAAGCCAGATAAAATCTACTTAACTAGAGACAAAAAGTAAAGCTAAATGACTTAAGTCTAATATGTTGTTATAATTTATTATAAATATGCCAACATAGAAAGAAAAAAAGGAGAAAAAAATTAGAAGAGCTACTTTATGTTCCATTGGGACCCTAGATGAACATGTGTTGTGATATGAATTTTGGTTTGAAGGAAGCTCTAGATGATTGTGAATTCTGATTGGCAATGATCCAGATGAAGTTGAGGTCTCAAGAAATTGTTTTGACTACATGTAAACATTAGTACATCCAGTGAGAATTTCAGACACAAATATTAGACCTTTCTTCCATCTAGAAAGAGTTACAAACTATGTATTGTGAGCTTTACCGGTAAACACTGATGGTTTCTCTCTTGAACTGTTTCAGAATAAGGCCAAATGAGATTGGATTCATTGGATAAATTCCTAGGATTTGCATCAATTCGTTGTGAATTTCCCTTGTCAGTTGTATCTAGGCATTCTTGTCCTCTCAAGATCTTCTCAAGTTCAGCCACTCCAGGTCCCCTTTTTGGAACCTTGGGTTTTTGCTGCTGCTGCTTCTTCAAGCCAGAACTCCAAGTGCTACCAGCAATGTTGCCATGACTGTTACAATTATTAGTGCTGTGCATGTTTTTGTAGCACCGGATATGGATTATGCACAGCCTCTTCTTCCTGCTGTGTAAAAATGTGGATGATCAAACAAAATCCAGATATGATTATGATTAAAATTAAAATTTTAAATACAATCGAGACATTGAGAGAATTAATAAATAAAAAATCCAAACTATCTATGGAATGATCAGAGAATATATTATAAAAGGATCATAGAGATTTGCATGCAATCTATAGTTCCTTTTGTGGACCGTGGTCTCAAATATCCTATACTATACTTGTTCCCTTTTTGAACTTCTATTTTTATTATGTTTACTAAATGAATTATGTTTTAAAACTGATCTGATCTTCTTTAAAAAAAAAAACAAAAAAACAGATCTGATATAATCTGATGAAAAATATTAGGTTCAGTTACTACTATTTACATTAGATTAAATATTATTTTTTGTGAATATTAGATTAAATCAATTTATTAATAATATTTTTTTTAAAAGCTACTTTCTATTACTGACTGAATTTTATGTAATATCTACTAAATTCTGCAAGTTTCTTTATTATTTAATATAGAATTCGAAAACCCATGTTTTAAAAAATGTTACTATCTTGTCAAAAAAAAATATATATGTTACTAATATCTTTCTAATTTCGTATTTCTCTAATCTATGCTAATGTCTATACTATTAGTATTATGTGGATGGAAAGCATGCAATCAAACAACCAACAAAAAAATTGGAATAAAATTGTTCAGCATATGCAAGTTCATAGCAGAAGAGTGATCACTTACCTCGCAGTCTTAAAGGAGTTCTTTAGACCTTCAATGGTAGAGAGAAATGTATATGCAAAGAGTTCAGAGTTCAGAGTCAAAATGTTAAAAGATGAAATAATGTTACAAATGAAGATAAGTTATTGGCTTTTTATAGGCAGTAGAATATTCCAGAACAAATTTTTTGTTAGGGAATATATTGTGCAGTGTCTAATCCATATATAAGGGATGCATATGCTACTACATAAAGCAACCAATCTATGCCACAAAACCACATTTAAATTGCAAAAAAATGAAAGATTTGTCAAATGATTTTGACCTTAATGATGCTTTTTTTTCTATTTAAAAGCAAATATTTCTAAAAATGCATTCTTAGGACAAGATATATCATATGTAGTATGTAAATTGAGAAATATTTGGCAAGGGAATTACAAGAAATGCACTCATATGTGATCTTTTACTCATTATGAAGATCATCCCCAGATCATCATAATTAATACCCTTTAATTTATGCTAGCAACTGAAAACCCCAAATCCAATTATGGATCAGATTTCTCTTGTGTATAAAATAAAAAAATGCCATTGATAGTTACTACCTCTTAATGAAAAATGCTGCTAATAAGGAAGTTGAATCGTGGTCTAAAATCTAAATTATGAGTACTCAATATATATAATAAACGGCTTCTGATCTGTTTGAGCTACAAAAATTGTCACTTTCATTTGCTGCATGAAAGATGTACGTGTAATTGATAGTGATAAGTTTTCTTTTTTTGTTTTTCAGAGGAATTAATAGTGTGATCGATAAGTTGGATGAACCAAATTAGGCATAAAGGAAGAAATAACAATGGATTGGATTTGGAGGGGACTTAATTTCAGTTCGATCTGTATGCACTGATCCAGCGCATCAAGTTAATTTCAGTAAAAAAAAATTATGATATATATTCAAAAGATATAGCTATTTATTGTATTAAAGTACGTAAAGAATAGATTCCGGAAAAAAAAAAAAAAAAAGAGAGAATATTACGTATCCGGTAACATTGCCAAATAACTTGAATTTTCTAATCAAAATGAACTTAGTTTCCCATCAAGATATATAAATAAATATTGGAAAAGATCCGTTGTTCTAACCGTGGTTACTTTGCAAAACTTTGGCTGGAAATGATTTTCGAAATCTTAAAATATTTGATTTATTGAATGGTGAAGGCTACTAGCAAGAAAGAAGTGAACTAAATGATTAACGGAGGATGAAGTAAAATAACTTAAGTTAATTAGCTTTTTTTTAAAATGTAAATGACGAATAAATCATTTTCTTTTTAAGTTTTTACTAATCCCTTTTTTTATAAATTGAAAACCATAGTTAATCTTTTTTTTTTTCCTCTCTCTATATGATACATCCATCATAAAAAAAAAAAAAATACTGTACTTTTATGACTAATTTTCTTAACATAAAACCAAACAAAATTAATTTTACGTATAAATTGTTTCTATAATAATAAATTATTATCTTAAGTTTTTGAAAAATAAATAAACCCAAATACAGATTCAATTAGGATACTATAATATTGATCCCAAATTATCGATTAAATTTTTTTTTATTGAAAATTAATCATAAACAATTGATAAATATTTTGCACCAATATTTTGGTAACAAAAAATTCTTGATAAAATAATATGTTTTTCTTACATTTACAATTTCATTTTTTTTTAAATGCTACAATTTTATATCTTAGAAATCATGAAACTTTTTTTTTTTTTTTTGCTGAATAGAAATCATGAAACTTAATCACATCTTAATATCATTCTAAAAAAAATAGATCAACATAAATCTTTACTTAGTGAAAGAATCTTCTTAATTTTGTTAAATCAATTTGTATCATTAGATAATAATTCAACTACGATTAACTTCAAAATTAAAAATGTATTTGGTTATATGATAAAATGTCATAAACTTTATTGGAGAGATAAATAGTGATTATTTCTCTTTGAATCATTCTAGAATAAGATACAAGATTAGATTTGTTGAATACATTATTCGACATGGAGTTGATACTCATTTATGATTTTAATTAAGTGATCAACCATCCTAGATTATCCTTTTGAAACTCTTGAACAGTTATTATTACATTTTTTTTTTAAATGCATTCCAAATTTATGCTCGATTTGAAGTTTACTACATGCATTAGATTAGTGGATATATAGAATCAAATCACAAAATATATTTAATAATTAGTAAGATACTACTACATCTTTTTGTTACTCCTAAATTCTTGTAATTTAACACACCTGATTACTTCTCTTCTAAATATTTATTTCTTGCATATCAATGTCAAATTATTGAATAAGATCTTCTATCCTCTCCTGCATAATTGTAAGTATTCTTTACTGTGTGTGTGTGTGTGGTTTTTATTTAAAGAAGCATTTATCCTAAATGGAAGAGCAGAAATGAGATAAAAACGTGAAGAAGTGAAGTCATGAGTGGGATGGATTGCGCGAAAATGATAACCATATATACAACATACGTTGCACCACGCCCAAAGAAATACACGTACGTAACGTGATATGGGGGCAATCATGCCATACCAATTACAATTAGCAAGACCACAACCACACACTCTCAATACAAATTATTAGAGACATTCCTTCCTGTGACTCACTGATTAATGCCGTATTCTAGTAGAAATGCACATTTACACATTTACAACCTTCTCATCTTTTTTTTTCTCACTACCTTTATTTTTGTGTGTTTCAGCCCCCTTGCCAAATATTAGGTGATATATATATATATATATATGCATAACATATATCCTTTCAAAATATGCAAGACAACCTTCTCATTTTCTAAACCAGTTAGTTAATTGCCTCTGCTTCTTTCACCATTCTTCCATATATATTATGGCCTCATGTCATATGAGCTTAGTAGAGATGGATTTGGAGGTCTTCGAAATTGATGAACCCCTACTAAGAGAATTGCTAGAAGAAGATCAAGATGAGGGCAAGGATGCTAACATGGCAGCAGAATCCGCAGAAGAAAGCAACATTAATTCTGATCCTGACATGATGGATAGGGAGCAGAAGAATTGTTTGGAGAAGTATGGGTGGCATGAGCATGACTTTGAGTGGCTCAATATGATGGAGCCAACTAATTATCCAGTGACTAATGATGTCATAATGAATTGGTTTTCAGATGACTTTGCTGGGATGCTGGATTTTGGTTATGCTAATCAAGAATCTTACTCTCAATTTTCTGATGAGCCAACTTATAGTTGCTTGTGGGAACATTATGATATTTAGCTAGCTTCATATGAACTATGAAGCCACCAGCCAGGCCTTCGGAGAACTACGTAAATCCAATCCCAAGAAAACCTAATGCAGTGGATCTTGCGTGTTATCTGTTTGGTGAATGAATGGACGTTGCTTTGGTGCTTCATTTGGGACAATATCTATCTATTAGAATCTTATTTTGTGAAAAAAAAAGCTTTTAATTTCTAAATCTAAAATGTATATCCTTACCCTTTTAAAAAAGTAACGTTTGGTTCAACAGAGTTGCTAGGGAAGAATATTGAGGTGTCTTTTCAGAAAAGGTTTTAGAGATTTAGAATATTCATACATTCACTTCCTCTTGTATCACACTTCCACCTCATTTTTCTCCCTATCTCTCCATTTTCCATCACAACATCTATCATATTTATCAGTTTCTCTATTTCTCAATTCTTTCCACCCATACACTCCAAAAATGGGATGTACATGTATCTTTTTGCAAGCGTTGGTTGATCTTTAATTATGTATGACTCGAGTGTTCCATCTACATCTAGTCCCATTAGTTATCTATTACACCCGCAAAATTACGCTTAATGAGATTCAAATATGAGCTACAACAAGAAACTGATAAAATGGGGGCTACAGTAATTAACATCAGAACCGTAAGTATTTTGGAAGCAGACTCGTGTATATTTCAACTTCCCTTCCTTCCATAAGGAAAAACCCGAAGTTACAAGTAAACTACCTCAAATTTAACAAAACTCGCTGTTCATCTATGTAACATTGAAATTTTCTTAATTCATTTTCCAAATGGACATATGTCTAGCTCCCAGACTGTTGTCAGAGGCCAATCATAAAAAACTTTGATGGCTTCCTTCAATGGACATATTGTCAGGTATCTTTAGACCCCACGAGAAATTTGGCAATGAAAAATCCAATTGTATCAAGGGGAGATGATGGATCAAACCTCTGAACAAGGTCTTCCTCCCCAGGTCGTAACCACTCCCTGCATAGACAACAAGATGTGAAACCGAAAATTGCACTTTATTTTTATTTATTTTTTGGATAAAAAGAAATTAAAGGTATATATCCTTAAACACTACCAAACAGCATCACAGATTCACAGATGAGTGTTTGCGTGATCGCCTTTGTAAGGGAGAGATAAAAGATGCACAATCATGGACAAATCTATGAAGGGCTTACTCTATATATCCATCAGGAAATTCACAGCTACCAACTAGACCCGGTCCTCCAATTCTTGGGTGCTGGAATAAATCAAATAGCAAATACGAATAACTCAACCAAGTGAACTAATAATTCATTACAGATATAATAAAGATAATAATATTGCATATATAATCAGTTCAAAAAAATAAAAATAGGAAATTGAGACTGCAAAGAATTAGCATCAAACATCAAACCTGTGGGGCCAATGACAGATATTTGTATTTATCCAAAGCATAACGAACTAATGCTTCATTCTCACCAGGATTAATCGTACAACTATTATAAGACAAAAGCCATCAACAAATCAGTTTTACAGAAACGTCTCACATATAAAAAGGGGTAAAATAAACTTCAGAAGAGCCCATCCATAGATAACGTAATGGTTTGAGAGCAGCATAGGTACAAAACAAACTTCTTGATAATTGCAAAAAAAAAAAATGTATTAAGCTGTTTGGCTGGAAGCAGATTACAAAGAAGCAGCTTAGAGACTAAATAAAATACATTTCAGACCATTACAAAAATAAATGCAATTGGAATTTAGCAACATTAGATACACACAGCAAATCAAAATTACTAATGTTATGTTGAGTTTAGGAAAGAAAGAAAAAGAATGGAAAGTGAGATGATTTAGTGTAAACAAATATGCTTAGAAAGATTACGCAAATCTCCTTACGTGGAATAGACAATTACTCCTCCTGGTCGAACTAATTGAACAGCCTGGTCAAACATCTTTCTCTGATATTTTGCATTGCTTCTTAAAGATTCAATTGTTTCCTGGCAAAAACAAATGCATTGCATGGTTACTACTCGTTTCTTTAAAACACAACTTTTGTGTGTTTAAATTTCTTTTTGATAAAAATGAACAATAAAAACTAACTTAACCACCTAGAGAGATGATGACTAATTGACTATGCATCACATTGATTGACCAATCTATACCTCATGCTGACAACTTCACAAATTACACTTTCTGGGCAAGAAGGGTGAACTCACCATAGAAGAATTTTTCCTTTCCCTCAATAACATTGAAATAACCATTACTTCTACACATTCCCATATTTCAGGCAAAGGTTAAGATATACACTTGTTTGGGTTTAGTAGTAAAAACTAATGGTGATATAAATCAAGAAAAGAAAAATGAGGACACAATTCCACTTTAAGATAAGCCAGTAGACCCCATATCTTATCTATATTTGCACCAATAAATCTAGATTGGTCTAAGCATGTGTGTGCAAATTCAAGTAAATGCATGATAAATTTCAATACACAGATCCACTTCTACCTGTCCAGCAAATAATCGAGGCCTTAAACCAAGGGCAGAACAGGGAGCATCAAGAAGAACTCTGTCAAAACTATCAGGAGAAAAACCCTTTGAACGATCGACCCAACCACCCACACACTGATTTCTTCCAGGTCCATTTCGTGCTCTTCGCATGTTCTTCCGGATGTCAGCTTTGCTAACATAAGCTCCTCCATTTGTTATTTCACCTTTACCTTCAAAATTATTTAAAAATGCATTAGTAAGTTGTTGACAGAAAAATACTTCTCGTGTCTAAAACAAAATATAAAAACAGGAAAGTGACAAACCATACTACAGAAGAAATGAGCCAACAGAAATCCAATAAATCTAATCACAAAATGCTCAAGTCTACTACTTATGTCTAAGCAAGCACAAAACATCATTATTCACTTTCCAGACCATTTTTAACACTAAATGATACTTTGATGATGAAAGCTCATGCAACAGAGACAAACAATGATTCACAGTTCTGTCTTTTCAGCTGATGTTTTTCTCTTTCATCTTAAAAATATAAGAATAAGTTTCTTCAATGTTCGCATTTGGCAAACACTAGCACCAACGAAAAACAGAATGTTAGACAATAAGAACGATTCAATTAGTGTGATTCAATGTATACTTCCAACGCACTTGATATTACAGCTTTAGCATTGAATAAAATCTAAACTGAATGTATCTATAGGACCCAATAATGCTATATATCATGTGTAAATGAACAAGTCAGCAAGTAGAAAATAAAGACATATAACACTCCTCTAGAGTCTGAGAGTTTAAACCTTCTGTAACAAGGGGTGACACTCCTTCTACTTGCAAATTTGGCAAATCAAACACTTGATTTGTCACATCAGGTTTGGCATTATTACAGCATGGATCAGTAAAAGTATCAATATCATCTCTTCGACAAACAGATTTAAGAGCATCTAGTTTAAATGTCTTTATACTACTCAAGCCCAATTCAGCTGCCAATTTCTGAATATCCAGCACCTAGACAGTCATCAAAATTTGATATGTTAACAAACCATTAATTTATACAAGTCTACAAGATTCATACCATCAATTTATCATAATCATAACAAACGAAACCAATATTCTATGTATCAAAAACAGGCTGCAGAAAGCTGGCAACCAATGAAACTTTGAAATAAATAAGAAAATAGAACAATATGTCAATGCAAGTAAAAAGCTATGATTCCACAACATCCAGTCACTTCAATATATGTGAGTTCAAATAAGCAAATAGGAATGGCAAGCTTTTTACTAGAGTTCAGAATACTCACCTTATTATGAGATCTATCTGTTGCAATGATCTCTCCTTGATCCTTCATAAGTATTGCAATTGCAGTTGTTTTCCCTCCAGGTGCAGCACACATATCTAGTATCCGCTCGCCCTTTTGTGGATCTGAACATTAAAAAAAAATAAAATATATATATATATATATATATATAAAGAAATTTGTTTAAAACAAAAAAAAAAAAAAATACAAAGAGATGAGAGGATAAGGAATCCTTCCTAAAATTAGAACAAAACATAAAACAGCAATGAAAAGGGGGGAAATCAATAGAGCAGAGTAAACACTTATTATCATTCAGCTTTATAAATCACATGCCAGAAAAGCTAAATTAGTCAGTAGTGGATGAAACCATAGCAAGACCTATCCCCCACTAAAAAGGCATGTGCTGAGGCCCACATGGTTGCCAGAAAAGCATTAGCCTATGAGGGTTCAAATCCAACTTCTCTCAGTTGTGTTTTAATCTGGAGTGCTTGCAGATGAACATAGTAAAAAAGCATTTGCTACCAAGGAAAACAAACGGGCAACAATAAATCACTTCAAAGTCACTTAGTAAGAAATAAGAAATGGGACTCTAATTTATGTACCTAAAGCATGAGCAGCAATAATGCTTGGCAGGTTTTGGAGAAATATTTCTCCCTCAAGCACATCTGGGAAAACGAAAAAGAAATAATAATACATCAGAAGCGATTAAACACAAAAACATAAATTACGAATCATGAAGTGATAAAAGAAAGACCGAAATAATAAATACTGCCAAAGACAATAATACAATACCGCATATGAATGAGATGAAACTTACTATGAAAAGAATGAAGTTCATATACTCTATCCTTCATATCCACACCAACTCCTTCAGAAGCTCGGAACATCCCAGCCCTTGACAACATTGCTGTTCCTTGTCCAATATAAAGCCCATTTCGTTCAAAATAATAAGGATCTGTAGAACAAGGAAAATACGAAATCCTATCAACCATATTCCAAAAGTTTACTTCAGCAGAAACATTTATCCTCCTCCTAAACAAGCCATTTTGACTACAAACAAAACATCCTTCGCATAATTTCTAAATTAAAAAATCCAATTATGCTACCTGTCTCTGATCCTTGGAGAACAGTGCCACGCGTCAAAGCAATCCCCCATCCCCCATCAGCACCCTGCTTCTCCACAGCAACCGAAACCGCAACTGTATCTCCTTTCTCAACATGAGCACTGCAAGCCATTACACCAGGAACATATACCTAAAACCAAAACTAACATTAGGAACCAATCAAATTCTTCATCACAAACTTTAATCTCGTAACACAACATAGAACTATTTACTAACCTGAGCACCTCGAAGAACTGCCTCAGCACATTTCCTACTAACGATGACCTCCTTAGGAGGCGCGTCCCCGTAATCGATGCGGTGCGGCCCCGAACCCCAAGCAAACACCACATAATCAAGTCCAGGAAGCTGACACTTGGAAAATGGAGCAGCAGCAGCAGTTGCCGAACACTCCTTCAATGGATTCGCCACGTCATCTCCGGAATCAGATTGCGGCGATGCCACGTCAACATTCGGCACGAGCGAGCGTAGCTTCTCGATGACGGCGTCGGCGGTGGACCTGAGCGAGTTGACTCGAATGCAGGAGTAGCGAGAAGGACGCCTGCGAATTTGAAAACTCAATAAAAATCTCAAAGAGTTGCAACTGAAACGGAAAGAGGTGCGTACGTTAGTGCGGAGGAGATGCGAGAGAAGTGGTCAGCGCCGTAAGCTTTGAGGAAGTAGTGGTGAAGTTGAGGGTTCCAGTGGAGAGTGGGGGTGAGGGAGTATCGGTTTGAAGGATCGGAATGCGACATGGTTTGCAGGAACTGAACTAGTAATTCCCTCCCTTTCTTCATTCAAAATGAGGATGCATGAGCCAAGCACCCTAGCACCGCCACAGATAGGTGCAAGTGCAATGGCCAGGGCTTTAGGGGTCTATCTTTTGTCCTATTTCTATTGCCAAAATGTAAAATGTAAATAAGTTAAACAATATACAAATATACAAATAGTTGGTTGATTCACAAGGTAGAATATGAAATAGCTTTACATATCAACTTTACTTGTTGAATTCTATGATATCCTTAATATAAATAATTATTTGTGATGGGAGAAGTATAAAATTATTTTAAATTATTAGTGTATAATTATTAAATTAATTTTTTTATCAATTGTGTTTATAATTTATGGTTAAAAATAGAGTTTAAGATTTATATATTATGATTTTTTTTTTGTGTTAAAACATGGGTGTCCCCCAACCCACTGAGTCGAAAATTAATCCCAAATACGGGACCTCCCGTTAAATAGATCGCTCCCACCCCTATGAATATAGTGAAACCTTACACCACTGCGCCTTTATATATTATGATTTGAAGATTATGATTTATAATTTAAGAGATTTAATATTTACAGTGTGAATTTAGTATTTAAGATTTAGATTTTTATAGTTATTGGATTTAGATTTTAAGATTTAGAATTTAAAATTTTAGAATTTAAAATTTATTATTTAATATTCAATATTTTAATATTTAATGTTTATGATTTTTGTTTCAAAATTTACGGTTTCATTTATGTATTAAAATTGAAATTAAAATTTCTAATGTTTGAAATTTATTATTAGGATTTATAGTTTATTATTTCATTGTTTATATTTAAGATAAAATTTATTATTTTATTATTAATGGTTAATGATTCATAATTTAGGATCATGTTTCATGTATTTAATGTTTAAGATTTAGGTTTTACTATTTATGTTTATAATTCCTGGTTTAGGTTTTTAGTAGTATAAGCCTACAATCAAAACTACTTAATGCCCAGTGTAAGAGACTAAGAGTATAGCTCCTATACCAAAGTAAATTTACTGTACCCACAAAAAACAGCAAAAACATTCACCAGTTCCACATCAGAGTTCACTGGACCAACATAGAGCCTATTTTTTTCTTGAAATAGTGACTGCCGCAGCTTTGAGTGCTACTTACATTCTAATGACTGGAGTTGATTCAAGATGTCAATTCTCTGGGTCATGTGCCGTATACGAGAGTTAATTGAATCTATTATAGTCTCTAGTTGGACAATTCAATTTAATGATCGAAAGAAATGGAATCAAACAAATATGAAGTATCGATCGCATTTGTAGGATAAAAATGAATGGAAAGAGGATATATGATATAAATTTAATTAGTTTGTTGACAAATTATAACTGCCCTAACTTTAGGACATAAAAAGAGTTGATTGAAAAGAGGCAAATTTAAATTGTGATCCATTACATTTTTTTTTTATAAAAAAATAAATAAAATCTCCGAACACGGTGAGAATTGGGTGATAAATATTGCGTTATCACGTTTCTTCTGTTCCAGTTAAGATGATAAATTTTCCATTTAAGAGTAGAACTAGAAATTATGACTTGTAAACGTCAGTCAGTAGCAGAGTCATTCAAATACGCGATAGGATAGAGTAGAAGAAAGACAGGCATTGATCGTGCTGTTTACACATAAGCAAAATCATGGCGATTTTCATAGTCCAAGCAAAATACAATGTGCTTTGACAAACGAGATCAGGTGATATTCATTATTCATTATTCATGTTGCAGAATTAATTAAGATCAGACCTACTCCTACGTACTGTCTCAATAAATATGTATTTGACTTCTTAATGCACAAAAAGTGAAAAGAACAAATAGGGTTCGACATAATAATAGTAATTTATTGAAAAGCAAAAAAATTACTGAAGTAATTTTATAGTAGTATTTTATAACAAAATATTTTCAATAATAATAATAATAATAAAAATACTACTAACATACTTAGAGATTAATCTAATAGTATTTGTTAAAGTGGAAAGTAATTGGGTTGGGTGTGGACGTCGAATAAGACGTGGTTTTGGCTAAAGGTTCCACAAACCACTACTAGAGAATAGAGAAGACAATGGTCGTACAGTTAGGTTTCTATTATTTAATTCTTCACGTAAAGTGTCAGCAGTTAAATGATTTCGTGCAAAATTTTCTTTCATTTTAAGCTTTTTGACACACAAACCCACCCACGAGTCATGTTAGTGCACATCGATAGGATCAATATATGAAAAACATTTTATTTTCAGTTTTCGGATGGAGGATTTTCAGTTATCACGTGGAAGGGACATTACAGCATGGTACAGTTAAATCCAATAATGAATAAAATGGAAGAGTTTATCACTTTTCAAAGTACTACTAACCTATCCCTACCCCCGGAAAAGGAAAAAGGCGTACACTAATTTGATGTTGATTCTAATTTCTAGGCTTCAAATTTCAACAACTTGGCTCATTTTTCTATGATCTCAATGTTCCTTCACACTATTTGCCTAGTGATTGAGATTTCTGGGTATTCATGACAATCAGTTCAAGGAACCCATTTTGCACATTACGTATACCAATATCACGTATTCGCAGCCTCGGTGGGCCACACGCATAGCAATATTTTTTTTTCTATTTTTACCCATCCTAATTTCTTTTATTTCTCTTTTCTTTCATATCATATTAATTATTGCATCTATATATATAATTTTGCCTAAGTAATGTTTACATTCCAAAAGGAGTGTATACAAATCTCATGTATAATTCTCTTCCACTTTCCAACTGGACAGTGGGCTCCCTCCAACAAATCAAAATCTTTGTTATTTGTTTTTCATTATTTAAGTCACAAAGGTGGATTTGTCTTTCTCCATGTGTTCCGTTCAATAGCATAGCATGACCACACGACTAGTTCAAAACTCTGACCAGCGACCAGAGAGTTTTACCTCGGGTCCCTAACAAACAAACAAACACGATGTCTTTGACTTTCGCTAGTTGTAGTTGCAGCCCAGCCAGGTAAGAGTTATACTAATATCTGTGACACAATCACAAGCCAATGAACCACGAAGCAGAGAGGAAAATCCCATGCAATAGCCACACTAGACCACATATTATTATTTATTATTATATATATGCCCAACGTTTTGAGGCTGGGCATCAAAAATTGTTTTTAATGTATTTTCAATCTTCTCGTTTTTGCTTTTAGAAATTATTTTTTAACACATTTTCATACTATTCAATGATTACTTTTTCATTCAAGATTTATTAAATTTTAAAAAAATTAGTATGAAAAGACGCAGAAGCAACAATTTAGGTGTTAAGAATGACAGCAGATCAGATACATCTTAGGCCAAATCAAACACACTGTATGTAGTCCCTAACTCAAAGGTGTAAACAGTTTGAACTTTGAAATAATGCTACACGTGATGAGACATAGACTTCAATATAAGTATGTGGTTTCTTTATTTTATTTTTTCAACTAAAAACAGTTTTCGGAAATAAAAATCATACACATTAATCTTTTATTAGAAGCTTTATACTAATTCATTTTGAGAGGTGATATAATATTAACACTTTATTGTGAATCAAACCGCGTTGTTGGGCTCAACCTTTGACATTATGCTTCCAAGTCTTTCTCATTCGTGGTTACTAATAAAGTCACACCATTGAAAGCTCAGAGTCATACCACATTGCTTTTCAATCTTTCTTTCTTTCTTCCTTCTCTATCTCAACCTTCAAAAATAATTTCCCATCTGCCAAAACCAATGTTTTGGCCTCAAAACTCATAAGTTCACTTTTTTTTTTTAATTTAATTTCCATTTACTTTGCCAATCCCCACCTTCATTCATTTTCCTCTTGTTTTAAGGTTCTGCTTCTGAGTTCTCATTGATTGGCTTTGAGAGAAACTTCTGAACTTTCTTTCACCATCTTGTCTATGCTCAGAAATTTCTATAGAGAAATAGATTTCTACCTGAAATTCTGTTAGGTGCTTGATCTAGGATATCATCATTACTATGGTTTTGAAGATTTCTCTCATTGTGGTTCTCCTTGTGATATGTTCCTGTGTTGTGCAAGCCATTTCTAGGAATCACAACCACAACAATATCAACAAAAATGGATCCTCTCTGGCTGGAATAAAGTTTCCCGATCATCCAGGTTTCAGTTCTGTCTCTTCTTCCGGGGACACTGATTGTAGCCTCTCAAATTCTGAGCAACTTGGACTTTCTGGACCTACCACGACATCAGGTGAAGAAACTGATGAAGAGGGTGTGGCTTTTCCAGCACCAAAAGTGAAACTCCACTTGAAACACAGGTCAGGGAGCAAAGATGCTGAGCCTAAACAATCTGTGGTTGATTTCACTTTGAGGGATTTGACCAGAATTCAGAACCTTCACAGAAAGGTCATAGAGAAGAAGAATCAAAACACCATTTCAAGGCTGCAAAAGTCACAAGAGCAGTCCTACAAGCCAGTGGTTGCTCCGGTGGCTTCGCCGACAAGTGCAGTTTCCGGGCAGCTTGTGGCAACCTTGGAATCTGGGGTGAGTCTTGGCTCTGGTGAGTACTTCATGGATGTGTTTGTGGGAACACCCCCTAAGCATTTTTCTCTGATACTTGATACTGGTAGTGACCTTAATTGGATTCAATGTGTTCCTTGCATTGCATGTTTTGAGCAAAGTGGGCCATATTATGACCCCAAAGATTCTAGTTCTTTTAGGAATATAAACTGTCATGATCCCCGGTGTCAATTGGTTTCATCCCCGGATCCACCTAAGCCTTGCAAGGCTGAGAATCAGAGTTGTCCATACTTTTATTGGTATGGTGATGGTTCCAACACAACTGGGGATTTTGCATTGGAAACTTTCACTGTTAATCTCACCACTCCTAATGGGAAGTCAGAGCTGAAGCATGTGGAGAATGTGATGTTTGGATGTGGTCATTGGAATAGAGGCCTATTTCATGGGGCTGCTGGTTTGCTAGGATTGGGGAAAGGACCATTGTCTTTTGCTTCTCAGATGCAATCTATCTATGGCCAATCCTTTTCCTATTGTCTTGTGGATAGGAATAGCAATGCAAGTGTTAGTAGCAAATTGATTTTTGGTGAGGACAAGGAGCTTCTCAGCCACCCCAATTTGAATTTCACTTCTTTTGCTAGTGGGAAAGGTGATTCAGTTGACACATTTTACTATCTCCAGATAAAGTCTGTTATGGTTGATAATGAGGTGCTGAAGATACCAGAGGAGACTTGGCATTTGTCTTCAGAAGGTGCTGGTACCATAATTGATTCTGGCACCACATTAACATATTTTGCTGAGCCTGCTTATGAGATTATCAAGGAGGCTTTTGTGAGGAAAATTAAGGGCTATGAACTTGTTGAAGGCCTTCCTCCTCTAAAGCCATGTTACAATGTGTCTGGAATTGAAAAGATGGAGCTACCTGACTTTGGAATCCTATTTGCTGATGGTGCAGTGTGGAATTTTCCAGTGGAGAATTATTTTATTCAGATTGATCCTGATGTTGTTTGTTTGGCTATTTTGGGGAATCCTAAATCTGCCCTTTCAATAATTGGAAACTATCAGCAGCAGAATTTTCACATACTCTATGATATGAACAAATCCAGACTTGGGTATGCACCAATGAAGTGTGCTGATGTTTAACATTTTCCACGTACTGCATTGTATAGTCTCATAATTGTAAACATGGTGAGTCAAGGCAGGGGTAGATTTTTGGGTTTTCCCTTAGATGGAAATTGGAAAGTGATATACACAAACAAAAAAAAAAGAAATAAGTAAATTAAAGTTGATTATAGAACTCGGTTCCAGGTAATTATAGAAACTGGATCACTACACACATAAACATTTGTTATGTACACATTTTAATTTAACTGCTTCAATTTTGAGCTTGTCTCGTTTAATTTTAATACTTTGTTCTTTCTATTCTATATGATGTTCCCTCTGACTATCATTCTGTATTATGATTTATGAGTCTCTAAGTCAGGGAGCAATAACAGTTCGTGATTTACTGCAACATTTGTTACTATTCTACTTTCTTGTAGACTACCTCCTTGAATTTTATTTATTTTTATATAGTTTTAAATGAAAAAATAAATCAAATGGAACATGGACATGGTTGTTTCCCCGATGTCGCATCAATGTATTATTCAATGGCTTTTCTGTTAGGTGCACTGCCAACTTTTTAACAAAAATAAATAAAAAATAAAATGCATGGACCAAAGAGTAGGTCAACTCTATTTTGGTCTAGGTGCTTTGACTTTGATTTAAGGAATAATACCACTACCAATTTTATATGATATATTTAATACTTGTGAGAGACATTTTTCTTATTATGCCATTATAGTAAAATGGTACAGTAATGTTTAAATGAATTTCCAAAGAAGGAAATAGCTCCTTCAGTATAAATTTTACAAGTTTCTGATAAATATATATATATATATATATATATATATATATATATATTTGATACGTAAGCTTCTACTATTTGATTAGATGACTACAGGTAAATTGGTCTGTATACTTAATCATAAATTTTTCAGTTGGCCTACTTCAAATATGAATGTTATATATGGTACATTTAATTATTATTTTTCGTTGTCATTATCATAATTCTGCATCGGCAACCAACCAGTATGATATGAAGCCTATATTTTAATTTTTCTCCAAATTCCAAGCAACAGGACCACAATTTATTCTTCTTCTTTTTTCTTGGTCCATATTCAAACCTAGGTATTGTTTTTCAACTCGAGAACCGTGTTTCACCCTGAACATATTGGTAGAGTGAGTGAGACATCAATTAGGTGAAAGAAATATTAAAGTAAATTAACGTACATATAGATTTTGCTTACGGAGTTTACTAGAGTGGTCGTAATATAACTGTGACCATTGACGTACGGTGACAAAAAAAAAAAAAAAAATGAGCGAATATAGTAGTATTAAGTTTGTGTTTGAGTGAGCTATTTGCGAAATTGTTTTCTTAACGAATAAATTAGTTTTGCAAAGTTGATTTGAAATTAAATTAAATTTGACGACATGATTTATTTTTAAAATCGTTTAATATTTTTTATATTAAACTTTTAAATATGTATATATATAACTGAATGAATGAATGAATATATATTTTTCTTATATAATATATAATAATACACTGATTTGATATATTATTGTAGAAAATATATAACATAAATATATAATAATAAACCGATACAGTAGAAAATATAAACAGATTTAATATATTAATAGATTATTTATAGAAAATTTTCAAAAGATAAGGATTTATTTTAAAAATAAGCTGAACTTAAAATGACTTCGAATTGTCATACTACATAATTTACCTTGTGAAAAAAAAATTAGAAAAAAAATGCTTGGAATGGTTTTATGAAAGAAAAAGAAAGTACTCTTATGTTTGGGCCTTGGGCTTGGGTCGGGCCTATCTAAGGAAGACAACGGTCCATTAGGGTTTTAGTTAACACATATGATGATCTGTTGGTTTAGTTAGCTGGTAGCAGTGAGTGGAACAGCAATCGACGGAGGCAATCGAAATCGGTGACAATGGTTGCTACGAAGGTGGGTAATGTTAATGTTAATTTGTGTTTGATTTAGTTTGGAGAGTGAGTTTTAACGGGATTGTGATTATGGTTCAAGCAGTTTCACCAGTACCAGGTGGTGGGAAGGGCTCTTCCTACCGAAACCGATGCGCATCCTAAGATCTACCGCATGAAACTCTGGGCTACCAACGAGGTCCGCGCCAAATCCAAGTTCTGGTATGTTCTTTTGTTTTCTCTACAAGTGTTTTTTGTTCATATTCGCACTAATTCAATGAAAATGTTTGTAATGTTTTATATTTCTGAAAACGATGACCATTGATCGGTCACTTTACTGCTATTATTGTTGACAATGTTAATTTTTGCAGGTATTTTTTGAGAAAGTTGAAGAAGGTTAAGAAAAGCAATGGACAAATGCTTGCTATCAATGAGGTGTGAACTTCTCAATTTCTGTACTAGTTTATTTTTCTTCGTCTCAATCTAATCAATTATTGCACTAAATTAAGTTACTTTGAGCATTAGTTAACTTGTTGAAATGGTTTTTTTTATGATTCTAGATTTCTACGTTCAAGAAATATGGTGTTTCTCTGAAAAGCTTTTTTGTTTTATTTTTAAATATTGGACCACTGTGTCTAACTTCTGCATTTGGATCATCCTGAGAGTGGTTAAATTAATTTATTGGAAGATATAAGGCTATGCAGTCATGGGGAGACTCTGTCATCAATTTTTTTTCATGGTTATGATGGACACGGTTTGTTGAGAGTGATCTGTGTTTGGGTTTATGAGTTTTTAACATGGCTATCAAAACAACTGGGTGGAGTTTATTTCTTGTAAACATAAAAAAATATAATAGTCTATTATTACTGATTAATTTATTGGCAGGAGATGAAATTATATCCCTATAGTTGAACATTATGACTGACATTTATTTATATTACATCTTGTTTGCAATTGTTTTACTTATTTAGACAGTAGGAAATGGTAAATGAGGTGAAAGGCATTGAAAGTTGGACATTGGATGGATCATGTAATAAGCCCTTTTAGGATAGAAATACTTGAACAAACATTTATATTTAGGTTCCAATTGCGCTCTTATTATTAGACAAAGACATGGAGGTTTATTTTTTTGTTCTGATTGCAGATTTTTGAGAAGAATCCTACCAAGATTAAGAATTATGGAATTTGGCTGCGTTACCAGAGTCGTACTGGTTATCACAATATGTACAAGGAATACCGTGATACTACTCTCAATGGTGCGGTTGGGTATATGTACAATGAAATGGCATCTCGTCACAGGGTGAGGCATCCATGCATCCAGATAATTAAGACTGCAACCATCCCTGCTAAGCTGTGCAAAAGGGAGAGCACCAAGCAGTTCCACAATTCTAAAATCAAGTTCCCATTGATGTTCAAGAAGGTTAGGCCCCCAACTAGGAAGCTGAAGACAACATACAAGGCAACCAGGCCAAACCTGTTTACATGATTCTGTTACTTGGATTTCCCTGCTTCTCATCTTTTTGCTGCTTGATTCATTAGTATACATAGGAAGAGCATATCGAAGATGATCTTGTAGTGACAAACTTCGTTGCCTGCAACCATAGTTTGCATTCTTTCAAGCTTTGAAGATTTAGTTTTTGAAAGACGTTTTAGTTAATTTTACATTTTTGGAGAGTCGTCTATTTTACTCATTTTGATGTTTTCGTTCGAGGTTGCTTTTGAATTTAGTGATTACTTTTTTGTTTCGATTCTGGGTTTTTATGATTTGCTAGTTGACATGTTCTCTCTTATCTTTGGTAGTAATAAATATTTTTCGAACAAAAAGGACAAAGCTCAAGTGTACAACCTGGAATATTGCTTAAGTGAAAACTGCAGAAAACACTAAATACCTTCGAAGAAAGATGAACTAGGCAGTTAATTGTGTTAAATTCAGTCATTGCTGCTTTGCCTTCGGTATTTATTTAGACTTTAGATTAGGGCTTCACTTCATTACTATTTCTTACTAGCTTATTAGGGTGGAAGTGTGTACATGAAAGTTTAATGTTAAATTTAAGTAAAATAATTGAAACAAATAAATTATTAAATGTTAGACTTTAATAAAGTATTATGACGAGGATTAACTTATCTTAAAAGTAGTCAAAATTGAAATAGAAGTTTATAACCTTTTAAGTTTTTATAAATTTATTTAAGAAATTTTCACATACATTTACGCAATCTTCACCTGTATCATCAAGATTAGTGTCTACTTTGTGCATACTCCTGGCTGATTATGTACAACACTTTAGATATTAGTCTCAACTAAATCGATGCAATTTGCTCAATTGGATAATGAAAAAAGCTGACTCGGGTAAGTTGAACTAAACCTTATTACTTGCTGTGCAGGAGTATCCTGTTCTGATAACGCAAATTTACATTTACTAATAATAAAGAAAGATAATGGATTGAAGAATGGTGTAATAGTAATAATTAATAAAGTAATAAGCAACGGTGAAACGTTAACATGAATACCACATGCTTCTGCAAGGTACTCTTGAACCTACCTTTTACTGTTAAGAATTAAATCAGCACTTGTGTCACTCTCTACTTATTTTATTCCCAGTGCAGGTGCAGAGATAATTTTAACTCAGTTATATGAGTTGTGACTGTCTACTGTGTTTTCCATATCCTATCATCATTTTTGTGACCTACCATTGTCACGCAGATACTACAAGCATGAAATAAAAATATAGGAAAAAGAATACTGAAATACTCCTAATTGCAGGTCTGGTAATAATTAGAGGGACACCATTGAACTTTTGGCTACAAATTTTAAATAATGTGAAATATCGAGACTCTAGAGTAATCACAAAGAAAGGGCTAATATACAATTTCCTTGAGATGGATGGGTCGTTTGAAATATGGAAAAATATTAATCTCGAAGCTGCATGAAAGGAGTATGATTTGATATGAAATTGTTGACATTTTTTTTTCAGAAAGGAAATAAACTTGGTAGAATTTGATTTTATTCACTTACTTTTAATGTTTTGTTCAAGCATGTTATAATAATGTGTGTTGAGCAGTGGCAAACAGAAGATAGTGTTTACCAGGGTTGTCTACCGCGACCCACTTTGTGTTTTAGAACCCTCCATCAAAATCTGACATACTTTTTTCTTCTTTTTTTCCTGAAACTCCACATTCTCCACCATAAAGTCAAAAAGCTTGTGAAAGTTAACCTCACAACCACAAGTTTGAAATCTCATTTCATTATATATCCCCACACCCCACTTTCATAACCATCATTTTTCATGCAACAATCACTGTCGCTGCTATTAACCTATTATATGTATTCTAAGAGTCTCACTTTAAGCTGAAATATATAATTAAGAAGGTTAAAATCTATCTATTTTCGGCTTATTGAAGAGTTCACTCTTGCTTCAAGTTGATGTCATTCTCTCCTGATTTGGACTCAACTGTTTATTTGTGCTATCTGTGAGAAGAAACGTATGAATGCTATGAATCCTCAAACACACATACACATATAGAGTCATGTAAGTTACCTTAGCCAGCTTGAGGAGAAACACATCAAAATTTCAAAATGTCAATAGTTTTTCTGCCTTGAAGTCTTCTTCACTAGCATTGGAGATTGAGTTGTCCATCATCATATTTTCAACAAAAGAAGGTAGAATGGGAGTTCAGCAAAAGCTAAGTGCTTTCCTTCTTCAAGTAAGTATTGTTTTAGTCATGTTTCTCCTAGTTGGCGTCTCAAGAGCACAACAAAGCTAAAGGCAGACATTCAAGCAAAAAAGACCATAACATGAAGGTATTCCATATCTGCATTTTTCTTTCTAATTTTGATCAATTAAGTTGGTAACGTCATTTTGTTTATTCTTCCCCTTGTCCCATAATAAATATGAAGTTTTGTTTGTGAAGCCACCTTTTTTTTTTGTGGTTGTTTTATGTATGTATGAAGATGAGTCCTAGACTTCAGTTTGAAATCACATTACACGGGTTTCTCTTGTGGGCTTCAATGGCTTTCTTGATGCCTGTTGGTATACTAGTCATTAGACTCTCCAACAGAGAGGGGAATCGAAGAAGGCTTAGAATTATATTCTATGTTCATGCAGTTTTGCAGGAAAGTGTATCTAAACCTCTGTTACATTAAAATTTTATATCAAATATCACAATTTTTTTAATAAGAAATGCTAGTAACACTCTCTACCACAATCTTTTCAACACATTCTATTATTGTACATAATTTATTAAAACTACAAAATTAAGAGTGTGACTCTTTAAATAGGTAGTGAGGCTCATAAATTTCAGATAATAATAGTGTGTTGAAAAGAGAATGTTAAAGAGTATACGTTAGCATTTCTCTTTTTTGTATATTTTATTAGTTTCTTTTCCCATGCTTGGCAACCCATATTTGTAGAGGACAATAATAATTATTTTTATGGTTTCAGTTTAGTTTAAAAGGGTCAGTTGCCCAATTGATTAACTTTAATGATGGTGGAACGGAGATAAAAATAGCAAGATTCCAATTTTACAGTTAGTTTATTTGTCCTAAAGCTTGTTAGTCACTACATAAGGTCAGTTGAGGGGTATTCATTGTTTATTGAAAAGGACTATACTGGATGCTTTGAAGACAAGAAAGGATCTTTAAGAAATAATCTTCTTGGTTATTGGAAGTTCCTAGCTTTCTTGTCTCATTTTTTAATAGAGCATGTGAAAAGAACTATGCAATTATGCTGTTGTCTGTATCATTAACCAAGTTTTAGTTCAAGTTAAGAAAAGGAGAGCAGTGAATGTAGCTCTACTATTAACAAAAATAACTAGGTTAATACCAAAAACAGTAACTAGTTTTTTTTTTTTTTAACGTTCTCTTGCATTGATCCTTGCCTTTTTATTAAATATGTGCACGTTTTGTATTTTTGTTCAACAGAAGCTTGCCGTACTTCTTGCCACTGCAGGAGCAATCATGTCCATAAAAAATTTCAGCAACTCATTCAACAATAATCATCAAAGATTAGGGGTAGCATTATATGGTATTATCTGGCTGCAAGTTCTGGTTGGTATTTTTCGACCACAAAGGTGAACCAATGAGTTGCTTTTTATTAAGAAAATCTGTGCAATCTATTGGATTAGGCCATTTAGCCTTAGCTAAATACCAAACTTAGACAATGCAGTCACACTTATCTTTCAAATTTATTTAAAGATTTTCCATGTTCTATGTACATATGTTTTAGAAAGCCTGCTTTACTAAGTCCTCCAATTTTCTGTTTGCAAAGCATGATGATTAGGGTACAATCATTTTCTTGTTCTTCACAGGGGATCCAAAAGAAGAAGTCTATGGTTCTTTGCACACTGGATGATGGGAACTGCAGTGTCATTACTGGGTGTCCTGAATGTATTTATTGGTTTGCAAGCCTACCAAGAAAAAACATCCAAAAGCATAACAACTTGGAATATACTTTTCACTGTTCAGATATCTTTTATTGTGATCTTCTACCTTCTTCAAGAAAAATGGGTCTACATACAAAACCAAGGAGTCATTTGAAACAACTAACCACTGATTCATACTTGTCAAGAAAAAAGCTAGTTCAGGTGACAAGAATGCAGGCACCAAGGCCGAGTCTTGCTAAGAAAGATGGATGAATCAATGCCTTGCCATGGATGCAAGTATTTGAAACACATAAGAGCACTGATGGACCTGACTTTCTTTCCCTGAGATAAAATATGTTTGTGTTGGTTTATTTTATCAGAGAAGGTACAGTGTCATTGAAAACTTTGTAATATCTTTCCGTGAGATACATTTTTTGTTGTATTCTCCTAACAATCAATTCTGATATTTATCCATGATGCTTTTCTCAATGTTTGAGGACATTTTTTGTCTGTTTATAAGCATTTCAAAATAAAAAGAATTTGCTAACCAAAGGAGAAAGACAGACACACTATCACTAAAACAGGTAAGAAATTCTATTAATATCACACTGATATATTACTTGAGTATCGCTAACTATAGTATTTCAAGGAAAAAGCTGTACATAGCCGATTAATATAGCTATTCCTAGTATTATAATAGGTGGAAGAATTACAAATGCTCCTATGGTTGCAAAGAAAACTGAATCATTTCTTTGAGACACTTCATTTAGGTAAGCTTGTCTCCTGATATTTCTCTTTTGTGAAATGGTCAAGAACTTTGCACTCACTTTCTTCAAGTTTTTTTTACCTAGGGGTATGGTGAAATCATCATCCCTTTCTCCAACCAACTGTGCAAGCTGCTCTCGGATTGTAAGTTTGCGTGAGCTTCCATCACTTTCATAACCTATAAACCAGAAACGTTCAATCTTTGTAATCATTTTCCCAAGAAAAACCAAATACAAGAAAGAGGTTATAAACAGACATGGCTATAAAGTTTCTATTCTTTCACATAACTCATGAGACAAACATCCATAACAGGAGTGATTCATAACAGAGATAAAAGGCATATTATCATACCAAAAGTATGGACTTTACTCTTCTAAAGTTCGAAATTAAGGGTGCATTCACAATAGATTTGATAAAAACATCTTCTGCATATTTCATTTAAACTAACAAGTTAACAACAACAAAACAGAGAAGGGTTTTTTAACAGTGATAAAGTGGCATTACAAAAACAGAGGAGATGTTATGTACCACTGTTTGGGGAGCTTGTAGATGTAAGTTGCTCCAAAAGATCCAGCTGTGCACGAGAGGAAGATAAAGATCCTAACAACACAAAGCCAAGTCAGACATGAACGAAAAGAGAACCTCATATTGTAAAATTTACAAGTATTTTATAGAAATTTAAACTGGTAAGATAAAAAGTTATTAAGAAAATTTGAGACACGGTGAAGAAATTAAACACACAACTTCCCTGCAAATATTTCAAATTTAATATAAAAGTTCTGATTCATGTTTCCACTAGTAACCACGTGGATGCAACAAATATTAAAATAATTTCTCACTTTTGTAAATATTGGTGGACTACCAAACCAATCATCAAAGAAAGAATAACTTTTTTGAATATATAAAAAAATCAACAACTAATATGCAAATTCATGGTTATCCCCATAATATTTGAATTCAATAATAAAAAGAGTGGGTGGGAATTGTTAGCATATATAGCATTACCAGCAGAAGCATCTTCCTGTGTGAGTCCAGTGTCAGAGCCTTGTGTTTGAGCACAACATGTTGTGAACAAAGAGGAAGAAGGATGGTAGAATTTGATGAGGTTGTTGTGTTTATGAGTCAGAAAGGAAGCAGTGGTGCTGAGATTGATATTGATGGCCATACAGTGAGTTTTGCTATTTGCTAATGCCATTCATTTTGGTTTCAACTTTGCATTTTCAAGTCGGTATTTTAATTGGCCAAAGGCGGCACCTCCCTGCCACAAATATTATCTGTGGAGGATTCTAGTTCTATGCATGACCACACAAATATCATTCTTCTAAATCCCCACCGTTCAAATATATTTTTCTTTCACTAAATAAAAGACACCATATCAACACACTTATGATTATACTTATTTATTGCTTAATATGTTGTACACTATTAAAATATATATTTAGTTATTACTAGCTAGTTGAACTACAATTTAATCATAATTAAATTAGTGATTTTTTAATTAATAATTCACCATTTTTTTTTTATCATGTCAAATGTATTTCTTTTATTATTGGTTCATTCTTATAAAATTTAATATATCTCTTTCTCATGTTTCATATGTTTTATGAATTAGGATTATATTTATTAAATTTTAAATATTTTGAGTTTCATAAATAAAAAAAAAATTTTAAAAATATAAAAATAAAAGAGTAACCTTAGATGATAAATTATAATTTACTGTTAATAAAATCTTAATCTAAAATCATAAATCCTAAATTCATAAATATCAAACAGGGTTGTTGCATTGAGCTTTGACTTATTTCTGTCAACATTATAACTTACTTTAGTATTATCTTCCGATAAGTCACGGGTGGTTATTCTGCTAGTTTTAATTTGGAAAAGAAAATATAAAGGTAGCGTAAAGTGCCTCGTAATGAAAACTGATCGTTGATTGCTAGTTGGCACCTTTCCGTAAGAATAAGCACATGTTCTCTTTTTTCCACCGTCACCATGCAAATGCAATGCAAACAACCCAATTAAGAAACCAACAATCTAAGCCTTGTTGAGTTCTGTTGTGTTGTGTTGTTTACTACGTTAATGGCCAACAACGTGGTTCCTCGTGATTCCCACCCTTATGCTTTTCATGTCTCTGGCCCTCGCAAGTTCACTTCCCTTAATTGGAGGGACCTCATCATTTCCAGTTGGTCAGTCCCCATTTCAATTCTCACTTCAATTTGGTCTGCACTCTTGCATTTGATGATTCTTCATCCCTTAACTTGGATGTGAAAATGTTTTATGTTTCCCACGGGTTAATGGTTATTTTATTGTGGTATTGGGACTTGGAAGAGACCAAGCAAAATAACAAAATTTGGTAGTGTGCCTGGTTTCTAGTGTGGAGTGTTTGTTTGCTGATCGATTTGAAACATGTTAGAACAAATGGGTTGGAACATATCGGTGTAAAGTTGTAAACTTTACCAAATGGCTTTGCAAAGTTTATGACTTTCAGTTTCTGTTTAAAATGGAAAATGGTGGCTAAATTTATCAACTGGGTTTCATCTATCGTAATAAATTAGTGATGGGTTATCACGATGCACAGATCTAAATGATAGAATTAACTGTTTCTCCAAATCTGCAGAGGTCAATTATATGCGCTTAATTTGTTTTGGTTGCCTTGTATGTAAATCAGTAAATGTAAACATTTTAGTGTCCTTATGTTCATTTTAATTTCCATGTTATAATTTTGGTAATTCTTAGTTCAGGATATCTATGTGTTTGTTTTAATCTTTATCATGATACCCAATTTCTTAGATACCTTAATTATTAAGCATTTGGAATAGAATGTTGGGGACTTAATTTAATATTATAATTGTGACTATATTCTACTAAGATTTGGCTTGGATAAAGATTGAACTATAGATCACTTGACGTTATGAATTAGCTTAATTTGCTGTACCTCGGTTTAATCTAGTCTTATTTTGTCAGTTTTCTGAAAGAGACTCTAAAAAAAATAATAAAAACTACCTCTCATAAATATAATATTTCATTCCAAACCAAACATGTACCCAACAGGATAGATAAAAGAAAGCGTTAGGGGATAATTTTAAAAGTTAAAATAACTTCTACTACTTGGATTATCTTAGTAGGTGTTTGAAACCACAACCAATAACCATACACTACATATTGTAGCTTCTGCAATCTGCATTAACATGATTCCTGATGAAGTTTTAAAACACGCCCTTAGAAACTTTTATTTTTCTCTTTTGAATCTGTTCCAGATCATCTTAAATTTTTATCTATACCATGGATCTTGATTGTATGAATTTTGTTGTTGTCTGGCAAGAGCCCTTTATCCTTCATTTGTAGTTTAAGTTTCATTTGCATTATTTTATAGCATATGAATACTGATATTGTTTTTGTTAATACAGGAAGGATTCAAATTATAAAAGAACCGTCATTGCCTGCTTTATACAAGCAGTATACTTGCTTGAACTTGATAGACAGGATAAGAGAACACAAGGAAATGCTCTTGCTCCAAATTGGTGGATTCCCTTCAAGTACAAGCTTAAACAAACACTAATTGATGAAAGAGATGGATCCATTTTTGGTGCAATTCTTGAATGGGATAGATCTGCTGCATTGGCTGACTTGATACCAATTAGACCAAGTGGTGCCCCCAGAGCTGTTTTAGCACTCAGAGGAACGTTACTCAAAAGCCCTACAATGCGAAGAGATATTGAAGACGACCTCCGTTTTGTTGCTTGGGAAAGCTTGAAGGGCTCTGTGAGGTTTAAGGCAGCTTTGGAGGTACTAAAATCAATTTGTGATAAATATGGAAGAAACAATGTATGCATTGCAGGGCATTCCTTGGGGGCTGGTTTTGCTCTTCAAGTGGGAAAAGAACTAGCAAAAGAAGGGACTTATGTGGAGGCACATTTATTTAATCCACCTTCTGTTTCACTAGCCATGAGTCTCAAAACTATTGGAGAAAAGGCTGAGTTTGTGTGGAATAGACTAAAATCCATGCTTCCTTATAGTGGTGAGGCACAAACCAGCAATGATGGAGACAAAACTTCTTCAGGTGTATTAGGATTGAAGAGTAGTAGGATGCCTCAACTATCTGGTTCAGCTGGTTTGAAAGATGCTACTTTGGGGGTGACAAAATGGGTTCCTTATTTGTATGTTAACAATGGTGACTATATCTGCTGCTATTACAATGATGGTGCTGCTGGCACAAAGGTGAATGTAGGCACTACAAATGGACAAGTTGCAGCAAAGTTGTTTGTTGTCTCTAAGGAGAAACAGAAGTTTCTTGAGGCTCATGGCCTTGAACAATGGTGGTCAAGTGATGCAGAACTTCAGCAGGTTATCCACAGTAGCAATCTCATAAGCAGGCAGCTTAGATCTTTATACACTGCTACTACTTCCCGAATAAACTCATAAGCAGGTGGTGAAATGTAATATAAAATTTAAAATAAAATAAATACGAGATTTGTATTCCTACATGTTTTGATTGTTTTCACCAAAATTTGACAATTGTATGTTATAATTCATATTTTATTTTACAAGCGACGTCATCTTTTCATTGTCAATTAATAAGAACGTGATAAAAGTTGTAAATTTGATGTAATGAAAATAATGTGCTATTTTGACAAATGTGTAAATCGGATCCTGTATACTACAATGAGTTTCTCCTCCAAATGAATTTGAAATATTACATTAAGAAATACTCAGTTTTTAGGCTATGTCTGTTACTCCTCAACTTTTATTTAATTTTTCGTTTTGGTTCTAAAGTTTAAAAAAAAATTAATTTAATCCCTGAATTATTAAAAATCTCTAATTTAATCCTTAATCGTTATATTATTATAATTTTATTTTTGCTGAATGTTTATTTATATTTATTATTACAATCTCAATTTGTTCATTAAGTTCTTAAAAATGCTTCAATTTAGTCCTTAAACGTCAATAATTTTACATTACATCTACGAAATATTGAAGTTCAATAATTGACCGTCATGGGTTAAATTGGAACATTTTTAATAAATTGAGAACCAAAGATAATAATAATAAATATAAATAAACAATCAACAAAAATAAAACTATAATAATGTGAATGACACGTTACGTGTACAAGATTTAACGCCGTTATGAAAATTAATGATTATAGATTAAATTGGAGCATTTTTAATAACTCGGGAACCAAATTAATTTTTTAATAAATTTGGGGACTAAAATGATTAAAATGAGTATTAAGCCCGAATTAAAGTGTAGTTAATATTTTATTTGTTATCTTAAATGATTAATATCTTTGATAAACTTTTTAGAAAATCTCTTTCTTAATAATGAAATAAAATAGAACAATGATAATATTCTATTATTTGTAACAAGTATGGTAAGAAAAATAACAAGCAGACAAAACATAGTAATTATGTTTCTATGAATTATGTATCAACATGTGATTCTAATTGATTTTAATATTTTTTATGCAACTCTAAGGATTTAGAATTCTGTAAATACAACTCTAAGGATTTAGGGTTTTGTGAATGTAAGACTAAGGATTTATAGTTTTGTAGGTGTAATCTTAATGATTTAGGATTTCGTGGGTACAACCCTAAGGATTTAAGGTTTCATAATGAAATCCTATATTATGATATATGGTTTATGGTTTATGCCTTATGGTTTAAAATTTATAGTTTTAGAGTTAAATATTTAAGGATTTAATGTTTAGGTCTAAGGTTTTGTATTGCATTGTTTATGGTTTTATAGTTTAGGATTTAAGGTTTCTTTCCATGGTTTAGGATTTAGAGTTTAATGGTTTAGAATTCAAAGTTTCATTTCATGTTTTAGGATTTAAGGTTTCATCTAGGATATAAGTTAGGCTTTTAAGATTTATGATTTAAGGTTTCATTTCATGCTTTTGAATTTAAACTTTCATAATGAAACCTATATTTGAATTTAAAATTTCATTCATGAAACCCTAAATTTTTAGGATTGCATCAACAAAACCTTAAATCTTAGGGCTTTCATCTACAAAACCCTAAATATTTATAATTTCATCAACGGAACCCTAAAATCCTTAGAGTTACATTCACAAAACCCTAAATTTTTAGGGATGCCTTAAATCTTTAAGGTTGCATCCACAAAACACTAAATCCTTAGGATTGCATCCATGAAATCTCAAATACTTAGGGTTGCAACCACAAAACCCTAAATACTTAAGGGTTGCATCCACAAAACCCTAAATTCTTAGGGTTTCATTCATAAAATCCTAAATCACTAGGGTTGCATCAACAAAACCTTAAAATCCTTTTAGTTGCATTCACGAAATCATAAATCCTTAAGATTGTATCTATGAAACCATAAATTTTTAAGGTTGTATCCACGAAACCCCAAATCCTTAAGATTGCATCCATGAAACCTTATATTTTTAGAGTTGCATTCATGAAACCTTAAATCCTCAAGGTTGTATCCAAGAAACCCAAAATACTTAAAGTTGCATCCATGAAACCCTAAATCCTTAAGGTTGTATCAATAAAACCTTAAAATCTTTAGGGTTGCATTTACACAACCTTAAATCCTTAAAGTTATATTTACGAAACCCTAAATACTTAGAGTTGCATCCACGAAATCCTAAATCCTTAGGGTTATATCCATGAAACTATAAATCTTTAAGACTTCATCCATAAAATCCTTAAGATCCTAAATCCTTATTAGCATATCTTTAATGAAAACCTTTTGTTTTTTACTCATCTCAATATTGAAATGAGAGAGAGAGAAGCACACGAGTTAACTTTTTATGCATCACGGGACTAGAAGTCTAGAAGGAAGTATTTTAGTCATTGAAAAACAGAGACTCGGAGACTAATAGCATTATTGGAAAATGAAAAGAAGTTGCTCATTAGTCATAATCGACAACTGATTAAGAAGAGTGTATATAAAAATGAATACAATATTATTTACCGTACATACATGCGATAATGTAAAGCGTGTATAATGACTAATGAGAAAAAGGCAAATAAAGTTGTACTTGTACTCCAGTGATAGCATTTCGGTGAAGTTATAGTGTTGACCACTTGCTCATCCTACACACAGCAAATTGGATTCATTGCTACACTGTGATGGTGGTTCCACAAGAAACTCAGCTTGATGGCATATCATCTGGCCCTCCCAGCTTGAGAAACCTCTCTTGGAGGGACCTTATCAATTCTTGTTGGTCAGTATCAGTACTCAGATTAATTTAGTCTTTCACTCATGTATATGTATTTGATGATCATCGACAACACTTTATTGGTGCTTGGCCTCAGATGTCAAAATTTGTTTGTGCAGCAACAGTATTTGTGATTTTTTTGTTTTTAAGTCTCAGTTTTTGTTGATCAATTTTGAGGATGTCAGCACAATGGGTTGCAACATGGTATAAAGTTGCAAACTTTACCAAATGGGTTAAATATATTTTAAAATAAGTCTCTCCAAACAAGACAAGATTCGTTGTCAGTTCTTAAAAAATAAATTGTCTTATGCTGTCAAACAGAGATTACCTTTATAATGTACACAAGTTATATTCATGGATTTTCAATTGTATGGCATGATGTGATCCCGGGAATGAAAACTCTAGCAAAGAGCCCTTTCAATCTTCTTTTGTGATCTTAAATCTGATGGAAAAGCACTAATAGTTTTGGTGGCATTTACATTCTTCTACATGTACACATTGTTAATAATTATTTTGTCTCATGCAGGAAGGATACAAATTATAAACGAGTTGCCATGGCAAGCCTTGTACGTGCAGTTTACTTGCTTGAACTTGATAGACAGGAGAACAGAACACAAGAAAATGCTCTTGCTCCAAGTTGGTGGATTCCCTTCAAGTACAAGCTCACACAAATATTGATTGATAAAAGGGATGGATCCATTTTTGGTGCAATATTTGAATGGGATAGATCTGCAGCATTGGCTGACTTTCTACCAATTAGACCAAGTGGTGCACCAAAAGCTGTTTTGGCACTCAGAGGAACATTACTCAAAAGTGCTACAAGGCGAAGAGATATTGAAGATGACACCCGTTTTGCTGCTTGGGAAAGCTTGAAGGGCTCTTCCAGGTTTGAAGTAACTTTGGAGGCACTACAATCAGTTTCTGATGCATATGGAAGCAGAAATGTATGCATTGCAGGGCATTCCTTGGGGGCTGGATTTGGTCTTCAAGTGGGAAAGGAACTAGCAAAAGAAGGGATTAATGTGGAGGCACATCTATTTAATCCACCTTCTGTTTCTCTAGCCATGAATATTGATTATATTGGAGAAAAGGCTGGATATGTCTGGAATGGACTTAAATCTATGTTTACTTCGTGTAGTGAAGCTCAAGTCAGCAATGATGGAGACAAGACTTATGGTATAAGATTGAAGCGATTGATACGAGGCATAATGGATGCTGGTTTTGGTGTGGGAAATAGGGTTCCTCATTTGTATATCAATAGCAATGACTATATCAGTTGCCTTTATTTTTATACTGATGGAACAAGAGAGGTCACTGACGAGGAAAATATGGGTCCTACAAATGGGAGAAACGCAGCTAAGTTGTTTGTTGTCTCCAAGGAAAACCAGGAATTTCTTGAGGCACATAGCCTGAAACAATGGTGGTCAAGTGATGCAGAACTTGATCAGGATATCCATAATAGCAAACTCATAAGCAAGCAACTTAGGTCTTTGAACATTGCTACACCTTCACTAGTAATACTTTTACTCTATCCACATTTAGTTTCATTTGCCATGAGTCACATTAACATTAGAGAAACGACTGATTTTGTCTGGAATATACTAAAATCTGTGCCTCTTCCAAGTGGAAAAGCTCAAGTCAGCAATGATGGAGACAATACTTCAAGTGTTGATTTGAAGGGTTGGATACCTCGGTTATCTGGCTTGAATGATGCTGGCTTTTGGGTGAGGAAATGTGTTTCTTATCTGTATGATTACAAGAATGATGGCACGGGAGAAAATATGGTTGACAAAAATGAGCAAAATTTGTTCTCTGTCTCTAAGGAAAAACAGAAATTTCTTGCAGCTCATGGCCTGAAACAATGGTGGCCAAATGATGCAGAACTTATGCAAGTAATCCATAACAGGAAACACATAAGCGGGAAGCTTAGATATTTATATACCAGTACAAATTGGGAAGTAACACATTTACTAAATCCACCTTTTGTTTCTCTTGCCATGAGTCTTGGTAATATTGGAGAAAGGGAAGAATTTATTTGGAAATTTAATAGTCTAAAATCTATGCTTGTTTCAAGTAGTGAAACCCAAGGGAGCATAAGCAATGATAGAGACAAGACTTCAGATGTAGGATTGAAGAGCTGGATACCTCAATTATCTGGTTTGAAGGATGCTGCGGGTTTTGCTGTGGGCAAATGGGTTCCTGATATGTATAGTAACAACACTGACTATATCAGCAGGCAACTTAGTTCTTTATACTCCTCTACACCTTCTCAAGTATCACGTATATTTAATAATCTACCTTCTGTTTTACCAGACATGAATATCAGAAATACTCGAGAAAAGGAGGCAGAATTTGTCTGTGAAACTCAGGTTAGCAATGATTCACGTATATTTAATAATTCAGGTACTGGTTTGATGAGTTGGATACCTCAAATATCTGGCTTGAAGGAAGCTGGTTTTGGGGTGAGCAAATGGATTTCTCAACTGTATGCTCACAGGAGTAATGGCATAGCAGAGAAGATGGACGACATGGAGAATAGTGGTCCTTCGCAAGTAGCTCAGGGAAAGCCAAGTTGACAATGGATTTTGTAGAGTATTTTTTTTTAAAATGTTTTAGTTGTACGCTCCTTGATTTTGTTTGCTCTCAAAATCTTTATATATCATGTTTTAAAAGCTTTTAAGCAAGCAAGTAAAAGCATGGTTCCTATTTAGATTGGCCGTACTGGGCTGTTGCAAATCCTTTGATATGCCCTTCCAATGCACAATAATTGAGTCTCGTGGACTTTCTTATTTTCCCCTTAATGAAATTTGACATGTACAATGGTTTTGATATACAAAATATCTCGAAATGGGACTCTGGGAGACATTCTACTTTATGAATTAATGAGAGATTAAGCTTACAAAAGTTTTAACGATTTTCATATTCTTTGGATGGTGTATGATTTGGAGTACATATTTCATGAAATCACCTATATGAATGTCAAGGCGAGATTGTTGTTTAAATCATGACAAGATTGATTTCTAGAACACTTATGAATACTAAACACTTACGTGGCTTGGTGATGTGTAACGGCTGATATTTTGCATCGTTTGTATGAATAACCGATGTAAGATATTATGTATTACATCGATTATTTATATAACCGATGTAAATATAAAAAAATTGCATCTCAAACTCACTCCTAACATTTAAATAGTTTTCCTGTATATACCCATATGGAAATTTTGTTTCAAAAAACAACTCAATCAAAAGTACCAAAAGCGAGTGTAAGGAGATGGGTGTGAAAATATGATTGGGTCCACGGGAATAGCATTTGGGTCTTTGGAATTCACTAGATATATTGAAAACGTGATATTATGGCAAGAGTTTATGAAAATAATGTTTTGCAGTGTAAACATGTTTTCTAAGATTAAACAGTGCTGAAATTTCAGGTTAATCTGATCCAAAATCATTTAAATACATGGCAGGTTTATCAAAAAAACTCTGTAGACAATTAAGTGTATTTTCTTAGAATTCACTAAATACTCATACTAGAAATGTTTTGTACTTGGATCTGTAAATAAGCATACTAGAAACAAGATAGATGATAAGAAAAAATATGGGAAAAGTGACTAAGTGAAGTATCATACAACAACAAAGTTTAGGAGTTAACTGAATGGATACATAACATATACTAATTGGACATCATGTCGATAAACAACCCATTGAAATGAGATTCATCATTTATCCCAATTCCGAAGGACTAAAAATGCACTGACAAATCAAGATAGACTGTGGTAACCTGACAACAGCTTCAGTATGACATGGGACCGCAAATACAAAGAAAGACTCAGTTTTTGGATTTCGGGGAGGAAAGTTTGGATATTTGGGAGGGTATTTTGGAATTCAGGAAAAGAAATATAAGTGAGAAATGATTAAGTTTGCATAGTGAGAGGTGAGAGCATTCGTGGAAGAGACAATCCTGCATACCAGTCGGATATGTCCTCAACCGAGTTTTCCTTCATATCTCACATGGCTTTTGATGTCAACTCAGAGAGTTGGAATGTGGAGATAGTCTGCGGCATTGAAAAAAAAGGACGTACAGAAACAAATTAGTAGTAAGAGGAATGCTACCTATGAATTATGATGTGTGAAGTCGCTCACTTGATGCAAGTAGGAAAGAAGTGGTTTGTTAGTAGGGTCCACTAGTTTAGATTAAAGATAACAACTTCAATTATAACAACAAAAAACAAAGATTATAACGTGAATTATTGCCGAAGCTGCCACAAACTCAGAAAAATAAATTGATGAATATCAGATAAAGATAGTTTACACTATACATGAAAATATTCGCAGACCTACGTAAGGCATGATAAAATAATCGATTACATGTCCATTAATTGTGGGGAGTATACTACAGCACTTGTTTCTTTCTTCCATCAAAAAGCTATATTTCTCTACATAAAATATAACAACAAATAATCAAGAAAATTGAGATTAACCAACAACAGTAATTCCATTTAAGAAAGAAAAAAAAAAAAGGAAGGAAGAAGAATAAGAAATGAAAAAAGAAACTATTAATCACTTAAAACGATTGTAGCTCATGCTTGCTAGCAGAACTAGCAGGCCTCTTCCTCATGTTTCCGCAACCAAACCCCTTTCAACAACTTTCAAGAAGCAATATAGGAAGTAGCTGATGTGGTTTAATTTACTAGACTACAAATTATTTACTGGATCATGACTTTGAGGAAGTCTGATCCTTTTCAATCAGAGATGAACCCAATTGAAGCATTAGAGGATAAACAGGGCTAAACTCCTTATCTCCTCTGCTCCTCACATTTGCAGCATAATCATCAAGTGTTGCTTTGATGCCCTTCCAGATTTGATCCTCCCATTGAGAATCTAGCCACAATGAATACTGCAATGGTGTTAATTTGTTTCTTTGCAGTGGTGACTGCAATTCTTCAGGAGCACGGGTATACAGATGATGAAGTATGACATTTGGTGGCAGATCTTGAAGAAGAGGTGATGATGCAAGCTGGGAAGTTTCCAAGAAAATAAGTGGACGAAATGCTCTAAGTGCGCGATATGGTGCACCAAGTTGCTCGACAGGGAACAAATTTTGGCCCACGGCTAGCTCCAATTCAGCCATATCCCTAGCCATCCTCAACTTACCAGATTCTGAAAGTGGTCTGACAAGAGATGCATGTCGGATGAAGAATACTAGAACCCGTGAAGCCATACTCTGGACAAGCCTGGTGCATATGTTCTCTGTCCCTGGAGCTGTAGAATTTCTGGAAGGCAACAACCTAGATAGAAACTCACTGCGGAAGTGAAGAATACACTTCTGGAGCTCCTCCATATAAGGTGATGAATTGTTGTCCATAGCAGCATCCATTCCAAGCACTCCAAAGTTCTGATCATGTATTTGCAATATACAAGACTCAAGACGATCCAGCATTGCCTGGAATAAAGCTGTCACAGAATCACAGGCAACACCATATATGGCACCTAATGAAGCAGACAACACATCTGCAGCAATACTGGGCATTCCTTTAAGCAGAGATGATATCCGTGTATGAACATCTTGCAGATGCTGACACAATGTAAAGTTCTTGAGCTGCGCTGGTGTTGCGGGACCACTTACTTGACGTGATTCAGGACCAGTGGATATCTGCCATAACAATGAAAATGAATAATTAGATTAGAAACTATGCTTCTATAATAATTGTACTCCCTTCTCTTGGAAAAGCCTTTAGGTTCCAGAGAAAACATACAGCAACAGCACTTCAGATAGTAATTACCTATCTTCAGTCATTATGTCTCACCATATCATGACAATTGACAAGTGACACCACTTCATGCAGTAATATCAGTAAAATATTATATAAGTCTAGCCAAAAATAATAAATATTGAATTCACCGAAAAGAAAAATGAGCAAGCAAGTTAAATAATTGAATGGTTGCTCAATACTGATCACTACAAAGTACAATGTGATACAGTATAAGACCAATAATACAATACACATATAAACTCCTCAATGTAAGATCACGCAACTGTTATTCATTAATAAATTAATAAATAATACAGGCATGCAGTTAATAATGCAATGATTAACTGCAGTCAACATGATTTTCCTTCTTCTGTGTATCCATTCTTTCCTGGTAATAAAATATTCTTTATTCCAAAAATGTAAGTTGTTATATAACAGCTAACTTGATAGACTTCCTGAAAACCCATGAGCTATATAGCATTGAATTCCTTTCTAAGCCAATAAATGTAGTGCTTAAAACCATCTAATAAACAGCATACAACACCTTAAATAAAATAGCATCTTTTTCTGCTTACCTGGTATTCAGCTCGCTCTGCAAGAAGAATTAAAACCTTGCCCATTTCACGCAAAACTAGAAGAGTTAAGCGTGCATCCATCTGAACAGCTTCTATCTCTTCCTGGATGCGTGATATAATTCTTGATATTTGTTCCTTGGAGGGAACACTACCACGACTGGACATTGGAAATACAGAATTCACTAGATCTGAAAGGCGACCCAAGCAATGAGCCAAAAATGCATTCTGGAATATTTCGACAGCTGAAACTATCTGCTCTTTTCCAGACGAACTGATAGCTGGTAACACTCCTTTGACGTCTGTGTCATGTGAAATTCTTTCAAGTAGATTCTCTATCATGGAGTAAAGCTTTGGATATCCCATTGTAAAAATCTCTTTAACAAAACTTGATGCAGTGAAAGCAGACTTCATTTGGCTTGCAAAGGCCTTTGTAATGGTCTCCCACACTCGATCTGTTAGCATGGTATCACCTTCCTATGCAGCAGCAGCAGCAGTCAACATCAGAAAATGAGAAAAAAATATCCAATAGAAACTCTGAATTGCACACAACACCGTTCTTTTTTTCTATTCCTACACTAACCCCCCTTAATGTTTGAAACTTGGACATTCAGAGGACAAACAGTAATTTCTTCTGTCAATTGATGGATGCAGATAAGTATATATGAATCCAAAGCAAGCAACAGCATAATTTCCATCTGATCTAAACAAACTAAAAAAGCAATAACCAATGAGGGTCACCTGAATGGCCTCATCGAGCAACAAAACATGGGTAAATGGATCGCGTTTTTTGGAGAGCACCCTCTGCAAATGCCACACAGCAACAGCAATAGAGTGCAACTGATCCATGCAATTCCCCAACCTGTGCCAGAGAGCCTCTCTAGCCTTAACCCCTCCTCCAATGTGAGGCGTTGCAGAGCCCCTAATCCCACCGGGACCGTACCCACCGCTTCCACCCGAAATTGCCTTCATATCCATCGCCACACTCACACTCTTAGCACCCAAACCCTTATACTTATTCACCACCTGCTCCACAGTGACCTTCAATTCCCCGAGATTGTAGAAAACCTGCAACCCGGTCCCAACCTCGGCCTGATTCAACCCTTCCATTCCGCGTTCCAGAACCTTCATCGCCTCGCTGCGAAGCAAATCGCCGGTTTCCCTGACCCAATTGAGCTCTTCGTCGACGGCGTCGATGCCGGCGAGGTCGTACTCGTCGCAGAGGCTGATGATCTCGAAGTAGAGCTGGGCGGCCTTGGCGAGATCGAGTTTTTCGGGGTCGGCAGCGGCCATGAGGTCGCGGAGCTTCTTTGAGAGGCGGAGGGCGCGGATGGAGTGCTGGAGGAGCTCCGTGGTGCGGTGGAGGTTGGAGAGCTGGGCGGTTTTGGTGGCGACGGAGCGGTGCGGGTCGGAGAGCTCCGAACGGAGGCGGCGGACGGAGGACTGGAGAGAGGAGAGAGCGGATCGGAGGGTGGAGAGGGCGTGGTCAGCGTGGTGGAGGGAAGACAGCTGCGAGAGCAGATCGTGGTGCCGCGAGAGGACCTCGGAGCGGAGCTGGTTCTCGAGGAGGCGGATCGCATGGTGGAGCTTCTCGGCGGTGGAGGCAGGGGAGCCGGAGGAGAGCGCGGCGGAGGAGAATGACGTGGAGGAGAAGGAAGGGGAGAGGAAGGCGGAGAAGATGGGATCTGAAGCCAGGGCGTCCAGGGCGGAGGAGGTGGCCGTGGCGGCGGCGACAGTGGCGGAGGAAGGGTTCTTGAAAGTGGAGAGGCGTTGCATCGGAGATGCGCTAGTGGAGACCGGCGTCCTCACCGCCGCTGGTGACGCCATTGTGATTTTCGATTTCGCGAGCGACGAAGGTCCTCCCTCGAGTATACTACAGACACTGCGATAGGATAGTTAGTTAGTCCCTCTATTTCTTTTGTTTTATGTAACTTCTTCCTTGCAAAATTGTGTTGTGTCTCATTAAAATAAATATTATAATTTAGTTACCATTCATATATTTCTTTTTTTCATTTTGTTAATGACTTTTATTTGTTGTATCTAGTATAGAGTTTAATGTTTATTAACTCCTCTTGTCATAAAAAAAAATGTTTATTAACTCCATGACAATGTAAAACAATCCGCCAGAATTTGATAATGTTAAGCAGAAACTTATACAGCAATGCGATATGTTAAAATATTCTCACATTACTTAATAGTAAATTTCATAAATATAAATATTTATAAAATATATATTTTTATTTTAGATTTTTATAAAAAAATTTAATATGTTTTGACTTTTTGTAATTTTTTTTTATTTGAATCTCTATCCATATGATTTCATCTCTCCCTTAGTATACAAAATTTATTTAAGTCTAGTTTATAAAATTATAAAAATTATCAAGCATAAAGCAAACAATATTTCAAATACAGTGACCCTAATAATGTTAAAGCAAATATTATCAAGCATCCTTTTCGTTAAAATTTAAAAAGATAAAAACTTTGCTGTAAAAATAACACAAAAAAACACAGCATTCCGTTTCTCTTTTTACTCCGAAGAATTTATATCACTACGAAGAAACAAATAAGATATTATCTTAGATATGTAATTATTTTCCATTCATTTCACACCACATTTAAAATAAAATAAAATTTTATGATGTCCACGGATTCATTAAGTCATTAATTGTTTGAACTTTTGAATATTAATATTAAGGTTATGTTTTAATCAATTTATTTTTAATTTATAAATTACTTTTAAATTAAAATTAAAAATAAAAAAATTTTAAAAAAATAAAAAATTATTTATTAATATTTTTTTTTAACTTAAAATTTTTTAAAAGTTAAAATATAATTCTATGAAAATATCTTGAATTGATTTCTCTATTAACAAAAATTAACAAATTAATAATTAATATTTTTTTATAAAAAAATATTAATTATTTTGATTAATGAAAAAAATTATTTATAAAATAAAATACCGTAAAAAAAAATTATTTATATAAAAATAATAAAACTTTTAATAATAACATGATGTTTGATAATATTTTAAATAGTTGATTAATAATTTTATTAATTAAAACTTATTGGATTGAAAGAAAAAATAATAATAAGTAATTTTTATTTTAAAAAATTTTTAATTCTTGACGAACGGACGTAAAATTCTTTACTGAAGGAAATTTCTCTTTAAATTGGTAGTTCCGAATTGTAATTTCAATCAAAGTGGTAATTCTGGCATTTACAGTAATTGAAACCAGCCCTCTCCTCCCAATAAATTAGAAAAAAAAAAAAAGTAGTCGAACAACTCAAACATATTTGTTCACCAAACAGCTTCTCATACTATTTAACAATGGAAAAGAGACAAAATTGCAATGCTAGGGAAAATTGTTCTCCAGAATGAATCGTTTATGCTCTTCAAATTATTCATTCCAACCTATAAACGTGAAAATATATGAAACTATATATAATCGTTGATCATCTCATATATCTTCGAATTTGGTGTGAAACAGAGCAAGATGGAGGTGTGAAGAAGAAATTGGCGCTGGTTAAGCAGAAGAGATATCATGTCATTGCATGCAAATAAATAGATAGAATTGAAGCAAAGTAGTAATTAGAAAGAATGAATGAAACAACAATACTTAGACTATTGCAGGAGTTAATTAAAAATCAGAAGTGGCAGCCACAGCAAAGGTAGAAAAAGCAGAGGGTGGAGACAAGGACTACAGCCTCAGCCGCATAGACTATCTTGAAAACGATGGTGTCCATGACGGTCGTTTGAAGATCCAGTCGTTTCCACCGAAACGGCCACGACACCTTCTTCAACCACAACTTGCTCCTCTTCTCCTTCTTCTCCTTCTGATCCATCAAACTTAACTTAAACTCTCTCTCTATATATATATTATGTAAATTGGAAACAGAGAATGAGAATGAGAGTATGAGGTGTTGTTTGTTTAATTATATATAGAAAATTGGGATAGGGTGAGATGCTTTGGATGCTTCAAAGACAAGGATGTTTTGCTGGCCCATCAATAGCTTCAACCGTTGAACCTTAAATAAATACAAATAGCACTTTATTTATGTACTCTGCTTTTGTCTGTCACATTTCTCCAACACTTTGCTCTCAATCATTATTAAATTCCACCAATCTTGTTCCCGTTGTAATCCTAGATTTTAAAATTCTGCCAAAGATATGCGGAGCTTCTATCAGATATTTCAACCCTTTCAATGAATTTCTGTATTTAAAGGGTATTGTTTCTTATTTTCTGTTGGGAGTTGTTGATTATGAGATTTATTTAATAACTCTTCTATATCAATTCAATTTTATATAGAGTAGTACTACCATCTTAATTAAAAAACGGTAGCTTAGATTTACAAAACAGATTATTTTTTTAATAAAATATCAAAATAAATAATTTTACAAAATACGTTACTGATGTCTAAGATGAATATGAAATTTAAAGATAATCGAAGTTAAGATTTTGGTCCAAATCATAAATATCTTGCACGGTAAGCAAGCAAGCACACAACATGGTGTGGACTGGGGGAGTGTTAGAATTAACTCTCTCAATGAATTTTTTCCTCATTTACAATTAATACAAGCAGATACATTTTTTGAGAGATCGATATACTGCTCGTTAGTAATTGAAGTTGAGATTTAAGGAGAAAAACTATCAATATAAAAATTAAGTTTTTAAAATAATTAATAATTTGAGAATTTAAAAATATATAAAATATTAAATAATGATAAAGTCATGTTTTATAAAAAAAAAAATTAAAAATATAATAAAATATCTTCTCATATTCGATGATCGAGAGTTTAAATTTATAATATAGAGGTTTGTAAATGCATTGGATCAAATCAAATTAAATTATGTTTGTAATATTTCATTAATTTAATTAACTCTTACCTTGGTAGAATATATGCCTACATATTTTAAAATTTATGACCTTATTTAGACTCAAAATTTCTCAATCCAATATTTTCTATTGTATAAATGAATTTGTTTGTTTATAAATTAAAACAATTAATTTTGTCACTAGAAAACATGTTTGGGAAGAAGATATTTATCGACTTATAGTTTTGTTTTGGTTGCGTGGAGCACCTGGTTTCCCGCAATGTTGCCGTGCACTGCATGTTGATAACACTCGACCTGGCTTGGTAATTAATGGTAACAGATTTATTTATTTTTTTGGCACAGCGAAAACTGTTCTCTATATTTTAAAACTTTCGTCTTTTATTAAACCATTCTTAAATTAGGATTACGTCCTAATATGCGTATCATTCCTTGTTAAATTGCTCCTACTTTTACTCGATTAGAGGAATTGATTTAATAATTTGACATTAATTTTTCAAACGGATGCCTAGAATCTCATATTTTTCGAAAGGAGTTTATATATAAAAACGATAAGCCATTTTCATAATCTTCATTAAGCTCTTTTTTTTTTTTTTTTTATGAGTGAGCTCTTCTGAATGCTCCTTATATGATTAATTAATAAATTACTATATTATAATAAGGATAATAATGTTTTCAGAAAATATCCAATCCTGGAAAAAACAATCTAAAGATGTCTTTTCTTGAGAAAAATCTTAAAATATCTATATAAAATATCTTCGAGTTTTATTTCAATCGACTTTGGTACAAAAGGTTTTACTATCAGTTACTCGTATATATATTATCATGTCATCAAACAATATATTTTGAAATAATTGTTATTAAAGAGTTTCTTAACAAACTAATAATACACAATTAAGTGAAATATAAAAGAAGTTAATGAAACAATCCATCAAAATTGAATCTAATACTTCTATAGTTCTATATATTATCTCGATATATATAGTATTAAAACTAGCTCATGAATTGGATGGATTTCAACACTTTCTGCTTTATTCCATCTGATAATTTCTTTTATTTGCATTGAAAATTGGAACTGCTGATTGGAACATTTTTCTTTCGTTCTCCGTGTAAAGCATAAAAACATTTATCTAGTAGATGAAATTAGTGTTATTTTCATTGAAACAACATCGTGTGAAATACTACATGTTATGTGTTGGATATCCTTTCTACCTTTGTCCATAACTTCATCTATCAAGTCTTCTTTTCTTGTATATATTTTCGGCATTTTTTTTCTCATTGCAGTGTGTTGACAAAGACAAATATTTGGCACTATTTATTGGTTCCTTAATTTCACTATGGTATGGTCCCTCCAAAATGCAGGGTCAATCAAGTGGTCCTACATCCTCTTGTCCACTTGTGCTTAGTTAGCTAATCGTTGCTTACTTGGTTTCTCCAACTACATATGTCAATTTGCAATTGCATAACGGCTACTATATATACCACTAAACACATGGGTTTCTTAACAAATAAAATATACTAACATCGTAGAAACCTTTTGCGTACATAATGACTAGTGACGGTTTCAAAAACGTTATTAAAAAAAAAAATGACCGTTTCATAAAGGTGTATATATGACATTTGGCACTTCTAGAATTTTGTTACTATGTTTTTCATAACAGCTTCTTCAACTTACTTCTAATTTTATCAAACAACCAAACAACCAAGGTGTCCTTCCAAGGATTGCTCCCTTCACCAAACTCTTATTTAGAATTAAGAATTTTAAGACATGGGATCAAATTTGTTCGAACAGTATATTCCCAGTCAGATCCACCTCATTATTGTACTAGCAATTTTCACTAAGTTATAGTGGCATCAAATTAATCAAGTAAAATGTCTTCTCTAGCAAGACCTGTCTTGTTGCGTATGAACAAAATAGTTTGATCATAACCAAAAAAAAAAAGGTAGAGTATGAACAAAATTTTAACCAACTAAAGTCTAAAAATAGAAAGAGTGGAAGAGTAGTGAACATAAATAGAAAAGGTTAAAAAATAAAAAATAAAATGAAATAGTTTGACATGCATAAAGAGATCGAGATAGAGAGCGAGCGAAACAGTTCTATGAATTCGGAAGTGAGATTCCTGAAAATAGCATTGTAAGATGGACTTGGTCTCGCACCATATATCTTTCTTCTTCTCCGCCAACATTATATACTCATCATTATTGCCAATCAAACTTCTTTTCTCTCACCATGAATAATTTCTTATCTTTCATCGTAGCTATAGCATGATTAACATTCTCCAATAGATATTGCCATGGTAAATGAACGTAGTTAATTGTATTTACATTAATTTCTTGTTATTGACTTCAGAATTATGGAAAATAGGGTACATGCATGTAGATTTTGTTAATTCCTAGAAAAGCAAATAGAAAGAATGGCTTCCATGAACAGGCAATCTTCTTCGAAAAAGTCTGGACGTAATGGTGGAACATCTGCGGGTAGCTCTCAACAAGGTGGGGCAGCAAACATTGGTGGTCCAAGTGTGAAGTTTGCGAGAAGAACTTCAAGTGGGAGATATGTGAGTCTGTCAAGAGATGACATGGACGTTTCCTCGGACGTGTCTGGGGATTATATGAACTACACTGTTCATATACCCCCTACCCCAGACAACCAACCTATGGACAGTACATCTGTTGCAATGAAAGCCGAAGAACAGTATGTTTCTAATTCTTTGTTTACTGGTGGATTCAACAGCGTCACTAGAGCACATTTAATGGACAAGGTCATCGATTCTGAAGTCACTCATCCTCAAATGGCTGGCTCTAGAGGCTCTGCATGTTCTATTTGTGATGGCAGAGTCATGAGGGATGAGAGGGGACGTGATATCACTCCTTGTGAGTGTAGGTACGTACGTACGTAATTCATCATTAATTAATTATCTCTTCATTTGAGAAACTAATGGTTCATTCATTCAAATTTAGGTACAAGATTTGTAGAGATTGCTTTATAGATGCACAAAAAGAATCTGGTTTGTGCCCCGGTTGCAAGGAGCCATATAAAGTCGGTGAATATGAGGAGGATCTCACAGATTATAATAACGGGGCATTGCCTTCATTACCGGCCCCGAATGGTTCCAAACACAATTCAAACAACATGTCGGTTATGAAGAGAAATCAAAATGGAGAATTTGACCATAACAAATGGTTATTTGAGACTCAAGGTACCTATGGCGTTGGCAATGCATATTGGCCTCCCCAAGATGACATGGATGGTGATGAGGCAGGAATGCTAGATCAAGAGAAGCCCTGGAAGCCTTTGAGCCGGGTAACACCAATTCCATCAGGCATCATGAGTCCTTACAGGTTAATTAATTATTAGCTGGATCCATTCATTTATTTTATTTATCAATTATTACATAGTTTATTATTTGTATACAGGTTACTTATTGCGGTTCGATTTGTAGTATTGTGCTTCTTTTTACATTGGAGAGTGGTAAATCCAAATAAAGATGCAGTATGGTTGTGGCTTATGTCAATTACTTGTGAGATATGGTTTGGGTTCTCATGGATTCTAGATCAAGTACCGAAGCTTTGCCCTGTGAATCGTTCCACTGACCTTGCAGTTCTTCATGACAAATTTGATACTCCATCCCCATCAAATCCCACGGGGCGATCTGATCTACCCGGTGTGGACCTCTTTGTGTCCACTGCCGATCCTGATAAAGAGCCACCTCTAACCACTGCCAACACCATTCTCTCCATATTAGCAGTTGATTACCCTGTTGAGAAGCTCGCATGTTACGTTTCCGATGATGGAGGTTCTCTCTTGACTTTCGAAGCCATGGCCGAGGCTGCAAGTTTCGCTGACTTATGGGTTCCCTTTTGCCGAAAACACAACATTGAGCCGAGAAATCCAGAGTCATACTTTGCCTTAAAAGTTGATCCTACCAAGAACAAAAGCAGATCGGATTTCGTGAAGGACAGGAGGAGGGTGAAGAGGGAGTATGATGAGTTCAAGGTACGCATAAATGGGCTTCCGGATTCCATAAGGAGAAGATCAGATGCATTTAATGCGAGGGAGGAGATGAAGATGATGAAGCATATGAAAGAGAGTGGGGCTGACCCATCAGAGCCTGCCAAAGTCCTGAAGGCCACATGGATGGCTGATGGCACCCACTGGCCTGGCACTTGGGCTAATCCTTCTAGTGAACATGCCAAAGGTGATCATGCTGGAATACTTCAAGTGATGTTAAAGCCACCAAGTCCCGATCCGTTATTGGGAAGTGCAGATGACAAGATTATAGACTACTCAGAGGTAGATACACGATTGGGAATGTTTGTGTATGTTTCTAGAGAGAAACGACCGGGTTATGACCACAACAAGAAAGCCGGTGCGATGAACGCATTGGTTCGAGCATCTGCAATTTTGTCTAATGGTCCATTCATTCTGAACCTTGATTGTGACCATTACATCTACAACTGCAAGGCAGTGCGGGAAGGGATGTGTTTCATGATGGACAGAGGTGGCGAGGACATATGCTACATTCAGTTCCCACAAAGATTCGAAGGCATTGACCCTTCGGACCGTTATGCTAACCACAACACCGTGTTCTTTGATGGAAACATGCGAGCCCTTGATGGTCTTCAAGGTCCAATGTACGTGGGAACTGGATGCATGTTTAGGCGCTTTGCACTGTACGGATTTGACCCACCCATGGTGGACAAACAAGATGTTAAAAAGAAAGATCCTAAAAAGCTTGATGAAGAGACGGAAATGCCAGCCATAAATGCTAGCGAGTTTGATCCAAATCTTGATGTCAACTTACTGCCCAAGCGCTTCGGAAATTCAACCATGTTGGCTGAGAGCATCCCCATCGCAGAGTTCCAAGGACGTCCTTTAGCAGATCACCCTGCCATCAAGTTTGGACGTCCGCCCGGTGTTCTCAGGGCCCCTCGCGAGCCACTCGATGCTACTACTGTAGCTGAAGCTGTATCTGTCATTTCTTGCTGGTTCGTATCGTACATTATTATTATTAGAATAATTATAGATTTCTTCTTAACATAATCTTATCTACATGCACATTAGGTACGAAGACAAGACAGAATGGGGAGATAGAGTTGGATGGATTTACGGGTCTGTGACAGAAGATGTGGTTACAGGATATCGCATGCATAACCGCGGATGGCGTTCGGTGTATTGCATAACGAAGCGAGATGCATTTCGCGGATCAGCCCCAATTAACCTCACTGATCGACTGCATCAGGTGCTGAGATGGGCCACAGGGTCTGTCGAAATATTCTTTTCAAAGAACAACGCACTGGTTGCCAGCAAGCGACTTATGATTCTTCAACGTCTCTCTTACCTGAACGTTGGAATCTACCCCTTCACCTCCCTCTTCCTTGTTGTGTATTGCTTCCTCCCTGCACTCTCTTTGTTCTCTGGATTCTTCATCGTGGAAACTCTCAGCATCGCCTTCTTAGTGTACCTACTCATCATCACCATATGCCTGGTGATGTTGGCCATTCTGGAGGTGAAGTGGTCCGGTGTAGAGTTAGAGCAGTGGTGGAGAAACGAACAATTTTGGCTAATTTCTGGAACGAGTGCCCACTTGGCCGCTGTGATTCAAGGACTCCTTAAGGTGATTGCAGGGATTGAGATATCCTTCACCCTGACGTCGAAATCAGCAGGGGAAGACGAGGATGACATGTTTGCAGATCTGTATCTTGTGAAGTGGAGCTCCTTAATGGTTCCACCGATTGTTATTGCTATGACCAACATTATTGCCATCGCGGTTGCATTTTCAAGAACAATTTATAGCGCAAACCCACAGTGGAGCAAGTTTATTGGAGGAGGATTCTTCAGTTTCTGGGTGCTGGCTCATTTGTACCCATTCGCAAAAGGCTTGATGGGAAGGAGAGGGAAGACTCCCACTATTGTGTTTGTGTGGTCAGGCCTCATTGCAATTACACTTTCTTTGCTTTGGGTTTCCATTAGCCCACCCCAAGGTGGCGACGGACAAGGTGTTGGTGGAGATTTTCAATTTCCATGAAACATTATTCAACACTTATAATAAGTGAGAGAATGAAAAATAAATTATATGATATAATAGGAAAAATGATAGGGTATGATAAAAAGATATTCGTAGAATGTTTAAAATTAGAATAAAGATATTTAGACACTTTTGTATTAGTATACATTTTGAGAGAAAAAAAGAGAAGATAAATAAATTTAGTTATAATAAGTAATATGATTTAATAAGAAGAGAGTGATAGTAAAAAAAATAGAATATTTAATAGGTGTTTATAATATTGAGATGTAAAAAAGATCAACTTTCTTAAAATTAAGAAATGTTGAAATAACATTATATTATTATTAATATGATTAATATGGTTGCACTTAATGCATGCAACATGCACGACCACCACATGGGTCTTAATTTAGTTTTTTTAGTTAATTTTTTTTGTCTCGTAATATGTACGTGACAATCATGTATGTATTTATGTAAACATTCTATTCACAATTCTAAAGTACATAAATAGGAAAAGAAATTTAGTTTTTAACTAATTAACTAGAGTTATTTTGAAAAGGTCAAGTAATAATAATACTATGAAATATTAGTTTATACATGACGGCATAAGTGATTGATGTTCATAATGTGCATCTGAATTTTGTATTTACAGGATGTACCAACACAATGACAAAGTAAAACAAGGAAAAGAAAATAGCGGAAATAAACAATATTTAATGTATGGAAATTTTGACGGAAAAAAAAATGTTATTATGTACGTAGTATATGATACGCAGAGCATTATCTCAAAAATAAAAATAAAAAGATATGCAGAGCATTGAGCCATTGAGTATGGATATTTTAAACGATTTACAAAGTCTTCAGATGGTTTAATTTTCAATCTTCTAGCCCATAAAATCTCAAGTAACTGGATTGAGCCATCTCGGAGAACCCTTTAATTATTATTTTTTTTGGGTTCTTTTTAAAATTTTAGGAATACAAAATTCATCATATATTTCTCATTGTCACGTGGTTAATTTTTAGGAGAATGTCAATTAGAACATTAATTAAAAAAAATGGAAAATTGCTATTAAAAGTAATAAAATTTAAAATCTTATTAGTATATTTATGCATTCAGTTTTAATAATGCTTTAATTATTTTTTAATTTCTTAATTAATGTCTTTTTTTAATTTTTTACAAACTTAACTAATATCTTTAAACTACTCGTGAACGGTTCCCAAATTTTATCAAAGACGATAACTAAGAAGATGTAAGACAAGAAGCAACATGTATATTTCTTTTTGAAATATTAATTGGAATCGGATTCAGTGAATGAGTCTAAAACAAAAGGATAAGTGTGACGAAGTGCCACAAACACTAATTTGTCTGCTTTTGCCAACTCTCACCCAAATAGCTACCTTCTTTGTCTGATTGATAAGGAGAGGACGTGTCAATTAAATCAAATTGAAGCTAAATTTTGGTGCAATCAATCTGCATTACTATTTAGGAAAAAAAAAGGCATATTTTGTAAAAGGCTCGAAAACGATGAAGGGAAATATGTTAAGAGAAGAGATAAAGTTTGGTTGATGGTGATTACCACTTTGAGGGATGATGGCTCACATGCCACAAACTTTCGCATCAAACACATCGGCGACACCAATTGATTTTTAACCATTTTGTTCGAACATCATAGGCTTTGGTTTGTATGAGTGCCAAACAACGAACAGAAGTATGAATTTTAATTATGTTAAAATGTGTCATGTCACATTTATTTAATAAGTTTGAAAATACATATAACATGCCAGTTAATTTTATTAAAGCATTTGATAACTTATAATTGGACGATCGTGCAAAACTTTATTTATTATTAATGACTTTAAATTTATTATTTCTAAAAGTTTTCATCAGATCTATATACGTTAAGTTGGTATGGAGGAAAATAGGCATAGTGCTTTAATTGCCATTTGTCAAATGAATAGCAGAGAGTAAAAATCTGAAAATAACCAAGTATACTTTATCTTGCAGGAAGCAAGTGGAGTTGTATAAGTTGCATATTAGGAAATAGAATGGAGCAATGAAAGATAGATTGATAGTGAAACATGTGATTGGTGCTAGTGGGTGTTAGCTGCGAATTAACCTGTAATATTAGGAAGGAAGGAAGGAAATTAGAGAATGCAAGATAATTGTGGAAATTTAATCCACCACTAAACTCATATTACCTAACTTAATAATTGACCAACCTTTGATTGCTTTTTATTATGTTGTATGGGGATATGAGTACAAGAAATATTGGATATCATATGTAAATACAATTATTACTACATATATTATAATAATATTAAGTCAAAAATGTAATTAATTGTAAAAAAAAGTTAAATGTAATTATAGTTATAGCAATACATATGTTTGAAGGTTAGGTTAGAATATAAAATGAGAAAAAAGTTATGTATCGCATTCATGATATCTATGGTAAGTAAATTAATTTTTATAAAATATTCAAAGATTTGATACACATGCACTCACTTACACATATCATAGCAGATACGAGTATGACATGGATACGTTATCAATTTTGAAGTATGCGTGCATCGGAGTTACTCTACAAAGAGGACATTCATTTAAAAAGTAGTTGAATTTAAAAAAAGAACAATTAAAAACGTGTTCGTGTATCATTGTATAATCATAAAATCAATCCTCCACAAAACAAAAACAACATTAATTAAATAGTAAGCAATAACTAATACAATCTGTATCAAAACATACTAATCTATCTATCTTGCGAATGAATGAATGATATTATTTAATTGATATTAAAGAGTGCATGCATATCATACCACGAAGCAGAACCACACAAGACAAGGCATGCACCATGTGGTCAGGTTCTCTCCATCTTCATCTCCATTTCCTTCTCCTTCTTTCTTTCCTCGTAGAACATGTCTTAATAAAAAACACACGCATAGCTCTTCTTTCCAACACAACCAAATATTATATAGTCTCTTGAACCTTCTTCAATAGTATAATACCAAACATACTCTGCCTCTGCCTCTGCATACAAACATCCTTCCCTTCACTGCATAACCACATGGACAACCATGTCAATGAATTCCCACGTAAAATTCATCCTCTGACTAATTTAGGTTTGAGGCGTGTGTGTTTGAAGACAACACTGTGCACTCTGCAAAGTGTTACTTATTATATATAGCAACAGAAAATAAGGAAAGTTTGTTTATTGTAATGGCTGGCAATGAATGGATTAATGGGTACCTTGAGGCTATACTATCCACTGGAACTGGGGCTGGCACCGTTGATGAGCAAATGCAAAAAGCAGTGACTCCTGTTGCTGGAGAAAGTGGACATTTTAGTCCAACCAAGTACTTTGTGGAAGAAGTGGTGTCTAGTGTTGATGAGTCTGATCTTCACCGCACATGGATCAAGGTGGTTGCCACTCGTAACACCAGGGAACGCAGCTCAAGGTTGGAGAACATGTGCTGGCGCATTTGGCATCTTGCCCGCAAGAAGAAACAGGTTAATTAACATTAACAACCCTTTTCATCTCTTCACATCATTCAGTCATATTATATAATTTAGTTCTAATTGTTTAAGGTTGAATCCTTGATTGAAAAGTTGTGTGTGTTAGAAAGTACCACGTTGCCTCAACTATTGGGTGCAGCTTATATATCCGTGGATAACTTCACTTACTTGATATTGTTGGATAACTTCACTTACTTAATGTAAATTGATTTTTATCTGAAATCTAACATGATGTATAATACTTGGGATAGGATAGATTCTGTAGAAGAATACCTGTTACTCTGTTAGGAAAGAAAAAAACTTTAAATATTGTTTGGTTTAAACTTTAAGCTGTGAATTTTTCATTTTTGTTGTATTTGGTTTTTCGTTCGATGAATTTGAATTTGGGGAGAGTATATATATAGCAGAGTGATTGTAAGTGATATTAATTAATGGGGGCACAACACAATATGTAGTTGGAAGGGGAGGAGCTGCAGAGAATAGCAAACAGAAGATGGGAGAGAGAACAAGGACGCAGGGATGCAACAGAGGACCTGTCTGAAGAGTTGTCAGAAGGGGAAAAAGGGGATGGCATTGGGGACATTATACAAATTGAGACATCAAAGAAAAATTTCCAGAGGCACTTTTCCAACTTGGAAGTATGGTCTGATGACAAAAAGGAAAAGAAGCTTTACATTGTCCTCTTAAGGTATATTCATTCATGAAGCTTTTGGTTTTTAACTTTGTCCAATGACATTGTATAATCTATGTAGTCGACTTTATCTAGTAGGATAAGGCTTTGCTGTTGTTTTATGTAGTAATTAGCCAAATTTCATGATTGTTTTACTAAGGTACGCATATACTAATTGTTTGACTATGAACCTTGTCCTTTGACAGTTTGCATGGTTTGGTTCGAGGAGAAAACATGGAGCTTGGTCGAGATTCTGATACTGGTGGACAGGTATTTGACATTGTTATGTGAATAATAATATAAGCTCTGACCCTCCCATTTTAATTGGTGTTCAAATTCAATGTATTTTTCCAAGATTAAATATGTTGTAGAACTTGCTCGTGCACTAGCAAAAATGCCAGGAGTGTATAGAGTAGACCTCTTCACACGCCAATTCTCATCAACTGAAATTGATTGGAGCTACGGAGAACCTACAGAGATGCTAACTGCAGGCACAGATGAGGATGATGATAACACTGGGGAGAGCAGTGGTGCCTATATCATAAGAATACCTTTTGGTCCACGTGACAAATATTTAGAGAAAGAACTTCTTTGGCCACATATTCAAGAATTTGTAGATGGGGCTTTGGCTCACATTCTCAACATGTCAAAAGTATTGGGTGAACAAGTTGGTGGGGGGCAACCTGTGTGGCCATACGTAATTCATGGACATTATGCTGATGCTGGAGACAGTGCTGCTCTTCTTTCAGGTGCCTTGAATGTGCCAATGGTGCTCACTGGTCATTCACTTGGAAGAAATAAGCTAGAACAGCTTCTTAAGCAAGGGCGTCAATCAAAGGAGGATATCAATTCAACATATAAGATAATGCGGAGAATAGAAGCAGAAGAACTTTCCCTTGATGCTGCTGAACTTGTTATTACTAGCACAAGACAAGAAATTGATGAGCAATGGGGACTTTATGATGGGTTTGATGTCAAGCTTGAGAAAGTTTTGCGTGCTCGTGTTCGCCGTGGTGTCAATTGTCATGGCCGATTCATGCCAAGGATGGCGGTAAGAATGCAATTGGGGTCACATTCACACACTCACACTCAATCAATGTTGGAAAGTCATAAATTTAAGTGAATGTTGTATGAAGTACTATGGTTCAAACTTATATAGGTTATCCCGCCTGGTATGGACTTTAGCAATGTTGTGACACAAGAAGATGGACCTGAAGTTGATGGAGAGCTCACACAGCTTACTAGTGGTGTTGATGGGTCTTCACCCAAGACTCTACCTACAATCTGGTTAGAGGCGAGTAACTAACATGTCTACATATCTTGGATTACATTGAGTTCTTCATAAATCAATTTATTTTAACTTTTATAGAAGTTCTCTTATTTAACTTCTCTAGAAATTGAGCTACATAAGTTGATTTTTAACTTAACTTTGTGCAGGTGATGCGTTTCTTCACAAATCCTCATAAACCTATGATCTTAGCCTTGTCAAGGCCAGATCCCAAAAAGAACATAACAACTCTGCTAAAAGCTTTTGGAGAATGCCGTTCCTTAAGAGAATTAGCTAATCTTGTAAGTTGAGATAATTCAACTACTCACTTGGTGGGAACTATGCTTTGAGAACTTGTAAAAGGACTAATGTGTTTTCAAACAGACGCTTATAATGGGAAACAGGGATGACATAGATGAAATGTCCTCTGGGAATGCTAGTGTGCTCACAACAGTGTTGAAATTGATTGATAAGTATGACCTATATGGGCAAGTGGCATACCCAAAACATCACAAGCAATCTGATGTTCCAGAGATATACAGATTTGCTGCAAAAACAAAGGTATAATATTTATTGAAGTTTTAACATATATTAGAGATCTAACTTCTTAATTATGTTATAACAATGATGGCAGCTAACTAATTTAAAATTTCTCTCAGGGTGTTTTCATAAATCCGGCTTTAGTGGAACCCTTTGGTCTTACTTTAATTGAGGTAGGTTTTAACTAACTTTTGTAATATTATTCTTATTTTGATGCTGAACTGATTATTATTATTATTAAATGTGCTTAAACTCATGCAGGCAGCTGCACATGGACTTCCACTGGTGGCCACTAAAAATGGGGGACCTGTGGACATTCATCGGGTAATTAATTAAAAAATAAGTTTATATAGTCAGTTACATGATGCATGCTAGGAAGTTCATCAATTATTTTTCAGATGGCATCAAAGCATTGGAAAAAAAAAAAAAAAACACTAAAACTTAAACATGACAAACTAAGACTTGAATTCCTACAAGGAGAGTTACTTGTGAATTGTGATGTTAGGCCCTGAACAATGGTTTGCTTGTGGACCCTCATGATGACAAAGCAATTGCTGATGCACTGGTGAAGTTGTTGTCAGAGAAGAACATGTGGCATGAGTGCAGGAAGAATGGTTGGAAGAACATACACCTATTCTCATGGCCTGAACACTGTCGCACTTACTTGACCCGTGTGGCTGCCTGCCGGATGAGGCATCCACAATGGCAGACCAACAATCCAGAGGATGATAAAGCTGTCGAAGAAGAAGAGTCTTTCAATGATTCACTCAAGGATGAACACGACATGTCCCTTAGGCTCTCAATTGATGGTGACTTGGCTGCAGCAAGTGGAGGAGGTCTAGATATGCAAGACCAAGTTAAACGCATCCTAAGTAAGATAAGGAAGTCAGATTCTGGTTCAAATGGTAGTGGTGGTGGTGGAAATGTCAATGTGCTTCTTGACAATGTAACTAGCACAGGCACTAGCACTAGTACTAGCAAATACCCTCTATTGAGGAGAAGGCGTAGGTTGATTGTTATAGCACTTGATTTGTATGACAATAATGGTGCTCCAGAGAAGAAGATGATTGAGATAGTTCAAAAGATAATCAAAACTGTTCAGCTAGACCCTCAAACTGCTAGAGTTACAGGGTTTGCTTTATCAACTGCTATGCCAGTGGTGGAAACAGTTGAGTTCCTTACATCAGGCAATGTTCCAGTGAATGAGTTTGATGCTTTAATTTGCAGTAGTGGGAGCCAAGTTTATTACCCTGGTAGTGGTATCAATACAGAAGAAGGAAAGCTTTTGCCTGATCCAGATTATGAGGTACATATTGACTACCGTTGGGGTTGTGAAGGCCTTAAGAAAACCATTTGGAAACTTATGAGTGGTGGTGAAGAGAACAGCCCCATTGAGGAAGATCTGAAATCCAGCAATGCACATTGCATCTCATACAAAATAAAGAATCTTAGTAAGGTATATATATAAACGTGGCATTTACCATTATATATACTATTAATTTACATAATAATCCAGTTAGTTAGTTAATTGTGCATTAATTTCAGGCTAAAAAAGTTGATGAGTTGAGGCAGAAGCTTAGGATGCGAGGTCTACGTTGTCATCCTATGTACTGCAGGGGCTCATCTAGAATGCATGCCATTCCCCTTCTTGCATCTAGAGCCCAAGCACTCAGGTAATTGATTTAACATTTCATCTTTTCTAATAAATATTTGCAATCAATTCATAATATAAGGCATTTAACTGAGTACATCCATAATGTTAATTGTTAGTATCACTGGACCAACCTTATAACTTCTCTAGTATATGTTAGGTATCTGTTTGTACGTTGGAGATTAAACGTTGCAAACATGTACGTGATCCTTGGAGAAACAGGGGACACTGATTATGAGGAGATGATTTCTGGAACTCACAAGACCATAATCATGAAGGGAGTGGTGTCTAAGTCTAGGGGTTCAGAAGAGTTACTAAGAGGTCCAGGAAGCTACCAAAGAGATGATATTGTCCCAAATGAGAGCCCTCTTCTTGCATACATTACTGAAGAAGCAACACACGAAAACATTGCTAATGCTTTCAAGCAACTTTCCCAATCTGGATGAATCTGAAAGTGCTACACCATATATTTTCTAATTACCTTTTCTTTGCTCTCTCTTCTCAAAACAAGTAATAAATTTATGAGCGATGGGATGTGAATATCTTCACATATGTGGTCACTTTCATATATCACATACTCTATCGATAACTCTAATTTCTTTTGATCTCTTTTTTCTTATCATAACATTTCACTTATTATACTCACATTGATATCTCTTTTTTTCTTTTCCTCTCAAGAGGTTAACTAGAAGATTCGTGTCCACCACCAATCTTTTTCCTATTTATTTACCTTTCCACAGTACAAAATGGAAACTGGATCGATGTAAATTGTCTGCTGCCTAATACATATATTGAATATTGTGGCCAAAGTGTAGCTACTTAATTATCTGCTGCTCATGTAATAGATAATAAAAAAAAATAGTGATTCTAATAGTAATAGTAATTATTCTAAAAAGGTCAGGAAAAGTGCAAAGGTTTTGTCCGGATTATCTTTAATAAAAAATTATGCTTCGAATCAAAGTATCTATTGCTTCCTTCATTGGTGGCTTTTTGTGGCCCGCTCAACCCATTATGATACTCAGAAAATGCACAATTTTTTACCCAAGCTTGCGATTTTCTCTCGGGAGAGTTCTGAAGATCAAGCCTAGTCGAGAAGTATTAACAAAATTACCTCTCTCATCATATATAGTCACTGGAATTATATATTCATGGTGGCGTAGTTACACATCAAGGCATCAAATTATTTATCAATAATCTATTAAGAAGGGTAAAAGAACATACCATCAGCAAGTTATATTTCGCTTAATATATGATGCGATGCTAACTTATAAAATACATAAGGGTTTTCCTTTTCATATGTATTTTCAATGAGTTGGCAACTAAAAGCTTCTGACTTTGACACATTTAATCTAAACTGAAAAGGAAATCTAGCCATTGCTGGTAAAGAATTAATCATGTAATTTTTCATTTAGTTAAGAAAATACAAATTCCTTTAAACTTAACAAGGATATATTTTTTTGTTTGATTTAAAAAATAAATTTTAGAATTTTCTTTTCATCTTGGTTTTCTATGAACCGTTTCAAAACATAGAGTTAATTTTGGGATATGTCCAAAAACCAAAACCCAAAGCAAATTGAAATGGAAATGGCATGTGAGGGCAGGCATAGTAGCATGGTGCCAAGTTTCAAGATTTGCATAAGATTTTTCCTTTCACACAAATAGGACAGTTTGGTTAGCAGACATGACATCAGAGGAAGCCTAGATTTGGTGCTTAGCTCCTCTGTTGGATTGAGGTTGACCCTCTCTCTCTCTCTTCACTTTACTTTACCTTTCTTCCTTACTCATTACAATTTTCCTTTTTTTCCTTTTTTCTTTTTTTCTACCAGCCATCCATAATCACAAATGCATACCTATTCATTTCACATTTGCTTTCCCTTTACTGTTTCTCTCTCTCTCTCTGTCTGTCTCTGCTTTCCTTCATTGCAAACCAAGCTTCCTTTCCAGCTTGTTCTGGTCCTGCCCTCAGACACCATACCCACCAACCATTTTTACCACATTTACTCTCCCTCTTCTCTAAAATTAGTAAATTACACCCATTCTCTATCTGCCTATTTATTTTTCCCATCAAAATAAGATTTTTGTCTGGCATTCCCTTCCATTTTTTTTTGTTTAAGTGTGGCCCCACTTGTTACCTACTGCTGTGCCACTACTACATCTTTTGCAGCATCTGGATTTTGCTGTAGGGTATGTGTGTTGCTCATCCTCAGGTATTCTTTGCACATTGAGTCTCATGTCGGTTCAAAATGAGGTGTGAAACCTCTTGCTTCTTTGGGTAGAAGAAGATTCAGGAGTCTAGCTACCTTGGATCACCACAAAGGTAAATGCCTTGTCTTTCTCAGCCACTTTTTGGATAATATACATTTCACTTTCTCTTTTGTTTGCTTGGATCATAAGTGATGCTTTCCTGGTTTCCTTTTCTTTTCATCAGAAATTGTTGTGTTTATCAACATTCAACAGGTTCTTTTACTTTCCCAATGAACTGTGAATTCATTCAACATTCCTTTTTGATTGTATTGGTAAAACTGCTCAATTATGTATGCTGCTTCTTGTATTGATTGGATTCTGTTTTATTGTATATTTGTATGCCATTGCCAATAAAGCATGATATGAGAGTATTTGATTCAAATTTAGCTTTACAGGAAACTTTGTAGTCTGAGAATATCTTAAATCATGATTAAGATGCAATTAGTGATTTGTTGAACTCTGGCTTTGGTTGTTGTTTATGGCATTGTTGCAAGAACTGAAATGTTGGCTGAAATTAAAATGTTCAGATGTGCGTTTCAAAGCCTTGAGTAAGGGGGAGTACTTAACTTGCATCCTGTACTCGGGTGGGAATGTCTTGGTTCTACCAGCTGAAGAACTTGTGGGGACGATATTGATTGACTTGGTGCAACCAATTATGCTATCCAACAGTTCTTTGAATATGGAATTGTCAAAGAAGACGTCATTTTTGGGTTTGAAACGATGGGTTTTGATCGGGATAGGAGTTGGTGCATTTATAGTGTTGATTCTTATTATATTATCGATATGGGCAATGTTTCGGAGAAAGTCTAGGAGATCTCTGAACAAGTATTCTGTATCCCAAATACCAAATGTCTCAAAAGATATCGATGTTGACAAGGTTGGGGTGCAGAGTTCTCATGTTCAACCAGAAAATGTGGTTATTCATGTTCAAGACAAGACAAGCGATAAGAATTCAGATAATATATCAGTTCATTTGGCGAATAGCAAATCTGGTGATCCTGATAATATCAGTCAGTGCAGCTCAATTTATCATCATGAGAGAGGATTTAGTTCAATGTCGGCCGAAGAAGGAAGCTCTGGGAATGTTAAGAAGCAATCTACGTTGTCACATGGAGGGCTGGCCACTGCCTCTCCCTTAGTTGGCTTGCCAGAATTTTCTCATCTTGGGTGGGGCCACTGGTTTACACTTAGAGATCTGGAAATGGCAACCACTCGTTTCTCAAGCGAGAACATCATTGGAGAGGGTGGATATGGAATTGTTTACAGGGGCAAACTGATTAATGGAACTGAGGTGGCAGTGAAGAAGCTTCTTAACAACTTGTAAGGATATTTATTTATCATTGCCATTGGTGTACCCTTTTAATCTTTTTTTTTTCTGGCACTACACATAAACAATGACTTCTTTTTGATCTTGTTATGTAATTTCTTTCTACATTGGATTCCTAGGGGACAAGCTGAGAAAGAATTCAGGGTTGAAGTGGAGGCTATAGGCCATGTTAGACATAAGCATCTTGTACGCCTTCTTGGTTATTGTGTAGAAGGAGTTCATAGGTAATTTTTTTCTTTGTTTTTCAACAGAAGTATCAACTAACACTTCATATTATATTTCACAAGTCCATTCTCCATAATAGTTCCAGCTTTGGGTTTATGATAGTCATATTCTACTTGGTCCAAAATTGAACATAAGCTTTTCTCTATGTTATGTCTCTTTATCTGTCATAATGAATGTGCTTCTTCCTGATTGATGTTCAGGCTGCTTGTCTACGAATATGTTAACAATGGTAATTTGGAACAATGGTTACATGGAGACATGCACCAATATGGGACGCTTACCTGGGAGGCCCGCATAAAAGTTATACTTGGCACAGCCAAAGCGTAAGTTCAGGGTGTAACTTAAAATATATACCATGGTTATCATTTGTATAGTCTGGTGCGAAATCACCAGGTATAATTATCACAAGTCTCTTATCTCTGAATTTTGATTGTAAAAATGTTGTGTTCCTTTAATTAATTATATTACTATGAGTATTTTGTGCATGTCAAAATATATGATAATGTTATTGACTGCTTATTTATAGTTTGCAGTATATTTTTTGCCCATAGGTTTTTAGTCTAAACAAAATATGCTCTCTCTTCCCATGGGATCCCTGACTATCTTAGGCTATATTTGGATTTGGATAACTAACAATGGGTCGAATGTGATGGAATGAAATAATTTTACCGTTGCATTGTTTGAATATTTTATGATGGAATGGAATTGAATTAGAAAAACTGGTTCCACCAGTACCTCCAGACTAGGGGGGAAAAAGGAGTAGTTTTGGACGGAATGGAATGGAATGGATTCCATTTCACTCAGTTCCATTCCTTCCATTAGTTCAAACATAGTCTTAGTGAACATGCGACCTACTGTAGTTTAACTATTTTACTTCTTAATTAGTTTCAAAATTATTTTTATAGAAGATTCAACGATGGACCTTGTTCTGCTGATTAACCCCCCTACTATACTGTGACTGGTGGCAGGCTTGCTTATTTACATGAAGCAATAGAACCAAAAGTTATTCACCGAGATATAAAGTCTAGCAACATATTGATTGATGATGAATTCAATGCAAAGGTTTCTGATTTTGGTTTGGCCAAACTTTTGGATTCAGGAGAAAGTCACATAACCACTAGAGTAATGGGAACGTTTGGGTATACAGAAAATTTATCATCTCTTTGCTTATTTTTTACTTGAAAGGATTTATACACTTGGGAACTCACTACTGTTGTGGATTTCAGTTATGTGGCACCAGAATACGCTAACAGTGGTTTGTTAAATGAGAAGAGTGACATTTACAGCTTTGGTGTCCTCTTGCTGGAAGCAGTTACTGGAAGGGACCCTGTAGACTATGCGCGCCCTGCTAACGAGGTGCCTAATTCTTATGAGTTCTAACCATGCTTTCCACCGGAAGTGATCAGTGATCACTGCCTTTCAGATAGCTGATGAGATATTGATTATCCTCATTATGACAGGTTAATCTAGTTGAATGGCTCAAAGTGATGGTGGGGACAAGGAGGGCCGAAGAAGTAGTGGACTCAAGCCTTGAAGTTAAACCACCACTACGTGCTTTGAAGCGCATTCTTTTGGTTGCACTTAGGTGTATTGATCCTGATGCCAACAAGAGGCCCAAAATGAGTCAAGTCGTGAGGATGCTCGAAGCTGATGAATATCCATTTCGAGAGGTTCCCTTCTATATGTTGTCTTCTTAGTGTGTTTCAATGAGCGTAGGCAAAGTTGATTTTTGTTAAAAATGATTTTTGATGTGATGTGATTTATGTTTGGATGTTTTTATTACAAAATTACTTCAACTCAGAATCAATTATTTAACGTAAAACCAAACACAAACTTATAGTTTTGCTGTTTAGTTAATGACTTGAGTCTACATATTTACATTTACTGATTGATATAATCACTTTCAGGATAGAAGAAATAGAAAGAGTGGCACTGCCAGCATGGAAATTGAAACCGTGAAGGATATTTCTGGTCCATCTGATGCTGAAAAGATGGGGCATTCTGAAAGCCACGTTGAAGGATAGGATTGAGACATAGCTTGCTTGTACAATTCCCTTTGTACACGTTCTAGTAACTTATCTTATACCATATACCTCCAAGACTCCAACTTTGTGTCCTTAAGAAAATTTTGCTGCATCTGAGGATAGAATCATATCAGAGTGAGCCCGTTTGGATAATGAAGGTTTTGTTTTGTTTTGTTTTTTGATTGAATGGTTGGCATTCAAGATATACACTAGCCTTGCAAAGAGGGTAGAATGAGTGTATGGGTGCTGCTGTGAGTGTTAGTGTTGTACAGATGTCTGTGGGACCTATCTTCTTACATGAATGTTGATTTTTTTTTAAACTCCCTTTACTATATTGTTGCATGCTACTGTAGAGTGGCGATAGTAAGAACGAATCTTTGGCTTCAATTCCCTTGTCAATCAAGTGATAATATATTTTTCAAGCATCTAGATTTATGAGATTTATTTTAAGTACTTTAGGGCTCAAAAAGATTTATTTCAAAAAAAGACTTATAAAAAAAGAAGTTGAATAATTTTAGGAGATGTTCTTATGCAGTATTTTGACTTAACTGTGTTATTTTCTGAACAATTTGATTACTGCTGCTTCTCTCCCTTCTCCAAGTTGTTGGGCTTCAAGGTTGGTCTCTACAGTCACGTAAGTGCTTATTTATACGTGTAGGGAAAGTAAGTAATGCCTCCATGGTTCAAATTCCAACTTGCACAAAATGATGTGACAAGAAATGGGCACTAAATTTTTTTTTTTCCATTTCTAACAGTTAATTGAGTTTTCATTTAAAGATGCCATGCATGCCAGCACCGAATGGTGGTGCAGTACAGTACCCCAATAATTTGTAAAGGTGGTTGCTTTTTCCCTCACAGTCACAGCATTGTTGGTTCATGCACTAAAATTGTGAATGGCTATGCTAGTTATGATTATCTTTTGGTTCTTTTGAACAGAATTTTTTTTCCATTGATTGAAGTGTCATAAAGGAATCTTATCTTTATGCATAAATAAATTAGTAGTAAATTATAACATTTATGTTAATTCAACCCTTATTGATTGATTATCTTATTTCACCAAAACGGGAAAAAGAGTGTATACATGGGAGTTTCTTGAGCAGACAGTCAAAGAAATGATTCAAGTTGAAGGCTTGAAACGGTGGAAGTGGAATACACAATAATTCAATATTCTGATAAAGTAGACCTAATTTCACGGATTGCTGCTCTAGCATCTAGGCTTCTTGCTTGCTTCTCTGTTACTGTTTAGTACTACTACTACCATAGGGAATGGGGCAAGTTGGCCCATATATTATTGTCACAGCTTTTGACTATTTACAAACAAACGTGTTATATGTACTTCTGATATCAAATATTATAAAATTGAGTATATATTTCCTTTTCCTATATATATTAATATTAGGATAGAAAATTCTGTATTTTAAAATGGTGCAAGTGATTTGGCTAGAGGGGGGGGGGGTAAGCCTTGTTTTACAAGAAATAATATATGCTAAATAATTTCAAGAGTGATGAGAGTATAATTATTTCAAAATATGTTTAACATGATCAGACACGCACATTATTGTTCTTGTACACTTCAATGATAATTAAACTTTTGGATGTAAACAGTACAGTGACTCTAGAATTGTTTCTTTTTCCTGACTTCTTATTAAGCCATTGCTGCTTTGAGGTTGGAAGTTGCAAGTCAGACAAAACAATTAGTCCATTTCTACAAGCAACAGCCACAAGCACATGCATGTCACTTTTTCAACCACGGAATCGATCCAATTTTCAAACTAGAGTAGCATGTTTGGAAATATGCATTCGCGACGTGATTTTTTTACTTTCAACTGAACGTACGTTATTAATTGTAGATTTTTCACCTGCGGTGTAAAAATAGGATAATTTTTACTGTTCCACATTGAAGAAACATTTTCCTTATTAATTGTATCAAGACATATATATGCCTTGCCTTGCATATCACTCAAACTTTAATTGGGTAACAACTTTGTTTGTATCTGTATATGTAAACAAATGAATAGCCGCTATTGTAAACAAGTTGGACAAGTGGTGCATTTATATAGCGCTAGCTACACCATCTTTTCATTTTGAATTAATTAATTGCTTGTTACATAGTAGAAAAGATGAGTGTTCATAACACAACACACTTTTTAATGTTTATTTTTGTTATTATTTAAAGTTTATTAAAAAAAATATAAAACCAGAAAAGATTTATTAAACTAGTTGGGTGATTTTTAAACTCCTTTCATTTTAAAATATATGAATATATTGTAATTAAAATTCATCTGTAAGTATAATAAAGAAAATACCTTCGATCTTTTGGTCTTCAATTATAATGATTAGGTTACAATACGTTCTTAAGGATAAACTAAAAGCAGACGAGACAGAAAAACTGTTAAGGGTTCAAATATTGTCGCGAGAAAGGTGAAGTTTATTAAAAAGCTTCTATGGCGGCAGAGAGCAAACAATGAAATGAATCAATAATGGAGGCCACTCAATGATTCATTCATGGAATTAATTAAGACAGATTGTTATTGTTAATTAGTTCCGTTAATTATGGTAAATCGAATTTATAGCCATAATGGATTTGGACTTCTGCGATCTTCAAAAGTTCATTCTGTGATAATGTTTAACGTCGAAAACAAACAAATAAACCAGTTTTGTCTCTTTTTATTTGTCTTGAGGTCATTTAGAATTTTTTTTTTTTATGAATTATTGAAATGAAATTAATAGTAAATTATATATTAAAATGATTTGAACCTTTGTAGCAGCCATCACATAGTCAGCCCCGTTAATTATCTCCACCTGCTTTGACTTTGTATGCCATATATATAAAATCACTCACCCTCGTTAACGTTACGTGTGTCAAATTTCAAATCTACATTCTATTCAGTATTTAATTTAGAAAATAAATAAATAAATAAATATGCCCATTACATTATAGACATCTTATTCATATCATATATACATTTATTATAAGTTACAAACAGTAAATGATTTTATTGATATCACGTACCCTATAACATGCATTTCCAATGCATTAATTGTTTCTTTCTTGTATAATTCTCAACTTGGATATGGTTAGTTGGATTATCATTAGTCCATCGTAATCAATTAAACAGGGTACAAATTAATTATGGAAAAGTAAAGGGTATACACCCCCCATTTTATATGTATATATAGAGAGAGAGAGTATGAGATGGAGAACGGATTCCCTACTGTGTAAATACCCTTGATTTTTTAAAAATTTGGCCATTAATTTTTTTTTAAAATTATTTTATTATATTATTAAATTTATTGAATGGTTAGGATTTATGTGAAAATGTTACTGCAAATGAACCATTCCCATATGAGATGAGATAAATGAGAAAAAGAAAATTAATATATATTCATAGACATCTTACCTACTTATGGTTGTCTTCTGAAACCTGACTGCATAAACATTTTGACCCCATTCTATGGTTTTTGCAATATTTATTCTAGTCCAACAATATATATACATATCATTTCGGCTAATATGTTTCAATCACAAAATCTGGCTTGTTTCATCAATTTTATATATAGGTCGCTTGCTCGTATAAATATAAAACTCGTGAATGAAGTTTTATTAAACAGGAAAACTAATCCAATCATATTAGTTTTGGAAATCTAAAATAATAATGCTCCTGAATATTGAAAGTTTAGAGCATAAATTTGTTGCAATAGTGAAAAACAAATATCGAGAAGCAAGATTCGTGAATATATATATATATATATGCCTGCAACATATTGTTCTAAAGAAGAAAACTTGTCTCATTTTCTTGCTTTAATTTGTTTTGTTATATGCTCTTTTTTCATTATATATTGCTTGGTTTGCGTTTATTTTTTATTACCTTCGTATTAATTTAATTAGCATGGCTTGCATGGAGGGAAGAGCTACATACCATTTCTCCTTGTTCATAAAGAAAGTTGGATATCTTAATTAGAATATATGTCATATTTACACAATAATACGAATCTGTACTTATCTCAACTCATTTTAAAAAGTGTATAATAAAAGCGTTAACATATAGAGAGTTAATATAGACTATTAATATGTGTTAGTTTAAGTTTAAGTACAGTTTCGAAAAAAAAATATTTGTTATTAGTGAATCATCTGACTCGCTTCAGATTAGTTAAAGTGACAATTCTGAATAATATTTAAACTCTAAATCAAATAGAAAAGAGAATATTAGTAATTTAGTATAACCTAGGAAGTACACATGCACACAACAGGTTAAAAATTTAACTACAATACAACACAAATATAGAGATAAGATAAATTTTAAAAATATCATAACACATTACATAATTATAATAAAAACATATAAAATTAATACAAAATATAAACCTAAGGTAAAAAAAAAGAAGAGAAAATTATTATTTTAAAAATGAGAAAAACAAAATATATATTATAATCTACCTAATTATTATGATAGTATCGCCTATATATTGGTAAATATGTAATTTTAAAAAAAAGGATAAAAAAATACAATTTGTTCATATAATATAGATCATTCTGAATAACTTCATTTCGAACTAGTAGACCCTGATATAGAAAATGGTTTGGGTGGGAACGATTATTGCTAATTTCAGCTTGCATTTGAATCATCTGGAGCTATATATATCGATTCCTCTTCATTTGGTTTCAACTTTCACGACAAGACACAAAAAAAAGAAGATAAATAATAACAAAAGTAGCTTAAGATCATATCAATCATAAAAGTTAGGTATTTGTCCACAACCAAAAGTATAGTTACATACGCAAGCACATACACTATAACTACCGAAACGTCGAAAATATATGGTTCCCCTTCAAACAACCTTAATTCCATGTACCTATATAGGTTCTTGAATCTTGATTAATCCCCCCATAATTATTTGTAATATAAAAACTGCAAAATGTTTGACATATATATCAAATTGTATATCAATGCAAAAAATAAGGACCATAAATATATAGGAATTAATCAATAGTTAGCTACGTTGCCATCGTGTTATTGAAAAACTTAGCAGCATACTCCTTGACCAGTACGTACCCTTAATTTTAACTGTGTCAGGCTGTTAGCTAGCTAGTGATCCAAAACCATCACCAATTAGTAGTCCTATCAATACCTTTCAACTGAGAAAGAACAATGCAATCATATATTATGGTACGTTAATCGTCTTGTCAAACCATTCTTCTCCACTACATATTCGCAACTTGCAAAGTACTCTAATGGAAAACACACCACCCATCTCTGACATTTTTGACAAAATTTACCAAACTATATATATAAGAATAATCAGCATCAATGTCAACTGCAGTAATTCCAAAATACTCATATTTAATGCTCTTAGATCCCGGCCACTACCATATATAGACCTGTCTTTCATTTCCATACAAATCTAGGTACATATATAACTTAAATAGAGAAGCTAACCAAATAATTAAAGGGAATTGCTACACATGCTTATATATATATATAGGCAGTGCGCATACACTGCAAGCTCCACCATATGCTAATAGAAATGGGTTAAGTGCATGTATTGATTTTGTTTATCTTGAAAAAAACAATTGTTTTTCTTTAAAACACTTCTACAAGTACTGCTAAAAATTAATAAACTAGTGACCAAATATAATGATAGAAAATTACTTTTCCTTCACTAATTAATTTTGGGATCACTAGTTAAATTTTAGTAATGGTTTTTAAAAAAAATATATATATAGATCATTCCATTACTAATTTTAATATTTCTAGTAGTGAAATATAAAAGCATTATTTTTCCCAAAATAAATAAATCAAAACATGCACTAGGTTTTTAGTAAGTAATAAGTTCATGGCTCTTGTTTGCCTGGGAATGATGGTAGTAGGTCTTGCAACAAACCATAGTCACGAGAGAGTTGGAACTGCTGTTGTTGCTGCTGTTGTTGTTGTTGAGGCTGTGGATGATGGAGGTTATGGGAAAGGTTTTGGTGGAACATTGGATTTTGGTGATCATAACTTGGAAGCAACTGAGAAAGAAAATCTTGTGGTAAGTTTGATCCCATATAAGAGGAACCAAAAAAGGAAGGTGATGACAACATGGTGGCAGCACTGCCTCTTAGTGTTGCTGGACAGTGATGGTTGTGTTGCCCTTCATATGTTGTGATCACAATTGATGGATCTTGGAATGACCTCTCCACCCTTTTCTTTACACCGCACTTCTGACTCGTGCATCTATAATAGCTCCTGCATTATTATATATAAATAAAAGAGTCATGCTAGCTACATTCATATATACGTGCAATGTGCAATTGATGATGAGAAATATATATCATTTCATGATGAACTATAATAATTTCTTATGGTATGTCTCGAATTTCATCATTAGATAGTTGATTACAAAAACAAGCCTTAATAAGTACTTAGAATTATAAGCCGTTATATACACGACCTTAGTACGTATGACAAGGATATGAATCATTACATCGATATGACAACAAATATATAAATAAATAGAAGACTTTGTGTGTCAATATATGATGATTTTGGCACACCCAATATTCCACAACCCTTAATCACTTTTTCCGGCTGATACAAATACAAGCCTAGCTACTTCATCATTTCTGCGTTGAAAGGTTAATAATAATGAACAAGTAAACTAGATGAGAAAATTCAAAAATGGAAAAATAATGAACCTTGGGTATGGACTATTCTTGACCGCTTTCTGTCCATATTTTCTCCATCTGTATCCATCTTCAAGGTGATCGATCTCACTTTTAGTCAAGAATGCAAAGCGAGGCTCTCTTGGCTTTTTCTCTTTCTTTTTCGGTTTGTTCCTGAAACGCTCCAAAACATATCACTTGTCAAATTCACCGCAATATATATATATATATATATATATATATATATATATGGCAGATAAAACTCACCAAACCGATAACAATTATTTTAGGGTTAAGTATCATTGTTCCACACTCCACCATTTTAGTCATATACACATGTGTATAGTATAAGAGGTCGAGTAGAGACAAGATTGACTAAATTCATTTCATAAGAGACACTGAAAGTCATAAACAACTGAAAAGACACGAAATGATATTATGGGTATAATATAATTGCATTAGTAAATACTGCTAAATAGTTATTCAAAGAAGAAAATTCAAAATTTTACATACTCTCTAGAAAAGAACAGTTACTAATTAATAAGATAAGCAGATCCTATTGAAGGAAGAAAAGGAGAAAAAGTCTATGAGGAAAAATCTTCTTACCCTGATCCGTATTGATCTATCAGAAATCGCAAAGAAAGAGGGGGCAAAAGAGGAAGAAATGAATATAAACCTACTCTTTCTTAGGCTTTTCATCTCCATCTTCACACCCTTTTGGTTGCTTATCTTTCTGGCTCTTGGTTGAGTCTTCTTCTATGATTGCTTCAGCTTCATTGGATGACGAAGAAACAGATGAATTGGGTGTTGATTGGTTCCCACTGACCCCAACTGAGTCTCCTACTGCACTAGGAAGCTTCTTATTGGGGTTTTCATCAATGGAAGAGGAGATCACTTCAGAAGATGAACAAGACATGTCAAAGGCTCTTGAGAGGGTGTTGTAATCCATGGAACCATGTAAGTAATCAGTGAAAGTGGTGTGGTGATGAGAAGGGTTATTATTATGATCAAACCCTTGAAAGTTTTGTGATGAACTAATTGGTACGGATGAGTTGTTGTTGTCCCTATAGAATGGAAAGCTTGAAGAGTGGTTGAGTTGCTCATGGTGGTTGTAATGAAAGGGATCATAAAAACGGTTCTTATTATTCTCATTCGCCATGGAAGAGATCGATGAGAGAAGGAGAAGAAGAAGGTTGGAGGAGGAAGGGCCAGATCAAAAATAAAGGTAGCTTTGAGAATGATATCTCAGCTAAGACTTAAATTCGATGTTATGGGAAAGTGAGCTTTTGGTTTTGGACTTTGTTTTTCTTCTTGCTTTTATTCCTTCTACTTTTGCACCCTCTCACTTTAGTGTTTGGAGGTAATTGGGGACTGTTTTTCTTTTCTCTATCTTAATCTTTCTAAACTCCTCAGTGTGTGGTTCATTTTTTTTCTTCTTTTTTTTTTTTTTAAATAAAAGGAACAATTGTTTATTTATACTGCTTGTGCATGTGGTGTGATTTCTTCATTTAATAGTAATACATCGTATATTCTCAAACAATATCTAATCATATTTTGCATCACTTGTTTAACACACACTTTAATTAGTGTTGGAGAAAAAATTCTTGTATATTTTTTTTTGTCTTGTGAGAACGCTAAAGTTGTCGTCTCATGACTCAAATCTTAAAAATAGCAAGTCGCTTTAATATATTTTTTTTTCTTTTTCTCTGTTCATATATTATGCAATTTGACATATTTTAAAGGGTGTAAAAGAGATATATAAAATAATTAACATGAGGCGAATATTTAAATCCTCAAAAGGCAATCGATTCGAGAATTATTAGTCAGTTGGTTGAAAGATTTATTAGCTATATAGTTGATAGCGACTTCTCATTTAATTAAAGCACTCCTCTATTAATTTATTTGATCGTCTTGAATCTAATCAAAAGAGAAAGAAAAATATCAAGTTGAATAATGCTTGCATGCTAAGATGTTTCTGTTTTTATATAATAAAAGATAATTGATGTTAAGAAGGCAACAATAATGCTATGTATTATTTTATAAGCTTTCTAATGCTTTAAGAAGAAAAATGAACAAAAACCTCAGCCTCAAATTTAAATTTTGTGTTCATTCGAGCTCCACGTATGTGGTTTGGTTTGGTAGGATCTTATACATATGATAATGTCCTAGGCCTAGCTTGCATTTGTATATATATCTATATCGATCGACAAAGCACATTACATATTTACATATTGATAAATACAAGTACTAGTATTAGATAAACAAATGAATGAATAAAAATAATATGTATTCAAATACTATGATTGTTAGAGATATTTATTTGATAGAGAATCGAAGGGAAGTGTCATGGGGTCGTAGTCACGTTGTTAACAAGGGAGTGGAGTTAGTCAATAATTCCGACTATACGCATTTTGTTTTTGTAATTTTGGAGGTTTATTCTTACACGTGTCACGCGATTGGGCACCGGCATTTGACCGGAGAGTGACACGTACGAGATATTCGTTTCGTTCGCTGCTATTGTTGATTGAATGATTGTTCAGTTCAGCTAGCTAGCTCCAACGCTAATTCTTCGGTATTTAAAAAGTAAGAAAAATCAATACTTCTATACTATATTAATAATTAAATATATGAATCCATTTAGATACAATTAATAAAATATAAATATAAATTTAATAATGCAGATTTTTATTCTTTCTATAAGAATTAAGAACATATATAGAAGGAAAAAAAACCGATGCTGTTCCTGATCACGCCTATGGCTCTAAATATGTGTGTTGCTGAGTGGGTTTTCACGTCACAATCCTTTTTCCCTTTGTTGCTGCCCGAGGTTTGTGGCACGCATCTGCTTCTCTTTCCCTCCCTTATGCCTTGTCATATGCTTGATCACACTATCACATTCATTCACATCAAATCAAAATATAAGATGGTCAAAATTATGTGATAAACTTAATTCATGCCCCATTCCCCCACTCTTCTGTATTATTAATAAACTTCTCATTTCTCTCGTATAGTTGCATACACTGTTTTTAATTAACTATTATCAATGTGTGTGTAAGCATTAAGATTGTTAATTTATGTAATGAACTTCAGACTTTAGTCTCCACAAAGTCTTTTTATTGATTGGATCTGGATGTATATATAAGTCTAAAAAACATATAAAGAGGTAAAGAGGATATCAACCTGCTGCTAATGAAGTATTAATTAACTTACTGACAGTAGCCAAATATAATCGGAAAAAAAAAAACAAGTAAAGAAGTCAAATTCAATCTTTAAATATACTATAATTGAACTTTAATTTGTGCATTAATGTTTCTTTGATGTATAGTAAGTACTACTAAGTAGTAAAGCTGAAAACAAAAAGCTGGATTGAATCCTGGGATGTTCACTAAACCTAAAGCTAAAACTGCATGCTTGTTACGATAGTATAAAACATGAGAGTTATTGAGACCTCTCTTTTTGCGACAAACTGGTAAATGATAGTATCTGCTCCTTCTCAATTTTGAGAACCAGAGACTTTTCTTCGGTTTGGTGGGTGCAAAAACCCAACAATGAAACCACCGCCCATCCTAGCTAAATGACCCCACCAAAACCAACCTCATCAAAATGTATTTTTTGTTACAAAGTCAAATATAAAGTATTCATGATATATATGTTAGAAATAAAGAAAACTAAATTAGAGGTGGTAGCATCATTGCATTGCCTTTCCCTTGACTTGACTCCGGCCTGACCAAGAACCACAGGCTGGAATTTTTAGTTTAACTACCTTTCCTGAGTTAATTGAGCTCAAGTAAAAATACTACATTGAATTTTATTAAATATATATTTTGAATTATCAATATATAAGTTATATTCTGTTCACTTATGTTAAAAAGTTAAAATTTTAATTTAAGTGAATTTTTGTTATTATGATTGATTTTATGATATTTCTTTATTTGTGGATTAATATTTAAATAATCTTATATTATAAGAAAGTTAATTTTCTTCAATATATATGTTGTGTTGACCAAAAAAATCAAAAGAAATGGATGGCAAGCAAGATTTCCTGGGTTCATCATTATCCTTCTTTAAAAACTCTTTACGAGGAGCATGAAATTGTTGACATATTTGAGTGCTTTTGTGTTGGATTAGACTCGGTAACTTCAACACAAGAAGGTATGTATCAGCCATTAGGTATTTTTTTAAATGATTAATAAAAAATGAGACTTATCACCATTTTTTTATAAATGTCTTAGGAACTAAAGTTTGGTTCTAGGAGCTAATTACACATAAGGAAAGTGATAAAATCATAGTATGATGTACGTTTTAAAAAATAGTTTTCTTTTATCAAGTAAAAAATATAAAATAAAATAGTTACTCATAAAATGTGTAAAATATACATTCACTAGAAAAAAAAAAGTGTAAAATAATTATGATTTTATTTTTCTTCTTTGTTTTTGTTTGTAAAAAGAATAAAGAAAGATTATCTATCTATTTATTTGTAGTATATTCTAGTTTAAGAATCATGTATGTATGAATTTTATCTCTTTAAAAAACTTTTTACTTTTTACTACAGTAAATCGTTAATAGTCCGGGCCCTAACAAAGTAACAATAATAGAAGTGTTGAGGTTTATTAACCTCGTATCTAAATTCTTAGCCAATGTAAGAGAAAGAGAAATTGTGAGTTGTGCCGAAAGTCCAACGTTGTGGACCACATAGAAGAGAAGAGAAGAGAAAGGGATGATATTGAACTGTGTTAGAGTGTCAGCTATGGCTATGGCTGTTCCTTCATGGAGACCCACCTGCTGCTGCGCTTCTTCTTCTTCTTCAGTTTCAACCATCAACACAGACCAACTTCGTTCTCAACTTGATCATCTTCATTCAGAGGCTGACGCCACTAGAACCAAGGGTGGGTAGTGGTACCCTACTTAGTACTTACCCATCTCTATTATTGCTTTTTTCATTCTGAGTTAGTTTCTCTATCTGAACCAACCAGTGTTTCCTTTGCAACACCCATTACAGTTCTTACCAAAAGAATTAAAATTGAACTGCAGTTTAAAAAGGTAATTTGTAAAGTAAACATTGAGGATTGAAATAAATAATTGTATGTGGTGTGGTGGTTAACAGCAACTAATGCTAGATTGAGGCTTCTGCGACTGTCAGAGGCTGCAGAGAAGCTTCAAAAACAAGCAGCTATAAGCATTCAAAAGGGGCAGGATAATTATGCAAGGGATATGCTTTTTCAGAGGAAGAAAGTGTTGCAGGCTTTAGACAAGTCTAAAAGACGCATTCAATTGCTCGATGAGCTTTCCGCAAAGCTAAGTGAGGTAAAGTGAACATTACCATTGTAGTATCTTGTTTGGTCACAGTTTTACTTTATGTTGTAATTATGGCAATCATCATTATAATGGATCATAGATACCAATACATTTGAGGGAGAACAGCTCTGTTAGATTCTTAATGTAATGTTTGAGGAAGGGATTTATTTCAAGTGTTTGTGAACATAGTTGTGATTTGTTTACAAGTAGAGGCATGAGCACCTGCAGAAGGGCCGTATGTCCCTCTTAAGCTATTGTTTTCTTCTCTCTGCTTATATCAATTTGCTCTCTATGATCATTTGAGGAGGATTCCCAATTATGTATCATCTGGTTTGTATAAGTTATTTCTCTGTAAACTCTTCCTTTATTATATAAAAATGTATTAGCTATGGAAAATAACCAAATTACAAATTTCTCAATGAAAGGAAAAAAAAAATCCTTTTGTATACACCCTTCAAAAAACTGTTTTAGAATTGATTGTATCTCTATAGAACCATATGCTGTCAAAGAATTGCAACCAATATCTTTTATAGAAAGTGATGATGAAAAGTGTTTCCTTACTTCACTTCAGTGTATATTCTGAGCCTCATTTGCTGCTATCCTGTCATATATATATAGTATGCAGTATGCACCGTGTTAAATCATTGAAGTATCAGTCTATGTATAATGTATGTTCTTTCTCTCTCTTTCCGTGTGCTACTGTTGCTCTTACTTAAAATGTTCATAACTTTATAATGAAAGAAACCTATTATGGTTTCAGGCAATATCTTTGAAAGAAAGTCAGCTGATTGGAAATGTTACTGAGAACATTGAAGACACAACAGAAGATGCTTCAAGTCCAGTTCGAATTATTGCTCCAAAGGATGACACAGATCCTGATACGATGGAATTTGGCGATATTCAAGATGTGCAACGTTCTATCGAAAGTGAAGGAAGTCCACTGGATGATAAGGAGACTCAGAATATTCTGGAATCCCTTAGTATCAGCACTTCAAATGAAGACAATATAGCCAGAAACTTGTCAGAAATATCCTCTTATGAGGATTTCATGGAACATATAGATAAAAAACTCAGTGAAATTGAAGCTGAACTAGTAACTGTTTTGAATGTCTCAACCTTGGTACTGGATAATGAAGAGAGACCAAAGAATTATAGGTTGCAACAAACAGTTGAACTCCTTGATAGCATCCATGGCATTAGACAGAGGTACATCGCTTCGATCTATTAAAGCATAATTCTTATTGTCTCCTTTGAATATTTAACTATAAATATCAATTTAGAGTAGGTGTGCTCTCTAGTGATTTTGAATTATTGTTATGAATACCATCGTTTTAAGAAAAAAGAGAAAATAATAAAGAAAAGTAACGCAACACTTTTTTAAATTTCCAAACTCACAGAATTAGAAGTACCAAGGAGGCAAAACTGAGGATCTGATCAATTTTATTTTGCTCAATTCATCTTCTGCTTCCAGGTGAGAACTAACTTCATTTGATCCCTTAATGTAGAAACAGGAAAGATACATTTGGGATGCTTATTATTAGTTTATTAAAACCATTGCCAAGAGGTGTCTAAACCATTTTAGCTGCTGATTTTCTAATTCCATAATTGTGATGTATACTACAATCCTAAATTTGTTTACCCTAATTGTTATAAAAAGGCGGCATTGTCACTACAAGTTTCAATCTAATTTGCAGAAAACGCTTCGCGGAATATTAAGATCGAAAAATGCATTCATAACTAGACTGCATAAATTTCTCTGTGAACTAATGTACTATGAAACTTCTTAATTTAAACTTTAAAGTAAGGCATGTTCAACTCACAAAAGGGTTGAATTTTTATTTGAAATTTAAATTAAAAGGTTAAACTAAAGTTAACTGCTTTCACAAACCCACCACGTCCAAGATGTAACGTGGCATCCATCACAGAGCAGAGGAAGCCTGAGGTACCTTTATGCAAAAATACATTTTCAAAATTTATTCAGAATAGAGTACCACAAAAATCCAAATTGTGTGTTCTTTTTACATTGAGGTATGACATCACATCAAGAAGCCAATAGAACTAGCACTACGAAGTACAAATAATAATGCGCACCCGTGACCTTATGCATGGTAAAGCCAATGCTTCTAGCCTTCTATTCACTGAATATCCTTATTTCATGCGTATAGGCGAATGACAGCAAATGGTTGGCAATGATGTGCAATAATACACTTATAACGGTTGACCAAAAAAATGAATAAAGTATGAGGTAACACTAAGGTTATCTTTGTGTTGTGGCCTGATATGATGGTCTCAGGTTTTAGTAGCAAAAACAGTCACTCCATTCATGGGATAAGATTGCAAACATGAGACACTCTACAATGGTTGTAGTCTCGTACACTGCTCTGCCCTATTAGAAGAGGTGTTTGAATTAGACAGTTTCCATGAGGTCAGCAAGAGTAATCTTGCCATACGTGCCATGTTCCAAGGAATCAAATTGTTTGCTTATTTGCAGAATGTCTATCTCACTAATCTTCCCCATTTGCTTAAGCTTGTATATGACAAATTCAGACTTGCTGCACCAAAAAAAGTAAAATGGTTAACAAAAATGAATAAAAGTAATATAACTCAACTCAGTAGTCAGTATTCTCTATTGAGCTGAAAGTTTCTGCATCATCTTTGCTTGCGAATAGAGGCCTGTTGGCTCAACCAGGTAATCCATTTTGCTACGGGCCTTCTCATTTGCTCAAATTAGCACTTCAATTTCTATATTGCAACATACGTATTTCGAAGATGTTATTTTTCCTCTTTTACAATATGATAATTTCTTGATTTAAAATAATGTATTCCATCTTTAAGGTTGGTCTGAGATGCCGAGGGTCTAATTTATCATCAGATCTAATTTATCCTACAATTTCTTATTTTCTAACTAAAACAGGCTTTAGTCACGAACTTCTAGTAATATTCTGTTCACTGCTGCTTTTAATTAGGCCTTGATTTCTTATAACTCCAATGCACTGATTCTGCTGTAATCCATTTATACAAGCAAAAAAAGGACAGGGAAAGATATTATATGAGACTATACCTGATTGATCCATCATTATCAAGGTCTGCAGCTGCTAAATCTGATACGGTTATCTTCTTCTGAAGAACCCATTGTGCCATCTTGCGATTTCTCTTGTGAATACTATATTCAGTGAGGTATATAAAGGCCCTGGCAACGGCCAGTGTGCTTACCAAAAGCCATATAATTGCAAAACATCTTCCGGTTACAGTTCTGAGAGAAAAGTCCCCATAACCAACCGTTGTAACCGAAGTAATGGAGAGATAAATACTGTCATCCCAATTCAGGTCCTCAACAATGTGCACTGTGACTGTTCCTATAGCAATGCAGCCAATGACAACAGCCAAAGCCAGACAAACTTTGGTTCTTATCCTCATTCTTCCTTTCGTTTCATCAACCATATACGTCCTGAGAATTTTCTTATATCTATTCTCATCCATCATGCTCAACAAGAATGTCTCTTGTGTATCACAAATGTATGCAACCAATCCATTGAGCAGAAAACCAAGAAATCCAAAACCCACCAAAATGAAACCGCATGTAAAGATCTTGGTAAACGTGGAGTCGGGAACGATATCTCCATACCCAATAGTGCAGAGAGTTACCATTGTAAAGTACACAGCATCTACAGGCCTGAAAGTGGTAGTGCCACTGAAACTCCCACTGGTCATGTACACTGCTACCCCAGTTGCTACATACAAGAAAACACCAATAAATGATTGCCTAACTATTAAAGTTGATGACTTGTGTGGTTCAGAGGGCTTACGAAAATCTACCGCTCTGTCAGTGAATAATAAAGATGGTGCAGAGCGAGAGCGATGGATAATCTTCCCTTTCTTGAAGGCCAAGTTGGCTATGAGGTTCATGGAACTCTTGGCTTCATTGGTGACATGAGAAGAACTAGATTGGAACAGTGATGAGGCAAAAGCAAGACCAAGATCATGGACAGATAGTTCCTTGGGTGATGGTCTATTTGGTGAGTCTACTTCTTTCCTAGAGCAAGGGCTCAGGAGGGCCTCTTGCATGGTGCATTCAGATTGCAATTGGGGACTAGTGATTACAAGCCAGTATCACAACTTCTTTCAACTACTAGTCAAACCACAAAGAAGAATAGGGTATACATGATGTATGTTGTAGCTGAGAGTCATACTCATAAGTCATAACTCATATCTTCTGTCAACTGAGAGCTCATGCATAAGTTTATTTGTTAATACATGTCACCTAACAACACAAACTTTATTCTAAATAAGGAGAGCAAGTGAATATTTTAAATTTTTATTTAAATTAACGGACAACTAATATTGAAGTGTCTCATATTATATACCCCAACCATAACCGAATCACTAAATTCCATTAAAAAGTCCTATTGACCCCAACTACGTGGAACACGAACCCCCTTGATCGTATGCCCCAACATTTTGAGTCCAGGCTTGTCAAAAAAAAACAAACATTTTGAGTCCAGGACTGAGCCATGGCAAGCTACAGTGGACACTAACATAAAAAAAAAAAAAAAAAAAGTTAGTTAGTTACATCTACTTTTGTTATGCAGTAAATGATTGATTGATTAGATAAATCATGAATGAGAAAAAACTGATTTTATATATCTGTAAAGTAATACAATATAGGTGTACAGGGAATGACTACGCCCGATTTCAGAGGATAGCTGCATGATAACTAACTAAATTAACAAAAACAGTTGGGATCACCTAATAGGCTAATAACAAATACAGCATGATACATCATCCGTAGGATTCAATCTTGAGCCATATATTCATAGCCCTACAAAAATCTAGCGACTGCACAACTTTGGCATCATGAAACGATGATTTGCACCATTTGGTGGCCGAACAACTGCTTCAATTTGAGGAACTGTTTTTCGTACTTGTGCATGAGTTTCTGCTTCATGTTGAAACATTCTGACTAGCTCTTGAAGCTCCTGTTTTCTCAGTTCAACATTTTCTCCAATGATGGGTTTTTTCAGCCCAAGATAAAGCAATCCAATTCCAATTAGCACGACCCCTAGTGCAAAGAGGATCACGGAGAATAGAAGAAAAGCGTAAGGAGTTCCCGAAGATCCAGGCATTCCATCCACATTTATGCTAAATAGTCCAGTGATGATGGAAAGAACAAGGCCACAGCCCCCAAATATTCCCAAGTTATGGGAGGCTTCTGTCCTAAAATAAGTAGGAAGAGTGTGATTATTTAACATGCACAAGCAATAATACTCAATAAATCTTTTGCGACTTAATTGTATTTTTGGTTCTCTTATTTTTTCAAATCTATAGGTCTCTCTACTTTCAAAATCAATTACTTTTGATCCTACCGTTAAAATTAAATAATTGACCGTTAAAATAGACCTTAACTTAGATAATCTTTTTATTAATGACATAATTATTCATTTTTATTCCTAATTTATCCTTTGATTTAAGTAATTAATTTAAATAAAAAAATTAAATAAATTTTAACAAACCTAAGATCCTTTGGACTTTAAAAGTTAAAATAACCACTAAACTAATAATCTAATCAATATTTATTGTGAAACATTTATATATATAAATATTTCACATAAATTTTATTTATTATCATATATTTATTTATTGTTTCCTGTTCTCAAAAAAATATTTTGAATAAAAGTAAAATAAATGAAGTAATTTATAAAATAAAAAGTAAAATATATAAAAAAAAAATTACAATTAATAATCGGGATGTTAAAATATAAATAAAAAATAAATTAAATAATTTTTAATCATATTAAAAATTAATTAAATAAAATTTTATAAATTTACAATTTGTATATAATAAATATTTTAAATTTTTTTCTATATAGGCCGATCATTAGAGTTAATTTATTGATCAATTGGTTTGTATGACCAGTCTATATTAAAAAAAATTAAAAATATTTATTATATACAAATTTTAAACTTATAAAATTTTATTTAACTAATTTTTAATATGATTACAAATTATTTAATTTATTTTTCCTTTATATTTTAACATTCCCGATTATTACTTATAATTTTTTTTATATATTTTACTTTTTATTTTATAAATCACTTCATTTATTTTATTATTATTCAAAATATTAAACTCTTGTTATATTAAATTCTTGTTGAGAACACAAGAAACAATAAATAAGTATATGATAATAAATAAATTTTATGTAAAATATTTATATATATAAATGTTTCACAGTAATTATTGATTAACCGTAGGATCAAAATTGTAAATTTTAAATTAGGGAAACCAAAAGTGCAATTAAAAACTTAGTAGTTGGTAAAAAAAATTAAAAACCTGCCACCATGCCCGGACTGTGCTTTGCATGACATCTTGGATTATGAATAACGATTTTTCACCCTCTTGTTTTTCTAAATTACGATTTTAGTCCTTCATTTTAACATCCGTGCACCAATAACTTGTTTAGATTACATTTGTAGCTAAACATGGTAGATGAACAAAACAAGATGTGGACCACAAGAGCATTCGGTAAACAATACGACCGTTGACTAATGAGCTTAGTTGCTAGAAAACAGTTAACAAACAGTAGCACGGTAAGACTGTGGAACACAAGATGTCAAGATTCCAAAAGCACTAGAACCTTTCAATTCTCCCAGTCTTCTACAGTTATGCATAACATAAAAAAAAAATGTGCAGAGTTTATTAGAATACTGTAAAACAAAAGGCTTCAGACCATGTCAGGAGTTCCAGCTAATGTTAGTACAGTTGGTAAGGATTGAGTTCATATTCTGTAAAGATATAAGTTCGAATTCTATTTTTGATATAAGAACTTTGTCAGTGGATAATCTGTTAGTACTTTTGCAAGTGTTTTTCTAAGTCTAGAGACCTGTTTTGATCCTGGTGAAAGCTAGTAATTTGCATGCTTCACCGCGACTCCATCTCCCTCCAACCCTCCGGAACAAGACCTTGAGCAGCAAGGAGATTTTCACGATTTATCATTCAACAGAGGCCAGGAAGAACTTGATTGCCTTGGAAGCCAATAAGTCCATTAATCCAAAGTTCCCAGGTGGAAGAATGAGTTTTGTGATGCCCTTGTGGAAAATGGTACGCTAGAAGAACTTGAACATCAAAATTGGCAAAAGTAATCACTGGAAACTTTCTACATATCACTCTTCTCTTTCATTTTTTATAGCTAGTTGACAGTTGCTGATGTGGCAAAAGCTGTTTGTTGTGTTAGTAGCAGAGCTAACAGAATAATTGCAGTGTTACTGCGCGAAACAGAATTACACACTTAATGTTCTCTACAAATTTCCCTCTCTTCCCTCTCCCAATGTTCTTCTTTCTTTTTTTTCATGAAGGAGTGAAATTGAGTATTATTATCATTCGGATGTATGAGCCTTAATTAAATTGCATATGCAACAAACAGAATTGAACATGCATATCATGTTAGGAACATGGGGGCATGGAATTCTATATTATTATAATGTGAGAAAGGAGGTGTAGGTGGCTAAGATTACGAAGTAAAGCGTAATAATTATATGCCATAAGATATCTGTTGGGGAAGGCAATTGACATGAGCCAAGTTAGTCAGAGTTAGGCAGAGTAATGCAAAAAACAATAATTTGTGGTTGGTTGGTATTACTTAACTCCATCCTACAAAACAATCATTCTTTTGGGGTCCTATAAAATTTATTGTCATAATTCAGCTACTTAAGCTTTTCTGTGAAGCAGAAGAGAGCGATTGGCTCTGTTACTGCACATTTGCCTCAGAGTGTCTTACGTTTGGTGAAATGGATAGAAAGCAAGAACAAGACAAGGGAAACTCAAACATGTCTGGCATTGATGTAGCTCTAATATCTCCCAAAGTCCCAAAAGCAGTTTCACCGGTTTCTTCTGCAGCAGAAGGTGACACCTTAAGGCGACCACGTGGCCGGCCGGCCGGATCCAAAAACAAACCTAAGCCACCAATAATTGTCACCAGAGATAGTGCTAATGCACTGAAGGCTCATGCCATGGAAGTGAGCTCTGGCTGTGATGTGAATGAAAGTTTGTTGAACTTTGCAAGGAGAAAACAACGTGGTCTTTACATACTCAATGGAACAGGCTGTGTAACAAATGTAACATTGCGCCAACCAGGCTCATCTGGTGCCATTGTGACCCTTCATGGTCGGTTCGAGATTTTGTCACTGCTAGGGTCAATCCTTCCCCCACCAGCCCCTCCAGGAATCACAGGCCTCACAATTTACTTGGCAGGTGCTCAAGGGCAAGTTGTGGGAGGTGCTGTTGTTGGTGCTTTGATTGCTTCAGGCCCTCTTGTAATCATGGCTGCATCATTCATGCATGCTACTTTTGATCGCCTTCCATTGGAAGATGATGAACTTGCTGCTGCAATGCAGAATCAGCATTACCAAAATGGACGCACGCACCATCTTGATATCTCTGACTTGTACGCAATGCCACAGAACCTGCTCATGAATGGCACAATGCCCCCAGAGATATACTCTTGGGCACCAGGGAGAAACTTGTCAAAAACCTGAAACTTAGCATACTAGTTGTTAGTTGTTGTCTCGCATCCACACAATGCTAGTGTAGCTATCAGGGGTCTTTCAAGATGATATCCTTATTCTGATGTATTAAGAATTATTTTAGCAAATTAATGAGTGTTATGATTCTCAATATAATAAGATCTACTTTTCAGAGTTAATATTGCATATTGCAGCATTTGGTGTTAGAACTTCAAAGCAAAAAAGTCTAGCAGAGTTCAAACCCCATTAACTAATGAAAAAGCCTACCTTAGTTAACACTACACTACACTAAACCAGCTAATATTAAAAATTGTATAAATTCTAATACTAAATAACTTTTATCTAGAGGCCTAAAAGCAAAGGTTTGGACCACTTTATGCTTGGTTCAGCCGTGCAGACAGACCTAGATTCAAATGTATGCATGTTTTAACAGACGCCACGTTTTTTAATTAAATCACCAATATGACTGGAATAATTCGGGAAGTAACAATAATGAAAAGGATTTTTGCATAATTAGGCACCTTTTTTTTTTCCTTTATCAATCGATAAATCCCACCGTATTGACAAACAAATAGGATATTAGGTTGTGTGATCCTAATCTATTGTAACTCTTCTCTATATTCAAGCTACTTACATACAGATTAACTTTCAAATCTCACAAGTTCAACACTTCCGAGACAATCAATCTTGAAGTGCAAAACCAGAGTCGTTCAGTAAAGAAAAAATCTCTCGAGCTTTAGGATGTAGACTCCCCCCTGCCAAGAACTCATGAACCTCTCCATATAGTTCTATTGAACTGCATCCCGGTTCCTTCTCTGCCAATCTTTCTCTCATCAAAATTCTTTGCTCCATTGCCTCTTCAAATTGGTTGGATGCAGCCTGAACATTAGACATAAGTAAATAACCACTGGCTTCACTTGGATTTAACTCACAAACTCTTTGAGCAGCTCGTTTTGCAATTTCTACATTCCCATGCATCCTACAAGATGAGAGCAAAGCTCCCCATATAATAAAATCTGGCTTTATAGGCATAGCCTTTATTAGTTCTTCTGCCTCTTCTAGGAGCGCAGCTTGACCCAGCACTTCGACCATGCAAGTGTAGTGTTTTATTGATGGCTCGATCTCATACTTATCCATTATCAGTGCAAAATAGTCCCTTGCTTTTTCTACTGCTCCCAAATATTTACAAGCAGTTAAAACACCAATGAAACTTACATGGTCTGGCTTTAAATTTGAGGATTCAAGCTTAGAAAAGTACTCAATTGCTTTCCTCTCATAACCATTCATGGCTAGACCAATTATAATGGAGTTCCAACAAGATAATCCTCTAGTGGGTGATGCCTCAAACACTTTCATAGCCTTTTCAATAGACCCACACTTGCAGTACATGTCAATAATTGCTGTTAGAACAATGACATTCAACTCAAAACGACTCCTTTTTATATAATCATGAACCCATTCCCCATGTTGAAGTGATCCCAAGTGAGCACAAGCACTTAACAAACTGACCATTGTAAATTCACTAGGCTCAACCCTCTTTCCCTGCATCTTTCGGAAAAGCTCCAATGCCTCCATCAGCCTCTTATTCCTAACATATCCACTAATCATAGAATTCCAAGTAACCCTGGTTCTTGTAGGCATGTTATCAAACAACCTCCTAGACTTATCAACTTCCCCACACTTAGCAAGCCCCATAATCATGGAATTGCAAGCCACCACATCAAGTTCCACGAGTTCATCAAACACTCTTCTAGCCTCACTCAAAAGGCCACTATTAGCATACATGTAAATGATAGTATTTTGAATAAACTGGTCCTTCTGAAGACCTAACTTAACAACCCTCCCATGAAGCTGAGCTCCATAATGGGCAGCACCCAATTGAGCATAAGCCTTGAAAACAGAAGGGTAAGTCAAGCGTTGTGGCTGAACTGAAGAATACAACAACATATCAACAAAAAGAGATATTGCAAAGTGTGGGGTTGAGCTGCGAGAGAAGCCTCTGATGATGGTGTTCCAGCAATAAAGATTCGGGCTTGGAATAGTGGTGAAGAGCAAGTAGGCATAGTTGATGTCCCCAGATGAAGAGGAGCAGAAAGTGAGAACGCGGCTAGCAGCAACGATGTCATGAGCGAGCCCGGTTTTGATGATGTGGGTGTGAATCTGTTGGAGCTCTTTCATGTTGGTGCATTGGGTTTGGAGCATGCTCAGGCATGGTTGGTCGGAGATGAACTTTGATATGGACGGTGATGATGATGATGATGGAGGAAGTGCAGAACAAAGTGTTGACATTTTTGTGTGGTTGGGTTTCAAGAAAGTAGTGTGAAGCAGATGATGATGATGAGCAATCTACAAGATAATATAAATAATATCTTCGCTTAATTATTTTTAATTTTTGGACAGTTTTATTTTAACAAATTAATTTCGTGTATTTTATTCCAATTTTTATAAATTTTATCACTATAATTTTATTCTTCCCTTGCACATTTTATTCCAAATTTTATATTTATTTTTTATAAATTTTGCTCTCACCTTTTCATATTTTTTTTGGTAAATTTTTTTATTTTATTTTTTATGTTTATTAATGAAGAAATGATAAAAGAATAAAATTTGTCAAATTTTTTATAAAAAAAATAGATAAAATATATTAAATTAATTTGTTAAATGTAAAAAAAATTAAAAAATTAAAGATAAAAAATGTAATTGAATATAGTATATGAAATATACTATAAAATATTTTTATATTTTTATCGGTAATAATCGAGGGCTTTCATACTCAACTGGGCTTAAATTGAAGATTAGGATGGGGGCAGGGCAAAGAGAGCTTTCGAAGGTTACCTTTTGGGCCATTGGTCGAATCAATTTGGTCTCTAACCTAACCCCCCAGATGTTGATTATCATATGGTCTTCACTACAGTATATTATAATGGCAATCAAAAGTTAATTTCGAGGCGTTGAGATGTTATTGTTAATTAATATTTTTTTTGGATGTTACTCCTTTTGCTCTTTTATCTCTCTTTTAGCCCAGCTAGAAAACTGTTTTTGAAGTTTTGGTTATCCCCCTCCAGTAGACTCGCCCAAGTGAAGTAGTAGAAAGTTTTTGTAATTTGTAAGAGATTTTAGGTTTAAACTTCATTGGTGTCATAGCACATAAAAAAAAATATAAGTTAATCAAGATAACAAAGCACATTATTCTACTTTGAAGCAACATGAAATTGAGAATAATTGAAAACAATCCTCTGTACAGATTACTAATGCGCAATAAAGTTCAGCCTCCAAGTAATTTTTCTATGACATGATCCATCCAAGTAATTTATACCAGTGGGAATTCACTTAAAGAAAGTTTGACCTTTATGGTGATGAACAAACATAGGACATGGGTTGGGCTGCAATATCATGGCCAGGCCACCGTTCTTTACAACAAACATGGAATCAGTTAAAGCTTAAATTATGAAAAAAGCTGATAGTACAATCAAATGCCACTAATAAGTAGAAGTGACACTCAAATAATCAACCCAACCGTGCTACACCTTGATTGAAAAACAAAAATATCACAACTAAAAAGAATACTTTTAATTTTCCCTTGATTTAGGAACTGTATGAAGACAGGGCATAAAAAAAATGAGAATAAGAGAAACACAATGTCTCTTATTGGCAAAATGCAAATAAACCACTGGCAATTTGAAAACAAAGTACTAACAGATTTATGTGTTGTTAAGAATAAAGAAGAATTAGAATAAGTCATACATAAGGAACAGTAAAAGGAGAAGAATAGAATAGAAAAAAGAAAGGTAAAATGTACACATCAGCACCATCATTATAATCATCACATACAAGCCCACAAACCCAGCCTATATTCCAAACAATTCTTCCTTTACTTCGTTTTCAACCTTCTTCTTCCCCACCTTTTCCCTCCTTTTTGCTCCTTCTCTTGCTTGCACCCTCCAACACTCTCCCACGCCACATTTTCTTCTTTCTTAAATCCATTCCTCTCCTTTTCTCTCTCACAACCGCACTTAAGTCTTCCACTTTTAGTTGCATCATTAGCCCACAAAACAACCCTCTTCCCATTTTTTTCCTCTATAGATCATTCACCACTCTAGTTCTTCATATCTTCCTTTCTCTTTCATTGATACAAAGGAGGAACTACTATTTCTGGAGAACCACATTGAGAAAGAAGTGAGAGAGGAGAAGCAACTCAAGCAAGTGTCTAAGAAGTAGCTGAATAGTAAGATTAAAGATGGAAAGGAGTGAATTTTACTATGTAATATTTCTCCTAATGTGTCAATTCCTCTGCTCAGGTAATCCCTTACTCTAGTTTATTCTATAGTTCTATCTTCCCTTTTTTTTTATCTTTGGTTTAGCTCTCATGGTTCTATTCTAATATTCTTAATTCTCAGTCTTTGGTTCTCATTTTCCCTGTGTTTTCAAATTTTCAATTTCTTATTCTTTATCTTTTGCACATGTTCTGTGTTTTTCTCTTTAACTAATATTATTTTGGACCGCTTGAATATGTTTTGAATTCAATTACCACAAAAAGCTTTTTCCTTCTCTCAAGTTTGGCATCTCAATTGCTTTATTCTTTATTCTCTTCTAGTGTTTTAGTTCACCTAGTATCCGGGTGGATATACATGATGGACTGATTAGGAGCAATTCACTCTTTTTTTTCAGTTTGATTAGTCCATCCTGGCTTCTTTCTGTTGGAATATAGTTTACTAATTGAGCTTTTCACTTTTTTTTTTCTATGGATAATGATTTTCCAAGATCAAAATATTGTCTCTTGTATTATTCCATTAATTGCTTGTTCCAACAACTATAGAACCACAACATAGAAAAATTAAACAAGTCCTTTTCTTGCTAATATTTCTGGGGTTTCACATAGGACAGTTGCATCCAACCTTTCTCCGGTTCCACCGTTTCTTGAAAAGATACAAAGGGCCCAACTGCTTTGACTCATATATGCCTCTCTCTCTCTCTCTCTCTCTCTACATAGGATACCCTACCTGTCCTTAACTGACTTCCCTGCCCTTCTAGATGCACAGTGCACTATTCCAAAATAATGGAGAGGCCTAAGTCTAAGGGCTTAAATAAGTAAATATAATAATTAGTTTGAATAAAAAATTCTACAACTTGTCCAATGAATAGCAAAACAGATTTTGTTTTCCATACCAGCCTGAATGTTGTAGCCTTCTAGGTAAAATTTGAATCCAGTTACACTTTCTTTGCCCCCCTTTGAAAAAGGAAAAGGCTTGAGTTGATTTCAAAATCTATATTTGATTTCTCTCTTCACATGCTTTGGACATATGGTACAGAAAAAAGTAATTCAATTGTCATTTCAAACACAGGTTCAAGTAGGACACAAAAGGAAGTACTTGGACATGTGAATGCTCTAGGGCATGATCAAGAATTCACTGCCTCAATTTCTACAGTCCAAAGGGATATTACCACTCCAATCACTACCATTCCAAACTTAGTTCCCACCACTCCCACAATTTCAACATCCCCATTTCTGAACCCTAATTCCAATCCAGACACAGTCTCTCCAGCCTCCACAGTACTCCCATTTACCAATGTGGATTCCCCAATGTCTTCAGGTGCAAGCTGGTGTATTGCAAGCCCAACTGCCTCACAGACTATTCTACAAGTTGCATTGGACTATGCTTGTGGCTATGGTGGTGCTGATTGCTCAGCAATTCAACCTGGTGGAAGCTGTTACAGCCCAATTTCCATCAGGGACCATGCTTCTTATGCCTTCAATAAGTACTATCAAAGGAATCCTATCCCAAATAGCTGCAATTTTGGTGGAACTGCCGTTATCATTAGCACTAACCCAAGTAAGGCTTTTGGCTTTTGCTGTTACATTCTCATTGCAACTTTTTCAATTATGTTACATGCATTTTAATTTTAAAGCAAGTCCGAAGGTATGGCCTAGTTGTTGGGTATATTGAAATTTTAATTAAAAATTAGGCTTAATTACATTTTTTTTCTTACTCTTTCAATTTCACTATTTTTTCATGAATTTGACTCCATTATTTTAATGGAACAATTTTGGTCACATCATAATTATACTTACATGACACTTTCTTATACGGTTATAAGTTGAACTTTACTATATGATATAATTATAAAAGAAAAAGGAGTCCGGAAAATTAGCAGTGTGTGTGCCAAATTGATACACACAAAGGTAGGGTCCCTTGGGTTGGTAATCAGACACATCCCTGTGCATGATTGTTGGGTTCCATTTTGAACAGACTAAAAGAAAAGAAGAAGAAGAAGAAACTTTTATTGCATCTTTGAATAGATTATAGACAGTGACTTGGGGTTGGGGATGCAGGAGCTAAAAAATTACCATCTGAGGATGCAAAAGTCAAACTTTTTTCTTAACTTTTTTGGAAGCATAAAAAGCCTCTTTTATCCATTGTCACAAATATTCACTCTCACCTCTCACGTGTCCATTTTTATAACAATTTTTTTCGTTTAACATAACAACACCTTCTTTATCTTGTACAAAAATGGACAGTAAAATTAGAGGTACATTTTTGTTTTATTTCCAGCGCACAGCTAGCAACGCTATGCTCCTTCTTCAGTAATATTATTGATTTTTTGGGGTTGTTGAAAACATTTGATGAATGCATTTACGTGTTTTGCAGGCACAGGGGCATGTCAATATCCATCCACTAGGTAATACTAACACCTTCCTTGTCCATATATATATATATATATATGCTTTTTTATTTGTTGCAACAATTGGAACAGAAAATGCTCGTATCATATTATTAACTAATTAATTGGTATCTAAAATTGCATGCAGCACTAGTACATCAGTGTTGAACACAACAAACTCAAGCGGTGCCAACGTTTTTGGTTCAGTGCCAGTGCCCACAACCCCTTCACCCTCTGCTGCACCTGACACATTAAATAGCTTTGCAGATATTTGTGTCATTCTGTGGATAATTTCAACTTTGGGAAGAAATTATCTCTAAAATGGTTGAGAGTGTTGGATGTTGCTGCTCTGAACAATTTTTTCTTGCCCCTTTTACAGGCTTTTCGGGAGCCACAAAAGCAAATAGCTACATGACCATCAACACTCAACAGCACATCAATGGTAGAAAGAAAAGGCAATTAAGATGATGGACATTAATTTGTAGAGATATATACTGTACATACCTTTTTCATTTATTTTTCTCTGTGTTGCTCACATTTTTTTTCTGTTGAATTGTTATAACTTTAGAAAAATAATACTAGTATATCTTTGAGGTTGTCTTATCTGTTTAGTTATATAAATTGGGATCAGTTTTGTTGTCTAAGGCTCTAACATCTAATTTAATCTTAACAGATGGCAATGTAAATTTTTTACAATTTTCATTACATGGTGACCAACTCCGTACGCTTTACTTTACACGTAAAATAGAAACTTGAAAAGCGAAAAGTAATGATTACCTATACATAAAATATCATCATGATAGAACAATTTGAACCAATCAACTGGTATTTATTCCTTAATTAGTAAATTGTTGTTGCACAACTTTGCAATATAATTTCTTAAGTATAGTATTATGTATAGTGGTGGGTATCATCTTTTGGTTCTGACCATTGGAAATTGTTCACATGGCATGTACTGATATCCCACAGGGCACAGGTCCCAGGTCCCCTACTCATTGTGTTTGTAGCCATAGTAATAATTGAAATTCATTTGCTGGATGGATGAGTTTTGTAAATTCCCACATCTTCTTCAACTGCATCAAGAAGATAATTAACATTTAACAGTCCCAATGTCCCATGCCATCCCCAACTAGTACTAATAACCTGCACTACCTTCTAGAAACACCTATGTCATTTCCAATGGGAACAAAAATATGTTGAGAGTAAATTAATAAATGTATACTTACCTTCAAAATCACATCTTAACTCATTTTAAAGACAAACTAATTTTAAATTATTTTGTAAAATAAATAAATAGTCTGTGTATTGTAAGTGTGAAAATAAACATTCAATTACAAAAAATTCTTACAATAACTTCTTTAAAAGTGTACATACCAATCATAATTTTTAACTGGTTGAAGTGTAATTTTTTTACAGTAAGAGCTATAAAAATTAAATTCATTAGTTTTATTTAAAGCAAATAATGGACTCTTTTACCCGTATCTCTCTCTGCGGGTTAACAAAAGTGGACATATAGGTTCGAATGCTCTCACTTGGGCCTCTCTTTCTGAACAAAAAATTAAAATCATGAATTCATTATCCGTGCCATTTTATGACCAGAAAATTGTGATGATGTCATTTTTCTTATGGTGCTAATATTATATTACTACTTTTTAACCAAAGGATTGTAATATGAAAACTAGTTTCGGAGTAAAAATAAATACTTCTTTTCTTCACTAAATTCCTGCATTTATCACTTAATTATTTGTTTAAGAGAGAGAATGGCTCAACAATATCTAAATAAATAAATAAATATAAATATATGATACAAATGCCAAAAGAGAAGTTAATGTATTGTTAAATGATGCTTTTAACTTCCATAAAAAAAATGATGCTTTTAACATTTTTTTACAGATATTATAATTTAGTTATTTAATTTTTTTTTTTTGACAAAAGTTATTTAATTAAAAATATTCTTATAGTAATTGTATATATTGAGTTTTTTTTTTTATAAGCAAAACAATATTGATAAAGCTTAAATGGCGCACAAGTTGTGTCCAATTTAGCCGCCGGTTCCTGAACCACACCCATGACCTAACATAATAGACTACATTGACAGTTAAACATACAAATAATTATTTGATCTACTAACTAACTAACTAATAGCAGAAAACTAATTTCATAAATAAGACAAAGACAAATATGTATACATCATCCCTACTCTATGTTTAAGCTTTTTTTATTCTTTTTTTTTTTTGGAGAGGGGTGGGATGTTATACACGAATTATTGCAGGGTATTATACATGAATGGTTAATATTATTAGGAGGTTCTGTCATAACAAAATAAAATCATTAGAAGGTTAAAAGCTCTATCTCATCAATGATTGAACGTTTTAATCGCTTCTTAATGACTAAATTTTAAAGTTAGTTTATTTATTTGAGACACTGGTATATAAGATCATTTTTAGTTTAATTATTTACGGTTAGTGTAAAATATTTTTGTACAAAATTTTCATAAGAAATTATTTTTATTATCACATCATATAGGATAACGTGATAAAATATTTAAATATTATTAAATGTCAGTCTCTAAAAAAATTTTAAGTTATACCATAGTCTAATGAAATTTGTATTAATAAATAAAATATGCGGGGAGTTTTGTAATATGTCTAAATCTCATGAACCGACATTCCATTTAATAAACTCCCATTTTTTTGTAGGAAAGATTAATAAACTCACACAGTACCTAATAACAAAGAATGTGCTATAAAAATGTTTTTTTTTAAGAAATAAATTTTTTTTGTTATTTCTCGTAAAATTATACACTCGTTTACATTTATCCAGACTTATAAGTTTTTGGAGAGTAATTAATAGCATTAAACCTTGGTAAAGAATTTCCTATATACAATGATTTTTTAGAACAAAATACTTTATCATTTTCATATTTCATAGTAAAACATGTCATTAACAATGTTTGGTACACGTTTAGAACTAATAAAATTGAGTTTAAAGTTAGTTGAAATTGATTTTAATTTTAATTAAATACATTTATCTTGACATGATTATGAGAGTAATGTTGAGACTATTAAAAATAGTTTGAGTTTGATTCAATATTTCATATTAAAAACATTGAAACATAAATTACGTTACAAAATTAATTTCATTCAAAATTAATTTTCTGAAAATCCTTTCGAGCAACTCACTAATCCATCATAAAATATAAAATACGTGGTTCTTTTCATGGTTTCTGTGAGATTTTTCGCTCAAGTACAGTCTTGACTTTGACTAGAACATTTTTGGCCCATGGGAGCAACGTTGTATTCACATTGATTCAGTTAGGTAGTCTTGTTAGGTTAGTTGGTAGTTTCCCAAACCCTAGCGTAATGCTTGAATATGCCTAAATATAATAAATAATAAAGATAACAAAAATATCTTACTAAAACTAAATTTTCTTAATTCTCCTATTTTATAAACATTTCTTCATCTTAAATTGCTAAAAAGTAAAAACCCGTTTTTTTAATGATATTAGTTTTTAACGTAGTTAAAATAATTAAATCCGTATCACCAGAAAAAAAAGAAAAAAAGAAAAAGAAAAGGACTGCCTACAAAAATTATGCTGAGAGAATTAATGTCTCAACATTAAACCGCTATATCTCAAATTGCAGAAGACAAGGATAATTACTGACTATGACTCTTAATTAATTCCTTGAATCAATAGAATTAACGTGCTTACCTACCTGTCAAGTGTCAACATCATACGGAGTTTTTTTTTTTTTTTTTTGTAATGATATTAATAAAAAAGAAGATAGGAACATGTAACCCTTGACATGCGAGACATACATCAATTATTTTTCAATAGTTATTCTACTTTCCACTTATAGTAAATACAAAAGTTTTAAACTTAAAAATAATAATTATATGATTATTTATTTGTACAACATTATTATATAAAGATTAAAAAAATATATAATTAATATACTAATGTCCCAGATTTGGTGCAAGTTATGTAAGTCACTGAGTCCTATATTCCTAGTCAAGTCCCAGTTACTTTTAAGCACAGTGTACGTAAATATGCTTGACACTATCATTCAGTTAATATATCACAATCATAAATGCCATATCCAACAATAACAAAAAAAAAAAGTACAAATAAGGAAAAAAAAAAAAAAAGTGTACAAGACAAGATGGCATTTGAAAAGATTAGTGAAAAGAAAAGGCCATATATATTTGAGTTTGATCCATGTGTATCTATGAATATTCAATAGCATGTTGTGCTCCACTTGTTTTGTTTGACAATGCCTTCATTCCCCGCAAGCATCATATACTTATCCCTCCTTGTGAGTGTGGTGCACTGAAATCCCAAAGCATGAGCCAACTGTTTCTGTATATAGTTTGCCACTTCACAACTTGACTTTCCTCCAGCACATGTTAGTTCCTTGGGAACCTTTCCAAGAACCTCAATATAATAGCTAGGCCTTGGATTCATGAGAAAGAAAATTGGGTCCAAGCATTTCAATCCGCTTGCTGTGGTCCCATAGAACATGCTCACATGACTATTGATTGCCACAGGAACAATCTCATCAGCCAATTCAGCAAACAGTGAGCTGAACCTTAGTAAATATGGTTCTCTACAAGTTGTTCCTTCTGGACACACTACCAAATCCCCTTCTTTTAGAAGCCTTTGCATTGTTTCACCATCTTTTTTTCTGTCCCTTGTTAGTCTCACTGTCCTTATAGGTGCTATCAACTCAGACACTTTGCTTAAGCTGTATGTCACTGCAGTCAAAGGCTTTGCCAAACATGTACTTAGGAAAACAGGATCAAGGAGAGTCCTGTGGGAACAAACATATAGGACCCCTTTGTTTTGCCCTGACTTTTCACTTTCAGGGACATTATTGTCTTTGATATGCAGATTTATGCCACTCCAAACCCCTAATGCCATTGCCCATCCATAAGGAAGTAGAATACCCAAAAGGATTCTATAAATGGCCAAAACAATTCCAAATGGAAACCACATAAACAAATAGAGAGTTGCTGATGGAGTAGGAAGGAATGCTAGTCTTCCATCATGAAATATTAGGGGCTTTGGATACTTGTCCCTTGGCAACACTGAGCTTGGGTTGCTCTTGCCCTCTTCATTGCTCACCACATATGCTTCCTGTCATTACATGTAGCTGGAATTAGGCACAGTACATTAATAGATTTAGTAAAATCATGTTCTATAATCCTGTGACGGAATTTTTTATTTTTATTTTTTGGCCTATAACTAAGATTATAACCATATTGGTTGCATTTATCTGCAATCACTACACAATTGAGATAGTGACTGCAGTTTAAAACCTTGACATAAATGCAACAGATTTATAATATACTGTGCTAACAAAACTTGTCAAAAAAGGGAAATAACACTGTACACCTCCTGAACAATACGTGAAGGTTATATGTTGAACTTTGATTAGCCTGTTTTTTCAGTTTAAATGTTTATTTTTTGTTATGGCTTGTAATAAGAGGTCCCAGCTGGTCCTTAGCGACTGTGGAAACAGTGAAAGGTTGCTTAAGTTAAGAATATTGAACACGCATGAGTTAAACAGTAAGTGAGGTGGCTAAAACTTGAGACTTACCTTGCAAAGAGAGAGAAAAAGATGGTCATGAACACTGGAGCTTCCAACACCGATATCAGGCTTCGTGTCTCCAAAATGATCCTTGAGTGCCCTGTGCTTCACAAGTAAGCCAGAAGCAGAAAGCAAGCCACTGAAGTAGTAACCAACAGTGTGCAACTCTGTGCCTACAACAGCACCGACACTTAAATACTCCTTGAGAAACCCTTCCACCATAACTCTAGGCACACTTGTGAACACAACTTTAGACCCTGCTGAGGCCAGAACCTCATAGGCATGAAGGTTGAGATTCTCCAAATAAAACTTGGGCAAAACTGCCCTTGACATGTTCTCCATGACACTTATTCTCATCCCACAGAAGGTGATGAAGGTCATGACCCTAAGCTTTAGCTCATGGTCTAAAATCCAGAGGACAGGAAAAGACAAGAGCAAGAGGAGTGCCCTTAGAATGCTGCCACCTTCAAAGGCAACAAGCATGAAATAAGGAAAGAAGGAGTGTGACCTCAAAAGGACTCTATGAATGTCACAAGCAACAAGTGTTTGTGTGGCTCTACCCTCCAAATCATATTTGGTAACACTAGGGAAAGTGGAAGAAGGTTGAGGAGGGGGTGGTTTAGATGACAAATACCCCAAATGGAAACCATAACTCTTCATTTTCCTTGCTGCCCTATAACATGAGTTTGCAAGCAGCTGGTACAAGACCAAATCTGCAAGCCTCAGGAGCACCATTGGGAACACCATGCTCTCTTTTTTGAGAGGGAGGGAGTAAATGGAAGAAGAAGAAGAAGTGTGGGACTGTGGTGAAGAGCAAAGTGTGCAGAGAATATTTATAGAGTCATTAAAAGGGTTCAGGAGGAGAAAGGTTTGAATATTGTACTAGTACTAGAGCATTTGGTTAGCCACACCGCTGGCATTAACTTCACCTTCCACAGTTTTTGTTACTACCATTTTTAAGCATTGGCCATAGGCATATTTTTGTTTCATGCAAAAGTGCTCTCTCTACATGTTGGCTACTGCTGACATAAATACACTAAGTAGGTAGGTTAAAATGTTGGTGACCGCCTAACCTAAGAGAGAGTCTTTGAATTGAAATGTTGGCCCAAACACACACTGTGCTCTACCTATTTTAAATGACAACATTGGAATGTGTGTGTTGTGTTTTGAAAAGCCTTTCCTTCAAACAAATTTTCCATTCTCTCTTGCCAATGCCAAGTTAGATCACCCACATCATCGAATCATTTGACTTTTTTAAACCAATTACTACAGAATCATCGCTAGCCAGCTAGTCAATTTGTTCCTCTCCATAATAACTGTCGTTGACTTCTAGTTCTATTTCCATTTTTACGTTATTCTGAAGAACATTGATGGAGTAGTACAACATTTTTTTTAGTTAGATAGAATACATGTGCAATTTTATTTAGTGAAACCCCATTATATAAAAGACGCGTTGAATGTTGCATGGCATGCAGTACTCCGTTGACTCTGTTTTGTTATGCTGCCTACGGCTCTATGCATTGCATTCCCAAGGCTATTTACCGATCATAGCTGGGACAGTTATAGGGTTTGGTTTTAATTGCTTAACTAATCTGTTGTCTGTCACGTAATTATCGCAAGTCGCATGATTCATTTCAAACATATTAGTAATAATTTGATCATATATATGGTGAATAGAGATAATTAGTACTCTTGAGTTTTAAACTTTTTGCATTATTCAGAATAAATACTACTACTACTGTAGTATATATCTCATTTAATAAGTAGCATAATTTTCGTTTAATTCTTATTTGCATAGTACTTATTTTACAGGTACACACTGGACACATGAATAGATTTATTTTATTTTGACTGAAAAACTAGTTATTGGTCAGTTCAACTTAAATGAAGCCATATTTATGATAGTAATATTGTGATGATTGTACTCCAGAGTTGAGAAGTAAGAAGCGTCTGTTTTTGCCATAAATAGTTTAGTTTTTTTTTTTTTTTTCTATTTCCTACAAGCCAGTCAGCCAGAGAAGGGTAGGTAAAACTAAAAGCAAAGCAAACATATTCAAAATATAATGACATGCCTTTGGTACACAATCTTTGAAAACCCTATGGAACTTATTTCTTTCTGTTCTGTTTGTTCGTGTGACGGTTAGTACACCAATTCATGTCACCCTCATTTTTTTTTGGTTTGGTGAAGCCTTAATCATTTGATATTGCTGTTCTGTTCAATGCACATAGTTTGCATGGAAACGTTAAGAAGATTCACGTATCTGTGGCTTCTCATTTCTGTTTTTCGTTTTCCCCTTTGTTACGTTTCTCTCGATAAAAAATTAAAATAAAATACACGCTTCGTTAAATTATTTGTATTAATGTTGCTGTTATAGGCAAGAAATAATTGTCACGCAAGTTGTCGGTTCATCTCGTTCACCACACACACACAAAACATATAGTTATAATACAGTCCAGGTGAATTCATTTGGATAAGGCCATACTACGCATGCTACGTACCTAATTAATTACTCGTCATTGTAGTTGGATAATTAATTTTCATACAACAAAAGGAGAGATGAGAAGAGGAAAACTTAGAAACATAATTACTGTGATTATAGAAATAACGATAAGAAATTGTATGGTATTGTTTAGATGAATACTAACATATAAACTCAATAGATAAAAAAAAAAAAAAAAAAAATCAAGAAAGAGCCATAAACAATCGAGGTGGGGAAAAAGTCACAAAGAGAATAAAATTTATAATGGATCATCGATAAAATATTTTTTTCCCCTCTTGTACAGTTATACTACTATCTATCATTTGAAGACTTCAAATACGTCACCTCTCTCAGGAAAGTCAATGAATTTAAAGTATATGCATGAGACATTGCAAGTTAGGTGAGCTTGCACTCAAGTTTGTGGGAAGTTCATAGAAATATTTTTTTTTCGTACTTAGTTGCTTTTTTGCTTTGATTATAATCACTCAAATATTTTTTTTTTTTTTTTTTGTGAAAAACACAATTTCATTGTGTCGACATAAACACTAATGAAAATCGGGTTTTCGTGACTGAAGAGAATCATCATTCCGTTGATTTCAAGAAAAGAAAAAAAAAAAAAGTTCACTAAATTGCAGATAAATGCAAAGGAAAGGGAGAAGAGCTCGTGACCAAGGAAGGGAGAAGATTGTGGGAGAGGACGAAAAGAGGTTGGGGTGTAGGAGAGTGAGGAGGGTAGGGAGGTGATTTTACAATTGCTGAGGTGAGAATAACAATTTTTGGATTAAGAATAGTAACCCTATAAACTGAATGTGGAGGCCCAATAGTGCCCTGAAAACAAGTGAATGGGCCGTAGTGGGTCAGGCCTACCAGTGTCTCAGTTTCCCGCCACATATATGTTGATCTTCCCGCCAATCATACACACCAACCACTTCGCTCTGGATTTCTTCGTTTTCCATCTCGCAAGCACGATTCTCTGATTCAGTCCATAATTTCGGTCGCAAAGCAATGGTCCCAGAGCAAGAACTCGATTTCAATCCCAATTATCTCAAGCTATATTACGGTTCGTAACTTTCACTTCCCACTAGCATGATTTCCATTGTTTCGTACTGGGTTTTAACCTCTTCAACGTTTTCTCTTCTCTTCTTCTTCGTTTTCTCCAGGAAAGCTGTTTCCTTTTGCTGATTTAGTCAGATGGGTATCTTATGGCAACGGTAATATCGCCAAATGCGTGCCTCCAATGAGTGTCTTAAATATATTTTCAGTTCCTGCAAATAGGGTGTTATTTGTTCTTTAGTCCCTCTAGAAAAATTGTATCATTTTAATTCCTCAATTATAGAAATGTGTTAGGGGTGTTGTTTCTGTTCTTCACAAAAAATCGTCTCTTTTTTGGTCTTTGACTTATGGAAATATGAACCACACACACACACACCGACGCATTTTTTACTCTAATTTTAATTTTTTTGGGGGGGTTATTTGTAGATGGGAAGCACCCTGGTTGTGATCAATCCCACTTTGGGCGAAGAGAGTTTTCTTTCACTTTGGAGAATGACATATATCTGCGCTTCCAATCTTTCAACAATGCCCTTGAGCTCGAAAAGTCCATCAAAGAAAAGTCCCCTGTTAAGATAGATATTGGACCTGTCTACACTGTTGATGTAAAATGTCTCCTTCTCTCCAATTATTATGCTTCAAGTTCTTATAATTCATGCAGGGATAATGATTAATGCAAATCTGTTTGTGATAACGAGATGTATCTTTTGTTCACTCACCTAATCTGTTCCTTGTATTTGGTTCAGCCTGCAAAAAAGAATGCCTATGCACAGAGTAGTGATAATAAAGTTTTTTCCCCAGTTGAGAGGGAGTTGATTTTTGATATAGTAAGATTTTTTGCTTCAGTCTCCAAGTGTAGACTTTAGCTTTTGTGGCCTTCCTCATATTTGACACCCTTTCTTATTTTGGGTTTTTGTAGGATATGTCAGATTACGATGATGTTAGATACTGCTGTTCGGGTGCTGATGTTTGTTTGGTTTGCTGGCCGTTGATGACGATAGCGATCAAAGTGATAGATACTGCCTTAAGAGGTACAATTTTTAATCTTATATGATATTGGAAAAGTGATGCAATTTTGTAACTGTTGTGTTGACTTTTGCTTTGGGGCTTCTGTTTCAGATGACTTTGGTTTCAAACACATTCTCTGGGTATATAGTGGACGCAGAGGTGTTCATTGTTGGGTCTGTGATGGAAAGGCAAGAAGGTAGGGTGCTAAACAGTAAACAATCCAAAGTTATCCTTTATCTACTCGTGGCCGTACAGTCATAGATTCAAATTGGTTGCCTTTACTCATACAGGTTGACTAATGAGCAACGAGGGGCTATTGCTGACTATTTTCGTGTCTACAAGGTATAGTATACTGATGACAAGTGGGTTTTGTCAATACTTGCATAAGTTTTTTTGTTGATTTCATATGCTGTCCAGGGCAATGAAAATAGTCACAAGAAGGTTTCTTTGACGGGTGCTGCTCTTCATCCTTTCTTGGCGTAAGTCTTAATATCAATCATTAACTTTCTGAACCAGATTTCTTATTTCATATCCTAAGCAGTATTTTATTTTTCCAGGACATCATACACTAATGTTCTCAAGGACTATTTTGAGAAAAATCTGCTTACAGGTCAAAATTTACTTGCTACCGAGGAGAGATATGAGAAGATCCTTGGCATGATTCCTGATGAATGTACTTTTTTCCTGTCCTCCCTTCATGTGAACCTTGTTATTTCATTCCCTGCTGTTAGCTTATGCAATACATGGGTTACTTTTGCAGCTATTGCTTCTGAACTTAGGGGAAGATGGCAAGATAGTAAGCGGTCTTCTAGTGCAAAAGAAGACATCAATGTTGTTCGATGGGAACAGTGCAAACAGTTGCTGCAATCTGGAAAACATAAGGTATACAAGCTTTCTTTTAGGAAACGTAGAATATCAAGGTGACAATGTCTCTGCTCTCTGCAATATTTGCTCGAGTATTTGAAAAATTGAAAGAGCATGGATCCCATGAGCAATAGATTAGTCTTGAAATTCTTTCTGTGACCTCTTACTGTTGTTACATGCTTCTATTGTTCATATAAGATGATTATAGTGTGATCCATTACAGGAAATGATGCAGGATTTTATGAAACATGTATCATTTGATATTGCTATTAATTACTAATATTTTCCTAATCCTATTTGTAGGCACAAGGGCTGCGTCGGTGCGTTGAGGAGATTGTGTTCTGCTTTACCTATCCCAGGCTAGATATGGAGGTTTGTCTATCAACTTGCTCCCCTTTTCCCTTATCTACTGTTAGCTTTCATGCTATTACCATTTTCTGCACAACAATGTCTCTCTCTATAGAAGACCAATAACACCTTTTGACTAATTTTAAGTTTAGTCTGATTTCTTGTTGATTAAGACTGTTCATGTTTTTAGGTTTCTAAACATATGAATCATTTGCTTAAAGCACCATTCTGTGTACATCCTAAAACAGGTTAGTATATAATATATTTATGCACATTTTTAATGACATAAACCAGTTGATTTTTTTTATGAGGCTTGAGAATTCACTGATCACATTATAATCATATGGTTTTATCCTTATCTTTTTTATTCTTTTTGAAACTAAAAAACTATCCCCCAGTTAAAATTGATTGATAGATTCCCTAGCTCATTTGACTGTTTTGCATTACATGATATTGTTCTTTGTTCTAGGCCGTGTTTGTGTCCCTATTGATCCAAAACAGTGCGAGGAGTTTGATCCTACTACAGTACCCACCCTTTCACAGGTAAACTCATTTTGCAATGATAATTTTCTGATAAGCATTCCAGGTAGAGAAAAGTATTCCTTGGGCTCAATTATTTGCTTAGTTTTCAATAGGGATGTTTGTGTTTACTACTTGGGAGTATCAGGAACTTGGATAAAGACACTTGCTCCCTTCTCCAACACATTTTCATATGTGAAAAAAGAAAACACCACCTTTTGACATGCCTAAAATAGGCCTGCATTCTACTATTATACACATCAGGACGCTGCTTTCTGAGAATTTCTCGTGTTTATGTGAAACTTGATATGGTATTACTGCAGTTGATAGAAGAGCTTAATAATGAAGGCTCAAGAGCTGCTGATGTTGATGGTGGTATGTTAATTTTATACTCAAACAATCCAATTTTTCTTTTTTATGTAAAATCATCACATTACCATCACCACGTCCACGTGTCTTGGACTCTAGGGATCCTGTTTATCTATATTGATATGTTCCTTCTGATGCTAATTGCAACTGGAGTCCTGTCCAGTACAAGGAAAAGTGATTTTAATACCTTGTTTGTTTGATGGCAGAATTGAATAGAACCTCGCTTGGAAATGCCATTATGCTCTTCAGATCGTTATTCTTACAGCCTTTACTAAAAGCCTGCAAGGTATGGATTTGAATAATTTTATAAATGTCGGTAAAGCTTAGTAATTTTCACCAACACATCATTTGATTGCATTAAAAAGCTTATGCAATGTAAAAACGTTGACACTGGTATTATGAATCATTTGGAAAAATCTATTCCATTTGAAAGGAGGAATATGCTAGGAATGACTCATTCTGTTTCTCATTTATACGTGTCATTACAAGGCAAATTCTCCCAACACATTGGTGTTGATGATCTGAATATTACATTACCTATACCTATCATAACTATTATTTTGCAGGAGGAGATAGAAAATTCCTACAACTTAAAACTGCAGCAGTCAAAGAATTCTTCCCTTGGTTGGTAGTGCCACGTATTCTTGATTGGTCAAGTAGAGCTGTCTGGGGTCAGTCACATTAGTTGGCAATCAAATGATGATTTTTTTTTTTGTATTTTCTTGCAACAACCTTTCTTTCCACCTCTATAAATTTTGGATGAAAGAGTTAGGCGTTCCGTTCCGTTCCGTGTTAGATATTTCTACCAATGCGGCGTGCGTAGGAATAGTTGGGATTAATTTCCATCAGTACAAGTTTATGATTATACAGTTTTCCGGGTATTTGAAAATATTACCATCACGACACTTGTGTAATTATCGTTTGGTTTGAGAATGCGTAGCAAGGAAGGGAAATGTGTTTGTTGTTGTTGTGCTGTTACTAACACGTACATTTTGAGAAGATTATATAGTAATTTCATTGCTGTTAATATGTGGAGTAGGTCCAACCGACAGAGAGAAGGTCCCACATCTTCGCTGGTGCCCCTCGAATCTCCATGGAGCCTAGGAATATACTCCTATACTTATGCGCCAAAACGTACGGGAGGTCAAATATGTAAATATGCAACACTGCTCAAGACGCCAACTTACAACACCATGTTATAGAAATATTTATTTTTTATTTGACTTTTTAAACAATTATTATTAAAATTAATATGTTCGTTTTTAATGAGTGATAAGATGCTGCATAATTTATTTATTTTAAAAAATATGTATTACCATGCCATTTAATAACATGGAAATATCTAAATTCAAGCATAAATTTATAACACCAAAAAGGCAAGTCCATACATACGAATGTAGAACACAAATTGAATTAACCTGTTACCAAACTAAATCAATAAAAAAGAAAAACATAAATTCATTAAATTCTTCTATTTTCATGATGATTTGGCCACATCACTTTATGCATCATGATTGCGCCAAGATTTGTCATATATTGACTATTACATAAGCTGACCACATTTGTAAGTTGCAGCATGAATGAGAATTGAGAATTCTTTTCTCATTTTGATCAAGTCGTCGATCGTTTGTTTGTTGTCTATTAAAAACGCAGCTTCATTTTACTGCTGTTGTTGTTACGTCACATATATAACCTCCAACCGAATAAGTAATTATTCTCTTTGTTTTTTCAAGCCAATATAATGTTTGCATTAATTTAAAATAGATAAAATGTCGATATTGGAGGTTATGAACAACCTTTCATGCATCTAAACTCTAAACACCTATCAGCTTAGAACAAAAAATTTGCTAACGTATAGCGTGAACGTGAAACACGCGTTGCACTAAACTAGTATCTATTTATGTAGATATTTAATTACTAAAGTTAAAGTGCATACACACTCCTTATGTAAGTTTTTTAATTGGGGTGATCATGTTGGAATGGACGATGATGCCCACAACCACAACGTTAATCACTATTATTTTGTTTTTAATTTCAATTATATATGACTGCTAATTGTTTCATCCCACATATCATCATTGCAATTGTATTATTGATGTCTTATTAGAAGAAAAATACATATTTTCAAAATGGTATATTTTCGTTTCGAATATATCATTGTGTTTGTACTATTAATGTTTCATTAGAAGAAAAAATACTTTTTTAAATGGTATATTTTCATTCCAAAGATTTCGTTTTCAACGTGAAGTCACATTTTACACAGAAATTCACCATATATTTGATTTACACTTTGAATAATGGCCGTTCAGAAAATTGAATTAATAGCGACAAATTTTAGTACATGCATGTTAAATAGAAAGAAATTAAAATTCCCTTGGACAATTTTGAAACATTAATTGAAAGCATAGTGCTCAATTCCATAAAACGAGAAAATATTTACGTACTAATGCAATGGTTTATACTCTTTTAATTTGTCACTGGCCAGTTTAAATAGCACTTCGTATTAAATAGCATTATGTCACTTCTATTTTTCTAAACTATGTTATACACACATACACTAATGTACATTTCTACGTACGTTGAGATTAACTTTAGCTACAGATATTTAAAGAGAGAACACAGACTAAATAGAACTATTTTTATTTGTACCTATATTAATCTCGACCAGTACTTGGTTGTCAATGAAGTATAATTTTTTTAATTTGATTGAATAGATTATCTTTCTTTAATCTGTCCGAATGCAGCAAATGCATATCATTGTTTTGATTTTGAAAACGATTCACTCTGTCTGTGTTGAATATTAATGTAATCCTAAATCCCGTGTTTAATTAGGATGTCTGGTATTGTTGTGCAAGTAGAGTAAGTGTAAAGGATAAGAAAGTAGATGTGTATGTGCCATGCAATTTCTGCAGATGCAGCTTAGGTTTAGGATCATACGGGGATGTGATTTATTTATTATGTTCAAAGAATCTCTTGGGAGATGTGTTAACAATATCGAGTGAACTATTATTAATCTACATTATCAAATGACGTGATTGGAAAAAATTATTAATATTCGTTAATTAGTAATTAAGTGAAAGAAATTATGAGTCTCAATAAATATAAAAACAGATTTTAAAAAATAATATAAATTATTAATAAATTTGATGTTATTAAATAAATGAACAAACTTTCATAAAAAAAAATGAAAATTAATTTTAGGGATGGAAGAAGTAATGTAATCATTTTCAATTTTGTATTTTAATATATGTTTTAGGAATATTTTATTATATTTCATTGACATTTAAAAGTTAACTGAATTAGTTTTAATATGATTGTAATAATTATAAAAATTGTGTTAATTTAATTATTTATAATACGGTCGTGGTCGTGTTAATTTTATTTACACATAATTAAAGTAATAATTTTTAAATTTGGTTAAACACTCTTAAAATACATATCTTTAATAGCAAAACTCAAACATAAATTTTGATTGGCTCAAAAAATTAAGAGAATCTAAACTCTTGTGTTTGTGCTTTTTGCAAAGAAAAAAAAGTGTTTGGATTGCAACAAAGAAGATGGAGATGACAGGAAAAAATAGAAAAATCCACATAGTCTCAACTTTTCACGTTTTCATATTCACCAAGGGATGTTGGAAGTGAGTGAGGGAAGAAGGAGGAGCCATTCCAAATCAAAGTAATTGGATGACAGGATGAAAAAAGAAAAGGATGAAATTTGCTAGATTTTAGAAAGAAATTCGATGAAATTGATAATTGCCAACTAATTAGATGGTGAGGATGAAATCAAATATTCATATATTTAATTAATTTTATATTTGATATTCATCTTCTACGTTTTAAGATGGGATAATTTAAATAATACTAACTAAATTTCTAGTTATCAGATAGAAAGTCATATATATTATTTAAAAGTTTCGTAACATGATTATGTTAAAGTTACCTCTATTAACTTTTAAATGTTTTCGATGAAATATACAAAAATATGCTTAAAACATATACTTATTAGGGGTATTCATAAATCGAACCAAACCGAACTAAACCGCGAAACTGTCCAAAAAAACCGAAAATCGATTAAACCGAAAAATCGCACGGACCAAAAATTTCCAAAATCGCATATTTTTTGCGGTTTGGTTCGGTTTTTGGATTTTATTATAAAAAAACCGAACTAAACCGAACCAAACCGCATTCTATAATTATATTGATTTACTTTTAGATATTTAATATTATCTAACTAACAATATTTTTATTTTTTATGATCATAATATGTGATTTATAGTATTTTTTTTTAATAATAAATTTGTAATATATTATGACACATACTTTTATATATTATAAAAAGATATATTTATATTACTAAATAACATTAAATTAAATATAAAATGAAACATGATTTATTATTATGTTACAAAAAAAAGTTAGTAATATCATTTTATAATAATGCTAAATAGAAGTAAAAATAATATTTTTTAAACTAAAATATGTAAATCAAAATTTAATAAAAAAAAATATAAAATAATAATTATGTGAGTTTAATTAAAAAAATTAAACTATGATAATAGATTAAAAAAAAATCGCGAAACCGAACCGAACCAAACCGCAAAAAATTGGTTTGGTTTGGTTTGGATTTGATGTTATATTAAAACCGAACCGAACCGAACCGCGACTTTATTTTAGGTTTGGTTCGAACCACTTTTTGCCCAAAAACCGAACCAAACCGCACCGCGAACACCCCTTATGTATCAAATTGAAAATTTTCAAACATTATAACAAACTTTTATAAAAAAAAAAAAATGAAAATTAATTAAAAAATATTGTTTTAGGGATGAAAGAAGTAATGTAATCATTAAATTAATATTATATATATATATATATATATATATATATATATATTTTAAATTATGTAAATTAAAAACTAATGGATATTTCATCTTAATAATTAAAAGGAGATTTAATGTTATTTAGTCCATTAAATTTTACTTTTTTTTTTTTTATATTTTTAAAAGTTTCAATTTTGTATTTTAACATATTTTTTAAAAATATTTTGTTACATTTTATTGACGTTTGAAAGTTAACCAAATTATCTTTAACACGTCAGTGATAATTATCAACACAATTATGTTAATATGATTATTTGTAACACGATTGTGTTAATTTTATTTACACACAATTGAATAACAATTCTTAAAATTGGTTTAGCACTCTTAAAATACATATATTTAGTAGCAAAATCCAAACATAAATTTTGATTGTCTCAAAAAATTAAGAGAATCTAAATTCGTGTTTGTGCTTCTTGAAAAGAAAAAAAAAAACAGTATTTGAATTGCAATAAAGAAAATGGAGATGACAGAAAAATGAAAAAATCCACGTAATCTCGACTTTTCACGTGTTTTCATATTGAACTCCATGATCTTTACTTCATCTCCTTACGCCGTGTTTCAATATCATTTTCATACTCAAATCCTTAAAATACTACATAAATCATGAACGTAAAAGGGGTGTTGGAATTGAGAGAGGGAAGGAGGAGTAAAAGCAATTCCAAATCAAAGTTATTTGATGACATGATAAAAAAAAAAAAAATGAAATTTATTAAATATTTTAGGATAAAATTTGATGAATAGACTATGATAAACTAATTAGATAATAAAGATGAAATTGAATATTCATGTATTTAATTAATTTTATATTTGATATTCATTAATACTAACTAAAAAATTCTCTAAAAATACAGCACGTAACAATTGTATTATAAAAAAATTAAATCAACATATTTTTGATAATTATTACGACTGTGTTAAAATTAATTATATTAATTTTTAAATATTTTTAGTGAAATAGTAAAACATATGTTTAAGTGTTCAATTAAAACTTTTTAAACATTATATATTAAAATAAAAAAAATAAAATAAAATTTAATGAACTAAAATTCAGATTAAACCTTAAAACAAAAACAAAAGGTGATATATATTAAAATAAATTGCTATACCTGACACGTGTTTGGCACATTCCCGGTGCCATGTACGTAAGTTGGAGAGGGGACAGATAGGTAATTCCGGAACAGTATCTGCCACCTTGTGTGTTCGGAACCTGAAAGGACGAAATCACCCTCCACACTTTATCACAATACCAAATACGCCACTTTCGGTATAATAAGAATCCCATATCCGTATCTCACAAGCGAATGCGAAGCAGAGAGAGAAGAGGAGTCACCAAACAACAACTCATTCTTTCAAGGCTTCAAGAAAACAAAACCTTTTCATTCGCAGTTTTCACTCCTTCTCCCTGTGTCGGTCTACGGTGTACTCTTCTTCTGGGGCATTCGTTTTTGCTTGCATCTTCAGTTCCAATCTCAAGCGCGCTTTTTGGTCGAAGAAGTTTCACTGTGAGAGAGATTAGTGAGCTTTTGTCACCAAGTTAGAGCTACGTCGTTTCATGATTGCGGGGTGGTAGCAGTTTCTGTTTGGGATTGGAGATGGGGTTTTATTTGGATTTGGATTCTGTTTGTTGAAGGAGCTGGAGTAGGTGGGGCAACTGTGCTTCAGTTCTTTTTTATGCCAAAATTGAAACTTACCTTTCTATGGGTTTCTTGTGTTTCGTATTGGTGGCTTAATCTGTAGTACCTGTTGCCTCAGAATGCAGCAAGATCAAAGGAAAAAGGTGGATTTTTTTGTTTCTTCCCCTCATTTCCAATCATTACTCTAGTTATTTGCTTCACAAAAAGTTATTACTTTGTCAAGTTTTTCTCTGTCCTGAATGAATCATGGAGGTGCCTTTTTTTGTGACTAAGCCGAGTTTAACTGAATGAATGATAAAAATAAAATCTTGTCTTGTTCTGTGTTGGTGGGTTACTACTTACTACCGAGAATTTTAGATTACTCCAGTCAAAGTGTCGAAGTGAGGCTCTGCTAAGTTGGTTCCATGGGGCATTGTTATGATAGTTAGCTCTCTCCTTATGTTTAATCCATCACGTGGCATAATTTCTCTCCCCCACGTAACATCTGGTTGACAAGACCTTTTTTTTTTCACCATTTTCTAGGGGGTATAATGTGTTGATGAAATTTGCATGATGCTTCTTTCAACTGGTTAGATGGTATTCCTGGGGTTGATCTTCCATCCCAATCAACCCATCCTTTTGCTTTTCTTTGTTTCTACGTATTCTTAGATGTGTTTTGCACGCTTTAGGTACGTGGTACGAGTTTGACTCTCCGAAATAAACGTTGGTGAATGACAAGATATGATGATTTGGGGGAAGAAAAAAAAATCTAGTGATGTGTTGAGTGGTTTTAAGTGCTGTATTTTCCCCTTCTTTTGATTGTGTTAAGCTGGGGACGGGGAGTGAGGCGTTGCCTGGTGACAATGTGTTTCATTATGTTTATTATCTGTTATTTTGCTTGTGTTAGTCCAGTCTATGCAGACATGATCAGACTACTGCAAATATAATTTTTACTCTCTTTCTATGAGTCTATGATTCTTCAATGCTGAGTTAGTTCCATAATGTAAATTCTACTGCACACACAAATTTCGTGTTATGTGTATTAACTATTAAGCTTATGGATGGATCATGGATTCTGAGAAATGAATTAATTTCCCTTGTAAAATAGCATAGAAAAATGATTTATTATTTTAATTTCTATTTATCTATTATGAAAACTTGTTTCCCGTTTGGTGCTTTAGCTTGATTTATTAGCATTAGCAGACAATCAAATTTGGGCTTGCCTGATTTTCCTTTGTGGATTACTTTAATGTCTTTGCTACAGGGTTCAATGGAGATGGAATTTTTCTCGGATTATGGCAATGCCAGCAGGTACAAAATTCAAGAGGTCATTGGAAAAGGAAGCTATGGTGTTGTTTGTTCAGCTATTGACACTCATACTGGTGAAAAAGTAGCAATTAAAAAGATTCATGATATCTTTGAGCATGTATCTGATGCTGCGCGTATTCTGCGTGAGATAAAGTTGCTTAGACTTCTTCGACATCCTGATATTGTTGAAATTAAGCATGTTATGCTGCCCCCTTCTAGGAGGGACTTTAAAGATATTTATGTTGTTTTTGAGCTCATGGAGTCTGATCTGCATCAAGTCATTAAAGCCAATGATGACCTAACAAAAGAGCACTATCAATTTTTTCTTTACCAGTTACTTCGAGCATTGAAGTATATTCACACTGGTATTCTTATTCTTCAATATTTGATAGTTACTTGTTCATGAATATCTTATTTGAATGCGCATTGTGTTGCTAGTGGCTATAGCTTGTTTTCTCACTTCAATGAAATGTAATTGAAATTGCGTCATTCCTTAGCATTTCTCTTTACAAAGATGTCAGGAATCAGGATCATGTGTAATTTTTTTCTAATTATTGCTGTTGCTGACTTTTTTTCCACCTCATTCCTGGATCTCCTTAAACTTGTATAGTACTTTATGGTCTTGCCCAAATGTTTTACTTATTCATTTGTCCTATTTATCAACATATGGTTGCTGATTTCAATGTCAATATTGCTCATCAATTACTTATCAACACATTGCAGGAAATGTCTATCACCGAGACTTGAAGCCAAAGAATATACTGGCCAATGCAAACTGTAAACTTAAAATATGTGATTTTGGGTTAGCTAGAGTTGCTTTCAATGACACACCAACAACTGTATTTTGGACGGTATTCCATCCCAACATTTTCTCTGTTTGTTTCATACCTTTTTACCAGCTTTGCTAGATTTTTTGCTCCCTCATATAAAAAGTATTGGTAACATAGGGACTGATGTTTTCTTGCTTAATACATTTCTATAGGATTATGTTGCTACGAGGTGGTATAGAGCACCAGAACTCTGTGGATCGTTTTACTCAAGGGTATGGCTTTTTCAAGATTCTTTCAGATATCATATAAGTGGGAGAGAATCTAATTATGCATAGTCTTGACTCACACCATACCCTAATTCATGCTCATTAGTTCTGTGTAGAAATTGCATATCAACCCATGATACATGCTTTCTGTTATCTTTCCCATCAATAGCTAAAAGTAAGACCCAAGACCAATCTGTTATTTATTCTTAATCCACTGGTTTTCTGTTTGTTTCTAATTAGTTTTATGTCTGCTGATGAGCTAACGGTAAGGTATTGACTGCAGTATACTCCAGCAATTGACATTTGGAGTATAGGTTGCATCTTTGCTGAAGTATTAATAGGAAGGCCTCTTTTCCCTGGAAAAAATGTTGTCCATCAGTTGGATCTGATGACAGATCTGCTTGGCACTCCCCCACTGGATACTATATCCAAGGTAATTTCTTTTTTCTCTATGGAGGGAAAACTGTTTGTATTTCACTAACATCATTGTTTTGCTGGTTGACAATTTTGAATCTGTGTTGGATGCAGGTACGCAATGATAAGGCACGGAAATACCTGACTAGTATGAGGAAAAAGCAGCCCATACCATTTGCACAAAAATTTCCCAATGCAGATCCTTTAGCACTAGGACTACTGAAAAGGTTGCTTGCCTTTGATCCAAAAGACCGGCCTACTGCTGAAGAGGTTTGTTATATTGTTCTCTATTTCCTGTGTGTGTGTGTTGAAAAATTATTCTAGTCAGATAATTAACTGCTTCTTGAGCTTATGCTTTTTCTTTGGAGTTTGGACAATAGAAATGTTTAATTGATGTGCAACAATATGTGATTTCCTTGCTTAAGAATTCTGAAGGATTTGGCATTTTCAGGCATTAGCTGATCCTTACTTCAAGGGACTTGCAAAAGTTGAGAGGGAACCATCCTGCCAGCCTATTACAAAAATGGAGTTTGAGTTCGAAAGGAGAAGAGTCACAAAGGAAGAAATTGGAGAGTTAATTTTCCGTGAGATTCTAGAGTACCATCCTCAACTATTGAAAGACTACATAAATGGATCAGAGAGAACTAATTTTCTTTACCCAAGGTTTTTATTTTTGGTTTATTGATTTATACTTCAACTGTTCATCTTCTTTTCCTTAATATTTTTTATTCATATGTTCTATACCCTATTATTCTCTCCTTACCCTTCATTGGTGCACATTCTTCACAGTGCTGTTGATCAATTTAAACAGCAGTTTGCTCATCTTGAGGAAAATAGTGGTAAAAGTTGTCCAGTTAGGCCACTTGAAAGAAAGCATGCATCACTGCCCAGGTATTTCACTAATGTAGTATCTCATTGTTTGTAATCATGAGTTACTTTGATTATATTATATTTAAGATATGAGCCAATATTCTATGATGACTGAAATATTCTCGTATGACTACAAATTGCATGTGAAGAAAGAAACTGATATTGGCAGCTGACTCAGATGTGATGCCAGTTGGTTCTAGTTTAATCTATCACTTTTGTTCTTAGAATTTGGGCTTAGAGTCTAACTAAATTGAACAAAACCGGCTTGTAAGGTGTAGATTATCCAAGTTTTATAATATTTAAATCATATCTTTAGTCGATGTAGGACTAAACACACGCCCTCAAAGTTGCACTTAAGGCATCACAACAAGGCCACAATTAAAGTGGGGTAGGGGCGACCTAATTAAGGCGACTTTTCAATTCACCAATGGCAACAAAAGTGCAACAATGGATCTATAAAATAAATTCTAATATCATCCTAGAATTTGAACTTAGGGCATTACTCAATCCCACAAAACTCACTTATAAGGTGAGGATTATCCAAACTTCATAAGCTCTATTTAAGTCATATCTCTAGTCGATATAGGACTAAATACACCCCCTCAATTAAGGCGGCATTCCCACAATTGTTACATAGCATAATACGGATCAGTAGTGACGTGTATGAGTTGCATATACCCTTAATTTCAAACACGTTGTTGATATCTATTTGAACCATGGTTTATATTACTGCTAATTAGTTTCTATGTACCCATTTTCTTAATTTATTTCCCTGCCAATTACCATCCTATTTAGCATGGCATGAGATGAAATCTACGCCAGGCTGCTGTTGCTGTTACAACTTACAACTGTTTTGATTCATAATGAACTTTTGTTTGTTTGCTTTCCTCTTTTTTGGAATCATTGACAGGTCAACAATTGTACACTCAAATATGGTACCCTCGAAAGAGCAATCAAATATTGCTTCCTGCATAAACCGGCAAACAGCTGAGGAATATAATAATAATAATTCCAGGGATACAGAAAATCCTGCGCCAAGGTCCATTCAGGGTCTGCAAAAACTTCCACTAGGTATGTGATTGTTATCAATTATCATAATTGTGTGCATTATATATTATTGGTAATCAATAAACTAACATTAACATTCTTGTATTCAGCAAAACCTGGAAAAGTTGTTGGGCCAGTTATTCCATACGAGTATGCAAGTGTTGTGAAGGGCTCATACGATCCAAGGACATTTATTAGAGGTTCTGTTTTTCCTTCTCAACAACCTACGAATCATTATCAAAGATCAAGTTCTGGAAAACAAGAAAGGTCAGCAACAGAAGCTGACAATGATGTGTCTCTACAATCAAAACTTGACCAGCAATGTGGTGTGAATGCCAAAATAGCACCAGACATAGCTATAAATAATGATGCCAACCCTTTTTTCATGACACGAGCAGGAGTGAACAAGATAGAGCAGGATGACCGAATAGCCATTGAGACAAAGTTGCTGCAGTCAAAGACTCAGACTCAGACTCATCAATATGGTGGGATTAGTACCACTGCTCATAGAAAGGTTGGACCTGTTCAGTATGGTATGACAAGGTTGTTCTAGAAGAATGTTGTGAATAGTTTGGGCCACAGGTGGAGCAATCCTTATGGAGAATAAGAAAAAAGGTTCTTTATATCATAGTGGAGGGAAGTAGTAGTCTCTGGTGGTGCTTTGTGTAAGATGATGATGATGATAACATGAGTTAGTGCTTCCCCCCAGAAAAAGAGCCAGCTTTCTCTGGTCAAACCTTGTAAACATTGGTTTCAGTTATCAGTAAACTGTACAACCGAATTTCAGTCCTATCTTGTAATTCAATCCACACACTCCTTTCCTCAGGGTATATATATATATTTTTTAATTTCCTGCAATAACTATTTTCCATATAGAAATAAACAAATCAGACTGGTACATGTACTAGTAGTCTAGTACGAGTAAAAATGTGAAAGATGTTGGTGTTTTTTAGGAGAGTAATACACAGAGGATATAAAGGAGTTTCATTGTTTAACCATTATAAAAACAGATTCCTCACAAGTTTCTTTAACAACTGGATTCCATTTAAAATTGTATCAAATGGTTAAAAACTTCAAATGCCACCAAATTTAAGCCCAGTGACAATTTGTCCTTGAAAGTAGGTTTGGTGCTTGCATAATTTCCTTCTATTTATGTTTTCTTTTTAAAGAAGAAAAATAGACATTTCATTATTTTTAATCAAACCCCAAACAAAAAAAATAGTTAGAGCATTTGATCGAATACGATTTGACTGTATTTGATATGATTTTGAAAAATTGAACGGATATGTGGCCACCTTTAGCCTCATGGAGCTACATTGGGCTTCCATGTTGGAGGCTAGCTTTCAGAATGTACCACAACCACACCACTTGTAACTCTACTACTTCTTACTTCTTAGTACTTCAGAATAGTTAAAATGCTAACGGTGGAAAGTGTGATGCAAAGTAAGAGACTTGTTTAGTTGTTACTAACCTAACCTATCAGTACAATGTTGCTTGTTGATTTACATTAATCATTAATTTACCAAGACATACTGTAAGTACATTAAAAACATTAACAAGAATGTATGTCCTATAAATAAAGTGAAACTGAAACAAGACGGAGTTGAGTTGAGAATTGAGATAATGCATTTGAATGATCTGGTCGCTTGTGTTATTGTTTGGCATTTACTGCATATGCAAGGTGCAGACAGCGCGGGGCTCACCAATAAAAGTCTGAGTCAGTTCATGTGCTCATCATTAAGTTATAGTAACACAGCTTAAGAAAAATCCTCTCTACAAGACCAACAACAACTCTGAATGAATATTCCTCACCAGCTCCATGCATTTATTTTTCTAAACCTAATTGCTGATATTGTTGCAATAAGTACTACTTCTGCTCCCCCAGTAGTCATTTTTTTTTCTTTTTTTCATTTAGTTACCTACACTACACATCCTAGAAATGGATGATAAAAAACTTGTTCCCTTTTCTTGCGTGAACAACCTTTTGTGCTGCCTAGTTCATTCACAATATTATTAAGTTAAATGTCTAGAGAGATGGATTAGTTAATAATATTGATGAATGATGATTAAACATTTATTACATATATGTTATTATTCTATCAGGTAAGATTATAAGAAAATCGTACAAGAAAGAAATGGTGGTACGGACCCCCATTAGCATTAGCAGAAGGAAGAAGAAGAAAAAAAAAAAAAAGGTGTGGCATGCATTAAATAAAAAGAGTGGTGTAGTGTGTGAATGTGACAAGAACAGAGGGATCCGAGTGGGTCTGAGCACATGGAGTCCCATATGCCCAACACAACCAAATCTCTCATACAATCCCAATGACCCAATCCGCCGATTGGTTTCCTTCTTGGAAACACCACCACCTCCCCTCTCTGATTCTCCAGGGCCACACCACCATCACTAATCACCACCAAATTACAATTCTGAATCTTTTTACTCGATTCTTATTTTTTAATAGTAGAAGAAGAAACTACTACTAGTGTCATTCAAGGCAGTGGATACCTTTCATTTCAGATTTCAGATGATTGAATTTTTTTAACAGGCATTTATTATTATGGATACGACATAATCAAATCATTTAATAAACATACTGTAGTCATCATGTTTCTTCTGTTTTCTCTTTAATTAAGGAAGTGGCATATTTTAGACTTAAATGCGAACTTACTAAGTTCTTTATCCACAAAACCAACTTGTCCTAAATTAGCTAAGCAAGGAGTAGTATTTGATTTCCATAAAATCCCAAGTTGTTAATTAAATATGGATATGATTAATTTGGCCTAAAAGGGTTTTGTGGGGCTCAAGGTGGGGTCACTGGAAAGTAAACACGTGGCAGTCATGCGAAGGGTGGTGATGCAGATCATATGGCATATGAAAGAGAAGAGAGTGGAGAGGCACATGGGTGGGTGTTAGGTTCAAGAAATTCATGTGAGCACATGTGCTTTCTCCCCTTTGTTTTGTGTCCTGTGGGACCATTTTTTATGCTCTCACATCTCCATTAACGCCCTTGCATTTTCATTTTTCAGTCACACTTCTAAACTTTATACTTTCACCTTTACTCTCTCTTTTCAATCTTACTAGTTAAGAATCCTTAAGATTTTTTTAGACTATTAGCAAGATATGCATGTGTTTAGCATGTTATAATTCTCCATAATATCCCATTAGTGCATCTAAGATGCCACTTTCCTCATGGATCTTGCAACACCCTCTCAAATCTATGGAAACAATAGTTTTTTTTATTAATATAATTACTAGAATAATATCATGTTTTTTTTTTTATTTCAACCTCCTGGGAGGGAAATTAAACACTAAGCAATGAAAAACTAATATAGCACTGTTAATTTTTTTTTATCATAACAATTTTATACTATAAACTAATTAAGAATATTTTGAATATAACTTTTAAAACAGTTATTATAAAGACAAAATTTAGATATAAAAAACTATAAGTGTTATTTGTGTTGTTTCTCTAATAAGCACTAAATTTTCATTTATATAATATTTGTAACAAAACATGGCCAAAATTTAGATGCAGATTCATTGATTTTTTTTATTTCAATAATATACGCATTGACATTGTTATATATTTTAAGTTAACTGAACAAGTGAATCATATATAGGGGGAGAGGAGGGGGTAAAAAATAGAATTGATGAGGGAGCGTGAAGGCCACCTCATTGCTCCAATCCAAAACTTGGGGGCTTCTTCTTCTTCTTCTCCTTCTTCTTCTTCTTTCTTTCTTTCAATTGTGTTGTGAGGCCAAAACCAGTGGGACCAGCTTCGTTGGCATTGACATTTCTAGAGCTCAACAATAATTTAACATCTTCCTCACTCACACCTCCTCATATCATATCATATAACTCACTCCCTCACACATACATACATTAATCCCTCTCCCTTCTCTTTCTCTCTCTTTCACACACGCACACCATTATACACAAATTAACACATCACATTATTACTACTACTTCAACTACATGTCGTCACCATCATCATCATCCATGGAACAACAAGAAGATAACAACACTATCATACCCACATTCCTCAGAAAACCACCTGCAGACCAGACCAACAACTCTCACAACTCCTTGCATGTTTTCCGCCGCACCAAGAGGCGGTGGAGGAAGGAAGAAGTGCCACTCATCAAAGAACAAGAAGATGAAGATGAAGAAATTAAAGAAGAAGATGGTGGTGATGAGAGGGAAGAGATAGAGAAAAAGATTCATGCATTGCAGAGGATTGTGCCTGGTGGTGAGTCTTTAGAAGTGGACAAGCTCTTTGATGAAACTGCTGGCTATATTCTTGCTTTGCAGTACCAAGTCAAAGCCTTGAGGGCTCTCACTGGCTTCTTTGAGAAGTTGGACAAAGAGAACACTAAGTTTGGAGGTTGATGCATCACATGACTCAATCAATGAATAATCCATGGTGATATATTATGATGATTGATGGATTGTGGAAGCCTAGGTTAGGTTCTTTTGCTTTTTTTTTCCACAGACCCCATTAGTTAGAATTTTTCTTTTTTTTCTTTTCATTTGCTGTACTTTTGGAACTTGGCCGGGATCGATCAAGGAAGATATGTTTCCCATGAATGATGTTCTTAGCTAGATTTTTTTTTATTTTGAACTTCTCATTCATTCATCAGTTCTTAATTTCTTCTCACTACTGTTACTGTGTTTTGTTTTTTCATGACTTTATCTATATACTAGTATGAAGTATCTTCTTGAAAGTTGATGATATTGATATATATTCTTACGCCGCAGATTATTAGTGTTACAGAAGGAGTTCTTGATTTTGGGCAACTACTACTGTTGTGGGAATGAATCTTAACTTGTTTCATGATCTGGACTGAGTAAAGTTAGAGTGGATGCAAGTGTATGACACATTATGGTGTGGTGTGGCTTCGATGTACTACTACGTGGGCTGTCACACAGAGTTTTTTGTTCATCTTGGTCCAGTGGGCCACCCCCATTGGGTCTTCAAATCTGGATGAGATCAGACGTTTTCTAAAGTAACATGGCACATACACATGTTGTCATTGGTCACTTTCTCTCTCTCTCTCTCTCTCTCTCTCTCCTTTTGTGAAATTAAACTTTGCTTTGGGGGGATTTTGAAATAGGGTTGTTTGACTTTTTTGGCAGTTAGCCATTACTGCCACAATAACTTAGACTAAGAATGCGATATACACAAAAAAGACAGCACCCCCCCCCCCCCCCCACTTGAAGGGTTGTAAATTTCACATGCATCCGAGGATACATGATCTTCCATAATTTAAGGTAAAAAGCAGAGGGATAAGATTCTTCATGGACTAAAAACTAAAATTAAAACTCATTAACTTTACCCTAACTAAAAACATATTTGATAATAGTGCTTAAACACTATTAAGTTTTTTCTATATGAAATGCATAAAAAAAAAAAATCTCTATTTCTCCCTCTTGAATAAACAACAAAATTTTAAATTTGATCCTGTTTCTCTCTTTATTTTCTTCCATATTGTCGGAGACCATCTTTCAGATATCTAAACGAAGTGCAAGTGAATGGTTCTCTTCTTCATAGCTACAACGTTCTTTGCTTACCGCACAGTCAGTCTTACGAATCAAAGCTGAAAATTAAGGATAATTCAAATGAAAGCACTCTGGTTTTCTAAAAGTATCACTTTTCCAAGTGACACTGGTAATAATGAGTAATGACCCTACAAAATAGATGCCATACTATGTGTGCTCCGCAAAAGCTATTTCTACCTGAATATCGTGCAACATACAGTGGCTAATTTTTCTTTTTTATTCTTTTGGGAAATTGACTGTTTAGTTCGACTTAAAAAAAATCAATTTCATTTTATATCTAAGCAAGTTATTATGTAGTACCAAAAAAAATTTATGCCAATTGCTTCTCGATTGAGTCTTCACCGTTATTTTACTTTTTGTTGAATTTGGTGTTCAATTTTCTAGGGCAGGGAATCATAAAGGGTTAAAGCTCGCGCTGGGTTCTCCCGACATTGCATAATCGTTTCGTTGATTAGAAATAGATTATTTTATGAAGGATTTTTACACATCAGAATCAAATTAAGAGATAGATAAATACAATAGTATCCGTTTAAAAAAAATACAAAAGTAATTTAATAGCATACATTAACATAATAAAGTAATTTACAGTTCAGTCAACCAATTAAAAAACAGTTACTATCACTTTTAAAAAACATATCATACTATAAAACTATTTTACTCTCGGTGCATAGTTTAATTTCTCTTTATAAACAGACTTTCTTCGCGCATAAACAACATGAGCGCATTAAGTGGATTTGGATATTGATAAAAAATGAAGTTAGAAAAACAATTATCTGTGCCTCACTGGAGAATCGAAAGAAAAATTCCAACAAAAATGTCATAGCCTCCTAGTAATAGTATCTATCTAACGTTAGCACAGCAGTCCACACTAGTTTGACATTGATGTTCAAATTCACGAAACAGACTCTTGTGTCTCTTTAAATAAAAACGCTTTCAGACGCCAAACCCACCACCTACAACTGAAAATACTTTCAAGTAAATACGAATTCTTCGAAAGACATAATTAACCACAAATGACATCTCTCTCTGACCACATTGCAACCGTTTCTCCAAACCCATTAAATAGAACGAACCAAAATGGCACCAAGATAAGACAAAATCAATAACAATAATCGAATCTAGTCCTGCAATATCATATAATTCACCAGATGGGTTATACATTCAAAGACATGCTGTGAAAGTCACCATGGAAAAGACTAATAATGGAAAACAAATCAATTTCGGCAGTGCCATTGTTATCCTAATAAGGGTCAAACTAAACAACACAAAGAAACATGTTATCTCAATTTCGCAACCTATTTATTAAATCCAACACACACAATGGTTTGATTTGATCCTCATGGTAAGAAGCAACTAACAACCAAACAAGTAGTATGCCAAGCTTCAAAAACAAAAGCCTGGAAGAAGTATTATTTTGTGACAAACAAAATTGCAGCAGCATGTCTATGACTAGTAAAGACCTGGTAAGTCTAACCTCCTCTCTACAACCAACTCCCGTTCTCAGCTACGTTTCCCATAGCACAAATAGATTACAGCTGCAGTTGCAACAACAGCTCCTGTAGACCCTGCTGCCACCACTGGCCACTGCAACTTCGATCCCTTCCCATCACCGTGTACACCGTTTAAACCTTTATCGATTGTCTGAGACGCCTTCTCATTCAGAGATATGATTACCCTCTCAGCTTCCTTTGCTTCCTCGCGCAACTGAAGAATACTAGATTCCAAACCAGTCACTTTCTTCTCAGATTCTCTGAGTGCCTCCTCCAACCTCAATTTCTGCTTAACAGACTCCTCCAATTCCTCCTCAATCTTCTGTCTGAAACCCTTAAATTCCCTCTCCTTTTCGGCAATCTTATCCCTCATCTCCTCCTCAAACCTAATCCTCTTGTTCCTTTCCTCAATTTCCTTAGTCTCCAGAACTCCAATTTTCCTCTCCAAATCCCTAACCCTAGCTTCACTGTCTGCCTTCACCTTCCTCAATTCAGCGGCATCAGCCCTCGCCTCCTCAGCCGCAGTCATCTCCGATACCATGTCGTGGTGCAGCCTCGCCACCTCTGTCTCCAAATCCGCCGCCCTGGCAGCGATAACCTCCGTCGTTTTCGCAGCATCGCGCGACTGCACCAATTCTCTCTGCAGCTCTTCGATTTTATCACTCTTATCAGCACCGTCGCTCCTCAATCCATCGAGCTCCGCCGTGAGCTTATTGATCTCCTCCTTCCTCGCTGCGTTTTCGCTCACCAATTCTTCGCACTCCCGTTGCAACACCGCGATCTTCGTCTCAGATTCCGCGCCATACTGATCATCGACGCCGCCGTTGGAAACACCGTCGTCCGCCATGGTTGATTCTGCGAAACAAAGAAAAAACGCAAACACCGAAAGCGTAATTCCTCATCTCCTCCTCAAACCTAATCCTCTTGTATGCTTTTTTTATAACATTCTTTTTTTTTTTTTTTTTTTAAGGGGAATCTTCTTATGCTTCCTAAAATATCTGTGTATTTGGAATTCGGAAGTGTTTTCTATTAATCCGAACATAAAAAATGAAAATGAAATTACCGGATCGAATTTGACACGCTGGCGCACCCATCCCGGAGAACAGAATTTCCAATCTGAACCGTTGGTTGATTATTATCTCACTTTTTGAGTAGTAGTGCCTTTTTGTGAAGAAAAAGGTAAAATGGTAAAGTTAAATTAGAGATATTTTTGACTCACATCACAGTACTCAAAACCCTAGTCACACCCATTCCATTTCCATTAAACACATCTCTTCCCGGAAAATCCTCCCCATTTTTCCTGGAAAATTCGACTTCCGTTTTCTCGCTGACACCGCCGCACACTCTTCACGCCTTCTCTCACTCTGTACTGTCCTTACTCTTCACGCTTTCCTTCACTCTGTACGGCTTAATTAACCGCTTTCGGTGTTTGCGTTTTTTCTTTGTTTCGCAGAATCAACCATGGCGGACGACGGTGTTTCCAACGGCGGCGTCGATGATCAGTATGGCGCGGAATCTGAGACGAAGATCGCGGTGTTGCAACGGGAGTGCGAAGAATTGGTGAGCGAAAACGCAGCGAGGAAGGAGGAGATCAATAAGCTCACGGCGGAGCTCGATGGATTGAGGAGCGACGGTGCTGATAAGAGTGATAAAATCGAAGAGCTGCAGAGAGAATTGGTGCAGTCGCGCGATGCTGCGAAAACGACGGAGGTTATCGCTGCCAGGGCGGCGGATTTGGAGACAGAGGTGGCGAGGCTGCACCACGACATGGTATCGGAGATGACTGCGGCTGAGGAGGCGAGGGCTGATGCCGCTGAATTGAGGAAGGTGAAGGCAGACAGTGAAGCTAGGGTTAGGGATTTGGAGAGGAAAATTGGAGTTCTGGAGACTAAGGAAATTGAGGAAAGGAACAAGAGGATTAGGTTTGAGGAGGAGATGAGGGATAAGATTGCCGAAAAGGAGAGGGAATTTAAGGGTTTCAGACAGAAGATTGAGGAGGAATTGGAGGAGTCTGTTAAGCAGAAATTGAGGTTGGAGGAGGCACTCAGAGAATCTGAGAAGAAAGTGACTGGTTTGGAATCTAGTATTCTTCAGTTGCGCGAGGAAGCAAAGGAAGCTGAGAGGGTAATCATATCTCTGAATGAGAAGGCGTCTCAGACAATCGATAAAGGTTTAAACGGTGTACACGGTGATGGGAAGGGATCGAAGTTGCAGTGGCCAGTGGTGGCAGCAGGGTCTACAGGAGCTGTTGTTGCAACTGCAGCTGTAATCTATTTGTGCTATGGGAAACGTAGCTGAGAACGGGAGTTGGTTGTAGAGAGGAGGTTAGACTTACCAGGTCTTTACTAGTCATAGACATGCTGCTGCAATTTTGTTTGTCACAAAATAATACTTCTTCCAGGCTTTTGTTTTTGAAGCTTGGCATACTACTTGTTTGGTTGTTAGTTGCTTCTTACCATGAGGATCAAATCAAACCATTGTGTGTGTTGGATTTAATAAATAGGTTGCGAAATTGAGATAACATGTTTCTTTGTGTTGTTTAGTTTGACCCTTATTAGGATAACAATGGCACTGCCGAAATTGATTTGTTTTCCATTATTAGTCTTTTTCCATGGTGACTTTCACAGCATGTCTTTGAATGTATAACCCATCTGGTGAATTATATGATATTGCAGGACTAGATTCGATTATTGTTATTGATTTTGTCTTATCTTGGTGCCATTTTGGTTCGTTCTATTTAATGGGTTTGGAGAAACGGTTGCAATGTGGTCAGAGAGAGATGTCATTTGTGGTTAATTATGTCTTTCGAAGAATTCGTATTTACTTGAAAGTATTTTCAGTTGTAGGTGGTGGGTTTGGCGTCTGAAAGCGTTTTTATTTAAAGAGACACAAGAGTCTGTTTCGTGAATTTGAACATCAATGTCAAACTAGTGTGGACTGCTGTGCTAACGTTAGATAGATACTATTACTAGGAGGCTATGACATTTTTGTTGGAATTTTTCTTTCGATTCTCCAGTGAGGCACAGATAATTGTTTTTCTAACTTCATTTTTTATCAATATCCAAATCCACTTAATGCGCTCATGTTGTTTATGCGCGAAGAAAGTCTGTTTATAAAGAGAAATTAAACTATGCACCGAGAGTAAAATAGTTTTATAGTATGATATGTTTTTTAAAAGTGATAGTAACTGTTTTTTAATTGGTTGACTGAACTGTAAATTACTTTATTATGTTAATGTATGCTATTAAATTACTTTTGTATTTTTTTTAAACGGATACTATTGTATTTATCTATCTCTTAATTTGATTCTGATGTGTAAAAATCCTTCATAAAATAATCTATTTCTAATCAACGAAACGATTATGCAATGTCGGGAGAACCCAGCGCGAGCTTTAACCCTTTATGATTCCCTGCCCTAGAAAATTGAACACCAAATTCAACAAAAAGTAAAATAACGGTGAAGACTCAATCGAGAAGCAATTGGCATAAATTTTTTTTGGTACTACATAATAACTTGCTTAGATATAAAATGAAATTGATTTTTTTTAAGTCGAACTAAACAGTCAATTTCCCAAAAGAATAAAAAAGAAAAATTAGCCACTGTATGTTGCACGATATTCAGGTAGAAATAGCTTTTGCGGAGCACACATAGTATGGCATCTATTTTGTAGGGTCATTACTCATTATTACCAGTGTCACTTGGAAAAGTGATACTTTTAGAAAACCAGAGTGCTTTCATTTGAATTATCCTTAATTTTCAGCTTTGATTCGTAAGACTGACTGTGCGGTAAGCAAAGAACGTTGTAGCTATGAAGAAGAGAACCATTCACTTGCACTTCGTTTAGATATCTGAAAGATGGTCTCCGACAATATGGAAGAAAATAAAGAGAGAAACAGGATCAAATTTAAAATTTTGTTGTTTATTCAAGAGGGAGAAATAGAGATTTTTTTTTTTTTATGCATTTCATATAGAAAAAACTTAATAGTGTTTAAGCACTATTATCAAATATGTTTTTAGTCAGGGTAAAGTTAATGAGTTTCAATTTTAGTTTTTATAAATAAAAAATTAAATTCCTAAAATAAAAGTTGTTTATCTAACTTAAAATAAACTTTAGGGATAAAAAATAGTGATTTTAGATTTTTGGAGGAATTAAAATAAAAAAATATATTTTACAGCTACCAAAATTAAAATTTGTTCATTTTATTTGGGGAAATTACGCAGTAAAATAAGGGCGTGAATAACAACCCCTAACCCCTATAAGTATTTGTGTTTCTTACACACCAAACATTCCATTCCTCTCTTAACCACCCACCATTCAAAGGAATGTGCATTGGTGTCATCCCAATGGATGGAAATAAAACTACGTGGCAATCACCAACCACACTTGAAGTTGAAGCAACTTAATTCATCCTTTGAATGTGTGATTTCAAAACAATCCTTTTTCTTTGGTTTTTGTAGTTCATTTGTTTTGCTCTTGGCCTTTATGATAAAAGGCATTCTATCTCTATATAATATAAGCCTACAAAACTATAGGAATAACAATGAAATAACACATGAACTTACTTCTTCGTATATATGTTATAACGTGGTGAATGTAAAATAACTTTTGATAGTAAATTCTAGATCATGGAAATGGAAGTTTACAATATATGCCACACAACTAAAATGTGCCATACATTTTGTCGTTTTTGAAATGAAATAACGTAACTAACCACTCTGACTCTGAAATGAAGCAGGAAAAGCAAACCAGAGCATGCCCCTTAATTTGAGGCTCAAAGAATGCACACAGAACGGATTTTGTCTCCTTAGAAAGGGCACCGTCACAGCCTATGATTGTGCAATGCCTCAATAACCTTAGCTCAAGGTTCTAAGATGCTCTGCCCTGTAATATTATAAATTCAAATAAACTTAGAAAATGGCCCCAAAGCAAAGTTATTTTTGACAAATTATCAGATAATTAAATTTGGCTAGTGACAATCTTCAGGTCAAGAAGACCGAATCAGTTTTTCTTAAAATATCATAGTATAAAGCTGAGTACGACTTTCACTGTCAGTGCATTCAGTCTAAAGTATAAGCTGATAACCAGCAATGTTAACCATGTTGACATAATTGATAACGAGGCATCAAGTTTTTATTTGCATAACAGCTTTATCTTTCTCCTTGCTTTTCCAAATAATTTGAAAATTCACTAATTAACGCCATATTTCGCAGCTAGTGTAATCAAAACAGTTTTCTGATACTTGAATCGAAGAAATTTTAATCCTTATTTTACCCGACAGTTTGAAAGGGAATTCTAATTTTTTTTTTAAGAAAGCACAACAGCTCTAAAGAGTTGTTATTTCCACATCCTACCTTTTGTCTCGTTTCAAACTAATAAACAAGAGAAAAAGCAATAACAAGATTCTGATGCCAACTAGGCTATCCTCTTTAGTGGGTAACGCAAAGTCTTAAAAAAAGGAAAAAAAGTGTATACCATTTAGGTATACAATTTAATTAAATGCTAATTTAATAAGTTAAAAAGAAGTTGTACAAAGAAAATACTAAGTCACTTTCATATTAGCCCTTTCAAATATCTGATTAATCAGTTTATTTAGTATTTATATTATTGGTCAAAGAAAAAATAATCCTTGGTTGAGGTATACTGACCTTGAATCATCTATGACCACCCCTCATAATCTCAAAGAGTCCGCAGCAACTCTTCCAAGAGGTGTTTTCCCTTTGAGCCACAAGGACAATGCTCTGTCACACCAAAAAGAATATTATAACCGAAACTTGTTATGCACAAACTGAAAATGTCTATATGAAATTATCATAAAGTGTGAATCACCCACCGGATTTTCAGAGCTTTCAGCATCAGGAACACTTGATGATGGTTGAAAAGACTCCTTGGCACTTTCATAGGATGAGTCACCAGATGGTTCCTCAACTTTCTCATCCAATGATTTCTCAATTATGGTTGGAACAACCTTGCCACTCTCACCTGATTTTAGAACAGTTTCCTCTGAAGCCACATGAGTTAGAGGCAAAGAAGAATCACCATAGGCTTCACTCTCTCTAAGTAATTTATCTGACACAACTGAAGAAAAAACATTCTTCTCCCCTCCACCAAACACCATGTACTTAACAAATGTTTCAACCACAACCACATCAGTGTCTCTTAGTTCCTCATTTCCTGAAACTGAAAAGAGCTCATTATTGTTCTCTGAAGAAGGCAAATCCGTTTCCCTCACCTCATGATTAACCACAGCTAGATCAGATATATGTACAGTATCTGATTCCATTGTATTCTCAGCTTGAGCATCAGGCTCAAAAGTCTCACCAACTGATTCAGAAACATCTTCTGGTGCCTCTCCAACTTTTCCAGACTCAACCAGCTCCTTATTCTCCTCATCAGTGATGTCAATATGACCATCTGGGGAATTATCAACTTCAACAACCACCTCCTTATCTTTACTCAAAGATTGTGTTTCTACTTTCTGGTTGTCTTGTAATGTTCCATTGAGAGATCCTTCCATTTTCTTGTTGTAGTTTGCTGAAACAGCTACCCCTGCAGGTAAAAAGAATGAGCCTTTATTATCCTCTTCAACTACCACAAAAGATATAATAGCCTTGGAAAATGGGTTCTGACTTCCAAAGAACCTTTTTGTTATTGTTGAATGAAAAACATAGGATACCCAACAAGGATGAAGAAAGAAGAGATGGTAGATGGAGAGAGTGATATTCTTGCCTTGGAATTGATCAGAATGGTGGTTGAGAATGGTCAAAGTTTTGAGTTTCTTGGTCTGTTTTGCTTTCCTTCTTGAAGCTGGAGGCATGGACGCTGACTGGTTGTTCCAAAGAATGGTGGATGAAGAAGATTGCTGTTGATGTCAATGCCAATGCCAATGCCAATGGTTATAGACTTATAGTAGTGTGTTGTGTGAGACTTCCCTTTCTTTCTTTCTTTTTCTGTTTTCTTATATAAAGAAAAATAAAAGTGGTTTTAAATTGAATTGAAACGCTCATGGAGGGAACTCAAGTGATGATGAAACGTTACGGCTACAATCATCACTGCCTAATAAAGGAACTGCTTCTTCAACAGTTCCACTTCAACTTGTTTTATTCTTCAACTAACCAATTACTTCCAATATATATATTACGTAATAAGATAAAAGTTACAAATACAAATTAATGTCTATGCCAAAGTGAGCTACTGAGCTGGGTTGCCTTTATGGGTCCATGGTTAATCACCTTTTGTTGTGGGTGCTTTGCATCCCTACCATTCTTTGCTATATTTTACTAGGATATATGATATGATTTAATCACAAATTAAACTGTAAACAAAAAATTGACTGTTTCAGCGATTCAGTATATCTGATTTCTAATTTTCATAACCTTAGTTAGTTCATGCATTTTTTTTTTCGTTTTTCATAATTTCAAAACTCGTTTATATTCTCGCATCATTTATCTATTAAAAGATATCCAAAACTATTCTTCTACTTTTTTTTAGTTCAGGTGATTTAATGATTACGTGAACATAAATCTTCTAACTCTCAAAATTGATTTTTGTTTTTTAAGTAGATATTACCTCTCACATGCACTTAAACGATCATTGACATCGTAATTAAAGTTAAATATAAGCCATATTAAAAATATATTTAATTTTTAACAATAGATGCTAATGGTTACTGAGAAAAATTACATATTTATGGATTTAACAGACTATTGAAATATTTTCACAAAGTATAGAGGCTTACAGCTTTCAAAGACATCTTAAAATTAAGATGGTTAAGCCAAGAAGTTTAAAAAACTTATGAAATCGCGGCAATAGTCATAGACAACCCATTTTGAATGAATCTCTTTGAGTTGCTTCCTTATTTGAGCATCAAGGCCTTTGTTTCTTCTATCATTGAAACCTATGCAAGATGCCCCTGCACCTGCACTAATGCACGCATTTGCCTTGAAATTTCTGAAAGCCGCTGTGAATGGAACTTTGGACCAATCAATCTTTACCTTCCCTCCTCTTGTTGCCCAAAAGTCTCCATCCCATAAAGTTGCATAAACCCTCATGCCTTGACTTGTGGAAATGGAACACCGATGTTCTCCTTGTTGTGCATCGCTCTTGTTATGTTATCCACCAAGATTCTACAAACACAAAACACATACATATGTAGTTATGTTATACATATTGTACCATAAGTATTAGAATTATACATAAGTTTATTTTGTTATATACTTACATTATGCGCTGAGGATTCCAATCAATGGAATAGGTGTGGAAGTCTAGTGTAGGATCAAACCAAAGATAGAACTGCATCTCACGTCCCCCAGTACCATTGGCACAATAATTGGTTGAGAGAATATATGGATCACCGGATAAGTTGCCCAAAAACTCTAAATCAATCTCATCATGTTTTGGCCCTAGAGAGCTTAGCTGCATATATACAGATATGAAACAGTAATTAGTATGCATGCATGTAAGTGAATGATGGGTTATAATTAACTGGGAACAAGTCATATACATATAACATACATAAAATGTGGTGACAATGCCCGCAGAATTGTCTGGTATAAGCTTGATTTGCATGTCAAATCGTCCAAACAGGTACTCGTTCTTGGATGCTATGCCAGAGCCAGAAGATTGATCCATTGTGAGAGACATGCTTGAGCCTGATCCATCTTGTATGTTAGCTCGATTATCTCCAAAGAGAATGTTAAAATCAGTGTAGAAATCCCCACCCAGAGCAATTGGGGTAGAGGCTAGACAGAGAGAAATAAGCATGAATAAAACATATGAAGAAGCCATGTTAATTTGATCACCTTAAAAAATATGAATCAGACTAAGGTATTTAAAGTGAAGTTTCATTCACGGATTGAGATAATTATAGTAAAAAGCAGTGGATTAAGATCAATTTATCTGTCAAACGTGGTTGTGAGATAACTTCCTCAAGCACAATTTTCCTGTCACAATTACAAGTCTATACCTTGAAGAACGAAACAAAAATAACTTTTTAATGGCAATTTTTTCTTTTTCACTTTTGGGCTTTGCATGGCTAGCTGTGTCATTAGAAAAATTCTAAGGTGAAAACAAGTAAAAGCCCCAAATAGGTTAATACTAAAAAATGTATGTAGTATGGGCTGGCCTGCAATACACTTTTTTTTTTGTTTGGAAGACATGAAATGAAAAGGATATATTAAACCATAAGTTGAAGTTAAAAGGTATTTATATATGTAAGCTATATAAAATTCTAGAATATTCACATGTGTGCATGCCTATGTCCTTTTTTAAATTTATTTATTTATTTATCAAAATTTATTATAATTTTAAATATACCTGCAATGCATGGTACTCTTGCGAATTTATTACATGCAAAATAAAGAGAAGGAATAATAACTAACAATTGTTTTGATAATAGTAAGATTTATAATAAGTAAAATTAAAATTTATAAATATATTATGCTTGTATCCTACTTAATAAGTGAAGATAGTAAAGTAAGTTTATCAAGAGTGTTGATAGAAAATAAGGAAAAAAAATGTCCCAGTGGATTAAGTGAGTTCCTTGAATATATATATATATATATATATATGTTTTACGCATGCAAAGATTGGTAGGCAAATTGATTTGTTAAGTCTGCATTAGTATTAGTGTTGCTTGATGTGCAGTGCAGCTAGCTAGCAACGTATAGCGCATGCATGATCGTCACGTCACTCACTCTCACATCACAGCAAATTAATTAAGGGTCCACTAATTTCTACCATTTATTTGCACTGATCGACGTCGGTGCAATATAATGCAAGTGGTAGCTAGGTTCGTGTCAAATGCCAAATAAAAGTGATGGTACGTGGCAACTGAGACAGATCGATCATCCTAATAAATTAACCATATCACGTACTCTGCCACATGTCAGTGCCGTGCAAGTGCAATGCACATAGTCAAAAGTCAAAACTGTATCAGAAAACTCATGTGTGTACTGTGTAGTGTAGCCAAGTCTTCCTCTCCAGACCCACATGCAAATATGCAATCAAATTAATATATACCATCACTTGCTACGTACATCTGGATACTTCATTTCTAAAGTATTATCGTGTTATCTTTTGAAATACATGCAATTTCATCTTACTTGTTTAAATTGGATCTCTTTCAAGCCACTATATATATATACAGAGAGAGAGAGAGAGAGAGAGAGACCTACCATGTGACTTTGTCTATTATAATGTTTCGCATTCCTTACGATAATGAATAATGAATGATTGTGTTTTGTTTTAATTTCCATCTTTACCCTTCTTTAATAAAACATTAGACGTTTCTAAAAGATTCAGAATTTGATAAATTAAAATAAAACATAACAACATAACAAATCATGTCTTTTATTTTAGCGGTTACCACTACCGGCAATATTTTTATGTCAGCCATCTTATTGAGTTATTTACTTTGGAAATGCCGAAATGGTGTTTAAATTTGTGCCTTTCAAGTCACTTTGTTCATGTTTGGTATGCATATGTTAAAAGACCATGTGATCGAGTTTGTCTATTATAAATAGCGTCCTTGTAACGTATATCTAATAATAATGAATGATCGTGCCCACTTTAAGTTTTAACTTCCATCTCAAGCCTTGTTTTTTTTTTTTATTCATCATCTTAATATCCTTGTTTAATTAAACGCTAGAAGGTTCTAAAAGATTCAGAATTTGATATTAAAAGAAGCATAACAAATCACGTCTTTCATCAGTTACTACTAGCTGGTAGCAATTTTCTTATGACAGCCATTTAAATTGAGCTATTTACTTTGGAAATGACAGTACCAATATTTCTGGATTGGTGACTTCAATGGATTTGCTTCCCCTAAAATTCTCTTTATCTAGTATAGAATTCAAAAGATGCTGCTCATGTGCATCTGTTATACTTTGCTCTCAGTTTTCTCGAAATCGAATCGAGAATTTGATCCATATCCAAGTAACTGACATGTGCAAACTACTCTCAGTTCTAGGACAGCATAGGATAGGAAACAGAATAATACTATATTATTGCCTTATTGGTAATGTCAATGTGTTCCAAGAGTACGTACAAATTTTTATATGGTAAAACAAATTCATTGAGGTCGTGTCACGATGGGAGAAATTCTGATGGGCATTCCAAAGGAAGGGAAAGGCAAGGGATCCATTGCAACTGGCTCATCTGGATGGAGTAAGAACCATTCATATTGGGTCACAACATAGTGCACATATATGAGTATATTTAACTTAGCTAATTGGTACCCTGCACACACTCTAGGCCCTCCTCCAAAGGGAACATATGTATATTGGGGTATTCCCTCCTCAAACCTACTTGGCTTGAAACTCATAGGATCCTTAAAATACTCTTCATTGTAATGTGTCCCATATGTTGTCCATAGCACCTGAGAAGAGCCACAAAACCCCATATTTCCAATTATATCATTTAATTCACAAATTGACATATTTGGAGATGTGATAAAGTATATATATTCACCTTCCATCCTCTAGGTATAATGAATCCTTCATATTCAATATCAGTTATAGCCTTCCTGAAAGAACCAAAGATTGGAGGAAACAATCTCATGCTTTCTCTAGCAACCTGCCAGGTATACCTCATCTTCTTTATGTCCTCCATTGTGAGATTCTCACCCCGGCTTTTGTTGCTCATTATAGCAGCATGTTCTGCATAAAATAAGTACTTTCACAGTTTCACTTATCAACTCTAAATACTTTTTGGATCATTTGAAGAGAAAATAGTTTCCACTGACATTATAAAAAGTTTTTACCGTATCATTTAATTACAATTTGATATGTATTGCAAGTTTGCTGACTTTTACCATAATTTTTTTACTGGTGCATAGAAATTAAAATCTAATTTAAATATAAAGTTAGAATTGGATTACCTTGAAGAAGTTTTCCATAGCAATCAGGATGCTGAGCCAACATCTTGAATGTCATAGCAACAGCAAAAGAAGTAGTATCATGAGCTGCAAAAACTAGTAGCACAACATTGTCTATGACCTCTTTCTCACTGATCTCCCCTTGGATCATACCATGTACCAATTTTGACAGCAACATGCCATCTTTTTCTCTTTGCAAGCTTCCTTCCATTTTCCTTCTCTTCTCTCTCACCACTTTGACCAACATCTGTTCTATCTCCACCCTGGCCTTCTTTGCTCTCCAAAATTTAGAACCTGGAAACATAACTGCTGGAGAAAACACTCCTTCCAACACTCTTTCAAAGGTATCTAGCATACCTGACTCCACTTTGATCCCCAACAAACACTCAAACACTATGCTAAAACTAAGGACTTTTGTTGAACGGTAAAGACTAATCTTTTCTTGGCCCTTCCAGTTTGTAGCTAAATGAAACTGTACAGAATTGCACAGTTTTGGAACTAGTAGCTCAAGTCCAGCATAACCACCAAAGCTTGTGCCAATAACACCGCGGAGGAATCGGTGCCTTTCTCCATCTTTCTCCATGATGGAGTCCCTTCCCATGAGCTCAACTGAGGAAGAAGGCCAAGAGCTTTTCACCAACTTGAACTCATTAGACAACAAGAATTTATTGGCCTCAGCTCCATTTACAACCACAGTTGGAGACCCCATTATTCTTGTTCTGAAGATCTTCCCATGTTTCAGAAGACGAGGATGGACAAACTCTTCAAACAATTGGTTTCTCTTTTGAGCATTGAAGAATTCCATGGTCTCCCCAATCAGTGGAAACCCCATTTCCCCAGGTGGCAACTTTCTTTTATCTTTGTAGCATTGCTTGTGCCTCAAGAAATTGAAAGAGAGAAGCAAAAGTAGTAATAGGGGAAACAAACCCCACAAAATAAAATAGATAATATCCCCAGACATTGGTGAATTGTTGTAAGGATCAAGGACTCTATAAATTGTTTTAAGACTCAAAATGATGGTTCAGCACATTTTTATAGGAACATGTGGTCTGTGGAAGAAGATCAATGAAGTCAACCCCAATTGATGAATTTTATGATAATTATAATGTTGATCATCTTTGAAGTCATTTCCTTCCTAATAATAATAAATTTCTTATAGCAGAGCTTGTTAAGAGAATACTAAGTAGGATTCTTTACGGGTAATAGATTCATTGTTTCAAACCTTAAAAAAAAAAAAAATTCATTGTCACAAGAATGACACGTAATCATCCTGACATACCTGAGAAATTCATGATGAAAAATAAAAATAATTGTTGTCTTGATGGTCAACGCTAGAAACTTTTTAGTTATCCAAGAATCCCTAAAAATCTGGTGAAGTATCGTTGTTTTATGTGACTTTGGACCGTGTTTCAGTCATTATGATAGTTCATTATTGCAGCAATGTAAATACTGATTGGTGCAGAATCACCCCCTCTGAATCTCAACTTTACAATATCTTCTTAAAGTAATTAGAAAGGTAGGCTGGTCAGGTTGGAGATAATGTTGTTTGTAACCGCCTAAGCACAATATGGTTGAACATTTTAAACAAAGTTTTCAGAATCAGCATCATTCATTCATTCACGTGTTAGAAAGCTGGATTTTGTGAATTTATTGCTTGTTGGGGATGTTTAGCATAGAAGGTTCATATGTCAAAGGAACGTACTAAAAACAAGCTGTGAATGAATTGTATACAGTTGTTCTTTTACAAGAAATATATTACATTAATAAGAAGATTTGTGTATCCAAAACTATATCGATCATGATCAGGCCAAGATTGACAAATTGTTTAAACCTTTTGATTAGGTGTTTAAGAGGTTATTGATTGTCTAACTAGGATTAATAAACTGCCTATATGTCTTTCATGTTTAGCATACGAGGGATTGTGAATTCACTAAATTATTTCACCAAAATTAACATTTGTCTATGCCTGTTTGAGAGAATTAATAATTACTGTACCTCTATTTCATGTTTAGCATATGATTTAACTAAACAGTAGTAGTATAATTTTGCTGTAGTTAAAATAGAAACAAAAGGAAACCCGGGTTAGTCATGGATGGAACCTTCAACCTTGTCTATTCATAAACCGGCCTAGTACATTCATAAAGCAAATATCACTCTTAACAAGTACTCTTCTTTATTGGTAGTAAAAGAAACTTAACAACTCTATATATGCATGGTCCTTCCAATGTGTCGTGGATCGGTTCTATCACAATGGTAACCACCGAAACAAACTGCCAATGGATTGAGACTGTGGACTTCGAAGGAAGCAACAACGTTTATTGTTAGCATGTGATTCACTCAGTTGCATTCAATGTAGCCAAGACTTCATTATCAATACTAATTATATGGTGAAATATTCAATGCAAACTTTGAAATCTTCAATATATGGTGAAGTAAACGTTGTTTGAGGAAAAAAACTGTATGTTATCCTTCCTGTCTGAATTATATTTTGAAGTTTCCTACACGTGTAATTTCACAATTTTCTTCTCAAGATGCAAACATGAAATTTTTGTTCGCAAATGTTGATCAGTACAGTAAATATTTTCGACATGGCCCAGTTGCCGAAGTTCGTCGGCAAAGCTCACTGGAAGTGTTTTGATTTTCCATTAAATGCCCTTTAGAGACCAATACATGCCCACTCCCTCCCCATCCCCCTCTTTTTAGGTAATGTAGTATAAGAATATGTTACTAAACCCTAAGAAACATGAAAAGAGAAAAAATAAAATCCTTATTTCTGTCCTATTGATAAAGAATCAAGAACAACATACAATCGAAGCTTTAACTAATGATCTCAGAAATGCCCCAAAGAACCTTTCCCAAAACAGTCACAATCCATGAAAAGTTCATAACTCCATTGATGAGAGACTTTCACTTTCCAGTTCCTACTTCTTCCTTACAAACAGACAACATCTTTGTCGTTTCTATCTTAGTCCATAGGCGACAGCTCATAGCTAACTTGTTTTCCTCTAGTCGTATACACTACACTACACTACACAAACATTAATTTATTTATTCATTTATTTTTATCAACAAATATTTGATTCTATGTTTGGACTTTGGATCAAATTTCTCCACAAACATTTATAGGAAAAATAAGTAAAATATATTAAGCTTCTTCTTAAATTATTTAAAAAACAAAATGTAAGGACAGGTTGTAATCTTACCGGCAAAAAAGGCACTCGTGTCGCATCCACTGTTCTCCCAACATTTTTTTAGTAAACTGACCTACTCTCTGCCATTCTCATTTACTACTTCGGAATGACTCACTAGTAATTTTGGACGTTTGGATCCCTTTTCTCCTTTTATTTTTATTTTAAAACTTCCTTAGTTCAATATATATTTTTCATGCAAAATGATCATTAATAAATATTGAATTTGCATGCTAAAAATGTTTAGATTAATAGAGCGCTAATTTTTATTATTGAGTCAAATAAAAATGTGAGTAGTATTTAAAAAATAAACACAAATTTCAATTAATATCATATATTTATTGAACGGAGATCTCCGTGAATACTTTCCGTTAACTATGTAACCAACAAACTACTCTAAGGTGAGAATCCATGTAAAGTTAAAAAGTTAAAAATGGATTCAATAATCCACCATTGATTTGAATTAAATTATCTCACTAAATTTAGACCATTTTAAAAATCAACATTAAATACATCTTTATGTTCTTACTTTGTACTACATCTATTTTAGAGGAATCAAGATCTAAGAATAAGGGATAAAAAAGTGGAAGAAAAGAAAGTGACGGAAATTGGTAAGTGACACCAAGTTTGTGGTCTTTTTATTTTATTAATTAATGTTTTGTTTTTTTTATTATTATTCATAACTTGTGGGTTTTGTATTACACTATCAGCTTTTATATATCTACGAATACATGGGAGTATATATTACGTAGATCAACCCAGCAAATTTTGAGGGTATCATTATAATAAATACTTAGAAATCTTTCCTGGGGCATAATATTGAAAAGTCATTCCTGGGGCACGTCTCCATCAGCCCTAATAAATGCATCGGGTGCTCTCTGGCAAGTAGTATTTGATTTATTTATAACACTCACTAAGCCTGTAGTTAATAGCATAATATGAGAAATGCAACAGTACTCAACACTCAAAGCTAATAAATAATTTCAGTAAAATCCAGCTCAAGCTTATGATAAACAAGAAAAAAAGGCAGAGTTAGGAGGGAGTGTACAATTAAACAGGTAAGAGTTCAAGTTCAACTGAACTCACATCCTGTGTTTTAAAGCTATTTTAGAAAATTCAGGCATTATTGCATGGAGTAACAGTAGTAGTAGTAGTAAATATGGAGTAAATGCTCCTGCAAAACATCAACTAACCTGCATACTCCTCCACCTGCTAATATTTACTACTCAACTCTCTGAACCATTTTATATATTCTTCCCACTCCACTCTCCTCTCCAAACTCAAACCACTCCTTCTCTTCTTTCTCATCAGTCAGTGATAATGGAGAGGAAAAAACACAATCCTATTTCCCTCACTATGTTCACATTGTTAGTTGGAGTGCTTTCTCAGAACCTTGTCATCCCCGTAATATCTACCACTACCACCATTGAGGACCAGAAGAACTACTCTCCAGACCCACATGCAGGAAATCATCCCACAGATTTATCAAATTCTCTGTGTAATTCTCTAACTCAACTATACATTTTACTTCATTATTTATGCAAAATAGAAGATATTATTATTTCCTTGCTAGCTACACTAGGCCATTTACTTTCAAATTTGAAGTATGAAGTATCAATACCTCATAAAGAACCTGTTTTGATATTTAACTTTCTAATCTAATAGTATACATTGTTTTTTACTTCTTGAAGGTTCATACTGCTCTCCATCTCATGGCTCTGGAAGTGGTGGTCATGGAAGCTCACCACACCACTCTCATCATGGAACACCCTCTCATCATGGATCTCCTTCACACGGAAGTGGTGGAAGTCACAATCCAACCCCATCAACTCCCCCAGGCGGTGGAAGCTATGATCCAACTCCATCACCACCCTCATGTGGTGGTGGAAGTGACACTCCAACCCCATCAACTCCCCCAGGCGGTGGAAGCTATGATCCAACTCCATCACCACCCTCATGTGGTGGTGGAAGTGACACTCCAACCCCATCAACTCCCCCAGGCGGTGGAAGCTATGATCCAACTCCATCACCACCCTCAAGTGGTGGTGGAAGTTACACTCCAACCCCATCAACTCCCCCAGGCAGTGGAAGCTATGATCCAACTCCATCACCACCCTCAGGTGGTGGTGGAAGTTACAATCCAACCCCATCAACTCCTCCAGGCGGTGGAAGCTATGATCCAACTCCATCACCACCCTCAGGTGGTGGTGGAAGTTACAATCCAACCCCATCAACTCCTCCAGGCGGTGGAAGCTATGATCCAACTCCATCACCACCCTCAAGTGGTGGTGGAAGTTACAATCCAACCCCATCAACTCCTCCAGGTGGTGGAAGCTATGATCCAACCCCATCACCTCCCTCAGATGGTGGAAGTTATAATCCAACCCCATCTCCACCTTCCGGTAGCAACTGTGGAACACCACCACAAGACCCCTCTACTCCAACACCCTCAGTCCCAACAACACCATCAAACCCTCCCTCAGGAGGTGGAGGTTACTATAACTCACCACCAACTTATGGGGGTGATAGCCCCCCAACACCAATCACTGTGAGCCCACCTTCAACCCCAATTGACCCAGGCACCCCCACTATCCCTTCCACACCCCCTTACCTTCCTTCCCCACCTTCAACCCCAATTGACCCAGGCTCCCCCACTATCCCCTCCACACCCCCTTACCTTCCTTCCCCAACTCCTTTCACTGGTACATGCAAGTAAGTTCCTACTTCTTTTCACTACATTGCACTATAAACTATCATATGATATACAGCCACATTGTTAAGTAACCTATGGTACCTTGTCTTCTAAATTGCAGCTACTGGAGCACTCACCCAGGAATCATTTGGGGAGTGCTAGGCTGGTGGGGAACCTTAGGCCATGCATTTGGTGTCTCTACTATACCAGGGTTTGGTGCCAGTCTCAGCTTGCCACAAGCACTTTCCAACACTAGAACTGATGGACTAGGAGCACTCTACAGAGAAGGGACAGCTTCCTTTCTTAACTCCTTGGTAAACAACAGGTTTCCTTATACAACCCAGCAAGTCAGAGACAGATTTGTAGCATCTCTTGGCTCAAATAAGGCTGCAACAACACAAGCCAACCTCTTCAGGATGGCCAATGAGGGGCGAATGAAGCCTCGAGCATGATATAGTTAATTTTGTTTGTGTGTCGGTTTATTTAGCTAAGAGTATTATATCTAAGACTTATTCTAAGAGTGTGTTATTTAGGTTCTTATCATGTGTTACTTTACAAGTTCACGTTAGCCTTTGTGGTTTCTTGTTTTGTAATAAAGTTTATATATTATTACTTCAATAGTTCAAGATCTCCGTTTGAAAGTACAAACTTTTTTTCATTTTATATGAAAAAAAGCAAAATTTTTATTATGATAAACTTCTTTCATTATATAAAAATCACATCAACTCTGCTAAAACGGAAAGCAAAAATCAGAATCTGTGATATTATTCATTCATCAAATAAAAACTGAGAATTGTTATTAGTAAAGCACTAAAGGGGTGCATTGTCTTCTCATTGATGAAGGTCCACCTATAAGGATGTACATAATCTGTCAAAAGAAATTGATTATCCATAAAAGTGTAATTTAGAAATAGCCCTAGTCTAGAAATGTCAATTGTTCATGCAACATTGCAACATGACTTCATTCAAGTCATAAGAATGATTTACGAGTCCTGCAAATATGAGCAAGGTCCACACTATAAAGAATGAAGTTGTCTAGAATTGTTTCCTAGTGAAATGCAAGGGAATGGTTTTGTTGCCAATATATATATATGTATAAACAAAGACAACAGATGGGCCAAGATGCTAGCAACAGTGCCCCTATGAGAATTGGGAATGATGAGCTATAGTGGCAGAGGGAGGATTAAAGCGCCATGTGAGCTCCAATTAATGTCTTTTTAAGTGCCTCAATGGGAAGTGTACAAGGCTGTGGTATGGTCCAGAACAATTACACCGGCAGGTAAAGACTATAAAAAGAGGGTAGTCTTCCCAGTGTAATGTAAAAAGATTCATTATATCATTAAAAGTTAAAACACAAACAAACAAAACCCAAAACGTGTCTTCAACTTACCAAATATTGAACAGAAAATAACTGAGATCTTAAAGACCTTGACTACTTTAGTGTACTTCGTAGCTAGAATGGTATATTGCCTTGCTATATATTTACTTGTGTTAATGCCTAATGGTAATTGGTAAGAATTCCAACTTGGACTATTACTTTGAAGTCCCAAAAGCTTTTGGATGCTAATGACAGACAAGGAATATGGAGTCATCCAAATGTCTAAGGTAGTCAAATTGAGATCCCACCTAGGATTGAAAAGGAGGGGAACGATCCTAACAAGGATTGTAAGATCTCACATAAAAACAAAATGAAATACAATGTTTTCACCCACAGAACTGCCATTTTCAGGAGCATTCCTGTGCTTAGAACCTCCACATGCAGGGACAACAGCAGCACTAGATAATTACAAGATTTTGGATGTTTACCGATAGAAAGGAAGAAAGTTTCCATTCATAGTTCTAGTGGAAATGAATGGAATTACAATAATTACATGTTTATTGTTCCAATGTTGCCCCTATTTCAAACACATTAAACTTTAGGATTAATGGCAAAATATATGATTTTATAAGTTGTTCGATCCACTCCCCCCAACCTTCCACTCCCCTGTCAACTTGAAGGGAAAGAAGGAAGGGAATAGAGAGGAGTGAAATGGAAAGGAGTCTCTTTGATTCCATTCCTTTTGTATATCCTTTCTAAACATCCAAACAATGGCATCCTATGATCCAAGCAAAGGATAAAAAGCCAAGGAAAATTGTCTTGCATTTTATTTAAAATACTGTCATAAATCTTGACCAACAAATCACTTATCTAAAATTCAAGACAAAAAAATTAAAATTCCTCCTGTAAAATTTGCTTCAATTATATTCATTTCTGTTCTTATTTAAAAATTATTGTTAGCCTTTCTCATTTTAAATTTATCAGACAAACGTCCATATTTTTTCACCAAGTATAGATGTCAACTTGGGTTTAGATCATAGGGAAAATAAGTCCAATTGTCAAGCTTGCAGGGTCAGTTTCATAGTTTGACAGCCATATTACAAAAGTGTATCTTGAAACATAAGACCAGTAGGGTATTCAATTTTCAAAGACTAAACAAGGATGTGCTTCAGATCTCAAGAAAAAAACGGTAGAAAGATTACTATCTTAACAAAATCTAGGATAACATAAAGCATACTGCTTGCCAGAGCACATATGGTATTGGTGCAAAGGTTCAGAGGCATACCTTTTACATAGATAACTTCTGACACTAACACCCAATTAAGAAATTCCAGCCCTTGAGACTCAAACTCTGATAAAGAAACCACTATAGTAGTTTTTACACGAGTCAATGGATCTCTGATTGAATTGAATTTCAGGAAAATTGAGAAGAAGCATAGGTTCATCATACACAAGTGGTTTCAATGCAGGCAAGTTTTGATCAGCTAATGTGAGACTGAAACCATTTAAAAATTTGGTCAGAATGCACACTAGTCATCTCATGGTAAGCAAATGCAAGGTTTAGCTCCTCTTGGATGTGAGGGACCAGATTGTTATCCAGCAGAAGATCTTTCTTCTCCTCAAGAGCCTTTTGCCATTTGATTTGACGCCCATCTTTCTTCATATAACCATTTTTATCAACAAAGCCCTTTTCCTGAAAGAACTCAAATAACTTTCTAGAAAAAGCCTGATCAAGCCCTGGAATTCTATCAGCAAGAGTATTTGGTGACAGCGGGAACTCCATACATTCAACAACACCAACATCAATCCCTTTATATTTTAACATCTCGACATACTCATCTATTTTCTGCTGCCTATAAAGATCTTTGGGCATGAGAACAAAAAGGGTAGGCGGGTAGTCCCCTTTAACATGAATTTGCTCAAACATCCCCTCAGCAATCATGAGCACAATGGTTCTAAACTTCATAGCAGTGGCAAGCACAGACACAAAGTATCCTCCAGAAGAAGCACCCAAAGCCACAAGAGGAAGGTTCTCAAGCTTGGTTTTAACAATCCACCATTCTAGAATGTCTTTAACAACCAACACTTCTTGACGAAATGTCCAACATCTTTGAGCACTTGAAATAGCAATAACAGCAAAACCTTGGGCAAGAGCATGGAGTACAAGCAACCGTTCTTCAGGCAAACCAATGCAATCAGGGCAGTCAAGGGACTTGTCCCAAAAGTTGATGGCCCTGCCATTGCATCCATGAGCCAGAAAGAGAACACCTTTAGGTGGTGATTCAGGCACTTGCCATATCAAATCAGTTCCATTCCGGAACTCTTTTGTTGGATTCAAATGAACCAACGAGTCAAAGCTATTCCATTTTTGTGTAGGAAGATCATAAGCTAAACTGGGATTAGCATCATCACTATCATTATTATTATGAAATACTAAAAGGAAAACCACTAAAATTAGCATCAGTGTGAAAAACATGATAAACACAGAGACCCGGCAATTGTGAGCGCCACTCCATGGCTTTGGTTTGTATCCACGCTTCAACATACTGCAACAAGGGTCGATAGAAAGGGTAGAAAAGATCAAAATTTTACCAAAATTTCTGGAGATAAGATTGGTAAACCATGAAGGGTCGATAGCTCTAAATCAAATGCATCATTCAAATCAGAAGGAAATTACCTACGGTGTTGGAAACATACTCACATGGAATCACATGGAGAATCTCCAAAATCGACACCTCTGAGGTGTTGAATCTCTCGGTGCAACCACGATCCATTGGGTGAATCACTGAAATGCTATAAACTATTTGAATTTTGTCGGTTACTGGATTGCTCTCGTTTGGGAACTGTTATTTTCACCAAGTTTTACTAAGTTCACCCCTTACCTTCTTGATATTTTAAAAAAATAAAAATTACATTAACACTCTTTTTTTTTTCGAATTAAACGCAATAAATAAAAAAATTATTCAAGTTATTAATTTATTAATGTGGTACATGAAAAGTTTGAATTTAACTTTTGATTTATAGTAACAATTAGTAATCTTAAAGAAAAAGGATAAAACAGTAAAATAATAAGAGTTCTTCTTTTTTTTTTTATCATAATAATTAGGGTTTAATGGTGATGCACTGAATAGTTTTAAGTTATAAAAAAAATCTATAAACTCAACGTACATAATATATTGTGGTTGAAGCTGTATAGGATTTTTACATTGTCTAATAACAATAAAATTTAAAGTTATAACCTCAGATAAAATATCTATTCCCACTCGTATTCATTACTATTAGCTTGATACTACTGAGTACTGAAGAAGCATTCTTATTGATACCAACCTGGCATGATAACACGTGACATTTTGAGCCTAGCCCTCACCTTTCAGACTCATATTGGGCTAAGAACAGAACAGGGAGCACTTAACTATTTAGTGGACCCATTGGACGTTGCATGTTCTCTGTTCTGTAACAGAAGCACCAAAAGACAACAAACCTCAATCATGTGCATGCTTGGTTCGTTCAGCCACCTTCACCTTTTGCTCCATAAATTTAGCTTTTGACTTTGTGCCCTCCTTCACGTTCCTCCTTTTCATACGTGTCCTTTGTAAATTTGCAAAGCAGATTCCATATTGTTTTCAATATGTTAACCATGTGATTTTTTCTAATTTCTCCTTCCTTGCGATTATATTCTACTTTTTGTTTAACTCGTTGCCCATTTCAAAATTAATTTTAGGATTTCAAATAAGTTATTATGTCAATTAGATTCTTTTCTAAATATAATTCATGACTCTTATGCGTCTTTACTCTTAGCAATAGCATATTAGCCAGAACTGCACCCACACCTTGACAAGGAATTGTAACTTTCTTTTACATAATTCATTTTTAGTAACTAAATTTAAAGTGAAATGTCGACCAAACATAGCTTATAAGGATGGAAATACATTTTTTGTTGTAAATTCAATATAGCGTGAGATTCACATGTGATCATCAAAATAGACACATGAGATTCAAGTATAACTGTTTCGCCTTTAATAATTATAAAAAGAATAAATGATAAAAATTGACAAAAAAACAAAGCATAGACAATATTAAATATCGCAGAGCTTATACCGAATCTATTAAATACATCATATAATAGAATTTAATTAGGCGAAGAGTCCATAAACATAAACATAATAAATCTACAAGGCTGACTATCAGTACCAGCTAAAATTAAAAAAAAAAAAATGTCTAATGAGTCATCGAATTTAATTAGGCGACATAACATAACATGAAGCCATAGGATAGTGATAGCTCAACAGTCAAGAAGTAGACATGGGTGGAAAAGAACTGTTAATATATATATATATATATAGTGAATATACAGGACACAAATATAGTAATATATTGAATGGAAATATTAATCTCTCACAAAAACGAAAAATTAAGGACAGACTTCAAATTTTTAAAATCAATTTTAACTTATTAATTATTTATTGTTAATTATATCCACCCATCTTAAGAATCATTCTTCATTACTGGAAACAAAACAAAAAATCTGAACATATACAGCCACAACATCCTTATCCATTTGATTGTATGACTCAAGGTAGTGTGAGTGCCGTATTTCACGTCGATATATAAATTAGTGGGCTCGATCGCGATGCAAGAAATACATATGAGGTGATGATTTTCCATATTCATCCCAGTTTTGTCTAATACATTATTCACCAAAGATCGATAAAAGACAATGTGTGCTTTGCTTACTCCAATTCGGCATTCAGAATCAGCTAGCTGGCGGTTCCGATTTAACAGGAGAAAGTCAGACAATGATGTCGTAGTTTTGTGCATATATTCGTATATAAACAATTCTAATTAAGGGTGGTCCACAAGTAAGAAATAAATAAAAGGACCATTTATAACTAAAGGCATTCTATTATTTAAGTAAAATAGTTAATTAATTAATAAGACTATAGAAGAAAAAATTAAACCTAAACTGAGATACTTAAAATTAAAGTATTTTTTACCAATTGTATAGATATATATAAATATAAGCAACTTGAAAAAGGTATTAACATCAACATATGCATCAGTGCATGTATCACATCAATCAGCTAGCTGAATCCAACTTGCATACTGTAACTAACATGGTATCTGTTAGTTGACTGCTGCAACACTTAACATATGAGTGCTTGCTGTTTGTAATTATACAGAACGCATTAAGTGTTAGTTCCCAATATATTTTTTCTTTGCGTGTCATCTTTACTTATTAATTTTCCATTCCTATCTATCTAATTCGTTAGGTATACAATCACTACCACTTACTATATCTTTTACAACTATATATACATTTTTCAAAAATATTTAGGTACGAAGACACTCACTAATAATAACCATTTTCCCTCGGGAGATCTAGAAAAATCTCGTTGTAGTGAGTAGTTACTAATAAACATTATTATGTGTTATTAAATTTAAATATATTATGATATATTTGATTTATTTATTTTTACCATTGGATTCATATGTTGCAACCAACATATCATAGACACCTACATAAATAAAGTGCTAACCCTTAATAAGATATGATATTCTTATTTATTTGATATTTTTGGATTAGGTCTTCTTTATTTTAAATACAGTCTAATATATTTAATTTTTTTTATCTTTTATGATTTTTATAAATAAAAATTATTTTTAATATTATATAGTTATAAACATTATATTATATTTTTTAATTATTCATGATTTAGCTATAATTAAACTAGTTAACTACCCACATCTAATTTTTAAAACCTTGATTCAGATGTGTTGCTGTACAGAACGTTTTATAAACTGGGGCCATATGCTGTACCAAATACTTAAACATCAATTAAATCTAAGTGGTAGAAACCAAAATCTCTTTTTTGAAGAAAGTAGAAACCAAAAACTTAACACGCGTGTTGCACACATAATTCGATAATACGGTTTTAAAATACCAATATTTTTTTTTTAAGCAAGATAGATTCATGGTTGAGAACTATGAAACCAAATTCAAAGTGTAAAGATTATCCAAATGAGTTTTGTCTCTTCTGATAATTTTTTTTTTTCATTTACACGATCAATCAGATAATCAAATTCTTGTCACCATATTTAAAGAAGCCAGCTATTTACTATTTGTGCTGTAACTTGGTTGATTTTAAAATATCAACATCAATAAGACAAAAAAAAATGTTAAGAATACCTTCTTTTAACACATTCTTTTAGATACATTATTTTTTTATTAATAAAATTTATAAAAAATTATAAAATTAAATAATTTACATATCAAATTAGATAGACCTTATATCATATTTAATGATTTTCTAATCATTTTTTTAATTTTCAAAAAATTTGAATTAATAAAAAAAAATATATTCAAAAAATATATTTAAGAATGTGATTATAATACACTCTCTTACTAATATCATATCTATAAAGTAAATTAAAAAAATATACAAAATTATAATAGCAAGCTGAATTGGAAAAAATTGAACACGTGTGTAGGTTGGAGACAGAATCACCGACCTCAACATTAAATTCCAAAAACAAAAACGAGTTAAAGTGGTACAGTGATAGTACTACTTTGTCATTAGTCATAAAGACGTTAGATTTCCAGAAGACAGTAAATACAATATTAAAAGTTTTTTACTAAAAGCTCAATAAATGAAGTTTTTTTTTTTTTTTTTTAACAAAGACTAGTATATTAGTATAAATTAGAAGTAAAACGTTTTTATTAAAAAAATTATATCGGTATAGTATATATGAGAGTTATTATGATATATCAATTTAATTGAAGTTATCAAATATATTTTTTTTTATAGCAAATGCAACACCACTTTAATTATTTTTATCAAGTTATATATAATTTTACTTATTTTAAACAACCATTCCCTTAAATTTAAAATTATTACCAGCATTTTTTATATATTCGAAAACATTACACTATTTTCTCTTCAAAATTTACTCAAATAGTATGCTTACACTCCTTTAAAAAAATACAAAAATAATGATTAAAAATAGAATATTTAGTAATTTTACGAAAGTTCATAAAATATTACTATAATTTGCTCTTTTTTTTTTATCATTATTACTATTTTAAAAAAATCATGACCAAAATTTAAAACAATACGGATAATTATTTTAATTTTTTGAAACATTTTTCACTCATTATAAATATACTGTTTTAAAAAATAAAAAGAAATTAAAAATACTGGTAGATAAGTAAAAGGAAGATGAGAGCATCTATAAGAAGAAGTGGCTGTGGGTGGCACGTGATGGAGGTGTCGGTGAAGGAATGTTAAAAAGAGTAAATAACGTGAAAAGCAGTGGCGAAAAGAGAGATGGGAAGCCCCTCCAACACCAACGCGTCGTCATTACAATATAATCATTTCCCGCGACTTTCGTTTTCGCATTTTACACTCTCCTAATTATCTCCCTACTGCACTGCAACAACTCAACTCAACTCAATTCACACTCACACTCACACTCTTGGATCGTGAGCCAGATCTACATCGAATGGAATTGATCAGAAGATGAAGTTCTATGTATCTGCGAAGGGGATAAAGAGAGTCGTCGCCACCGGAAAAGGATCCACCAAGACAGCTGCTCCTGCCGACACCCTCTCCGCTCGCCGGATTTCTAACCGGACGGTGGCGCTGCTCGGAATCCTGTTGCTGCTCGCCTTTCTCAGAATCACGGTTTTGGTGCTGGAATCTTCTGCGCTCTGCTCCACCTATGGTAATTTTTAATTCCAATTCCTTGTTTTGCTTGCTAATTTTTGTTTTTATTACTGTTGCCTGTTTTTTATTACTTACAGTATTTTTCAACGATTTTTTATTTTGAAATGAAATGTTTAACAAATAAATATTTTCTATAACTAATAATAAGTGTTTTAAACACATGCAATAACATATTCCTTTTGTTTTAATATTTATTTTTTTCATAGGCAAATGCAATTGTTTCAATTTAATTAGATAAAAAAGATTTCGTGTAAATTTTAAATATGAAATTATAAAATAAATAAAAATGTAGTGGAACTTAAAAACTATCTTATTATTTTAATTTTAATTTCCTAAAGAATCTAAAAGTAAGGGATCTGTCGCCTTTCTCTTTATAGTATTCTTTTGTTAAACTTCAGCTTTAAAAGAAGTAAGAAAGAATAGCAAGTGATGGAGTAGTGAAAAAGTCACAATAGTGAAAATGAGACTGCTATTTAAAAAAAAAAACGAGGGTTCTGATAAAATTCTCATAATTACTATCGTAAACAAAATATCCTGTCCTCATTTTTCTCAAAGTCATTTCTTCCAATGACAAAACTACATAACGTTTTCCATCAAGTTCTCATGTTCTGATGTTCGAACAACTACAACAAAAAAGTCATATGTTGGAAATCCAACAAATGAAAGTCCCTAACCCCTTTGGGGTTGCTAAATGTCAAAACCAGTTTCTTCCTCTTTGTGAACGAAAAACTAACTTAGAGGATCGAGAAAGATCATTTAATTCAAGGAGGGAACAAAAAATAGGCTCCTTTTATAACTTTATTTTCTTTATTTTTTCTATTATTTAAAAATAAAATAATTACTTTATATGATTTTTAAAATAAAATATTAAATTAGAAATTGAAATTCAATAAAGATCCACAGTCAAAATTTATTAATTGTTAGTGAGTTAAAATTTAGTTATTTATTACAAGTTACAACAATATTTACAATTTAAATACTAACTAAAATGAAATTAAAAATTTAAAGTAATTTTATATATTCCATGTATTATTTCATGAAAAAAATGATTATACGTTACTAGTAAGTGAATTACAATAATTTTTATAAAATTATTTAAAAAATTATTATAACAATAAATTATGATGAAATTATTATGATATTGAATGATAATATAAAATTATTTTATATTATAATAATATATGAGCATTAAACTTTTATTTCATCACCCATTGATTAAAAAATTACAAACTAGTTTTTCATCAACCTTTTGTTTTACAAATTCTTCGTTAGTTTTTCTTTTTCCTATTTAACACACTGTGTGTACCTGATTAACATTTTGCGTGCAAATTATATTTCACACTTACAATAATGGATTTATCTCCGTTAAAATAAAGAACAGACTTGAAAGTAAAACTGAGGAGTAATAATTACTAATTAAAAAGTGGAATTTTGATTAATTAAGGCATGTAAATGTATATTTGATCATAGTTGGTTAAATTTTAACTACTAGTTTTTCATTCAAATTTCTAAAATGTCTAAAAATGAAAGGTTGAATTTCCCATTTAAAAATAATGAAAGGTTTAATTTCCCATTCAAATTTATTTGTCATAAAAAAAAGTTAAATCAGATTTACATTTGTTGAAAAGTTACATTTAACTTGTTTAACTCAAATTATACAAAGATGAATTGAACTTTTAAATCATCCTTAAAATGAGCTCATCTTTGTTGAAAAGTTGACGACAGCATCTGTATATATATTTATATATATGAACCATTAATGTAATTGTTGCAGATTGCGTGGGATCGACATTTTTCGGCGGAGGTGACGCCAATCTGGTAGAACCCATCTATATTGTTATTCTTTATTATTGACTTTTATTTGAATAAACAGCTTATAAATGATTTTGAATTTTAATAGTTTATTTTTATAAAATCAATGCAAGTCCACATTAATCTATATAAAACTGATCGTAAAAGCTTAAACACATGGTAAAAGCACATAAATGATTTAGTCTATAAGACTATAAAATTGTAAGTTTGATCGAAGTGAATTTTTATAATTTATGTAATTTTTTATAGTAAAAAGAAAAATATTTTAATTTTGATTTCATATTCCCGTGACCTATGCATGAAGAAACTCAGAGATGAGTTGACCAGAGCGCTAGTAGAGGCAAATGATGGCGATGCTAATGAAGAAGGAGCAATGTCATTTAACGAGCTTGTGAAAGTGTTGGCGTCAAAACAAGATCTCAAGGCATTTGCTTTCAAGACCAAAGCCATGGTACACAAAATTAATTTACTGTTTATATATTTACGCTGTTATTTGCTTTTGCTAGTGAATTATTACTCTTAGCCTTAGGATAATGGCGTGCGTTTTGTTAATTTTCCATCTGACGTTAGCTAATAATCAAACCTGGTGTTAGCTAATAATGGCGCGTGAATGTTATAAATACCAAAAAAGAAAAAAGAAAACCTGACATGCATGTCATTTTATATATATAGCTGTCACGGATGGAACGTGAGGTGCAATCAGCTAGGAAGCAGGAATCATTTAATTGGCATATAGCTTCACACGGTGTTCCTCAAAGTCTGCATTGTCTATGTTTGAAGTTGGCTGAAGAATACGCTGTAAATTCCATTGCACGATCTCGTCTACCTTCTCCTCAATATGTCTCTCGCCTTGTTGACCCTACTCTTCACCACATTGTTCTCCTAACCGACAACGTCCTTGCAGCTTCTGTTGTTGTAGCCTCCACTGTTCAAAATTCAGCCAACCCTGCAAAATTAGTCTTTCACATTGTCACTGACAAGAAAACTTACACTCCAATGCACACTTGGTTTGCCATCAACTCTATTGACTCAGCAGTTGTTGAAGTTAGGGGGTTACACCACTATGATTGGTCTGAAGAAGTGAACGCTGGTGTTAAGGAGATGGAGGAAACTAATCAGTTAATTTGGAAGCACTACTACAACAACTATAAAGAAAATAAGCTTGACCATAACAAATATTTGGAAGCTTTAAAGCCCAGCAGCCTTTCCTTGTTGAATCATCTCCGCATGTATATCCCAGAGGTAAATAAAGTGCTTTCAGTGACAACCTCAAGGTTTTTGTGTGCTTTCTAAGATTGCAATTGTAGCCATATTTATCATAATGTGATTGATTTTTGTGGACCATATATCGCAGCTGTTTCCAGATCTAAACAAGGTATTATTGGTGGATGATGATGTTGTAATACAGCATGACATATCTTCTTTGTGGGAACTAGATCTTAATGGCAAAGTCAGTGGTTCGGTGTTCAAGTCGTCATGGTGTGAGAACAGTTATTGTTGCCCTGGAAACAAATACGTCGACTTCTTGAACTTCTCACATCCTATCATATCGTCTAACTTTGATGGTGATAAGTGTGCATGGCTCTTTGGCGTCAATGTATTTGATCTTGAAGCTTGGAGAAGATCAGATATTACTAAGACCTATCATCAATGGTTGAAACTTGTAAGTATATATATATGATGATGATGAAGGATACTGTTGTTAATTTGTTCTGTCTTGTGATCGATGATGATATATATTAACTGCAGGCATGTATACTTGTATATATATATGATATGATTTGGAATTAATTTGACACATGCAGAACGTGGAGTCTGGGTTGACATTATGGAATCCTGGAGTGCTCCCACCTGGCTTGATTGCTTTTGAGGGTGAAGTGCAGCCCATAGATTCATCATGGCTCGTCACTGATTTGGGTTATCGCCACCCTCGATCAGAAGAAAAAGAAATTAGCATAGAGAGAGTGGAAGCTGCTGCTGTTGTTCATTTCAATGGCCCAGGAAAGCCATGGCTTGAAATTGGTTTACCTGAGCTTCGAACTTTATGGACTAGATATGTAAATTTCTCCAATAAGTTTATTAGCAAATGTAGGATATAGTGTGAAGCGAGACAAATTAAGTTATTATTATTCCAATTCCACCTCCAATATTCAGATATGCCGTATGGGATATAAGAGGGAAGAAGGTCTTGCCTTCAGTCTCTGACTTATTACGGTAGTGCTCCATGCATGTCCATATATAAATAGAAAATAGATGAAGCAACTATATACAATACGTATTAGAAGAAGTTAGCAGTGGCTACAATACAATGAACATATAAGCATCGTAATCTAGTAGTCTAGTAAATTATTTTGTTTTTCATATTGGAGATATTGCTTTACTTGAATAGCATCTGTATCTTGTTACTTGCAATATATTGAATGTTAAAGTTAAAGGGCTATCAAATCTCCTTACATATTATTACAAAATAACTCTTTTTTAAGGGTGAAGTGCAACCCATAGATTCATCATGACTTGTCACTGATTTGGGTTATCGTGGCCATCGATCAGAAGAAGAAATTAGCATAGAGAGAGTGGAAGTTGTTGCATGTTGTTCATTTCAATGGCCCAGCAAAGCTATGGGTTTTAGGGTTTTAGTTTCTATGATTTATGATTCATTGGTTTTTATCTATGCTTTAGGATCTGGGGTTCAATGTTTGAGGTCTAAGATTTATGATTTATGGTTATGATTTATAGGTTATGATGGATGGTTTATGCATTAGGATCTATGATTTAAGGTGTATAAGTTATGATTTTAGGTTTATGGTACATGTGCATGGTTCATTGTTTAAGGTTTATAGTTTAGTATTTAAGAAATAAAATGTAAGGTTTCACAAATGAAGTTATAAATGATTTAGATTTTCAAAAAATGAAACCTTAAATGATTTAGAAATTCAAAAATATAATTTAGTATTTCATAAATAAAATCTTAAATGAGTTAGGGTTCAACAAACAAAACACTAAATGATTAAGATTTCACAAATGAAACATTAAATAATTAAGGTTTCACAAATCAAACTTTAAATGATTTAAGGTTTCATAAATAGGAGTTGAATTTCATATATAAAACCCTAAATGATTTAAAGTTTCATAAATAGAACTTTAAATGATATACGCTTTCACAAATGAAATTTTAAATTATTTAAGGTTTTAAAAATGAAACCATAAATCATTTATGGTTTTGCAAAACAAACCCTTACTGATTTATGGTTTCAAAAATCAAACCATGAAACATTTAGGGTTTCATAAATAAGATATAAGATTTCATAAATGAAACCATAAATTATTATGGGTATGTAAAATGAAACCCTAAATGATTTAGAATTTCACAAATAAAATACTAAAACATTAAAGGTTTTTGTAAAAGAAACTCTTAATGATTTAGTGTTTAATAAATAGGATTTAAGGTTTCACAAATAAAACCTTTAATGATTTAAGGAGTGATTTAGGGTTTCATAAATAATATAGAGCTTGACAAATTAAATAGTAAATGATTTAGGGTTTCACAAATGAAATCATAAATGATTTAAGATTTAAGGTTTCACAAAATAAACTATAAATGATTTAGGGTTTTACAAAACAAACTCTAATTGATTTAAGGTTTCAAAAAAGAAACAATAAATGATTTAGGGTTTCACAAATGAAATCCCAAATCATTTAGAATTTCATTTGCGAAACCCTAAATAATAAGGATTAAATTTGTGAAACCCTAAATCCTATTTGTGAAAGCATAAATGATTTAGGATTTCACAAATGAAATCCTAATTCATTGAGAGTTTAATTTGTGTGGCCCTCAATCCTATTTATGAAATCTTAGATCATTTAGGCTTTCATTTTTAAAACCTCAAACAATGAGAGTTTCATTTGTAAAAATCTAAATAATACAGGTTTCATTTGTAAAACCATAAATCAATTAAATTTTCTTTTGTGAAACACTAAATCATTTAGGGTTTCTTTTGTAAAACCATAAATCCTATTTAAGAAACATAAAATCATTTATGGTTTCATTTGTATAACCTTAAATCATTTACTATTTTATTTTTGAAACCATCAATTATTTGTGAAACTTATAATCATATTTACAAAAGCATAAATCATTTTGGGTTTCATTTTGTGAAACCCTAAAATAATTAGGGGTTCTTTTTTGAACCCTAAATCATTTATGGTTTCTTTTTGTGAAATTCTAAATCAAATAGGAATTCTTTTGTAAAACCCTAAATAATATGAATTTCTTTTATGAAATCATAAATAATTTAGGGTTTGTTTGTTAAAACCCTAAATCATTTAAAGAGTGATTTAGAGTTTCACAAATAATTTAAGGTTTAAAAACGAAATAGTAAATGATTTAGGGTTTAACAAAGGAAACCATAAATGGTTTATAGTGTCATAAATAGGATTTAGGATTTTATAAACGAAACTATAAATGATTTAGGATTTTACAAAAGAAATTCTAAATGATTTTCAATTTTATAAAAGAAACTCTAATTTATTTAAGATTTCAACAAAGAAACCATAAATGATTTAGGATTTCACAAATGAAATCCTAATTCATTAAGAGTTTCATTTGTGTGGCCCTCAATCCTACTTATGAAGTCCCAAATGATTTAGGGTTTCATTTGTGAAACCATAAATCAATTAGATTTTATTTTGTTAAACCTTAAATCATTTATGATTTCTTTTGTGAAACCCTAAATCATTTAGGATTTTTTTTTTTTGTAAAATCCTAAATCCTATTTATGAAACAAAATCTTTTATGGTTTCATTTGTATAATCTTAAATCATTTACTATTTTATATTTGAAACCATAAATTATTTATAAAACCTCAAATCATATTTACGAAACCATAAATTATTTTGTGTTTCAATTGTGAAACCCTAAAATAATTAGAGGTTCTTTTTTTGAACCCTAAATCATTTATGGTTCTATTTATGAAATCCTAAATGAAATATGAATTATTTTGTGAAACCTTAAATCATTTAAGCTTTCTTTTATGAAACCATAAATAATTTAGAGTTTGTTTGTTGAAATCTTAAATCATTTAAGGAGTGATTAAGGGTTTCATAAATAATTTAAGGTTTGAAAAATGAAATAGTAAATGATTTAGGATTTCACTAAATAAAGTATAAATGATTTAGAGTTTCACAAAACAAATCCTAAATGATTTACGATTTCTCAAAAGAAACTCTAATTGATTTAAGGTTTCAAAAAAGAAACAATAAATTGTTTAGAGTTTCACTAATGAAATCCTAATTTATTTAGAGTTTCATTTGTGTGGCCTTCAATCCTATTTATGAAATCCCAAATCATTTAAATGAAACCTTAAATAATATGGGTTTCATTTGTGAAACCCTAAATCAATTAAAGTTTCTTTTGCAAAACCTTAAATCATTTCAGATTTCTTTTCTGAAACCCAAAATCATTTAGGATTTCTTTTGTGAAACCTTAAACCCTATTTATAAAAACTTAAATTATTTATGATTTCATTTGTATAATCTTAAATTATTTACTATTTTATTTGTTAAACCCTAAATTATTTGTAAAACCTCAAATCATATTTACGAAATCTTAAATCATTTAGGATTTTATTTTGTAAAACCTTGAAATATTTAGGGTTTCTTTTGTGAAACCCTAAAGCATTTAGGGCTTATTTTTGTGAATTCCTAAATCAAATAGGAATTCTTTTGGGAAACCTAAATCATTTAAGATTTCTTTATGAAATCATAAATAATTTAGGTTTTATTTGTTGAAACCCTAAATCATTTAAGGAGTGATTTAGGGTTTCACAAATAATTCAGGGTTTAACAAATAAAATAGTAAATGATTTAACGTTTCAAAAATGAAATCATAAATAGGATTTAAGGTTTGACAAAAGAAATCCTAAATGATTTAAGGTTTCAATAAAGAAATCCTAAATGATTTAGGATTTAAAAAAAGAAACCATAAATAAGGTTTCACAAATGAAATCTTAATTTATTTAGAGTTTCATTTGTGTGGCCCTCAATTCTATTTATGAAACCCTAAATCATTTAGTGTTTCATTTCTGAAATCATAACTAATAGATTTTATTTGTGAAACCCTAAATCAATTAAAACTTTTTTTATGAAACCCTAAATCAATTAGGATTTCTTTTGTGAAACCCTAATTCCTATTTATGAAACTTTAAATCATTTATGGTTTCATTTGTATAATCTTAAATCATTTACTATTTTATTTTTGAAACACTAAATTATTTGTGAAACCTCGAATCATATTTACGAAACTAGAAATCATTTAGGGTTTTATTTTATGAAATGTTGAAATAATTAGGGTTTCTTTTATGAAACCCTAAATCATATAGAGTTTCTTTTTGGGAAATCCTAAATCAAATAGGAATTCTTTTGTGAAAATTTAAATCATTTATGATTTTTTTTTATGAAACCATAAATAATTTAAGGTTTGTTTGTTGAAATCCCAAATCTTTTAAGGGGTGATTTAAGGTTTGACAAATGATTTAGGGTTTGATAGAAGAAATAGTAAATGATTTAGGGTTTCAAAAATGAAACCATAAATGATTTAAGGTTGCATAAATTGGATTTAAGATTTCACAAAAGAAAATATAAATGATTTAAGGTTTCACAAAAGAAACCATAAATGATTTAGGGTTTCACAAAGAAACTTTAATGGATCTAGGGTTTCAAAAAAGAAACCATAAATAATTTAGGGTTTCAGAAAGGTAATCCTAATTTATTTAGAGTTTCATTTGTGTGGCCCTGAATCCTATTTATCAATCCTCAAATCGTTTAGGGTTTTGTTTGTGAAACTCTAAATAATAAGGGTTTCATTTGTGAACCCCTAAATCAATTAGTGTTTCTTTTATGAAATCCTATATCACTTAGGATTTCTTTTGTGAAACCCTAAATCATTTAGAGTTTTTTTTGTGAAACCCTAATTCCTATTTATGAAAGCTTACATCATTATTAGTTTTGTTTGTATAATCTTAAATCATTTACTATTTGATTTGTGAACCCCTAAATTATTTGTGAAACCTTGAATCATATTTAAGAAATTATAAATCATTTAGGTTTTCATTTTGTGAAACCTTGAAATAATTTAGGTATCTTTTGTGAATCCAAAATCATTTAGGGTTTCTTTTTGTGATATCCTAAATCAAATAAGAATTCATTTGTGAAACTCTAGATCATTTTGAATTTCTTTTGTGAAACCATAAATAATTTGGGGTTTGTTTGTTGAAACCCAAAATCAAATTTAAGGAGTTATTTAAGATTTCACAAATAATTTAGGGTTTGATAAATGAAATAATAATGATTTAGGGTTTCAAAAATGAAATCATAAATGATTTAAGGTTTTATAAATATGATTTAGGGTTTTACAAAAGAAACTATAAATGATTTAGAGTTTCACAAAATAAACTTTAATTTATTTAGGGTTTCATAAATAAGAATTATGGTCTTATAAATGAAATCCTAAATGATTTAGGTAGTAATTTAGGTTTCATGAATTAAACTTTTAATGATTGAATGATTCAAAAATGAAACACTTACTTATTTAAAGTTACATAAATGAAACCCCATATGATTAAGGGTTTCTCAAATAGAATTTAGAGTTACACAAATGAAACCTTAAAAGATTTAGAGTTTCACAAATAAAACTCTAAATGATATAGGATTTCATCAATAAGTTAAAGTTTCAAAAATAAAAATTTAAAAGGTATAAGGTTTCATAAATAAGAATTAGGGATTCACAAATGAAACCTTAAATAATTTAGGGTTTCATAAATGATACTTTAAATGACATATGGTTTCATAAATAAGATTTAGGGATTCACAAATGAAACCTTAAATATTTAGGGTTTCATAAATAGGATTTAGTGTTTCACAAATAAAATCATAAATTATTTTGGATTTTAGAAATGAAACTTGTAATGATTTAGGGTTTCATAAAATGAAACCCTAAATAACTTAGGATTTTGCAAAAGAAACCCTTAATATTTATGGTTTTGCAAAAGAAATTATTAATGATTTAGGTTTCACAAATAATATTCTTAATGATTTATGGTTTCATAAATAGGATTTAGGATTTTATAAATAAAATTCTTAGGGTTTCACAAATAAAACCTTAAATAATTTAGTGTTTAATTTATAATACCTAAATTAGTTAGGATTTCAATTGTGAAACCTTGAATCATATTTATGAAACCATAAATTATTGAAGGTTTTATTTATAAAACCTTAAATTAGATATTAAATAATTTAGGGTTTAATTTGTGAAACCCTAAATTAAGGTTTCATTTATGAAACCCTAAATCTTTTTTATAAAACCTTAAATCATTTATGGTTTCATTTGTAAAACCCTAAATCATTTGTTAAACCTTGAATACTACTTATGAAATCCTAAATCATTGGGTTTTAATTTATGAAACCCTAAATAATTTAGGGTTTCATTTATTATACCTTAAATCATCTAGAGTTTCAATTGTGAAACCTTGAATCATATTTATGAAACCCTAAATCACTGGGTTTGATTTATGATAGAGGAGGATTTTTTCAATCACATCGTTTGGGCTCCTAGAATATGGCGTCCTTGGGGCTTTCTATTTGATTGTATTGAAAGGCCCAATGAATTGGGATTTCCCTATTGGGCCAGGTCATTTCGGGACAAGCGGATCATTTATGATGAAGAGGATGAGCTTCAAGAGAATGATTCAGAGTTCTTGCAAGGTGGAACCATGCAATACTAGACACGAGATAGATCTTCCAAAGAACGAGGCTTTTTTCAAATAAGCCAATTCATTTGAGACCCCGCGGATCCACTCTTTTTCCTATTCAAAGATCAGCCTTTTGTCTCTGTGTTTTCACATCGACAATTCTTTACAGATGAAGAGATGTCAAGGGAACTTCTTACTTCCCAAACAGATCTTCTTACATCTATATATAAACACTGGTTTATGAAGAATACGCAAGAAAAGCATTTTGAATTGTTGATTCATTGCCAGAGATGGCTTAGAATCAATAGTTCATTATCTAATGGATTTTTCCGTTCTAATACTCTATCTGAGAGTTATCAATATTTATCAAATCTGTTCCTATCTAACGAAGCGCTATTGGATCAAATGACAAGGACATTGTTGAGAAAAAGATGGCTTTTCCCAGATGAGATGATTGTTGCTATCTGCTCCAATAACGAATCATTGGTTTAACTGAATAACTAAAAAAAAAAAAAAGATTTAGGGTTTCATTTATTATACCATAAATCATTTGGTGTTTCAATTGCAAAACCTTGAAAATCCTACTTTTGAAACTCTTACTCATATAGGATTTCATTTGTATAACCCTTAACGATTTAGGGTTTTATTTGTATAATCCTTAGTCATTTAGGTTTTCATTTGTGTAATCTTTAAATCATTTAAGATTTCCTTTATAAAACCCTAAATCATTAATTTAAGATTTCATTTGTGAAACCATAAATCATTTAGAGTTTCATTTTTAAAGCTGTGAATCCTATGAAACTCTTAATCATTTAAGGTTTTATTGGTAAAATCCTAAACCAATCAAGATCGAATTTATGAAACCTTAACTTTTATTTGTGAAACCATATATTGTTTAGGGTTTCATTTGTGAAATCTTAAATCATTTTAGGTTTCATTTGTGAAACCTTAAATCATTTAAGGTCTCATTTTTAAAATCCTAAATAATTTAAGGTCTCATTTGTGAAACCCTAAATCATATTTATGAAAACTCAAATCATATAGGGTTTCATTAATGAAACGCTAAATCCTAAAAAATTAAGCCTTAATCCTATTTAGGAAACCCTAAATCATTTAGGTTTTCATTTGTGAACCCTAAGTCATTAAAGATTTTATTTGTAAAACCCTAAATCCTAAACCATGAAACCCTAAATTATGAATCTCAAAATGAAACTTTAAAACCTAAACCATGATACCATGTATACCCTATATACAACACAATGAAACCATAAAACCTAAATCTTAAACCATGAAACCATAATTCTTAAATCATGAAATCGTAAATCTTAAACCATGAAATCATAAATTATGCAACACGAAACCTTAAAATCTTAAAGTATAAATCCTTGACCTTAAACCCTAAGTTGTAAAACATTTAACCATAAAATCCTAAACCCTAAAACCCAAAACTTAAGATCATGAAACCCTAAATCCTAAAATCATAAACCATCAACCTTAGACACCTACAATTAACCATGAAAAAAAAGCTAAACTTTAAACCTTAAATGCTTAAAACAAAAAATCTGAAACACTAAACCTTGAAACCCTAACATTCAAACCATAAAACTTAAATCATAAAACCATATACCATTAAATAATAAATCCATAAAACATAAACCTTAACTATTAACCATGAATATAAAAATTAACCTAAATCATGAAACCTTAAAACAATAAACATGAAACCCTAAATCATAATGGAATCTTAGACATTGAAACCTTAAATCTTATAACCTAAAGGATGAAGCCATAAATCCTAACTATGAACCAAAAATATTAAACCTTAAACCATAAAACCTTAAAATAATAAACCATGGAACTCTAAACACTGAAACCTTAAACCTTAAAACCTAACCCATAAAACACTTAATCATAAACCATAAAACCATAAATATTGAAATTAAAAATCCTACAATCCTAAACCACAAATCTTGAACCTTAAATTGTGAATCTTAATTATAAAACTTTAAACCATGCATGATAAACTCTTAACCTTAAACCATGCATACCTAAAACATAAACATTGAACCCTAAACATTTAACCATGAACCATGACATTAAACTATAAACATAAAACATTAAAAGCTTAAAAGCTTAAGACCATAACATGTAAACTCTAAACCTTAAAATATAAAATCATAATTATTAAATCATAAATCATGAACTATGAACCCTAAACCATAACACAAAAAATCATAAACCTTAAACCATAAATTTCAAACCAAAAACATTAAACTCTAAACCATAAAATACTGAAATTGTGAACCATAAATGCTGAAACCTTAATTCTTAAAGCATGAAACAATAAACCATGAAACATGAAATCTTAAAATCATAAACCTGAAATCCTAAATTGTGAAATCATAAATCATAAAACCATAAATTGTACACCCTAAATTATAAAACCCTAAATCATAAGTTTGAAAGAAATTAGTCTTGCTTTTTCATATTTAATTAATTTTTTTTCAATTTTCAAGACATTATTCATGTTTTTTAATAGTATTAAAATTTTCATTTTTTTTCAAATTTTTAAGATATTTCTCTTGTTTTTCATTTTTGTCAAAAAAAAACATCAAAATTTCAAGACATATTACTCTATTTTTTCTTCTTTTTTTTTTTTTTTTTCAAATTTTGAAAACTTTAATATTATTTTTTCCAAATTTTGACACATTACTCTTGTTTTTTCATAATTTTTAAAATTTTCAATTTTTTTCAAATTTTCAATACATTATTCTTGTTTTTCATTTTTTTTGTAATATTTTCATTATTTTCCAATTTCAAGACATTACTCAATTTTTTTTTCAAATTTTGAAGATATTACTCATGTTTTTTCATATTTTTAAAAATTTTCATTTATAGACATTACTCTTGGTTTTCTATATTTTTTTTGTGTTTTTTTTTTTCAAATTTACAAGATATTATTCTTTTTTTTTTCTTATTTTGTAAAATTTTCATTTTTTTAAATATTTCAAGACATTACTCTTATTTTTTTATATTTTTAAAATTTTCAATTTTTTTTCCAAATTTAGAAGACATTGCTCTTATTTTTTTATATTTTAAAAAAAAATTTAAAATTTTCAAGACATTACTCTTATTTGTTTATATTTTTTAGTAGTATTTTCATTATTTTTAAATTTTAAGACATTATTATTCTTTTTTTTAAATATCAAAGCATTAGTCATGTTTTTCATATTTTTTTAGAAATTTTCAATTCTTTTTTAAAAAAATTTCATTTTTTCATTTTTTTCAATATTTCTATATATTACTATTATTTTTTCAAAATTTTAAAATATAAATCATAAGCCTTGGATCATAAATTGTACAATCCTACATGGATTTTACACCATAAATTAAACCATGAACCCAAGACAAATGAACTATAAATCCTAATTAAACCCTAACTAATGAATCTTGAACTTTAAATCATAAAATCATGATTCCTCAAATATAAAACTTTAAAATCATAAATTCTAAATACTAATGTTTAACTTACTTTTATATAATTATATATGACTTACTTCTACTAACATCTATTTATATTAAATTTTATTTCACTTTTATTAAAAGATTCAATTAAATCTCACTATTTATAAAACTGGAATAAATAAATCCTTTTCCGTCCAATTGGATAACCACGTTAGTTTTAGGAGTTTGATTTCTCATTTATTTATGCAATTAGCATGTACCACTCAATTTGGCAGAAGAACAAAAGCTCAATCCACGGCGCTTTCATCCATACATAATATACTCTCACGTCACAACCAACAATTCAAACCCCATAAAAACAAAAGAAGCAGAGACAAAGTTGCTATATATTCGGCCATGCCTAGCTAGCGTCTAGCGATATCACTGTCATTAATCTTCGTTTCCTCCTAGTCTCCTCTCTTATTTCTTCTCGTGCTCTCTCTATTGCAGCAACCGGAGGCCTCCAAACACTACAGCACTGCATCCCCAGCTCCCACCTTTTTTGAACCGCCGCTCATCTAAGTCCGAGCAAATGTTAAGGATTTTTAGGGTTAGGTGTTTTTGGAGTCAGGTTCCTTTGATACAGTAGCGGTTAACAACCTTAACCCCGCCGGTATGTGTAAATCAAAACTGATAAAATTCACAAAACTAAGCCTATAAAATATATAGTATGACGAATATAGTTATTAAGCCTATAAAATATAATAGGCCCAACAAAAACATATATAAAAATACAATATTCCAAGACTGAATACAATTGCATATATTGAAATAAAGATACAAATGCTGATTCTAGCTGGCTTTCTGTTGTTGTCCGTTGGAAGAACTTGAGCATAGGAAGTACTCATTCGATCACCAAACTTCTTAGATCGAGATGCATGTCTGGCAGGCCACTTAATTAATTACAACGTACGTAAGTAATTAATTAACTAGCTAGCTATATATATATATATATATATAGAAAGGCTATGCTGTGGCATATATAATTAATAATATATAATATCAAATGGCTTTCCAGCTTATATATGATCAGCTAGCTAGCTGCATTCATGAAAGGTAATAAAATAATTAATTAATCAAGTTGAAAAACAAAAGAGAATGAATGCATGAAAAAAGATCGAGCTTACACAAGTTGAAGAGGCGTGTGGTCTTGATCACGTGAATTATTATTATATAGGTGATTGGAATTATCTATGAGATTAACAGCTGGGAAGAAATTGCGGTCATATGATTGTGATGTTCCTGTTCCACCACCTATCATATTCGCTTCTGCTTCTCCCCGTTCTTGTGCTCTCTCGTGTTCACCTATCTACATCATCATATCATATCATATATTAATTAATATAATTACAACACACACACATTACTTGGAAGGAATATGAAGATATCGACCTTAGCTCGCAGATAATTATTATGGTTTTGCAACTCTATTTCCTGCAAGTATATAAAATAGTGTTCATGCATGTTAGAAGAGATCGATACTATATATATAAAGCAACTAGTAAACCAGAAACTAATTAATTAATACAATATATAGCATCGAAAGAAATTATGAGTACCCGCTTTTGCATGAACTCAATATCGGCAAACAAAGTTTCATGCTGAAACAATTATATTGGAGTGCGTAGTTAGTCCAAAACAATATATATAGCTAGAGGCGTTCTAACTTAATTGGAGTTTTCAAAATACTAACTGAAATTATATATCTTAATTAATTATTGCTAGTCTTTTACTAACTTAACCTTGCATATTTATATAATGCATGTTTAGACGCTAGCTAGCTTAAGATGCTTCATGCATGCTGAACTTATAATTAATTAATACTTACCTTTCTGGATCTAACTCTGCTTAAACCTTTCTCCAATCTACTCTCAAGGTTCTTTAATTCCTTTAGACTCAGAGAGCTAAGAGCTTCACCAAGGATGTGCCTGGAATGCAAATATTTCCATTTTCAGTTTTTTCATTCAATGGAGAATTGTGTGTTGAAAAATATTTTGAAGATCGACCTGTTTAGATTCTGAATGTCTCTGATTTGTCTTTTTAATTTGGACGCTTCTTGCTGATAAAACTGATATATATTGATAAATAGTGTCAAGTAGTTAGAGAATTTCTTGTGGAGGAGCATTATAATATATAAAAATTTAGTGAGAGTGTAGAATTTAATTCAACTAGAACACTGAATAATTAATGGATAAAACAAATTTTAAAACAACAAACATATTAATTCGTCTGAGACAAATTAACCAAATTAGAGCATTTTCTAACATTTAGTTAATTTCTTTCACCTCTTCAGCTTACTAAATTTACCTGTGTATTAGCTTCAGAGACAGATTCTGCATTTGAGGAAGCAGCACATGCTTTCTTGTACCTATCGATAGTTCCTCTAACACTGCAAACAATACAACAGATAGAAACATAAAAATGTGATAATTAAATACATGCTAATTAATTTTACCAAAACACATACACGTACGGTGACGATTTAATCTGTATTTTACAAATTAATTATGAACCCATCTTCTTTTACATTCGATTTTTAGGTCACAGAGCTCTGAGATTGAAATTCTAAATGTGTAATCTTACACATGAATCAATTTTTTGTGAAACATTTATTCAGAAAAAAATGTTTAAAAAAACTGCTTTTTAGTATGTTATTACTTGTACTTCTCTTCCATATAAATAGCTTGGCACTTCCAATAACCCTCATTCTTTAATTTCTTTGTATACCTTACAATGTTTACACCCTCCAAAATTTTCTAATAATATAAGAACACAAATCAACAAGAATGTTCAAACCCATCTGCTGAGCTTCTCTAAAGTTCAAACACAAACTGGTTAATTACTGGCATGCCCATGGTTAATTAATTAATACAGTATGCAGGAAGAGGTGGATATTGCATCAGTGGGGTGTAAGTTTAACTTTCCCTTTAATTGAAATGTCCAAAACACATAATGGATCGGAGAGAATAGCTAAATAATTGACGACGTCAGCAATGAGAAGCTTTATTCCACAAAGATGAAAAGCAATAAAAATGTATGGGAAAGGCAAGTAATTTGCCTTTAGCCATTCTTAGAATCTGTTATCATCGTGTTACTTTTAGCTTCTTAGGGTAATGAAATCAGAAATGAGATAATATCTACACGTACGCTATATGATATTAATATATAACTTCTTAGAGGGGTTTTTTTCTTTCTATATTCGAATTTTTTTTTAGCACAGAACAACTTAAATCTTTATTCATGTTGGTTTATGTTTTACCTAACAAATTAAAGTTATTTAATTAAAGGTAAATAGCCAAATACGTAGTTAATTTTTCAAAATTTTGTGCCAGAAATTTCCTGTAAAGACAATAAGTTATGGGACACTAATACCCATATGGGCTGGGAAACGCCCTAAAAAATTATTATATAAACAATTAATCCAGAAAAATCTGTTGCAAATTTAAAGAAAACTATATCCATTGTGTCGAGAACCCTAATATCTGTTTTGAATTTTGATTGGTTCTTCGTGTAACCTCATGTACGGAGATAAAAATATTCTTAAAAGAGAAACTGTATTAGTACAAAAAAAAATTGTATAAAAAACAAATATTATTATACAATAAAATGATGTATAAAAAAAGAGAGTATAAGATAACATGATTATTGTCATAAAAAAAAAAGTTTACTATTAAGTTGGAAGATAACCCTATCTGTAATAATCTTAATAGAATTAAAGTGGTCTTCCTCCGTTGTGTATATATATGTAGAAACGAATTGAAGTGATTGGGGTGTGACTAAATGTATACTAGTAAATAGTGAAAAGTCGTGAAACCCTAACTCTGAATTGGATGAGGTGCTTGTGTTGTGTTGGGTCACTATATATATAATAAGTAGTACTCCAATTCGTCTATGGGGTTAAAATTAAGACTTTTTTGTTCTCAAAAGCACTGAATGAACTCTTTTATTTTTTTGGAGTATTAAGGAGGAGTGAAGATGGACAAGAAAGCAAGAACCAAAAGAAGGGGATCATTGAGTGCATGACAGCTTTGTGCAGCAGAACCTTTTAAGATTTGATGGTTGACAACACGCGTATACACAAGGAAGCTAAGATCTCCCACCTGCAAATCTTTCTAACCCTAACTAAATAAAGCTTTCTCTTCATCTCATCATTTATATATAACGTCTTATATATATTTCTATCCATTAACACATACCTAAGAAGACGTACGATCGAGTGAAAGAGCAACAAGTACAAGAGTTAGAATGAAATTAAACTCGATCTTAACCACATCTAGCTACTAATATAACTATATATGCCTAAATAAATGGCATCTAGAAATTAAAGAAAGAAAAATAAATAATATTGTGGAACCTGTTGTTGGCATATTCATAGAGGCGTCCACGGGTTGAGAAGACGACAAGGGCAACTTCAGCATCACAGAGGACAGACAATTCATAAGCCTTCTTCAGCAACCCGTTGCGGCGTTTGCAGAAGGTAACTTGCCTATTCGTTGTGTTCTCGATCCGTTTTATTTCTATTTTCCCTCTTCCCGTTTTCTTCCCATGAGAACACCCTTCCGATATTATTGATATTTCGTTCGGAAACTCCATCGATCGATCTGTTAGCTACCTCAAAATAAAGTTGATATTTGATTAGGAGAACCAAATTAAGAAGATTGTCATTATACTATATATATAATCAAAGACAGAAGGGGTGTGTCCGTACCTGTGCAATGAGAACTATTTGTAGTTCTTTGGTGTTATGCAACAAGTGAGAGGAGAAAATGATATGCAAAATATGGCCTATGAGACAAGTATTTATGGACAGAAAAATAGACCCTCCAACTCTCAGTACTCAAAATAATAATTGTAATGTTTGGGGATTCACATTCACCTGTCAACTTTCATAACCGTTCATTTTCTTCTTCCTTCATGTATGTATGTATCATGTATGGGAAAAAGGTGAGGGAGGGACAACGAAATGAAAGTGTCTTTTTGAAAGTGACTTTTGTTAATGTTTATGCATGTGGGGTTTCATTCAATTCCGATGAGAGGGACGTGAACGTAAGGTTTGCACGCAAAAACTTGGAAAAGCTTGAATTTTTTAAGCATAGCTGCAGAGTTGCTTCTTGGATTTTGAGTTTTGGCATTTTATCCTCCTAGAATCTACTCCACTTCACCTCCATCTCCTTCTCTCATGCATGCTTCAAATCTCACTTTTTAATTCCTCACTCAACCCAATTTCTCTTGCGTTGTTTGAAGAATTTTGGACAAAATAAGTTTGGATTCAACTGGGTTGAAAAAATTAAGCGTCTTTAGACAAGGGTCTGCAAAATTAATTTTGAATATTATATATATTTACATCTTAAGTTTATGAGGATTATTAATATTATATTCCATAGGTCCTTTTGTTTATTTTCCTTCCATTTATATAACAGCGTAATATTGTGTATTTCTGTTAATACAATTTTTTCTAAGTCACGATCAAAAGAGAAAAATATTTAGTACAGTATTCCATGGAGTACTATTGTGAGTATAATTTATTTTATTTTATTTGTAGAATACTTGACCAGGTTTTATGATGAGGCTTTCCATGTGACGTCCTAATCATAATCTTAATTCTTCAGTTTCTACCTTGTATTTTCGCTAATAGCAAAATCAGACTCTGTATTATTAGTTGCATTTTTTCTTCCTTCTGGATCGTGACTTTTCAGTACCTTGTTGATTTAAATTAATTGATTAATCTTTAAATTAATTACGCTCATTAAACCTTCGTTTGAATTAGGTGTTAAAATGTTAGGAGTTAGGACCACAATGGTGTGACCTCACACCCTTGTGGAGTTATGGTGGGTATATATACATACTCATCATCTAAACAAAAAAAAAAAAACCACAATGACTATTAGGTCGATGTAACTAACTAACTAGTGTATTTAAAAATAAATAAAACTTTTGTATTTAAAAGAAAAATAAACGTTGAAGACTTGATGTTAATCACAGAAAATGCTAATTTCGTAACACGATTATCTTTTAGTGGCCCGTTTAAGCTCTTGTTAAATTCAAATATATATGAATGCAGATTGTAAGGTGTACATGTGTAATAGTTACTGCAATCAATCTTATTTAAAATAATAATAATTAATCGTACCTATATGTTCAGATTACCTAACTATAATTAAATTTATTATGGCTGATTAATTAATCGTACCTATATGTTACATATATAAGAGACTAACCTAAGTTCAGAAGCAAGTAATAGATGTTGGGCTTAAATCCAGAGCATAAGCTTTACGTCAATGAGCAACAAATTTTCACACTAGAAGCATATTGAACTCTTTAAACTGTGTCTTCCCACGATTAATAAAAATCTACGTGTGTCGACGAAAGTTGACGTGATTTTTCCATGATATACGTACGTATCGGTATTGCTCTGAGTTAATATTAGATGAACTATATATGTAAGTAAACATGAGTGAGAACAAATTAACTTTTACATAACAATGAGTTTGTTTTAGGTATAATGTCATAGTAAATTCATTGCTGGGACGCGCATCTAATTTCATAGGCATATTCATAGATTTGGTTATATAGCTTTGTGAATTGGCCCCTAGCCATTATTTACATTTATTTCTCTTGCAAGATATGGTTATTGTTGAGCCTTACACATTCAAATTTTCCCCATGCTATCATCTATCTGTAATCTGTTCGACTGGAGAAATTTAATGCCAATATTCTATGTCCCAGGTAACCTAACATCATAAAAGGAAATTTGAATCCTTGAAGTTTCTTCTTTGAGGACCACGTTGTTGTAACATGGAAAGGGGTTTGATAATAACCCGTTGATAAGCGCAATTATTCCTTCATACCTACTCATAATCATGGTGTCTGAAATTTGTGCATACAGTCATAATCTTCTCCTTGACAATTTCTGATCGATCACATGCGAGCTAAATGCTAATTAAATTAAAGTTGGTTGTATATATAGTACGTATTTATATGACTATTCAACACTTACAACTAATTAAAACACAAACAAGGACAAGGATTGAAACACTTCATTCATTTCTATGCTTCAACTATGAATGCTGATAGTGTTATGTTATTCTCTCACGTAATGGTGTCTCAATCCTTATCATGGGTGTCTGAATTGTGGTACCATCGTGAACAAGACTTATGTATTTTGTATAACAGTGACACTCAGAAAGAGGAAAATTTATTTTTTGCTGAAATATACATGTTTCTCTGTTATATTTAATTAAAGTATTGTTGATTACAACCAATGTTATTTATAACAAGTAAATAATTTTTAAGAGGGTTTTGAGTTTTGTTTATTGTAACATGGATAGTTCTGATACCTTTAACTTTTATTTTACTTTATGTGCTGAAAATGGTGTTTTTATCTTGTTTTATGCGCTGAAAATTATGGTTTTTTTTTTTTTACTTACATTGAATACTGATTCCTAGAGATCAATGCTATTTATTTCATTGCAAAGCATCACATTATTTCAGTAACCATCCATATAAATGTATACCGAAATCTTGCATCAATGTAAATGGGAAGTGTAGTTGACTCAAATGCCTATGTCAATTTTCTAGCCAAAAAACTAGGTACCTCTTGTACGTCGAACAAAACATTCAACAATTTGGTCACCAAATAAAAAGTTAATGAAAGGACAGAGGAACACTAATTTGATCTTCATCGGTAATTATTTTAACAGTCAACGCTTATGGAGTATGTATAGATTCAATCTTAATGATGATTATTGGTTTAAATACAAGACAATTGAGAATTGAGGATTGGACATGCTAGACATGCGGCCATATTACAAGTTGCCAAAAATGAGGTTGTTGCTTCTATTTGAGTACACCAAGGCTAAGAATATAATAGTTAAACCAACCGAGGTGTTTTCAAGACACAAAACCATAAAAACAGAGGACTAGTCTAGTATTCAAATATAAGAACAGCGAAAGCCTATAGAAACATAGAACAGAGAGAGAAAAACTTTGGAACTATCTGGAAGAATTAGTAAAAGGGAAACAGGGCACAGCAATGAAATTCATATGCCCCAATGGAGAAAACAAAGTTGACAAAAAAAAATTGTTTTACTCCAAATGCACTATGGTAATTTGATCATAGTCAATTAATACATAATGTATGGAGTATGGACCACACCACAACAGCAATGTTGTGATCATAGTTAACAGCTGTGATTTGTGAAGCACAAGTCAAAATCCTAGCTAGGCACTAGTAGCAAGCCAGCCAAATTGATCATTGATTAGGTGAGGGACCACGATTTCAAAATACAGTACTACGTAAAGAGTTGAACATGTCAATCATCAATGCAATTCTCATTACAAACAAATCAACAACACTCTGGCATGGGAATGATTTTGTAGGAAACAAAAATATGTGTACTGTGTACGTAGGACGAAACAACTTGTTAACATCATTTAAATACTATACTTTTGCATTTTTCCTTTGAATTGATTGACCACAGAATTAGTTGGGGTATACTTGCAACATTGCAACACTCATTCTTCGTTCTTTTTGTTGGTTGGGATCATAAAAGGAAAGGAAATTCACTTTTTTTTTCTTTGTATATCTGATCCTCACGACCAAAGATATTTTCGTGATTTTCTTTAAAAAAGGGCCTCCGCTCCATTGTTAATCAGCCCAATAATGTAAAAATGAAAGCCCAATAATGAATGAACTTTGTTTTGCATCGTTTCTGTTCTTCACTGTGACTCCTCCTTCCTCCTTTCACTTTCTTTGTGTTCATTGTAACTTGTTTCTTGAGTCCACGAAATCCACTAAAAAAATTCAACCATGGCTGCAATGGTTACTTCAAAATAGTAGTTTTTTTTTTTTTTTGACAGCAAGATAATATATATATTTTAAGAAAAGATATTTTTCGTATAGCGATAATAATGAAATTTGAATTTGTCGCCTTGTACAAATTATTCAAACTCCTCCCTCTTCACTCACAAGATCCTAGTGACTCAAAGCACTTTCATGTTCAATCTTATTTTAACAACCGAAGAGATATGATCAAATTGTATTAAATAATGTGACAGCACAACATTAAATACAAGTACAAAACAAAACTTTTCATACTTACGTTACACTAAATTAAATTCATGTATCCAGAATACTAATAGACACATACTAGTACTACTGTACTACGGCATTTAGTATATGTATAGAACAAAATAGTAGCCATCAAATTCAAACTCTACATTAATACTCTCGCGTGAGAGAATCTACTTTTTCTTTTCTTTTCTTTTTTTTCTGAAATACAGTACTTAATGCAACAATATCGAGACTGGGAAAAACAATTGAAAGGGAGTTAATTTTCTTGTAAATGGTGGAGATTTTTGTTTCCTTGAAAGGGTAGCATTTAATGCCACAATCACACGGGATACGACAACAACTCTCGAATATGCACCAAATTAAAGCAACAAAAGCACGTGAAATCCCAAAGTTTTGGGCATCCTTATATTCCCCTCTCCCGTTTTGCTAGAGAAAACAAGACTTTTGGGTCATCCCACAAACATTCCTTCCTTTGCTTCATTCACCTGCTAGCTAGCTACCTATACTAGATATATAATCTGTACATGCATCCACATTAATACAATACAACTCATATTCCTTCTTCAAATCTCTTGAATATCAATCGCAGTTTCTGCTGCATATCATTTCATGGGTGTCCTCGGAACAATGGCAAGACATTTGGACACTATAATAGGGTGAACATATTTGCTTTTCTGTAATTTATTTCATTTGTGTTGTCTATGTATATGTGTTATAATTATTCATTCCACTCCTACATATATATGCCTGTACAAAACTCATTTATAAATAAAAACATATTCTGTAATTAACTATATATAGGTTTTTCATTTTATATATATATGTTTCCCCCCGTACGTGATAACAGCCTGCTTTTTGTTTTCTGCATGCCAGGCCTGGAGTGATGCTTCTCTATCCTCTGTAAGTAATTAATAAAACGCCATACCAGATTATCATGTACATATATCCTTCTGTAATTCTTAATTAATAGACGCAAAGGCATATATGCATGATGCATGCACATTATCTTAATTATCTGCAGCAATTACATGATATATATAATCATTAAAATATTATTGACTTGACTTGTGAGTAAACATCATATATATATATATAGATACGCATCAATGAGAGCAATTGAAAGTCCTTCAACCATGGATGACCAACAGTGGCTAACGTATTGGGTTTTATACTCCTTCATCACCCTCTTTGAGCTTTCCACTCATAACATCCTATCTTGGTACGTTGATCGCGCGATGCTATAATATATATATATAAAGAGAGATTGATGTATATATTTTAACTTAATATATACAGGTTTCCCATATGGGGATACCTGAAGCTTATGTTTTGCGTGTGGTTGGTACTGCCAAAGTTCAATGGAGCGGCTTACATATATGAGAATTATGTGAGGCAATACATAAAGAATATTGGAATAAGAAGTTCCAGTGAGGAGGATCAGTACAACAAGGTTCTTCACATGATGAGCTTCGATGCAAGGAAAGCAGTTGAACGCTATATCGATCAATATGGCCCCAATGCCTTTCAGAGAGTTGTCTCAGCGGTATATATATAACTATATGTCAGCTCAAACTCAATTTTAATTTGCTTCATATTCATTCTATCTGTGTTTTTAACATTTTCTGCATGCATGCATGCATATGCAGGCTGAAAAAGAAGCAAAGAAGCATAGAAGCGCTGGTCAGTGACTATCGATTTGACCAGGTTAATTAGCTAGAATCAAATTAATTGCGAAATCGATACTTGTTTCTGTCACATGAATGAATTAAGGAGACGGAGTCTAGGAATCATTGTTTAATTAAATCAAATGACAGCAATTATAAGCTTCATATGTACGTACCCGATCGAGTTTTTCTTTAAACCCTTGAACGAGAATTCTACTGCAACGATATATAAGTTCTTTAATTTCAGCATATATAACAAACAACTCATGCTTAATTGGAATAAATGCTGCAACAGTATAACACATATTTACACGGTAGGTAAGCGATCATGGGAAAGCTTTACTGACGAACATAAACCACAAGCAACCTTTATTTATTCATCTAATTCAAACAAAGCAACGTAATATTCATTGAAGTGAGTGGCGGCAACCAAATCTTGTAATAAAATAACACCTCTCCAACCTTTTTTCCTTCAACGCTTTCGTATACACTAAATACTGTGTTATGAATGTTTTTAACTAAATTTACTCTTTCGTATACGCTTTGGTCCAAATAAAAAGTATAAAATGTTTCTTGTATTAATTCTTTTTTTTATATATATATATATAAAAACATCCTTCTTTAAAGTAAGTTCTAAAATGAAGTAATAGTGAGAGAAATGTAATCTATTGGACAAATTTAATGTTCACAATTAAATTAATCTGATTAATTATTTAATTAAATATTGTAATAAAGATCGAACATAGTAATAACTAAAATTGAAATAATTAAAATCAAACAGAAAATAAAAATTGAAACATAAAATCATGCACTCTTACGTGTGGAACATTCAAAAACCTAACAACTTCACCCCCTCCATATTTTCACTTCTCTTCATACAAAAAAAGATACCGTTGGCTAGCAACTTAGCATCATTTCCAGCTCAGTGATACACAAGTTTAAAATACTACTTTAGAAAACTTGGGGAAGTATGATCCATAAGACAGAATCAGACAAGAGGATCGACTGCAATACTATGCCTAATAGCTTTTTTGTTGGATTTTGATAAAATTTTATGTTTATTTCGTGTTGCATTAGTAATATTATAGTAAGCGCTAGTGTACCGCCAATTAAAGAATATCTGACGCGTTCTCAAATTAATATAAAATCCGTTTGAATTTAATAAATTCGTTAATTAGTGTAAAGTCTCCTTCGTAATTGAATATGGGATGAATTAGTCAATTTGATTTGTTTTAATATATTTAAAAAATTACAAAAACTTAATTCAATTTAAATTCTGTCACTAGTCCATAGGGAAGCAAATTAAAACTATTTTTTCCCATCAAAAGCAAGTTCATATCCAACGCATCTTGTAATCAATGAAAATTAGTCATTTACTAAAAAATAATCAAAGACGGTATGGCGGAATTTTTTTTCATAAACATATTTTTGGCAGTTCAAATTAATGAGCAAGGATCCAATGGTCAATGAATAACTAATTAAAGCCCCAAATTGAAGTATTATTGAATAGGTTAAGAGAGATAAACTATTCCCTTATTCTAAAGCCCATGTTTCTTTCCTTTCAGCTGTATAAAAAACAGCAGACACATATTGAACAGATGCCATGTGGGGAATACCTGGCTTAAAAATAGATAGATATCCAAAGCGTCATTCTGTAAAGGGCATAAAACTTCAAAACTGAGAGCTGGATGGATATTATATCAAATTTCCACCGGTTTCAGCAACCTGGCAATATTGATACATGGACAATCCTGTTATGTTCTCAAATGGATATATACTATGGAGGAGGAAAAACGGATATATGATAATAAAATGATATAACTTACACCTAAAATCAGTATACTTTTTTGTCAATTTTCTCTGAATTTCTACATCACTATCACTGTCAGTAAGAAGAGAATATTTCAAGAGGATTTTAGGATGTGCTTAGCTCTTTTAGGACCAAGTCGGACAGGACCTGATGTTACCATGCCGTCCAGTTTAAAAGAATTCACAGCAGGATAACTTCCAGGATTTAGATTTTGTGCCTCATGCTGACAACACCTACTCCTACCACTAGCACTGCCCATTTGTGGATCCAGTTCGAGTACTCTTGACTTTTCTCCACCCAACCTAGTCATGCCACTCAAGTTCTCTTGCACTTGTATATTCGGAAACTTGGTAGGTTTTCTGGAATCATCAAGATTAGCTGCAGCTGCAGGTCGCTTCCTGGTATGATGGTCATCGAACTTCAATCTGTCACCAACCTTATTTATGGTAGAGGGTGTAACTGGAACACGTAGAGGTTGAACAATTGATGCTGGAACCAGAGAAGTCAGATGATTAGATGGAAAGCAAACCTCTGAAGAACGATTCACAAATGGTGTGGCGAAATTATTTCCCCACAGATTTTGAGGAAAGCTTTGACTGCTTGAGGCTGAAAATTGCTGAGAAAAGGTCCCCGGTATCATTTCATCTGTTGAGCTTGACAACCACGATGGTGAACTTCTGTAGGGACTATGAAACCAAGATGTTTTGGCCTGTTCATTCACAGTTGGCTGCTGTTGCAAGAAAGGAAATCCAAAGGCAGATTTTGCAACATGGGGATTTTTGTTTCTGTCATGCAGCCCACCATTGGTTAAATGTGTCGAGTGACTAAAACTGCCCGGAGTAGGTGGTACCACTGATTGAGAGCTCAATCCTAGAGGTTTAGCTCCAGGCATAAACTGCTCTGAAAAGTCATTGGATGCACCATTAAATACTGCATACGGAGTAGACTTTTGAGTAATGGGATTGAAATAAGAACTGGCATTTCTGTTGACTCCAAGACTTTCATTTGGAGATACATGATTACTTTGCCGATCAATAAACTGTTGAGAGAATCCAGAGTCTCTACCACTCATCAATATGGAGCTCTGTGGTGCTTGATTGCTTTGAATTTTTGCTGATTTCAATACATTGTCAGCTGATACTTGTAAAGATGAACCAGATACCCAATCCTGCTTAGAACTTCTTCCCAATAAAGAGTGTTCTAAAGCAGCATATTCAGAATAATTCCTTCTTCTGGATTCCTCACCAGGCCAAACATCTCCCGCAAATTGTTGCATCTCTTGGCTGCTTCTACCAATTGGAACATCTTTACCCATCAATCTCATTGTTGGTTGGCTGGAACTTAGTGAGACATGATCTGAACCTTCTTTCAGAGAAATCACCCCATTTCCATTGTGATTCCGGACCTGGTCACATTGGTTCTGTTCAATGAATGAGTTTTTCTTAGGGTTCAACTCTGAATTAAGTGGCGGGACATAGTGACTTGAACACATATCTGAATTAGGTCGGTGACAGCTAATCTGGTTGATATCTTCTCTCTCTCTAGATTGTAATTCGGTGACAGCTAATCTGGTTGGATGATGTTCAAATGAATTAAGACCATCTTTTGAAAATGTCTTTTGAACAACATGATGATTCTCATGAATGCTAAAACTTTCCTGGTTACTTTGCTGGAGAATATTATTAATGGGCAAGCCACTAAGAGAACCACGTAATGTACTTGATGTCTCTGACTGGTTCATCCCTAAGTTTCCACTTGAACTGAAATTGATTAGCTCACCATGAGAATTGAGTGGCAAACCGAAAAAATTGGGATCCAAACAGCTGCTATTTTTTCCACTTCCTTTCTCCCAGCCTGTAATGGGGAATGAGTTATCAATCATATCTGCAGAAAACAATCGAGAAAACTGTTGTCTGTCACCCAAAGCCTCGCCACTATTATCTTTATCTCCATAAGTTTGCAATGGAGATTCTGGTTTTTCATTTGCATTATATGATGCAGAGTAAGATGAAGAAGGCTCCAGAAATGTCTTTGTATTTTCATTTGAGTTAACAACATCAACCCGTGGATCATCAAAATGGTCCAACTTTCCACTGTAGCTGAAAGATCCAGATTCACACACTTGTGTATTTATACCAGACGTCTGCTCTACTTGGACTGCAGAAAGAGGTCTAGAAATGTCAGCATACGGAGAACAATGAAGGTTAGTTCTGTTGCCTCCATAAAAAAACTGCGAATTATTATTGTCACAAACTTCCACCTCGCTCAACAATTCTGACTTCTCTTCTAACTGCTTTGACTTCTCTTGATTGGTACATGGCTTCAAGAAGCTTTGTACAGTATCTTGTTCCAGAGTATTAGAAAACTGTTTACTGTCAACTATAGGGCAAACCTCCTCTCTCTTGTCTCTGCCTACATTAACAGCAATATGGTCATAGTTTCTGTCTGGCTCCATACATGCAGTTTCTTCATCACTTCCAGAGGACTTCTCCTTTACTACTGAAGAAGCCAGCACATCTGAAGATATGTTGAACATGGTTTCATCAAATGAATTTGTCTTTTTGGGACCAAGTATATCATCTTCACCAGAGAATTTCACATGTCTCTCCGAGGTGGGCTCTTGATCATTATAATGGCTTTCTTCAGTACCATCTCCAATATTACTGCCACTTGATGTCTTTTCAGAAACTAGTTTGAACTGGTTCTTAAGAATGCCATGAACAGGAGATACTGCCTTTTGTTGCTTTCCAACTGAGTCCCAGTTTTTAACTTGTTGCTTCTTTTCTACTGATAAACAATTTCTGCCTGATTTCTTTCTATCGATATAAGGATCAACCTCATGAAGCGGAAGTATTTTATTCCCAATTGAACCTTTTAGTTTTCTGGAACTATTTACTGCAGTTTGCACCATGCGCTCGTAAGCATCATCCTGAGATGGACAAGATTAACAAAATTAAGGATGTTATATTATAATAGAATCAGACTAAACTTTAGGCAATGCAAAATATGAAGATAAATATAATAACACCTCTTGTAGATTTTATATCTTTCTCTCTTCTATTTTTTTTTTACGGAAGAATTTTCAGCAATAAATAATACTAATAAAACAATATATGTATGTATCCTAAATGCATAGATCATATGGTTAAGTAGCCATAAAATACACTTGGGTACTAAGAAAAACTATTGAAATTTTTTGTTATTAATACATCCAGAAAATGCTCGTAGTTAATAAATATAAGGTTATTCGAGCTTATATATTCTGGTAAAATATACTATTATTTTTAAAGCTTTTACGAGTGAATATACATGAAATAATCATATATCAAACTAGATGTAGGTATAATTATATATATGAATACCAGCAAGAAGAATCATGAGAGCTTCAAATCAAAATCTATTAAAGCTTTTACGTATTCATAAAAAGTACATATCACTAAAATTGATTTTACTTAATAAACAGAACGCCAAATAAGCTTGTACAATTTGGTACAAATATTATTTTTTGAAAAAATATAGTTGTAACTGAAAGCTGAGGGTATAAAATAATAATATGATATTAAGATATTAAAAACCCTGTAAGTTGGAAATTGCAAATTGCAAATATACTTTATGATATAAAAAAAAACAAAATTGTAAGGCAGCCCTATATATAGGGCTGCCTTACAATTTTGTTTTTTTTTATATCATAAAGTATATTTGCAATTTGCAATATATTTTGTCCTTGTACCATTCCACTTTGGGGAATCATATGTAGGGAATCTGCTGTTTGAAATCACAAGAGATTACTTCTAAAAATAATATCCTTGTAAAAATTGTACTTCTATGACAACATATACATTCTTATATTCAGCCAAAAAAAAAAAGCATATACATTCAAGCAGAAGCCAACGAAAAACACATGCATGGTTAAACAACATCACCATGTGATTAAAATTAATTATTGTAAAATATTTTTACGATACATATCTTAGTTCGTTCTTTTAGAAAGGCAATTTAAAATAAAAACCAATCGCTCTTTTAAAATGAGAAGAGCCTCTAATTATAAATAAAATATTCCTAAGTCATTTGTTTTAATTAAATTTAAAAAAATAGTGAGATACTAAGTAATACTTTTCTCTAGTGAATTTTATTAAAAGGGGAGAGGATGGACAATGGCAAATGCATGAATCATGCCTAAATATTTTTTTACATCAATTTGAGATTGCTACGTAATTGCTCACTGTTGAAATGCACATATCACATATGATAGACCTCTGCAGAAATTGTATTACGTGGTCCATATATCCCCATTCCATACCTGAGATTTATGTAGAATCCGAATGCCGAAAAAGTACCAGAGTTGGAGAATATTATGATTATAGAACCAGAGTTGGAGAATATTTTTGGAGAATAAAGTACTCAGTATTTACTAAATGTAATTTAAAACAATCTAGGGATACAGTTGGCAGCAAGATCATATCATCCTTATATCGTCATCGAGAAACCTTCATGGCTAGCCAGGTTAAATACTTGATTACTTCCACTTTCAAATTTCGGCCAGCATAACCATAAACTGATGACATTATTTTCGGTTTTCTCGTGGATCTATATACACTTCTTCCTAGCTTGGGTTCTAAAGACACTCACTCACATTAATTTGATCGTATCTCAAAATTGTCTGCACACGTACAAAACTAACATCGAAGTCATTCTCCCCACAGACCAACACTTTCAAAATATACATGATCAAGTCTCACACGACGACAGAAAGTCCAAAACCATTATACCATACATCACCACCCCTAACTTCACTAATACGTCATAAAATATGCCCATGCGATAATGATCTATATCAACCCAACTCAGAGTATTCTTTTTTTTATGATACATGCCCATCTGGAAATTGCATATGCAAACATTCATCAATCCAAATCACTATATATACACACTTCTGACAGACCCAATAAATGATCTAACAAATTCTGGACCTCCACCTGCAGATCTTCCACTATCCAGCTGTAAGCGGTGTATAAACCTCTACGTCTGAAAAACTAGCCACAAGAGATATATGATCGAGAATCTGTTGATCTACCCATGGCCCATATGATAATTCCCCCCAAATTATTAGTTAATAGTGACGGGGCCAGAGAAACCCCCTCATCATTAGACTCAGCTCTTCAACCTCGTAACCCATGAGTGGCCCCTTCTAGCTAGGGTACTTGTACTGATTATACACAACACACTACAGCTGGAGCAACATTCTTGCAGGCTTCACTACCTTCTGAATCCCTTCCGCGCACGAAGGCACTTGTCTTAGTTTTCCTTTTTTGTAACTCCCCTTTCCCAGCTTTTACTTGCCGCGTATTTCGCTCAAGTACTCAACCACACTCACTTTCGTCCACAAATGTCAAGCTCTCTCTCTAATCAGCTTTTTCAGCAGTAAATTTTATGCAGAAAAAAGCAAGACATAGATAGAGTAAGGAAAGGTATAATCGCATGGCATAAACAACTACATCAACACCAAATCTACAGTGACGATTAATATTTTATGCGCAAATTCCATGAATTGATACTTGTCAACCAAGAATTAGCTGCAAATCACGGAAAAACACCGCAAATAACGGAAGATTAACTTATATTTTATGAGACACAAACCACATACCTTCTTCCCAGTTGGTTTGTTGTTGAAGACATTCTTCTTTTTCTTCTTCATCTTCTTCTTGCTAACAACCGTCTTCTTCTCATTGTTCACGAACCACACACCACTATCACTATCACTATCACCGTGCTTCTCCACCTTTCTTTTCTTCTTCTTCACCTTCTTCAACTTTTTCGTTTTCCTATTCTTCATCATCGTACTCTTCTTGTTCTTAATTACCGAAGCAACGGGAGTAAGAACAGCAGCAGAAGGAGCAGGAGTGGCGGCACTAGTTGAATCTCCACAGTCATAATCGGATTTCTCCTCATCTTCCTCGACCAAAATCGCTTTCTTTTTGTTGGCTCCCATCGGTGGCGCCGCAGTGAGAATCTCCGCGATCGAGCGCTTCTTCGGCGCCTTCGGTCTGGCCTTGCAGTTAACAGTAGTCCTTCTCATCTGCTGCTGGCGCCGTTCCTCTCTCACGGCCTGTGCAAGGCAACCGTCGATGTGCGCATTCACCGCCGTCACCGTGGCGGCGTTGAAATCTCGGCAAACAGGACACACCATCTCCATCTTCTCCTCTGAATAATCTCCTTGGTCTAATTTCTCAGACTCGCCACCTCCGCGCGTGGATCTCAGCGCCTCCAGGCGCCGAGAGAGCCACTCAAACTTTGTAACGGTATTCGAAACGTCATCTGCCTCACGGAACGGCCAGAACTTCAACACGCTTTCGATTTGTGGTGACGGCGGCAGCTGAGGCTGCGGTTGTGGTTGTGGCTGTTGCTGCTCCTCTTCCACCTTGAAAATCTCTGCGATAGAACGCTTCTTGGGCGCCTTGGACTTCGATGAAGAAGATTTCAAATTCATAATCCTCATGTGGCGACGCTCGTCTCTCATCGTCTGCGCGAGGCATCCGTCGATGTGAGCGTTCACCGCTGTGAGGGTGGCTGCGTTGAATTCGCGGCACACCGGACAAACCATCTCCATTTTATCATCCTCGTGGTTGGCAGCAGAGTCCGAAGGTGGCGCGGATTTGTCAGATTCAGCGGATTCCTCTTCGCTGCAATCGTCGTCTCCGTCATCATCGGTTCTAGAAACATCCGCAGCAGAAGGCAGATTCTCCGGATTCTGAGCGTGACGGTCGTTGAAATCGACGGATCTAGGGCACAGCTTCATCGGCGGAAGCCACGACTGAACGTCCTCAAGTGATACGTCACGTGAGGCGGTGGATGCGAACGGCCAGCACTTGGAAACGTCGATGGACCTCATCTTGGATGTGTAGTCCCTGCAACAGCGAATCAAAACCTATAAAGCGCCGTTCTGTGTATTAGTAAAACCAAATCCACAAACAGCAGATAATAGATAAATAAATATACCTTATGGAGAATCCATCAAACGTAGCCGCCATGATCAGTGGTTACAAGAAGAGAGAGACTATGGAGAAGAAGAATAAGAAAACTGAGAAAAGAGGAACATCGATGATTATGATTATAGATGAGAGAGAGAGAGAGAGTAATTAACGTTTTACAAAACTAGAAGAGAAGAAGGAAGAATGGGAGAGTGTGTTGTGTGTAGCTGTCTGCTTGCTTTTCCCTAATTTATGACTGAAAGGGACGTATGAGAGGAGAGAGAGAGAGAGCGCTCTAAACTCTAAAGTGACGACAGATACAGAAGAAACGAAGGAGAGAGAATATTTTGTTAATTATTAATTAACACTCGTATTAACTATTAATTAATTAATTAACACTCTTATTTTATTAATGTTAAATGTTGGTGTTTAATTGATAATTTATTTTCTTTGATTATTGTTAATCAACTATTGCGCTTTATTCTTTTCTTTCCATGCATGTGTGAGTTGTCTTGCTGGTTGCTGCTGCGCCGAAGATTTAACGATAGTATATTGTATTGTATAATGTAAATGTATATATATATATATATTGTATGGTAAGTATTTGTTAAATGTTAATGTTAGATTTGTGGTATGATCTATTGTGTTATATGCCCACGCTCGTGTACTTATGTGAAACAAAGATTCTGCTGTAAGAGCACAAAAACAATCCACCATACGCGATCACCCACCAATCCACGCGCTTTCTACCATCACCATATCACTTATTTCTTTTTAAATATTGTTATTATAAATAGTTTTCAAATTATTTTCTTTTTTCTTTTACGAAATTATTTTCATTGTTACTACACTTGATCTTAGTCAATTTTTTTTTTCTAATACTTTCGTTTCTTGAGTACTCATTTGAATTCATTTTTGCTATTTATTTAATGACGAAGAAATATCAAATAAATGGTGAGAATAAATAGGGACAGTAATTAATAAGGTAATATAATTTTATTCGCGTTATTATGTGTTTCCTACGTAATTTGAGCGTTGACATTTTCGTAATTTTTAGTAATTTATTGGAATAAATTAGTGTAGTTATGTTAGAGATTAGTAATGGGTCATATAAAGAGAGTTAGAGATAAGAGAGCTAGAAAAATGATTTTTATGATTATTGTTATTCCTTTAAAATCCTAGGTATGTTAACTTAAAAATTTTGTCTAATAAGTGATTATTTTATTTTTCATATTTACATTCATGTTTATATATATAATTTCACATATGAAATTCTTATGTATTTGTCCTATTTATAAGGAAGATTCTGTCGAATTTTTAGTAGCCTCTTTATGTTTATTTTTAATTATGTCTTGGTGAGATTTTATTGTCAGGGAAAATGTGTAACCTATGCGTCAATCATAAGTGTGTAGCTTATGCGTCAATCATAAACATTTATCTTCTGACTATATTGCTTTAATCTATTAATATAAATAAAAATTAAAATATGATCGAATATCAAAATTAACATATAAAAAAATAATTAAAATAACAAGTAAATAATTAAATAATTTTAATTGAATAATTTAAATAATAAAATTATAATTATATTAATATATATATATATATATAAAAGTTGAGGGCGAAACAAGATAACTACTATGGTACTCGTAATCATATCCATTTTAATGAGATTTTGCAGATAAATACTCATTTTATTCATATCCTAGATTATTACCTTATCCGTGTATGGATATTATGAGATTTTACGAATAAATACTTGTCTCATCTACATCCTCAATGTATGGATTATTACTTTACCTGTATAAGGATATTTTAATGGGTACCCATATAATTCATGTTCATATTATCAATAAAGTGTTTTAATAGTTATAGAATAAAAAGAGAGTAGAAGAGACTAACAAAAGTTAATATGATTTTATTCATTTCTTTTAATACTTTTGTTTTTTTGAAATTTATTAATTTAGAACTTTAATTAATGTTTAGAGATCCATAATCATTTAATCAAAATATATGAATTTTTACTTAAAACATAACATAGAATGTGTCCTTTCTATGAAAAAGAAACAACGAGAAACATCATGAGAGTGTAATAAGTCAATATGTTTTTCTTCATATCTTTTAATTCTTGCGTTTCCTGGGTTTTACTATTAATTTATTTTCACTTCTTTTTTTGTGTTGGGCGACGAAGAGATGACAAATTAATACTGAAAAAGAAGTTTGAAAATAAGAAAAAGTAACAAAAGTCAGTAAGTTTTGTTTTTTTATCTTTCTTTCAATACTTTTAATTTTGTAGTTTTGCTATTAATTTGGAGTCACTTTTTTGTGTGTTCGATGGCGAAGAAATGACAAAGAAACGGCAAGAAGAGAAGCGTAAAAACATGATAAAGCAGAAAAAATCAATTTAAAATTTATGACATAAAGTGAAAATAAATTTAAAAAACAAGCGGTGCGTCTCACTCGCATTTTTTTTTTCATACAAAAATGGCAAAAATTAATAGTAATGTGTAACGACTCTATCTATGATTAATTTTACATGATGACATAATATTTTTTTGCATAACAATGTGCTATGTAATCTGCATGCCTCTTATTTTCTCTAAAGACACAAATTTATGAAATAAAGTGAAATTTTTTATTTTTTTTTAAAAGCGGGGGGTCTTACTCACATTTCTTTCCATGCAAAAATGGCAAAAAATAAAATAAAATGTTAGAAATGTGTAACGACTCTATCTACAATTAATTTTACATGATAACCTTTTTTTTTTTTTTTTGCATACTGATGTACTATATAAGTTCTATCTACTTATAAGCGGTTGGATGAACTTTCTCTAAAGACACAAATACCAAATTCTCTAAAACAAAACACAAATAACATTAAGGTTGTTAACACATAAATTCTTACGAATTTAGAAAAGAAAAACGTATTAAGTAATTTGTAGATTCGTTTTGTATTGAATTCATATCAACTAGTAAATTTGGACCTAAACAATTCGTACGGATTTAAAAAAGAAAAACGTATTAAGTATTAAGATTTGTTTTGTACTGAATTCATATCAACTAGTAAATTTGGACCTAAATTTAATGAAATTGCAAGTGTAAACATTTATTAAAGTTTGTTGATGGAAAACAAAAAAAATATCATTTTGAGTTTGTTAACCCTAAATCACTGAAACTTTTTAAAACATATCTCATTCGGTTTTTTCACTTATACGAAATATTATTTATTCTAAATTCTTATCCTCACTATTTTTATGGTTATCGGACAAATTCGTTATTAATTATTATTATCGTGGTTGAACAATTCAATTGTCATTGTTGAATCATTTAATCATAGATAATTTATTTATGAATTTTTTTATAAATAAATATTAGTTATTAATTATTATTATTATTTTAATCAGCGAGAGAAGGTCAAAATCATCCTGTTCCCCATTTAATCACAGCAACCTTATAACTCCACTTATGAACAATATGATATTTTGTGGTAATGAACATGAATGTAGTTTTTTAATATTATTTTCTTGAGGTAAACTCCTACTAGTATAAGAATCTAATTTATGGTTCCTCCACGAGTTTGTCTAAACCCTTGATTTTAACAACCGTCAACAACATCTTTATTAATTATTCCGCTATTTGAAACAATTCTATCCACAATTTTTCGATTCAGTTAAATCAAATACTTCTAAAATTTAGTTAACATAAAAAATACTTATAAAATTTACTCTATTTCACGTCTATTTATTTACGATGACTTAACTACTTTTTCTCTGTTATTGTTTTTTTAAATAATTACTCTGTTATTGTTTTCCCTCCAATTACGTAGCAGATGTTACGAGATGTGGTCAAATGAATTTTAATCCACGCTTAATCCACTGTTTTTATTAGTTAAGTTGCATATGTCAACTTACCAAATTTACTCCACATAACCTACAAAGTACAAGTTCTGATGAATCAGGATGAACCGATTCCTCCAAATATTTTTGTCTTTTTCTTATTTATTGTTTTTCTCAATTCTGAATTCATAAAAAAAAAAAATATGAACATTATTCTTAATTTATATTCCCATTTTTACCCATACCTTGTCATTTTATTTACTTTTTAATATATATATATATATATATATATATATATATATATATATATATATATATATAGAGTGAGAAATAAAATGTGAATATATCTTGAATTAAGAATAATTATTATTTTCTTCTTCATCCTGAATTAAAAATATTAAATAAATTGAAATTAGTTCAAAAGAGAGAATAAAAAAAAATATATAGAGCTACTAAATAAAAATTATACTTTTGTATATTGGACCAAAGTTATAAGAAAGAAAAGAGAGATTAGTTCTCTCATTATAGTTTATACACTAAAGGACAAAAACAATTAATTAACAAAAAAGTAAAAAAAAAAAAAAAAGGATCCAATACAAAATATAAAATAAAAGTCCTATCCTAACTAATTACACCATACACAAGATAACATCCTAACTAACTAATAACACAGCTAATTATTATGATTCTAATAAAAAAAATAAGAAAAAAACGACAACAAAAAAGTAAAAATATGTACGTATAGATTATAAAATAAACATTTTTTTTTTATCCTCAAAATCTTAGTTATAATTAACATAAAAGAAAGTCAAGTAATTTTGTAGTCATTTCCATTGACCTGTGGTGAATGTGTACGGATTTTATGAATTTCAAAATTCAAGTTCCAACCTTATTGCATTATATAGAAACTGATATTTATATCTGTTTTTGACAACTATCGATAGTACGACACCATTAACGATCTCTATAACTTTGATTTTTTTTTTTTTCTGAATGTCTTTTAATCTTTCTAATTATATTCGTTTTCAAAAAATATGTATTTCAATACATATTAATATATGCACAGAAAAATCTAAGTCATATAGGATTAAAATCTTAAAAAAGAAATGGTCTATACTCTATAGACAAGACGCATGTAGATGTATTCAACCTGGACATTTGTACATGAAATATATATACCTGGATAGAATCCATCTAAAATATTGGACAATTTTAGATATATACTATAGAGCTCAACTCATTAAGATAAATGATAAAGCTAGCCTGTAAGAAGAAATTGTACATTAGAATTTTAAAGGATAAGAAAAAGGGGGAAAAAATAAAATAAGTTTGTCTCTTTTAATTTTAAAACTATTTTATGTTTTTTTTTAAATAAGAGAAATAAGTTACAGTATACACTAAGAGCGTAAAATAATTTATAAAAGTGATATCATAAAAGAAAAAAATTATTTAAAAAAAAAAGGGTACAAAAACTGTGTTTTACTTTTACCTTTTAGAAATAGTTATGAAACAAGAAAGCTCGCATCTTCCAACGTTGTAGCAGGTACTATATACTATATACTTGAGAGAGAATTGATATGACCGTGAAACTGAAAAGACATGAAGCGCGTGAAAGAGACGACGAGTTGTGTGGTGTGTGACAATGGTTAGAATATGAGGCGCCCCCACTAACACAAACACACAGTTACTTACACCACGCATCATTTTGACTTTAAAGCCTTCTTTTGTTTGTTTAAAGTAACATACACTACACTGCAAATTACCAACTTCTCCAACACACGATCTTTATCTCTAGCAATTACCATGTCTCAAGTCTCAACCATAGGATACACACAATATTTTTATAATAATAATAATACATAAAAGTTAAACAAAACATTTTTCACAATAGACAATATCTACATTTTAGTGAAATAAAATTATAAAGCATCCTTAAAGTGATTAACACATTTACATAACTCAAAAAAACTCAAGACCAATTTATAAACATAAACTTATTAAACTTGTACTGTATTTGAATATAATTATTGTTGGGGCGTGGCAATCTGGCATAAATCATAATGATACACGAAGTGACTGAAAATGTCATAGATGCATGCGGTCAAAGAAAACGACAAGAATGTAGGACCCACCCACTAATGATAATAGTATTCGTGTCGTGTAGTGCACACATTATTCTCTTTCTCTCTTCTAATCTCACACTTTGGTTTCGTTTGAACTTTGAATCATGCCTTCCAATTCTAACACCCAAATCCAAATGCAATTTTCACTTCTTACTTATATTAAGCAAGCACTTCATTTCCTACTCCTACCTCTCTGTTTCTCTCTACTCACTATCACACTCTCCAATCCTCCTCAGCTCTATATATAGGTACGTGCCTATAATCACTATTATAATATATATTAGTCTCTATTCTAGTTCTAGATTCCAAACTTTTTCTTTTCCTATTTCTTTAGCATATATACATAGATTATTGATATCACGATATATGTATTAATTCCTCATTTCAGTTCAGCACCTTTTTTTTTAAGGGCTTAAATATTCTTTCTTTGCTCTTTTTGTTTGAGGAGTAGCAAGTAACACACCGTGATTTGCTGATTTTCATTCCCAAAATGAGCAAAGCAGGTGTCTGGTGATTGTGTTGATTTTTATTATTTTTTGAAATTTCAACCTGATTTTGGATATTTTTGAGTTTTTTTTTTCCCGGTAACAGATTCAAGAGCATCTTATTGTGGAAATCATTTCCTGTTTTCTGATATCCTGGCTGATGAAGAAGTTGGAGGAGAATAATATTTTCAAGTCACAACCTTTAAAGGTTGGAGAAACAGAATCTACAGTCCAATAAGCACCCTCTAAGAGACTTGAAGGTTCTCCTTCAACCACTGCTAATTGAAGCACCAACAACCGAGCCCGACGATCAAACAACTGCAACACAATATACAGAAAAAAGGTAACAGCAAATTCCAACTAGACCTCTATATATCACGATTCATGAGTAAGGAATATTTTACTGAAATTGTTTTATACATTCAAATGGGGATAGAGAATTGTTAACAATACTCCTTCTAACACTTCTAATAAGGTTAAAATTAATGAAAACTACAAAATTATGATTGAGGCCTGTTAAATCAGAAACCAGATGTGAAATGTTTTGTGATTTTCAATAAATTTAAATAAATAATGTTTTAAAAATTGTGTTGTTGACATTTCTCGATGGAGAAATGTAGGTCACAAATGCAATTGCATGAGTTAAGTTTGCTTTAGATAGGAACAAGAAATTGAAAAATGATTGGCATTTATTGAGGCAATGCTAGATTTTTTTCTGAAGCTCTTTGGGGATCATAAATAAACCATATTGTCATTCCAGCCAGAAAGAAAAGTTTAAGGAGATGGTTGCTGTTTGCTTTGATAGTTGAATGAACAAGAATATCATGGATGAGCTACGAACCCTTTAGGCTTATGTGAAAGCAAAAGGATTTGGATACAACATGAGTGTTGTTCAGCTTTTATTTAATGTTCCATCCAGGAACAGTTTTAAAATTTACATGACTGAAACCATAAGAATCAAGGGCTTATAATCTCTTATGTAAATTAATTACCTTGCAAATTAAGTTAATCAACTAATTGTGCAAAGATGAAAAGCAAAATCATTTGTGTCAGCGGGTGTTCAAATAAGGTAGTATCCCAACTTGATGTTAGAGTCTGCTTTTAAATTACATACAGCATTTGCTTGAGATTTTGGGTGGAAATGAGTGGTAAAAGGATCTTCCAGAGAGCTAGCTAGCTAGCTAGTTAGCGATCGATCGATGATTTTGATGACATTAAATCCATGGATAATTAACAAAGTGAAATGAAAGCATGACAAGTAGTACATTAATTGGGGAAACTTGGTTACTTAATGCTAGTACGTACTAAACTTTGTTGAGTTTTCTTTAATTTGTCAACTGTATGGTTTTGAAACTGCAAAAAGCAATGGCTTCCAAGTTCCAATTAATGTGAAAGAGACATTTCGTTGTTTGAGGAGGAGCATCAAGAACTGAACACTTCTGAGTTTCAGTTCCTCATGCTAAGGATTATGGAGGCTTCAAGGAAGAGATTCATTTATATACTATATCCATGGATCGATTTTGCTGAATTAATGAGTAAGGAATACACTACAGTATCTATTTGAGAACAAAAATATTGAAAACGAAACCAATACTCTTCCAAATATCTTGTACTTGTCGTGATAGCAAGGGATGTTCTTCTTGTCCCAATTTCCGTACAGTGGCTGATGTAATGGTGTCAACTTTTTCTTTGCATGAGAAGACCTCTGTAGAGAGAGAGAGATAAAATCACCGAGTCTAGTTAATAAGGGTGGAAGCACTCACTTGTGCTTAAAACTAGTTTTTGTGTATATACATATCACTGCCATAATGCCAAGTGCTATATATGGAGAGACAAGGTAGTGGATGAAATTGAATTGATCATGGTAATATTATAGTAACACTTTTAGACTTTTAGTTCATTCTTGAACGTACAACACCAATATGTTGGAAAGAAGACAGATAGCTTTCTGGATCAGGAAATCTGATCATGCTTGTTAATTAGCACTCAATAAACAAGTTGTATGTTTATTCAGATTTATGCAATATTCCTGATTATTTAGCTTTAATTATAGCTTAGTTGAAAGAAATAGGTGCTAGCTAGGCCTATTATTTTTTATGAGAACAGCTTATATTGAATGAGTCACATGAGTAGTGGTTGTGTTTGTCGTTGGTCGGTTATGATACAGTAATTAAATTGTTGGCATTTAATTTAAACCTATTACATTAGATTTCAGTGTTAGTAACATAGTTCATGCATGCGCTGTAGGCTGTGTTGTTGCTACATTTAAATTTCCTGCTGCATGTTGTGATTTTTAATTTCTGTTGTTAGATTTGGTTACAAAGTTTATGTTTGTAGCTCACTTGATCCTTAAGATGGGGTATCTTTTGATAATATTTGGTTTCACATCACATAATGCTTTATGGTATGGTAAAGTCATGCTTTTATTTATACTTTTGTGAATTAACATTAAATTTAAGTGTGGTAATACTACAGGTCCCAAAATTACCCTCTCCCCCCCCTTCCCTAGAAAAAGAAAAAAGAAAAAAGTAAAAGTAACTGTGCTAATAGTAATACTACAGGTCCCAAAATGGGACGCAAGTAGGAACAAGTTATAAGCGAAAATGGGCCTACTAGGTTCCCTCCTTTCTTTTTAGTTTCAGTTTCACCACCGTACGTCTCTCTCTCTTTCACTCTCCACAAACATAAACAGTAATTCTTTGGTAGATTTTGTGCACTCAATGCCAATTTAATATTAAACGTGTTTAAGATTGTGTGATCAGCACATGATGATAGTACTAATAAGAAAGAATGCAATTATTAATTTCCATAAAAAAACAAATGAGACCCCGAAACCGAAGAAAAGTAAGATATATACAATCTATATATTAGCTTCGATATCTGTCTCAAACCTACACATAGATCCAATTTCACTTCTTTATTCCCACTTGAAGTTTGTTTCCGGTCGAGCCAGCTTGTGTTGTCTTCTACACATGCAAATGGCTCATGAACATATATAATTTAGAAATTAGCTAGTTATAATAATTAAAGATTTTTTTTACAGTGTAGTAGAATAATATATATTTAATCCTTGGTTATTACTAGTATATAATTAGAAATCATTAACTTCTGTAGTAATTACTTCAAAAGTCTTATTTAAATAATAATGTCTAACTAGTTGTTAATTAGGATAAAGATCAGATCAGTGTATAAAATTAATTATCTCTCTCAAAAGTGGCATTGTCTTTCTTTCTTACTACTCGCTTTCAGGTTCACTGTTTGATTCAGATCGTACGAGAGCAGAATATATGGTTGTAACATGTAATGGGTCACTGTCAGGTGTGTCTTGTTGCAGCTAGCAGCTAGCAGCGGTTAATTTTACGTGTGAAAATTAAGAATGAAGGTAACACAACACAACACTTCACTAGTATGACAATGATTGGTGTTTCAGAAACGTGGCACCGTTAAAATTGTAGCACTTCAACAAGAGTTAATGCTTAAATTTTCATTTCAAACCCTCATTAAGATATATTTACTTTATCTATCATTCATCTTTATTTATCCTAAGTTTATCCCACAATGACTGGGCGTATATATTATATTTTTCATTCAAAGGCCTAAATGAAAGAATATCATATGGAATGTAGTTTTAACTATCAAATAGGATTGATGTCTCCCACTAGCTAGGTCTGGATACAAGTAAATAAAATCACTTCTTCGATCGTGATCAAATTAACTGACATTTCATTCAATTTATTTAAATGGTACAAATTAACGTTCATCGATCTCAGATTTCCATTATACATTTATCAGTGGCAGCAAGCTCGTTTAAATTTAAATCTGACCCAACCCAAGTCCTACGAGTATATATATGAATAGCAGAAATACTAATTAAATGGGAGAAACCTCACGTATGTAGGTTTTTGGAAATGTAAATTGGATGCAGCAATTAATCTTCAATGACAGAATCAATTAATATGGATAGCCTTATTTTGGAAATTAATTTCTTTAATTTGCAGCCAAAACAATTCTTAACATCCATCCAGTCAGTCCATGAATTGCTGAAGCAGTGATCGATAAGTATCTCTTTTGAGGCCATTGCATTACATGGGTTCCAGATCTTATCCTGTAAAATGTCATTTAATTTCGAACTGGATTGTATGTTTGGTTGTTGATGATAGTACCTTTTACATCGGTTATCGTAATTACCAATGGAAAATAGTACTTTTTTACATCGGTTATAATATTAACGATGTAGTATATTATTATTTTCCAACCCTAGCGACCTCCCAATTTGAAATCACCCATCATAGTAAATTATCTGCATACAAAGCCATATGGGAATTTTGTTTAACAAATCATCCATATGGGGTCAAAGAATCAGGCAAAACAAAGCAAACATTGATATATATATATTATGAATATTGACTTCTGATAGTAAGTTAAAAATAAATACGAGCAGGAAAACAAACATACATTTTGGGTACAAATTCTTAAGATAGTTAATCCCATGCTAGTATTCTGGTAATCGAAGTTGTGCTATGATTCTGTGGGAGAATAACTAATGCTTAAGTATGTTTCGAGCATAATTACCTCCTGCAAAAAATATCTCTAAAACTTAAATGAAAAACATAATTCAACCAAAATTAGGCATGCATACATCCCATTTTTAACTATGTTTCTTTTAAATACTTTTTAATTTCGTCAAAATTTAAAATACCCGTATCCTGTGGCATGATGGGGAAATTATAGTTTATTAATATTGTTTAGAACATCTTTTGAATGCATGCATATGAAAAAGTTATCCTCAACGCTGCATCCACGGCAAGAACTGAATTCGTATCCCCAAATTTCTTTTTTAAATAAAAGGTTGAATTCTGAAAAAAAAAAATAGGTAGTGTCTTTTTGTTCAATGCCATAATGCTTGCAGACTTTGCAGTTGCAGCAGCATATATATAATGGACACATTCGGTACAAATCCTCAGAGTCAGAATGGCACTGAACCAACCTACACATTAGATGGGTCAAAGTATGCGACAACATGCACAAAATATTGCAAAAGCAGATCCCGGCTTAAAGCTGTGTTCCTAGACAAGACTACTTGGAAAGACTATATGCAACAACACAGTTTGTTAATGCCTAACCTAGAAGACAACAAAAATTGATTGCATGTAACAAAATAGCCCTTGGTTTGTTATTCCTTACTTTCGTTTCTTTCATCTTTACGCGCAAGTTTTTTTTTTTTTTCAAAAATAGACAAATATAAAGACATTGCTAAACTAAAACAAATATAGGCTGAGTCGTACATGTCATTGGCAGCTTGTATATATCAATCAACATCGTCCAGCATTCTGATTCACAAGGCTGTCTGTTATCAGAATCATTTTCAGCAGCATCATTACAGAGGAAGAAACTTGGATGCAAAATATTGCAAGACAATTTTCCTTGTTTTAATTTTGCGGCAAAAATCTTCGCATTAAAACGATTGATACTAGTAGTAAACAAGATGACATAAGGATTGGTGTTAAAACTGTCCACCGTTCAAACATGAGAATACGAGCTAGAAAGAATATCTTTGGACAAAATTACACAAGGATATGTCAGATTCTTTTTAAAATTAATTCAACCGTACGTTGAGAGAGCGAAGTTATTTACAAAAAAAGCTATGTATGACATGCAATGCAACTATTATATGGAAACCACAATCTCTTGATAAAAAAAAAACGTTGTTGGTTCTTGATGGCAAATATTTATCTGGCCGTAGAGCGAGATGATCGGCTACTTGGACTTGTGCGATTACCCTTAAATAGAGCCTCCAGGTTCTGGATGCATCCAGGAGCCCGAACCTGTGTAGTGTATCATAACATAACAAATAAAATATCACACCTTTGAAAATAAAAATTATTTCAAAGTTAAAATTATACTACCACAACACAACTAGGTCTAAAAATTGATAAAATAAAAATTCACATAAAAAAGGGATACCTTCCAGCGCCTCTTTTGAGTAAGATGGTAATAGATCTCTTCCAATCTGCCAATTATTTGCCTATATGTTGGTCTTCTGTGTGGTTTTTCATCCCAGCATTCCTCAATTAACCTATGGACAAATCAAATTTCCTGAATGTAAATAACTTGTTCTTTTAATTTCCTACTTGTGGTAGTAGGTTTTGAAACTAAACATTCAAATCTGCTGCCAATAAAACGTATTTAAAACCCTCACTGTTTTAGTCCATAAGCATAAAGCTTTGGTGAAGCTCTAAATGGAGGACGCTCATTCTCAACATATGCTTTAGGAACTTCATTTTCTGGCTTTGCATAAAACGGTGGACAACCTTCAATCATCTAGAGGAACAGAAAACCATACAAGTTCCAGTCAATATTTTGCTGGGCATCTCTACAAATAACAACCCACTGTTGGTTGTCAATAAGTATTCAAAATTGCCCATCATCCACAAATAAAATAATCATATTATGAATGAACTACATCAGTAAAGCAGTTTAAGAATATGAATATTTTGTCTTCACATAAAAATAAAAATAAGTACAAGAACCATGCATATATTGGTACCACAGCAAACTGTTGGGCATGGCATGTCATGGCATTTACTAAAATAATCACGACTATATAAATAATTAAATATACACAAAATAGGTCAATCTGTGGAGAAATAGTTAACTAAGAAGTCATTAAAAAGCTCTAAATTAAGGAAAATTTGCATGCATCTGAAGGCGAGTAATCATGATTTTACCTCCTGTAATATTAGGGCAAATGAAAACACATCCACTTTTGTGTCGTATTCTTCATTTCTATAGACCTCTGGAGCAACATAACGCCCTGTTACAGATTCGAATAAACTCATAAAAATGCACTATGAAAATCAGAACCAATCACAATAGGGTCAAAATGACACCAGTTAGTTATACATATAAGAAATGGCAATATTCATAAATTAATTGATAAATTCAAATTAGTAAAATTGAGCACCAGCTGACAAACTGTCTTTAAGAGTCACTGTATACTGTGTAGACAGCATTTCTTTTTCCCCATTTTTTCCCCATGCAGAATATGCAACATATTGCACATTACGGCCCTCATGAAATAAAAGTTTGCAATATTGCTTTTATGCAGAAAAGGCTCCACTAAGGAGGAAGAAAACCTACATGATGTATCCAGACTTGTCACAGGTTTGTCTTCTTTGACTGTTTTTGCTACTTTAAGCAACTTGCTAACTCCAAAGTCTGCAACTTTCAGATGCCCAGAATCATCCCGCAGTATATTTCTGTTTTCTTACTCATGTACAATGAAGAAACTTTAAACAGTTTCAACCATTCAATAATCAATGAAAATGCATGCTTCTACTGAAAAATCCATGAAACTGCATATACATGCTGGAAGAATAATAAAATCAATTAGACAGGGCAGGAGAGCATAAGACATACGGAGGTTCAAGATCTCGGTGTATAATGGCTTCTGGTTTATGTTCATGCAAATAGTTCATACCCCTGCAAAATATACATGTATTTATTACAAATATCCAGAGGCAAATTTTTAACATAGGAGAATCTTTTTATTTGTTATTCAACTTTTAAAAAATAAAATAATCAGGAGAGCTTGTTTCCTTGCAAACCCAACTGAAAGCTAGTGATGCATCCATGATATGGAAGCTCTTGACTGACCTAGCAATATCAAGTGCAAACTTTACAGCTGTTACTGGTTTTAATGCACCTTTCCGCTTCAAGTAGGCACGCAGATCCCCCTAAAGAGATGATAATACATTCCAAATTGTTAGACATTACAATTGTGAAAATTACAGGGTATAGTTAACCACATTACACACACAAGAAGATGAGATATCTTCCTAATTATATGCATTCCCTTATTTTTTCACCGTTTCACTAACATGAAATGAAATCCCCAATAACCCGTGTAGGACCAAGATTAACCTGGGGGAGATATTCTGTGACAATCATCATTGGTGTGCTTTGTGTAACAGCACCCAAAAACTGGACTACATTTGGATGCCTTATTTTCTCAAGTAATGTAAGCTCATCGTGAAATGCCTGTCTGATAAACAGACACCAACAAACAAAATCCACTATGAGAATAAAAATTGAGAAGTGAATGAAACAACAGACAGATTGCATAAGTAGACCAACCCACACTTTATCATCATCAGTGAACAATTCCTCCCCAAGCGTCTTGACAGCAACCTGAGTGCCACGCCATAATGCAATCCGGAAAGTTCCCTAAAACATAAAATAAAGGCAGGGTATGTTGACTTAAGAGAATATGTAAAAACAAGGCAAAAGGTGAAATCAAGTTACCAAACACGCACTACCTTTGTTATGCAAACGCTATTAGTAAAATCAAGTTCAGAAGCATCAATCTCATACTCGGGGACTTCACGAGCATTTTGCACATGCATGGGAGCCATCTACAGAAAAACAAGTTCGCAATTGCAACATGATGTCATAAACTAACACTATTCTAAAAAGGAGTTTAATATCCATACACTGATTCAATCAATTAAAAGAAGAAGAAAACACAAACCGGGGGTCTTGCACCGTGTTTCTCCAAAAGCTTGACGACGTTGAGATTTTTGTAGTACATTGCATCAGCTAGAGGCTGTAATTTAAGTTTAAACAATCCAGTTCAGAAATTAGAGTGTACAAGGAGAAGAGAAAAAGAGGAAGGAGGTGAAATTACGCTGCTGCCCCAGCGGTCTTGGGGATCGACGTCGGCGCCTTGTCGGAGCAGCAAGTCAACGACGTCGGTGCGGCCATTGCAGGCGGCGACGTGGAGGGCGGTACGGCCGTCAATGTCGGTGAAATTGACGTCACTCCCGGCGTCCAAGAGCTCCTTAATCCCGTCCAAGTCACCTTCGTTGGCCAGATACATCAACCGGACCGCCGAGTCCAGCGCCTCCGACGCTTCGACGACGGCGCCGCCGCGCTCCGGCGCGAGGGAGGATTGGCGGCCGAGAGAAAAGCGAGGCTGGAGCTTCTTGGTATCCATTACAGCGGCGGCGAGGGTTTTTGGAGAGAGAGAATGTGGTGTGAATGTGTTATGTGTGTGTATTGGATTCAACGAGGGATGAGAATAAGAATAAGAAAGGAAAGGATAGTGTGTGAATGAATATTAATACGAAAAGATAGTGTGTGAATGAATGATGCGGGTTTTTGAAGAGAGGATGGGATCGGGTTCGAGACACACTAATATTCAAATCTTTGACGTCACTGCCTTTCTACACACTCCAGCCAGCGACTCTCTTATGAGGAATGAATGAACAACGTCGGTTTTCGGTAATGCCACTCCACTCCAGCGCCCCTCTTTATTAAAACGAATAATTTTTAAATAACAGTCAAAATTGTGCTGTATAAATTCAAAACTAAATAAACAATTATACGGAAATATTTTTATGATTGGACAGCTATTTTTTCTAATACTTTTGATAATTTAAGAGAAAAAGACTAGGTGGTTAACTAGTTGACTTTCAAAAAAGGTATTTTTTCTGATATTTTTTCCTAACTTGACTTTTTGCTTAAATTAATTGAAAAACATTAAAGACTTGTTAAAACTGACCCTTCTGTATAAAACACGAAGGTCATATAATAAAAGATGTTAGACAAAAATAATTTTCTAACTAATTCATCACTAATGAACTCATAAAACGTACTAGTAGTTTAGATAATTAATTCTCTCTCCGAAGGAAAAAACAAGACCCTGAAGAAAATTAATTTAATTGTCACATATTAGTAGTTTTGAAAATGTTATGATATTCTTACATCAACATTTAATAAGATTTGATTATTTTATCACATTATTTTCTTTATCAAGAGCAGTGAAAAATGTTCTAAAAATATTTTAATAATAACCATCGGATCAATATTTTAAACCAAAACTTAACCCATTTTTTAAATATATGTAAAATATTAATATAATAAAACGAACCCGTTTTCTACAATCGGGTCAAAACATTTTGGAGCTCCGACAGGTTCAGGCCATGGATCTATCTAGCTGAAGGATTCAGTTCAGGAAAAGAGAAGAAGATTCTGAGTGCGGAATCATTGCCATGGCCATGGCTTCCAACCGTCTTCGAAACCTCAATCGCATCACCGTCCACCGCATTGTCCATCACCGTTTTCAGCCTCACCTCAACGATACTAGATTCTTCTCCGACGCTGCTTCTTCATTGCCTCAACTGCAACCTAAACAACAACCTTCGCTTCCCTTATCATCCTTGAAGCACAATGAGCTCGCCAAGTTCGCCGCCATTGCTGATTCTTGGTGAGCTTTCGAAACCAAAGAGATATTTTGTTCAATCAATTTATTGTCACAGACAGACACAACAATAAATTGCACATTTTTTGCCCTTTCCTTGTTGATGTCAGTAGGTGGGATTCTGAAGGTCCCTTTAAGCCACTGCATTTGATGAATCCTACAAGACTTGCTTTCATTCGTTCTGCACTATGTCGACATTTCAAGTAAGCCTCCATTTTTTATGCAGCTGTTACAACTTATTAAACTTAAAACCAATAGTATTCGGTGTTTGATACCCCTTGAATTAAATATCAGCATATAAGGATGTGTAAGAAGATGACTCTAATAGAGTATTTGTTAGTTAAAAAGTTTAAACTGAATTATTTTTTGAGACAAACCAAATGAAGAAGAAGAAAAACAAAAGGAAAAAAAAAGAAGCTATTACTGTTATAATAGATTTTTTTTTTTGGCTTTTTAGGGTCCTATTAGGATAGTAATACAGTTACCTTGTCCCAGGAAGGACCCTTACAGTGCTAAACCGCTTGAAGGACTTAGAATTGCTGATGTAGGATGTGGAGGTGGAATTCTTTCTGAGGTATATCTTTTCTCCTTTTTCTTGTGATGTTTGAGAAAGACCCTTTCCTTTTTGTCTTCTGGCCTATGATAAACCTCTAATTTGGTATAATCAGTTCAGAGATGACTATATTTGTTGACCAGAAATGTGGAAATCTAATTTTGGTGACTCTATTACTTGTATCATAATCCTCATGGGAGTCTGTAGCATTATGATGGTTTCGGAGGTGACAATATTTGTTAGGTAGAATTGTGGAAATATGAATTATTTCTTTGGTGCATACTGTCCTCCCTCTCACTTATAGAGTATTAAGTTTGTTATTAGTTTTTTATTGCAATTTTGTGCTCTTTTTTGTTGTTATTTTATAATTTATAGCAGTGCTTCTCTTTTGTTCTTCAGCCACTAGCTCTATTGGGAGCTACTGTGACGGGTGTTGATGTCGTAGAGAAGAATATCAAGATTGCTCAACTTCATGCTGTATGCTATATTTTAAATATTTGAATTTGAAATTTGACAGTATTGTCCTATACAAATTGGTTAGATTACTGCATTTTGTATATTGGCAGAAGCAGTTGCCAACTTAGTAAATTACATGTTCACTATTTGCTAAACAACTTATTATTTCCTGTCAACAGGGTTTGGATCCAGCAACTTCAACTATTGAGTTTTGTTGAACAACAGCTGGTACATATACAAATCTTGAAGCATTCTTGTACACTTGTGTTTTTCATCCATGAGTGACGTGCATGCTATAAGTATGTTAACATTTTGGACACTACTGCTAAAATGCCATACTTTTCCTACTGAATGCTCATACAGTTTAGTAATTAGTACGCAATCTTGATAAGAAGCACAAGCCTGACTGGCATAATTTCCTTTTATCTTGTTTTAGTTGGTGATGTCATCCAATTTCTTTGCTTGCAATTAGGTAGCATGTTTGTTAAAAAAATGAATGGTCTTGGTACATCAGTACATGCATGATGGCTTGCATTCATCTAGTCAATGTTTTTGGGTATTATGCACTGTACTATTTTGCAACTCGCCAACAATTTTAAAATTGACTGATCAGAGAAGCTGGTTGAAGAAGGAAGAAAATTTGACGCAGTTATGGCCTTGGAGGTACTTTCTCTTTCTCTCTCTGGTTGTATTGTGTGCTTGCAGATTGGGGAGTGGAGTTGAAGGATACATGTTACGTTTGTGCAGGTGATTGAGCACGTGGCAGATCCAGCAGGGTTCTGCAAATCTCTGTCAGCACTAACAGTTCCAGATGGAGCCACTGTGATATCGACAATCAATCGATCCATGAGAGCCTACGCAACTGTCATTGTTGCTGCAGAATACATTCTCCGCTGGGTGGAATATTCATTCATTCTTCTCAACTCCATCCTTTGATATTAAATATTAAATATTAAATATGTTGAACTTGGCAGCTTCCGAGAGGCACACATGAATGGTCCAGTTTTGTCACTCCAGAGGAACTCGTCCTCATCCTCCAACGTACCGGTATCAATGTACGCAAAACGCACTCATAATTCATAATTTCATTTCCTAGGGATTCGCATCACTCTTAAGTTTGGTTGCATTGTGCACACAGGTGGAGGAGATGGCCGGGTTCGTGTATAACCCGGTGACAGGTCGATGGTCTTTATCAGACGATATCAGAGTTAATTTCATCGCGTTCGGTACCAAATCAAACAACAACGAATAGAATAGCATAGATAAAATACATATTACTGTCATTACTATAATTAATATTGAAATTTGTTTTGAATGCTGAATAATAAACATTGGAAGAAAGAAAGGTTGAGTGTGGAATCATGGATTGGAGGAGGAGAGTTTCCTGAGGGTGATAGAGGTGCGTTTGGATTGAGTCAATTGTTGACCGTTCCATATTTGAAACTCCGGTGCGCGATTAATCTGATGTTTCCAATGGTAGCGTGCTTCTCCGGACATGAGAATCAAGGAACCAGGGGTGAGCAAAACGGGAACGGAGATGGGATCGTTAGTGAACTGCATGACGCAGTCGGATTCGAGGGAGAGAATGGCGATGCCGTCGTCGAAGCGGAGGAGGTCGACGTGGGCGCAGATGCCTTCGCCGGGCTGGTAGACGTTGGCGATCATCTGGTCGAAGAGGGGTTCTCTGTGGAGGAGGTGGGGAGGGAAGGGCTGTTGGGCTTGGGCTTGGGCCTGGACGGAGCGGCGAATGGAATGGGCCAAGGGGATGGCCCAAGAAGGGAGGTGTTCGAGGCCGAAGCGCATGGCCTGGTTGATGGAGGTGGAGGGGAACCAGTTCTCGACTTGGATGGAGGAGAGTATGCGAGATTGGCGGCGTGGAGAGAGGAAGCGATGGCACAGCCATAGGCCATTAACTTGTTCGATGGAGTCCCACTCCCTCTCGGTTTCGGAATCAGATTCTTCGTCTGATGATGACCCGAACACTTGTTCCAACATTGCCTTCTCCTCCTTGTCCCTCATCTTTCTTTCATTTCACTTCTTCTCTTCTCTCCCCACTTTCCTTAAATACTTAAATTATTTCCCCTTCTTCCTGCACTCTTTTATTTCATGAATCGTTGAATCCACCTTAGATTTCATCCCACATTTAAGGATGATAAGTTAAGTTATTAGTGAAATAACTGATTAATTACTTTCGTAAAATTAGTTTTTAAATTAAATAAAAAATAGATATAAAGACGTGTTTTTTAGAACAAAATATGACAATCAAACTCATAATTTTACAAAAGAAATAGAAAATTTGACTTTTAGAAACAAAATATAAGAATTCCCTTTCTTTCACTTTTTTTTCCATTTCAAATTTTAATTTGTTATCTCCACCATTTTCCATCTCCCGTAAAAACAACCATAAATGTTTTAAGTTTTTCTATTCATGAAAGTTTTAAGATTTTAAAAAAATATTACAGGACTTAATTATAAATAAAATAATTACATTTGATTGAATTACAAGCTCATTTCAATTTGTTTAATAAATATTTCATATGTTGTTGATTCAAGTGAAACTAGATTCCTAATATATTTAATTAGGAGATCTAACTCAATTGACTTAGCAGGTATTTGAATATTGTAAATCCTCTAAGATACTTTATTTAATTCCTATTGATAAAAAAAAATCTTAATCTATTCAATAAAACTTAATTTGTATCAATGTTATGGTAATCTAAAAAATCTAAAAAATTATTCAATATTTTTTGAAAGGTTAAGTGTCAATCAATCATAAATTATCATAAATGTAAATTTAATGATTTTCAAAAAATTATAAATGTTATCCTAAAGCTATGTTTGACCAGCTTTTTTTTAACTTATAAGTTATTTTTAAATAAAAGTTGAAAATAAGAATTTAAAAAAATAAGTAAAAAGTTGTTTATTAATTTTATTTTATTTTTTAACTTAAAAGCTCATTAAATTTAAAAAATATAATTAGATTAAGAGGTTTTAAGTTCGACTCCACGCTAATAAAAATTAACAAACTAATCATTAATATTTTTTGATAAAAAATATTAATTATTCTAAAAGTTAGCATTGCTAGGATTCGAATATAAACATGAAAATAAGCTTCGCAAGTAACTTTGAGTTATTATAAAGTTTTTTATTTTTAATTTTCCTTTATTAAGTAACTTTTATTTTAAGAAGTTTTTACAAATTGGTGTTTGACCTAACTTTTATTTAAAAATTACTTATAAATTAAAAATAAGTCAGGCCAAACAGTACTTAAGGATAAATTCTAATTAATTAATATTATAATAATTTTTACACAAATGCATATAAATTACATATAATGCAAGTATGCAACAAATCTCTTTAGCATATTCTTGGAAGAGTTTTTTTTTAATGGAATGGAACAAATGTGATTAGGAAGAAGATGGTTACTTAGGTCCCTATGGAGATTAATAAACTATAAATACTTTCACTTATTAACTTTGATCACCTCCCAGAAAAAAATAAAAAATATAAGAGATGATCGTATCTTTTTAATAAGTAGGAATCAGATGATCTTTACATTTAATGAATGTAATAAATCTATTTTAAAACTATAATAAAATCTATTTCTCAAGGATTTTGTTCATTTTTATTAGTATGATAATATTATTATCTTTTATCTTTTATAGATTGAGATAATATCATACTATTGATAAGTCGGGTCGGTTATAAAACTGTCCCACGGTACAAGTACAATGTAAGTTTGTAGAGTTTTGTAATATTGTCCTAGAAACTCGAAACTGGTGTTCAAGATTATCCGTATATTAGTTGAGAGCTATACGTTTCTTTTTTCTTCTGAAATCATCCAACATTCCAACTCCTCGTGTTCTGATTCTGAATAGAGAAAATGTCAAGCAATTCAGATGCACATGCTCGTGGTCGTTTGGCCATGGTCGCCGCTCACCTCCTCCCCTTTCAGTCTCAACTCACTGATGATCATCATGACGACGTCCTCCACTCTCTCCCTCTCTCCAACCTTGCCGGCACTTTGACTGTCGTCGACGACAGGACTGGCAAGAAGTACCAACTTCAGCTCTCCAAAGAAGGCACTGTCAAAGCTTCTGACATCAAGAAGGTATCTGTTTCCTCCTCCATTGTTATTATTATGTTGTGGGGTTTAATTTTCTTATTTTGGATTTTGCAGATATCGACTGGGAAGGATGACAAGGGACTCAAACTTTATGATCCTGGCTATTTGAACACGGCTCCTGTTCGATCAGCAATTAGTTATATTGATGGGGATGCGGGGATTCTTAGATACAGAGGCTACCCTATTGAGGACTTGGCAGAGAAAAGCACTTTCACGGAAGTTTCCTATCTCATATGTGAGTGCATGTTGTGTTTCACTTCAAATGTACGTAATAGCATCGATTCTTCTTAAATTTATTAACTTGCATCCTTTTCTGTTTTCAAGTGTATGGAAGTTTGCCTTCTGAAAGTCAGTTGGCAGAATGGGAGTTTGCTATATCTCAGCATTCGGCTGTTCCACAAGGAGTTTTGGTGAGATTTTATGCTTTATCTCAAACAACTCTTATTGTGGAGAGATTATGTTTTGTTTCTTTCAATGAAGTATGGGATTATTAATCTAACTGAGTAGTGGTATCATCTAACATTTGTTTTGTAGGATATCATACAATCTATGCCCCATGATGCACATCCCATGGGTGTGCTTGTTAATGCCATGAGTGCTCTCTCTGTTTTTCATCCTGATGCAAATCCTGCTCTCAGAGTAAGTAACAAAAACTGCTGTTAAGTTACTCACTTTTTGTTAATAAGTTGAATTTCAATACAAATTAAAAAGTGTTTGTACATTGCCTACACTTTGAGTCCAAAGGACTCTGGTGTGAATGAGGGGGCATATTAGAGATTAGAGATATAATAAAACTAATCTTGGATTCCTTTTGGATACTACTATTTTCATGTGGGTTACTACAATGTACTTGCGAGTGGTACACTTTCTCTTATTAGGATTCAGCATTGTTTATTGTTTTTGCTCTGTTATGTTCCTATATTTAGATTTGACCCTTTTTCATTTTCTTTTTATAATTATAATTAATGCAGGGCCTTGATATTTACGACTCAAAGCAGATAAGAGACAAACAGATAACACGGGTTATTGGAAAGGTGTGCTTATTTGGTTCTTTCTCCTCCTTGTACTGTTCTATCTCTGAAACATGCAAGTTATTTAGTTATTTTAATGGTTTTACTAACTGTATCTTGTGGGATTTTGTCCACTATCCTCGCAACCCTATGCCTATCCAATGTCATATTTTCACCCCTTTTTATTTACTGCAGATAACAACAATTGCTGCTGCAGTTTATCTTAGAATGGCAGGAAGGCCACCTGTGCTTCCATCCAACCACCTTTCTTACACAGAGAACTTCCTATACATGCTAGATTCTTTGTATGTATGGTATTTTTGTGTTTGATTGAAAATTTGGAATAAGCCAACCTTGCTTTTTCTATATTTAACTTTTCTTTATAGATTAATAGTAGTTTGAATCTTGTGCTCATATATAACAAATCCGTTTTGTTTTTTGTTTTTAAAAAGAGCTATAATTCAATCTTAGATGATAGAATGGTAGCCACACACTAGCTGTTTTTTAGAGTTTTAACACAAATAAAATCTCAACTGTGCATACTTTCAGTGGTAATCGGTCATATAAACCCAGTCCACGGCTAACTCGTGCGCTGGACATTATCTTCATCCTGCATGCAGAACATGAAATGAATTGTTCTACATCTGCTGTCCGACACCTTGCATCAAGGTAGACATCTTATTGCAAATTTGCAATACTACTTAAGCAATATAGAGCAAATATAAAATAGTCTCATATTGCTTTACTACATCTTATTCTTATTTCAGTGGTGTTGATGTATACACTGCTATTGCCGGGGCTCTTGGAGCTCTGTATGGACCACTTCATGGTGGAGCTAATGAGGTAGCTATAAGTAGTTAAAGAAGCTGTCATGATCTTTTATGTATTGCTTGGTTGAATGTAGTGAGTAAACACAAACACTATACAGTTATTTAATATGGGGACATGCTAATGTGACCTTCAATTCTGCAGGCTGTCCTCAAAATGCTGAGTGAAATCGGAACTGTTCAGAACATTCTAGAGTTCATTGAAGGTGTCAAAGCCAGGTGGCTATTACAGTATTACTTTCTTCTGTTATGTAGTTCTTACTCTTTCCTTAGTTGTTACCTTTTTTTCTTATACCTGCCCTTTGCAGCATGCAGAGATAATTATAGTTTTATTTTTATACTTTTGTCCTGTGTTTTTCCTCCAGGAAACGAAAGCTCTCTGGTTTTGGACACCGAGTGTACAAAAACTATGATCCCAGAGCAAAGGTTTTAAGAAAATTGGCAGAGGAAGTGTTTTCAATTGTTGGCCGGGATCCTCTTATTGAGGTGTTTATCCATTCTGTAGTTCCTATATCTCTTGTCTGTTATATATTCCTTGATATTGATGTGCTGGTCATGAGGCCTATGATCAGGGATACGAGTACAGAGAAAAACTACTACATTTAAAAAATTTAATGTAGATTGGTCAGTATATTTAGACTGGACTTTAAAAGCTCTAACTTGTGTTTGCAATTATTTGACTGTTCAGGTGGCAGTTGCCTTGGAGAAGGTTGCACTATCTGATGAATATTTCATAAAGAGGAAGCTATATCCAAATGTTGACTTCTACTCTGGATTAATTTATAGGTAATCAATCCATTATTACATCTAACTATACCTAGAATAGCATACAAGGGTTGAACTAATATAATAGTTTGATGCAATGAATGAATCAGGGCCATGGGATTTCCACCAGAGTATTTCACAGTTTTATTTGCTATCCCTCGAATGGCTGGGTACTTAGCTCATTGGAGAGAGTCCTTGGATGATCCTGATACAAAGATTTTGAGACCTCAACAGGTTAGCAATTGGAATCTTACACTAGAACTAGAGCCTTTCTTATTGCAATCTCTTGTCTTGCTTAATTTGACCATATATCTATTTGATGCTTCAGGTATACATTGGGGAATGGTTGCGACATTATACAGCAGTGAATGTAAGGACTACATCAAGCGATGCTGACAAGCTTGGTGAGGTGTCCATATCAAATGCTTCTAAGCGGCGCCTTGCTGGATCCGGGTCAGGATGACATGTTTCTGCATTCCAGAGAACGATGCTGGCTGCTGTTATTTGTTGAGCCTTTATGTGCAAGTCACGTTTCAGTACTTCTACTTTAAAATTATTTGTTAATTGTTACTAGGGAATAATAAATAGATAAAGCATACTTTACATATCTCATGAGAACAGTATCATGTACAATTGATTAGCAAAATGTTTGTATTAAAGAAATAAACAGAGTTTTTTTGTGTACCAGTACAAATTCATTCCTCCTCCTCCTCCTCCTCCTCCCCCTATAGCTGGGTGAACTAATAAAGAAAATCTGCTGAAATTTAATTAGCCTTTTTTTTCTTCTCAATATTTCATTTGGACTACAGCTGCTAATGCATAAGTGTTGCACGAATATTCTATTTTCTAAAATACGTAAAATATATATATATATATATATATATATATATATATATATTAATTAATTAATTAGTAATGCACTCTTTTAACATATTTTATTGGACACTATTAATATTTATTAAATTTTAAAAATCATAAAATTTTGTAATTCTCACTTTATTTAATTACTTTCACGAATAATTTTGTAACTTTTGATAAAGTTAAGCAATAGATAGTGTATTAGAGACTAAAATGTTAGTAATCCTCACATGTCAACGTAAATTATAGCTAACCCTAAATTAAGACAACCCCAAATGCGTTTAGTTGTATGTACATAACTATAATGGGAATAGGTACATAACAATAGCTTCAAATTATGGCACCCCAAATTTCGGACAACAAGATAAAACTCTTTACATAGTTAATATTTTTTTTTCTTCTATTTTCTTACATTGAATGCATTATGCACCACGTGTTTTGCATCAAATATGTGGCATTAAGAAACTAATAATGTGACTTTCACTTGTCTGATCCATCTGAGGCACTAACGGTTACAAGAGGATAGATCTTTTCTGTTTCAACATATGAGGCAGAGGAGGAATCAGTAGTATATATACTAGGTATTGACATGCTATGTGTGACGCTTGGATTCTGCCAGAAGTGACTTCTTATACTCTTATGTTTGGAACTTGAACTAATAGCTGAATATCCCGGATCAGATAGTAAATCTTGAATATCAGTCCAACCTTCAAGCATGCTCACTACTTGGGACATTGTTGGTCTAAGTGTTGGAGATGCATTTGTACATAAGAGTGCCACATTTAGCACCACCATGGCTTCCTCACTTGAATATTCTGAACCCATATTTGGGTCCACCAGCTCCAGAAGACTTCCTCTCTCTTGCAAAACATAGGCCTGAAACAAACTCATATTTCAGACCAAAAGGGTCACTCTTTATCAAAAATGACAAATTATGCATTAAGATAAAATTCTAATTACCCAATCAAGAAGGTAAACAAATTCCTCGTTTGGCCTGAAATTTGTGTTGCTCTTTCCACTGACAGTTTCCAGTGCAACCACCCCAAAGCTATAAACATCTGCTTTGTCAGTTAGATAGCCACGCATTGCATACTCAGGAGCCATATAACCACTACAAAATGGAAAAAAAAAAGAAGCATTTAGCATTGTTGAAATAATGGATCTGACTAAGAGTATATATACTTTACAGAATATGAACTTACATTGTTCCTGCAACTCGAGTGCTAATATGAGTTTTCTCATCTTCAATAAGCTTTGCCAAGCCAAAATCTGAGACTTTAGCACTAAAATCCTTGTCTAGCAATACATTACTTGCCTTTATATCCCTATGTATGATTTTTATCCTGGACTCTTCATGAAGATAAGCCAAAGCTTTAGCTATACCAAGACAAATTTTCTTCCTTGTTGGCCAGTCTAGTTTTGTCTTGTTTGGATCCCTCCCTGGGAGAAGGACAATCAATTAGTTTGTTATATCAAATGTTTGATTCAAATGGCAAGTATGAAGCTTACCAAAAAGAATGCGAGATAGACAATTATTTTCCATATACTCGTATATCAGTATTAGCTGGTTTCCCTCCACACAACATCCATAAAGCTTAACAAGATTGGGATGTTGAAGTCCAGATATCATTCCCATCTCATTCACAAACTCGCGATTTCCTTGTTTAGATTTTGAAGATAGCTGCTTTACTGCTATTATTGTACCATCTGATAGTAGGCCCTGCATCATGAACAAGGTATATTTTTGTCTTGCATTACAAATATACAAATACAAAATCAAATTGCTGATTGGTCTAACAGATCTCCATTACACTTTACACATCATGATTAAATTTGTAAGCATTTAATTAGATTAGAATGGAGATAAAGAGACCATGAAGTGTGTCTTCTATTTCAAATGAAGTAAGAATAAAATTAACCATACGATGGAATAAGTTACCAAGAATGGAAGATCAAAATACCTTGTAAACACAGCCAAAGCCACCTTCACCAATTTTATTCTCTGCGTCAAAGTTTTTGGTTGCTGCTTTGATTTGTCTTAGTGTAAATAATCCCATCTGCAGATCTATGCCCCTGAGCTCTGAAAAAAAAAAAACAAAATATTGGAAATTTGGGTTCAACAAGAAAGTTTATAACTTTCTCTACAATATCTGCCACATAATTCATTTCATTTCTGTCTAGCACATAAATATATAGGGCGTGCAAGTGTACTCTCCTATGTTCTCTTCAAAGCTTGACTTTGGTGAAATGGAAAAATATCATCAATAACAAATCTTATATAGAAGTAAATTGTTGCACTTCAGTTTTATGACATTAGAATAAAATTTGTAGAAATATTTATTCAATACAAATTGTTGAAGAAGCTCAGACAAATCCTGCTGGATATAGAAAAGATGTTGTGTAGGAAACAAATGGAAATATTTATTCTAACTAAAAGAATTGGAAGAAATTTGTGGCATATTTGATACCTTTATACACTGGATCTTTGCCTCCTAACCATCCCATCCTCCTCATGAGAACCAGCACCAGAAGAACAACCACTAAAATACCAGCGACTATGCTGATGGCCAGTATGACATAAGTTCTTTTGCCAACATCTCCTGCTGGAGGTTTAAAATCTGTGCAAGGGAAAAATATTTACTTTTAGCTTTTGCATCAATGAAAGAACAAAACTGATAGAGCTGGATCAGATAACAGGAAAGAATGATGAATTTTATTGATAACAGAACTCTAATGGAGGTCTTGTAGAGGTGTATATAAACAGTAATCTATCCCTTTTCCTACAATTTCTAAAGAGAAATGTCAGTGACACACTCTCTAACGCCCTCTTTTAGACAATTTAGTTTATACCTATCAAAATTGGTAATTTCCAATAAATTTCAATCTATCACGTAGAGGGTATCGGAAAGAGAGTGCCACTGACACTCCTCATCTTTAAATTCATAATGCCATATTATGGTTTGAACTGCAATCTTATCAAGTCAGATAAAACACTAACACCAATATGTAGGATATGTGACTTACTAGGGTTTACTGAAATAGCAGAAACTAGAGGTCCATAAACTCCTCTTGTGGGTATGCCAGTGGTTCCTTTTCCAGCCCAGTAGAAATGAATCTTCAAAGTATGTTGGGTGACAGTAGCATTAAATTTCTTCACAGTTGGCTTGCCAGTACCACCAGCTTCTCTTTGGATATCAAAGTCTTTCAGCACTAAATTCCCCTTAATTTAACGACATAACAATATATTCCATCTACATCAATACACAGCTCAGAGCAAATCAATTATTTAGCATCATTCGAAAATCAAGCAAGTAATTGTTACCTGGATATAGACATCAAATACTCGCCTCCCAAGACTGTTAAGTGACCTATCATTGATGAAAATAATCTCTGCAAAGTGAAGCTCAATTGTGTAATTTCCATTTATTAGGCAGAGGCCATAGTATGTGAGAGCAAGGGGAGAAACACGCGCTGTTGTATATAGTTGTGAATTGAGTGCAGAGACATTATTAAGTCTAGAAGTGTTGGTCACAATATATGGATCAGAGTCAATATCATTGTCCATGAAGTTTCCAGTGCTACTAAGAGCCCAATCCTGGATAGTGTAATATAACATTGCAGCACCCTTTTGTTCTTTGTCAGCTTCATAAATGCTACCACTAATATTTTCCTCCTTACCACCACAATTAATGTTCATGGAGTAATGATCTATTGAAAAAAACAATGACAAACAGTGTTGAAAATAAAGAATACTTAATGCAATGGTAAGCAAAGACAGCAGCATAGAAAGATAAAACTAGTAGTATGGTCACACACTTACATTGGCTAACTGAAGCAGGGCATGGAAAGTTTCTTTTTAAGCATGAATGAATCTTATCTCTGCAACAAAGAAAAAAATTTAAGGTTATATACTAGGGAATAGGTTTACTACCAAAAATCAATTTTGACAGAAAATTACTCAGAAAGGAAAAGGTAAAAAGACTGCATATTCCAAGGACAACAGCTTACTGTGTATTTACAGATGAAGAGTAACTTTCAACAAGGTTTCTGAAAAAACAACAAAAAATTGTTGCAGTGATAACTGATAACTAATACTGAGGACAACTTTAACTCAAACCTTAAATAAAACTTACATGCTCCCTCGAGGACATTCAGGTGGACTTGAGCTATCCCAGGAGAAGTTATTGTCAGAGACATCACTGTGCACCAAAATATATAACAAAAGATGTTAGTCTCAGTTGTATCATATATTATCTTTATGCAGACATCAACAGATTGAAATTCCTAGAGGGTATAAGCCTTCCAACTATATTTTATTTAATCTCACATTGTAGAATAAGATTTGGCTTGTTGTTCTAATTCTAAATGCTCTAAAACATATCAACCTTAAGCGTGTGGACACGCATATATTTCTTGGTGACTTATTTTGAAGCAAATATTAAGATGAAATACTGAAAGTTGAAACACAACAATTCAAGAATTTAACGTACACATTTTTGTTATTTCCAAGGACCCAGCCAGGTATAATCCCTGATAACTTGTTTCCAGTAAGATACCTGCATTATTTAACACAAGTTTTGTTTTGTCAGAATTAAAAATGAGACGTACCAATAACAAATTTCATTCAATTCATCCACTTACATGAAGTCCACTTTGTCTAGTTCGGCAAAAGATTCAGGTATCTCTCCACTCAAGCTATTGTAGCTCAAATCTCTACAGCAATGAACATAAATAAATGAACTTGTTTAATGTAAGGAAAGGGTTAATACTATTGTAAAGTACTTGTTTAACAACTTACAAGATTTTCAGTTTTTCCATTTTCCCAATGTATTCTGGGATTTCTCCTTTAATCATGCATTTTCTCAATACCCTGCATTAGATGTGCAAGTAAAATACAGGTCATTTTATAAAGAGTTTAAGAGAAAGAGAGAGCATTTAAGTCATTGAACTTACAGTGTCTTCATGGATTTCAAGTTATTTAGTGGTGGGAAAGCTGAACTTTTATTACCTTTTAGATCAGTTATCCTCCTAAGTATCAAAGAATAAACAAAACAATCACTTGACATATTCATCTTCTATGATCAAAACATAAATAAAATAAAGATTTAGAAACATACAAATCACTTAATTTTGTCAAGGAAGAAATGCTAGAAGGTATGGGCCCGTCTAGAGAGCAACCATGCATATGCCTGTAACCCCAAAACAAAAAAGTTCGCATGATAATAGTATAGTGTATACAACAAATACAACAAGAGAGAATGGGGTATGAGACTTACAGCTTTTCAATCAATGTCCAATTACTAATGAAATCAGGTATCTCCCCATAGAAATTATTGTCGCTAATCCTCCTAAAACGTGTTTCCCAAAGGTTAATCAGTATGCAAAGAAATTTCAAAATTTAAATGAATCAACAATAAAAGAACATAAGTAATAAATAAAGCTACAGAATGTGATTTTTTTAATTCAGAACCCTGCAGTAACTTGCATTTACCACCTCACCACCTAAATATTATAAACAATCAAAGTGGCTCATCTGTGTGCATCTTTTACTGTCAGATACTCAGATTGTGAGCATGTGCTAGAAGATGTCAAATTTTATTTATTCAATAATTCATTTATTGCATATTATAGATAATTTAAATTGATAATAACTTACAAATCAATCAACTTGGTCAACTTGGAAAATGCGGGTGGCAATGCTCCTGTGAATCCATTGGATGACAGAATGCTAAACAAACATGATTTGCTCATGTTAAAACACTATAGAATAATATGTTAGGGGGGAAACAGAAGCAGATATTGAGATTCCAAATTTCCAATAAGCACACAATGAAGAACAAAAGAATTACAGTTTTTCTAAATTGGTCAACTTCTCAATCTCCGTTGGAATGTGGCCTGAAAATTGATTTCCTTCAATACTCCTGTAACATTCATACAAATATTTAAATTAAACAAAGCTGCAGAAATAAATTGGAAATATGTTGGCAAGAGATAAAACTAAAAGCTACCTTTAGACAATCCAAATATGTTTTTCATTTTTCTTTTAAAAAAAATTTGATTTACTCACTAAGCTAAGTGACCGAGTCAACAAACAATTCATTTGAAAATAAAGAAATGATTTCAACATACAAGTTTCTGAGGGTTGTGATGTTGGTGAGAACTTTGGGGAATGGCCCTGACAATTTGTTTCCCATTATAGAGCTGCATATTCAATTAACAGGAATCTTTAGTGTCACTCTCAAGTTGTTTTACTTGGAAAGAAGAAATTGAAGAAACAATATTAAAGCAGAAAGTTCTCACAGCCAAACCAAGCGCATGGTACCCCATTGTGTTGGTATAGAACCAGTGATGATGTTACGACTAAGGTCCCTATTTGAAAGTGCAAAACAAAGTTAGAGCAAAAGACTTGGCTTCAAATTTGAGATTTTATTATCTTACAATTGTTGGAGATGGTGAAGCTTCGAAAACTCTGGTGAGAGACTACCAGACAGATTCTGAGCCTTCAAGGATCTGTTGATTGATTTAGAATATGAAATTAAAAGAAGAAATTTAGAATTTATATGGTGCTTAACATGATTATCCCACGATATATATCCAACCAATAAACAAGTACAGTACATGAAATCAGAGAAAAAAAACAATCTTGTGAAATCCAAATTTTATACTCTTTTGTCTACAAAATTTAGGAACTCCTCAAAAACAAATTTCATCTAAACAAAGTTAGCCAAGGTAGAATTTAATTAGAGTATTTTATATTATTATGAATTGTCAAAAATGGTTAATAATCATGATAACTACTTTAAAAGCCATGTCTAAGTAATTTTTAATTAAAAATCAGTTAACAAATTTAAACTAAAAATGTATCGAAATTAAATCTTAATGCAACTATTTCTCTTTGTCATGAAATCAAGGAGACTGTTTAAAAAATAACAGATTACTTTTTACTAGACACAGTTTGGTGTAACAAAGAAACAAGTAGTTTGAAGCAAAATCGTGAACGTATACCCAAACAGATGAAAATTTAAAAAATTCAGAAATTATTGACAGAAAAAATTAATAGAACCTTCTTGCTAGTTACTACACTGTAAAACGAAAAAAAAGATAAATTAAAGACAGCACATCCTTTTCATTTTTCAAAGTCAAAGATTTGCAACTTGCATCGGGTTGGTTGAGTTGTCGATTGAGACACGTGTCCGACATTTCAAACTTCATTCTTTGATTTCTTTCTGGTACTTAAACGTTAAACCATTATAAAATTATTTGTCAAAAAAATATATTATAAAATCAACATTATGCATGATAAGTATATAATTATTTTGTCATTTACTTATTTTTTATTTTCCTGGTATACATTTATTTTAAAAATATACTTCAAGAAACATTTTCCTCTTCTCATTTAGCCCAACGCGGTATTTTGAGTCTTCGACAAAGCCACAACCACAAATGTGCAAGATTAAGATTCGCGACAGTCAACTCTTTTAGGAAGGCAGAATATGCATGAATAATTGGAAATATTCTAGATAAAAAAAATTAATAGAAAAACACATATCATCCTTATCTTCCTTTTTGCTTCAATTGAAAAAGTTATTGGAATCCAGCAAAGAAAACATGAATTTATAACTGAACATTTTTTTCCTTGAAAAAAGAATTTGTAACTGCACGTGAAGAGTGGATGGTAACTTCAGGTGTTGTCTGTAGTAAAAAAAATAGTTGAAGCAATATGGCCGTGAAGAAAACCCTGTTCATTTTCCTAAGTGCACATGTGATTATCTGAGTTCTCGAAAACTTACATGCTTACAACATGGCAAGAAGAATTGTGATTGAAGGAACAATCACATATCACAGAACTCTCAAAGCCTTTCCTAACAGAGACATTCCAATTCGCTTTTCCACTGCAAGGATCCACCCCAAAGTCCCAGTCTTTCTTCCCAATCTTGCTCCCTATCTCCTTCAATGCCTTCACTGCATACAATTCATCAAAATGAGAGAAAAACAAACAACAAGGTGCCACGCTATGATGAAATCAAACAACCAATCCATGATACTACAGATCCAAACAAAAGAATTGAAGTGAGACAAGACAAGACCACTACTTGTGACTCTGCCTCACTTTGTTCGAATTCAAAACATGGGAAAGTAGTCAGGATTGTAAACTAATGTTATGAACTATGAAGTAGGAACTGATCTGATAAAAGCACAAAATGAGTGAAGGAATGAGTTTTACTTACCCTCTTGAGAGTTGAGCTTGGGAGTGGCTGCAGAAGCCAAGTGTGAGAGGAAAATCAATGAAGTGAAACCAAAGAGGAAGAAGAAACCCAAGTTGGGCTCCATGACCATGAATGTGTTGAAGCAAGAAGAAAACGATAAGGAGAGTGAGACTATTATATGTTATTAGATGAGGTTGCATAAATGGTGATGTTGGTAGCTACTGTACTCTGCTTGGGACCATGTGACCAAAAACAAAAAATTAGTATTTATATTGTGAACTGCATTCTTATTTTGTGTGTGTGAAAGTTTCTGTAAGGGATCCAGAGTTAATTCTGATTACTCTTCTAAAGCGGGCTTAATTCCTTTTATATCGTAGTTAACAACCTTCTCGAAAAAGATCTCTAAATCTAGAACCAAATTTTATTACTTTAAGGATAAACCACTCTAATCAATTTATATACTTTAAGCGCACACAACCCATCTTACCCAATTTTATTACTTCAAGCATAAACCATAAAAACTTGCAAGGAAGAACGTGATTTTGATTGAATCCTAGCGCGTGGGAAACGTGCGTTTGAGATGGCCAAAGTTGGATGTGGGAAACATTAATTACAGAATTGGGATTGGTTGCGTTGTGGCCAATTTTAAATTAAGAATATTTAAAATTAAATCAAGTTTTCTGTTAGTACTTAGTAGTACTGTAACTTCTTTTAAATATTACATATTACATATGATAAGATGTGCAACATAGCTCCAAATAATGAGATCACGAGACTAGATAATATTTTTTCTTTTTTCAATTTTCACAACTCTATTGAGATTACTGCACTGCCTCCACGTTTTGTTTTTTTTTTTTCCAATTGAAAGAAAAGCACGGTATTTGATCTATGTAGAATTGACCATCAGAATTCAAAATTATAATCATTGGATCTGTTAATTTAATTTGGAAGTGTTAAACGCACTACACTGGTTTGCATTCGTGCATGATACACACGTATATTTGTCATCCTTTTGGCTAAATAGTACATACATAGAGACGTATATGTTCTTGATTCTTGATTTAACTGTATATTTAAAATTTGATTAAATGTAATAAACAGGTAATGTAAATCTCATAACTGTGTGTGTGTTTTTTTTTCAGTGGCAGTTAATGGTAAATATCGATTTTTTATAATAATGACAATTTAGTAAAAAAAAATAGTATTTTCTAGGCTTAAACCACTAAGCCAGTAATTTAATTAATAATTATTATGAAATATTTATATATATAAATATTTTACATAAATTTTATTTATTATCATATATTTATTTATTATTTCTTGTATTCTCAACAAAAATTTAGTATTTTGAATAAAACTAAAATAAATAGAGTGATTTATAAAATCAAAAGTAATTTATATATATATATATATATATATATATATATATATATATATAAATTACAACTAATAATAGGAGATGTTAAAATATAAAGAAAGAATAAATTAAATAACTTTTAATAATATTAAATATTAATTAAATAAAATTTTATAAATTTAAATTTGTATATGATAAATATTTTTAATTTTTTTCAATATAATTTGGGTCATGCGGGTCAACTAGTGATTCACTTATTCAAACAATGACCCGGTAACTTAGTATCTTGACTGAGACATCGAGAGAAGCATTGAAATTATTTAAATTATTCTTCATTTATTTTTTAAATCTCTAATTATTAATTGTAAATTTATATATATCACTTTTTAATTTATAAATCACTCATTTTATTTTATTTTATTTAAATTACTAAATTATATCATAATAAATAAAATTTATGTGAAAAATTTATATATATAAATATTTCATAATAATTATAAATTAGATAATTGATTTAGTGGTTATTCTAATATTTTAAAATTAAAGAAAACAAGATTCAAATCTTAATTTTATCAAAAAAAAATTAGATTTTTTATTTAAATTAACTAATTAAATCAAAGGATAAATTAGGAATAAAAAATGGTAATTATGTTATTAATAAAAAAAAAAATCTTAATAAAAGGGTTATTCTAAATTAGCCTATTTTTTAAATGCAATTAGTAAAATTAAACAATATTAATTAATTTTCTTAATCATATACATTAATTATTTTTATATAACCTGGTTGTCAACTAAAGTAATTAAGTATCTTAATAGTTTATGTTTTTTGACGACATTGAACAAGAGATCTTAGTTGGATAAAAATGCAAATTGGTGAGACCTACGAGACTGAGACACAGGAGGTTGATGGATCAACCAAGCTTGGAATTTGTTTGAACGTAAATTGTTGGTGAGATAGTAATTAATAGCCGAGGATCGATGGTTTACAACGTCATGATATTGCAACAATAAACTAGCTGGAATTCAGTATATATATCAGATGCAATTGTTTTTTTTTTTTTACTATTGCAATTAATAGTACGTATAAGAAAAAGTTTATAAACACAACGTGATAATAACTAGTAGTGGTTGACCAGGGTTTGAAGAAGCTTGAAAATTGAAATGGTTGCTTTTTTATTATAAGTATGAAAAGGATCGAGTTGAAAATCACCTTAGCTTCGTTTGCTTGCATTTGATGAATCTAATTATCTCTCAGAGTTGTCAACACTCAACACCGACTCACTCTCTCTATATAATAAACAATATATATCCTCCACATATATTGGATTGTTTTTAAATTAAGTTAAATAGAAATATACTGTGTTTCAAAAGTAAAACAAATTAAGATTTCCAAATCGCTTTGATCAGCTCTCTTGATCATCGATCTTATGGTAAAGAAAACACGAAAACCTTAATTAATGAGCAACTAATTTTTCAACATAGTAGCTTTTATGGATTTGTTTGTTTTGTTTTTGAACTTGAGAGTTGAGATATATATTGAGGCATTGACGAAATCACGATGATATATGGACTTGTCCAAACATATAGGTACAAAAGAATGCAGAATCCGCAGTGTTTTTTTTTTCCAGTTTCCTACGTGTGATTCTTGATCACGTACGTGATAATGACTTGCATATAACTATCAACAGCTACCAGAAGAATAATGATTCGGATTTTGAACGCAGGAAAAAGAAAGTAACATTAAAATGTCGTCTTGTGTTGGAAGAACGAAGGAGGAAAGAGAGATATTAGCGTGTGGGGACAGAAAACAGCTTATAGAACGCGTTTTAAAAGAATAAAAAAACAAAGAGAGAGAGTACTGAATCAACGATGCTTATTAATGCTCACTGATTTAGGTCTCACCCGGTCAGTGGTGCATAGGGATAGATGTGAAAAAAAAAACTATTCTAATTTCTAAATGACTAGTATTTTGAATAAATTTACTTTTATAGAGAGATTCGAATCAGTATATTGGAAAAACTAAATAATACTCACATCATATCATATGAGTGAAACAAACGCTAAACTAAACTGAACCAATATTTTTATAGATAATTAAAAAAATTAAACTACTTTATATGAAAGTAAATAATCATTGGGTTTTAAAAACTGGAAGTATGGGTAGCCCTAATGGTGTGTTCTGACCTAGTAGCCTATTCATAATAATGCTACGTACGGGCAGTAATCTAAACTCTAAAAAAGTGCGTGCGTGAAGTTGACTGCCACCACCACACTTCTAGTTGTAGTTCTATGGTATGCCAACTAGCTACAATACAATGCATGCTTTTGGACTCTACTGCCATGCTTCTTCTTTGACCCTTTCAATTCTTCTCAATTTATCAAACTACCACTTCGATCTTTCTTCTGCATTAATTGGCTACACGCTATTTCGAATTTGTGATTTCAGACCATCTACGATACAATATTTTAATCTAGCCCAACATATTGGTTTTTAAATTATGGATGGATGGATGGAGCTCGTCGATAAAGCAAGGAAAAAACTACTCAATCAGAACAATTATGCTTATAAGATTGTCTTTATATTCACTATATAGGGGATGTAAATAGACGGATTCAATTCATCAAAAAAAATAGACGGATTCAAAGTTGTACGGTGTCGGTGACAATGTCTCGCGTTTTGGACCTAGATCATATATAAGTCGCGGCCCAATAAGCTACACACTTTAGAACTTTCATGGCCCATGTTACTTTTACTTCCCTTTACTATACTATCCCCACCCTTTCTCTTCTCTTCTTTCTGTTTTTTTAAAGGATAAATGGTCAATTTGATTCTTGGGTGAAAATATAAGATGTTGACAATTTAATCTTTAAAAAAATTAAAATTCTGAAATATACGCTAAATGATTAAGCATGCACAAGTGATGATGCTAATTTTAGTATTCATGAGATATAACTGTAGCTGAGATAATGAATAATAATTTTAGTATCACTTTAGGAGAAACTCATCCCTCCACATATGTTGTTTTATTTACATAGTCAATAATCGAACTCGTTATAATCAACTTTATTGATTAACACATATTTAATGTTTTCTTCGTGATTGTTATTTATTATATTTTTTTGTAAGAGAGTGGTTGTTATTTTTCAAACTTTTATTTTAATTAGATAAATAAATTGTGTTAATTTATAATAAAAAATTACACAATAAAGAAATTAAATAGGAATGGGAAATAAGTTGCATGAATAATAATTTTAGTATCACTTGAGGAGAAACGAATAATATGTAAAGAAAAAAAAAAACTAAAATTACGAAAGAAATGTTTGTACGGGGAAAGAGAACATTTTTAAAAAATGAGATAAAAAAAAAAAAAAAAAACAGGAATACTATTAAAGATTGTTAACCACCATTTTTTCACATGATATTTATTTTTAAAAATATTTTATGAAATAATTTATAACTTCATTTATTTTTCTAAAATCATCCTTTTTAATTTTTATTTTTTTCAACTTTCAAAATTAATAATTAATAGTTTTGAAAACATTTTAAACAAAATAGGAATAACAAATGTATTAAGAGTAAATTACAACAATATCCTCTAAGGTTTGTTTCAATTACATATGCACCCCTCCTTTTTTTACCATTATTTTGACATCCTTTATTTTAACGATATTAAATTGCTGTTAGTTTTTTAAAATGAATGTATATTTAATTTTAATTATTTTATTTAAAATACCGTAATTACCGTGTTACTATCCTTCCAAAGGAGAACCTCTTCTTTTATTTTGTATTACTGTTATTCTAATTCTAAAGGGGAGATAACTATTCCTCTTCCTCTTCATGCTATTGTTCCCTTCCAAATGAGAGAGAATTGTTTCTCTTCCTTTATTTCGTGTTACTATTCTTCTAAAAGATGGATATTTTTCTTGTACGCAAGTTCTTTGTTTCATACTACGACTACATCCGTTGTCGCGACTCTCAACCCGACGACCCCGTTTGCGATAACTTCTAACCCATATGGTGAAAATAATGCTTTTAATATTCTAACACATAAATCCCGAACCTTTTAAACTCATCACACATATATCCTTTAAATTTTAAACGTAATACACATGTATCCCTTAATATTTAAACGTATTATCTCTGAACTTTTTAATACATTACACACGTATTCCTATGTTTAAAACAAGAAAATATAAATATTTTTTAGAAAAAAAAATACTATAAAAATCATATGCTAGTCATGTGACATAAAAAATTAATAGAGTTAACTCCAAAGGGGTGCAAGTGTAATGAGATATCAAAAGTTAGAGGATTTTATGTAAGAATAAAAATAAGAAGGGATGCATGTGTAATTGAAACAAATATTAGAAAGTATTGTTATAATTTGTTTATGTATTAATTTTAACATAATAATAAGAAATAAATAAATATTATACTACATATATCAATCACATACATAAAATCCGTCAAAAAAAAAATCACATACATAAAAAAATACAATATTTTATAATTATAATATTTTTATATTATTATTCAACATTAGGCAAGTTGGTCAAACCAACAATTAAATATAGGCTTAATTATAATATTAATTCACATACTTTCTCAAATCTATCATTTTGATTCCCATAATTTTAAAATGGTAATTTAAGTCCATCTAATTTTTAAAAAATGACAATTTTAGTCCTTTTGATCAATTATTAATTAATAATTATGATTAATAAAGTTATTGAGTTAATTAAAAATTATTATAAAAACTATAATAATTTTTTACACAAGAAAAAATAATTAAAAAATAAAAAAAATCATTTTTAACATTAAAAAAATTGTTAATTACCAACCATAAAAAATATTTTTAATATTTAAAAATAATAAAAATTAAAAGAAAAATCATTTTTAACCTCTTTGAATAATTAATATTTTTTAGTAAATTTATAGTTAACTTAATAATTCTACTTATTACAATTATTAATTAATAATTGATTTGGGGGACCAAAATTGTTGATTTTTAAAAATAAAAAGACCAAAATTGTCAATTTTAAATTAAAGGGATTAAAATCATGTATTTAAAAAATTAGGGGATCAAAATTACAATTTAGTCATTTATATATATATATATATATATATATATATATTTATTATAAGTATTTATTAGAAATATGTATTATACATATAAATATAATATATTTATTATTAAATTAATTTATTAAAATATACTTATATGTTAAATATTTAATGTATATTACAATAAATATAATTAATAATAATATAATATGTGTAATGGTGATGCACGATAATGAAAAATAATTTTACACTATCAATTAATCACACAATTTTTCATTTATGATATATCAATTAATTTTTTATAAAATTATTGGAGGGGTTAAAGTCATTATTGTAATATAAAGAATAAAATTTTATAATTACTAGGCTCGAGAGGCTAAAATCATACAATTATAAAATTCAATGGACTGGAATCGCATATGCCAAATCAAAGATAATGTATTTATTATAAATATTAAATATAAGAAATATTTATTATACATATTAAATATAATAAATGTTGCACCAAAAAAATATAATAAATGTTATAAAAAGGTATTTAATATAACATTAATTAATTAGAATAAATATTTATTATATTAATTAATAAATTAAGTATATTTATTAAATACACTTATATATTAATAAATATTTGATAGAATTAAGAATAAAGCCCAGGAACAATCTTGGTGAGCCTGAGTGGAGTGGAGTAGTATAAATAGGCAGCCATATATTTGCTCTCACTCCACAGCCCTTCTCTTCTCAACTGCCATTTCCAAATGGATATAGAAAGATTTCATATCAACATGGGAGTGGGAGGGTAAATGGATTTGCATGTGGCCAACAAAACATTTTAATGCTATTCATCCCACTCATTCTTGGGTTAACACACAAAATCATACATCCTCTAGTCTTTGAACGCTTTCATTCATGCCATCTATCTACTTTCTAACTTCTTTTTCAAGTTCTTGCCATAGCATCAGTCTCATCCCGTCCGGATTATTTCACTTTTTTTTCCTTGTATTTGGTCCAACTATCTGTTGTCCACGTTCATAATCGGGCATATCAATGTCGATAAAGCATTCCTACGAGAGCAGGAGAAAGAAATAATCAAGGACGGGATGACATTGATCCAATGACGAGAACGTGAAGAGAAAAAGTTAGAAAGTAAATATAGCATAAGAGAGCGCACGGGAAATCTCATGTAAAGATTAGAGAAGATCTCATTTTAAATTTTGGTGTTTAATCTATGAGAGAGTTGGATTAATAACATTAACATGTTTGTGATCACAAATCCATTTACGGACGGATTGAGCTCCTTTCCAATAACTGGACATCTCCCCTAGAAGTGAGAAAGATTTCAAGTGGTCTCACTTGGAATCTTTCACTCTCCTGATGGATGTGTCCAGTCGAGAAAATGAACTCTTTACGTAACTCCGATCCCATGTTCATATCAAACATCTTTCTATACAGTCATAAAGTAAGGATAAAGTTATGATACTTGTTAATGGATGGTGTTATGTTTAAGTTACTCGTCATTTTGTATAAGGACTGTGGTTGTAGAATGTGCGCGAATTTTGTATTAATAAATAAATAAAGTCTGGTCTCTTGCATGTACTGTGTGTTTATTTATACTCGCACTGTACTGTGTATTTGGTATAACTCCTTCTAGCTAGCTAGGCCTAACACTGTAAGGTCCATCACATGTTTGAATTATATAATTCTATCGAAAGCATAATAACAATGATTAATAATGAAAGAGAGCTGCATATAAAAGCAAATTCCAAGTATCAGGAACACCGGGGAGACACCAGTGGCTGCAATCGATGTTCCTATGTCCACCATATCCATAAACAGAAGGGTGACCATCTTTTCTCATCTGTGACAAGGTTGTAATATTGAGCAAATCCACACGTTTTGACATGCTTCCCAACACTTTCTGTAACACTAACTCAGCTGGGTGTGGACCCCCTGGATACTTGTATCCAAATATTGGCACCTTTTGCTCCTCACAGAACTTAGCCCTTGCCTGGCCCCATTTTTCTCCATTAAGATGATCTGGAGAGACTCCTTGAAAGAATACCCTTGTTTTCTTAGGGTCAACATTCTCTTCAACCCATTTCGCCCATGTTTTCAACCCTTTCTCGTATGCAACCCAACGATTCATGTCTTTGTATGTACGATTTCCTTCTTTAATCAAATCCCATCTGCAACTTCCAACCATTAATGTATGCATCATATATATGTTTAATTAAAATGTTATATATAATTTTACGTACGGTTGTTTTCTTCCTACGTGAAGCCACCAATGCCAAGAGTCGAATATCAGTATGTTATATCCTTTCCATATTTTTCCATCTTCAATTGAATCTAATTTCAGGACTCTACCCTTACTTTCACTTACAATATCCACCAAAAATGCGTTACGAGAAAGCATCAGCTTAACATCATAGCTCTGCATATATATTATGTACCATGAGTATCATATATGTGCTATAATTCACAGAGATCGAACTGCCAAAAGTTTTAAATTAATCCACTAATACTATTATATTTTAAAACGTTCGAGATTCTATCCAATGCAGTAGACCAAACTATGTTTCTAGACATGACATATATGTACATAAGTCAAGTGAAAAGCTATTATAAGCGTATGCTAAGTCAGTGTAGTCTTTTTCCCCTCTAACTGTGTCGGTTTATTTTCAACAAATATGATTTTTTTTTTATAGATGTCTGTTTGTTTTTGTCGGGGCAATTGATAAAATTGTGATTATCTATTAAGATCGAATGGAAGCATGACATTATTCATTTTCCTTAAACACCAAAAGTAATTAAATAAAATGTTAATCTAATATAGTAAATGAATAAATTATGATCGAATCCAAAAATAAAATGATTATGAGAAAGATCTAACCGGGAATGTGAAGGTGGATAGAGTTCCAGTCCTGACAGAGGTGTAATTAGCATGTGGAACAGCTGTATGAAGCATGCAAGTGAGTGATTGCCATTGATTCAAACTCAAGGAGTCCCCCACAAACAATATACTCTTCCCTCTAACTCTTCTCAAGAACTCTTCACCGTTGAATCTGCAGTCCAATTAATTAAGATGCATGGGTCCATTCTAAATTGATTATTACAAGACCAATAATCATCATTTAGGACAGAACAGGTGAAAGCAACATAACAACAGTTTAGGGACTTGGTCCCCGTGGAATTGATTTTATATATATGTTTGTTGAAATAATATATACAAAGCCTCATTTCATGACAACCGTTTGGTGCGTGACAACTTTTATTTTAGCAAAGTGTCTTATGGTAATCTAGGGTTCAAGGTATTATATATCATCGTTGGACAAACACACTTTTAAAAGTAAACCAAATATATATGCATATACACGTTTTACATTAAACGATTAATATTTAATATATAGTAGGTAAAGAGCAATCCAAATATGTTGAGGATTTGGCAACAACACAACAAGCATGCTCAACGGGCACTGCTCCGCGACCCAGTCTGGCAGTCTCTGTTTCTAAGTCTAGGATGCATCTACACTACAAGAGTTATATATATATATATATATATACCATATAAGACAACTAATATAAATTCTACAATATACTTATACTTTCTATAGTGTCTTTATTATTGGTGGTTAGCCATTTTAAGTGGCTTAGAAAGCAAGTAAATCTCTTTCCTCTAACATGTGGTTTTCTCTTGGTCACAAGTGGACCCAAGGAAATGTGAAATCTACATCAATTGTCATATTCAACTCCAAAGTCTTGAAAGTCCAATAATATAGAAGAAATCCAACCAAAACTATTGTTAATTTTTTGGCTCGTCAGTGTTCTTATTCCCTGATTTTACCGAAAACATCATTACCTCACAAGGTCTTTGTCCCAAAAAAGAAGCACTAATTAATTGATTGGTGGATGATTAGAACTCTTCCCAGATTGTGTACCAAACTTCTAATTTAAGAGATCAAGTATTTACTGTGAAGATAATAAATAGAACTAAATATAGTTATTTCTTCTCGGACAAAACTTAAATGAAGACCATTGAGGTAAAACTTTAATTTTGATTGGAAAACAATATTGAGCAGTTTCAAAGTAAATTGTAACACATACCATTCTGGATATAAAAGAAGAGGGGAGGGGGATGACCAGAAAATCTGATTGGGTGAGGAATGATAAAAATAGTATTATATGGTATGAGATATGAACATAAAGATAGGAAATAAATGAAAGAGTTAATGTGTACCTTGGTAAGTTGCAGCCTTTAGGCTGCCATCTGTACTTGACATAGAGTTTATCAGGACGACCATTCTTTTGACAATCAAATTCATTGAGAATAAAGGGACATTCTGAGGCATTATAAAGAGGGTATGAATCATCAACAACCCAGTTACCTTGAAACAAATCACACCCCTTCTTTGTATTAATATTTCTTCCTCTTGCATCTTTGTGATGACCATTCCCGTGTATATGAATGAAAAGTAAAATAAGCAGCGCAATTAATATCCCCATGAGACTGTGGATCGATCGAGCGAGCTTCAATTCAATGTAAATGTAAATGACAATGAACAAGGAGAGGGTGTGTATGTGTATGTGTTTCCCTTAATTATTTTCTAATTTAATTGTGTTTGGAATTTTATTAGTAACTGTACTGATATAATGTAACGGTGATGATGGCAAATTTTGTTATATTGGTTGCTGCTTTGACTAGCTAGTGCATAAATTGATATAGTAGAGGTGAGACAAAAGAGAGAAACAGAGAAGGGAGGAAGAGAGGGAGATAGCACTTGAAAATGGATAGAAACAAAAAATCTTCCTAATTATGGAGGTTACATAATACAGTTTGCACACGAAATGGCTTAAGTGGGCCCCACCTCCCAAGTGTGCTCTATCCAATGTATAGTCAGAATTAATAGTAGTTACAAAACGAGTGGAGGGAGTACACAATATGTGAAACTTTCTTTTTGTGCTATTAAATGACTTAAATATGTTTCTTTTATAATAATATATTTCTCATGTACATGAATCAAAAAATTACACTCTAATTATCTGATCTCCATTCAACTTCAAAGGAATAAAAGTAATATTCATAGTTTGAAAATACGATAACAACGTTTAAAATCATTAAATACACAAAAATGCATCTAATATTCATATTTATTTTTTTATCGGATCTATGACTGAAGATCTCAAACATCTCTCAAGAAGAATTAGTATAAAAAACGTGTTTCTTCTTTTATTTATATATTTATTGTTCAATGGGTAATTATATGTAGACATTTCATCATTACAAATGCTTAATTAAATAACACCTACAATTGTTTTTATCTCTTTATTCTTATTAGATCTGTTACTTACTACTCAACATATTCAACAATTATCATAGTTGTATTTTTATATTATTTCAAAAGCCGTTATTTTCAGTTATAAATTGATTATCTCTTAATTTCATTTTTAATTTACTTAATTACTATTTAATTTTCGTATTTAGCACCGTTTCTCCTATCTACCTCTCGTATTAGCGATTTATCGATAGATCCTAGTAATTAACCTGGTTATTATTTTGGTAGTCATCTCGATTGTATGACTATGAAACTCCTTCTCGCATTTCAAGGTTAGTTGTCCTTTTGTTTTTGCTTCATAAATGTCATATATAGAGACCATGCAACAAGCGAGAGAGAGTTTATCTCATTAATTTTCAGTATTTATTTTTTTTACTAAAAAAATTGTTAATTAATTAAAGATATTTTTGAAAGAAAAAAAAAATTAATGTAAGAGACAATTAGAAAAGAGTCTCATGAAAACGAACAAGAAATTCCTTGAAAAAGATCTTATATACAAGAACAAGGGACGGAGAGAGTATTTTGTTTTTTTTTTGGTCAATTTACTTAATAAATTAATTTCAAAAGTGGAACATAGAATGAACATCTAACGATGCATCAAGACATTTTCTGCACAACAATAAAGTTGTATATGAAATCAAAATTAACCCATCATCTGTTCATAACACTATATATATAGGGTATGACATGGCTCATGCAGCAGAACAATGCCCATTCCTTCTCCATCTATATTTATGGGGTATACGTATACATATATGTGCTACAAATGAATATTGCTGAGTCATACTCAAACTTTAGGAACTATAATCTGTAGAAATCCATCCCTGAAAATGGAGATAGAAACAACAAATTATCAGCAGATATATTGTTAAAATATGAGGCTAAATCAATAAAGAAACAGGTGGCATAATAACTTACAAAAATTCAGCTGATATTCTGTCCTTGTTGACACCAGAAGGAATTGGCCAAACCACCTCATATGGTCCATATGGTATTTCCCTCCGATGATATGAAGAAAATGATGCATTTTGACAACCTCCTCCAACTGTCCAAGATCTAGTAGAGCGTCTACCTTTAACACACAACCTGTCACAGTTCACATATTAATTGGCACATATATACTCCAAAAGATGAATGTCCAACATTATAATTTACATTTAGTGTTTCACTTCCATAATTTATGCTTTATTACAATGCAGAAACAATATATAAAGTTTGTATTACTAGACAAATGAAAGAACAACTCACACAATAATGACTTATAGACAAAAGTAGTATCCAACATTATTTTACTAAGCCTTATCTTTTTTCTTCACCACTCCCTTATTAGGCAGAACTAAGTGCATAATACCACAAATTGCAAAGAGTATTACAATTAATATGAGGGTGTATATTAGAGATTCATCTTACTTTAGATCATCAACCTCCACTCTTATGTCACTGATACTGACACCAGGAACTTCCACTGTGATAACATACTTGCCTTCTGATTCTGCAACATCCATCCTTGGAGACCACTCAATTCCTGCAAAAAACAAAGGTCACAAAAATTATAGAGTAAATAGTCTATGCACTGAGTTTTTCACATTATGTATGAAAAAATTGTTGACTTTTACACAAAAAAATTGTCATACTAACAATGGTTTCTGATAGATTGACAATATAATTTTTTTACACAAACAGTACATATAAATTAAACACAAAATTATATGCTTCTGTTTGTTATAGCTATTCGGCTATTATAACTTCAGATAACTTTCCAAGTTCAAAGTGCTGACCACCAATTTCAGAATAGCACGTTTTCTTTTCAGAATGTAACTGATCTCCTCTAATCTGTCTGATTGGCCTAGCAAATGTAGGAGGATCAAGTGTACTAAAATCACAGCCCTGCTCCTGAGCCATTGCTTTTGTGAAGACTGAATCTTCCCTTGCAGTTCTAGCAAAACATGGTGCTCTTGCATTAGAAGGACATTCAGATGCAGCAGCACCATGATTTGTTTTAGGAGCAACAAAGGAAGTTGAACCACCCTGAAAAGTTATTGTATTAAATAAGCCAGTGAGAAACGAATCATTTACCCAAAGAAAAGTACAAAGAACATTGTGAAGTATTTCAATAGTAAGAACACTTAAGTAGTACCTCTTCAATTGAAGTCTGCCTCATAAAATAACCAAGAGAAGCAGAAGCTTGGCGTGCAAAATAGACCTTATTATCACATCTCCGGAGAACAGAGTTCAGACTGCCGCTGCAGTTCTGATGAACAAAATGAATTGCAAACAAATACTCAAAACCAATGAGCAATATAATTTCATCCTTTACTTTAGACAATAAAAAATGAAGGAAAAGTACTAGTCCACTGAAATAATATGCAGTTTGATTCTCCTATGACTTCAACAAATGAAGATTCCTATTAGATGCATGAAGAAATGATGATATTTCAACTACAGTGCTAATATAAATAAATGAATAAAAGAGCATAATAAATTACCATAGGCAGAAGGTGGGTAGTTGAAATATCATCATTGGGTGCAGCTGCAAAGTGAGCTGCAATCATGTGAATTCTGCGTTTCACAGACTCAGTCTCCATTTCTTCTACAAATAAAAGGGTTCACAAAAATTTCAGCTAAACAGATAATGCAGGATGGCCCCAGCATCAGAGGATCAAGAATATAAGCAGAGGGAAATGTAAGATATTTTTATTTTGAAGAAAAGAACATTAGTGGGGTGGGGCCCATTCAATCTAAATATCTTAGTGAAGAACTGAAGATAATGTCAGTCAGATGGCATGCCACGCCACCTGGTGTCGTCCAGGACCCAAAATATCATCAGTTTGGGACTGTAGACTGTACTCTGTATTACTACTTTCTTCTTTTTACTGTGTATCAATTAAATATCAATTTATTATTTTTATCATTTTATGTAGGGTATTTTTAATCTCCTTTTGTATTTTATTAAAAAAAAATATGCACGTTAAATATGACTACATAGCTTACTATAATTTTTTTTAAAATAAATAAAATTAGTACATTATATTTTTTTTCACTTTATAACAAAATACAAACATACTACTCTTTCTTCGTCAATATCATAATTATTATTTTCCTTTATTTTATTTAAAAAAACAATAAAAATACCTCCCCCACATGGTTGTCTCATTCGTGAAGAAACAATCTGTACTATATATTATGTAGCATTGCTTGCTGCAGTAACAAAATATAGCTAAACAAATTCTGATTTGAATTCCGAATAGTTATTCTCTGATTAGAAACCCCTGAATAGAGTAACTAAGAAAATAAATAAAGCAGAGTACAAAGACATCGAGGCTGTGAAATTCTATAAACCTATGTGCGTTAAACAGAATATCACAGAATATAGATTTGAATTGTGATTGTTTAGAAGAGTTCTCTAGTTTTCTTGATAACTATTGAAAGTATTTTTTAACAGATGCTGAAAGATTTGCATAATCCCCAATGTAGGTAATCTGAATTACTCTTGCTCCAATGCCCCTGCTTCTGCTCAACAAAAAGAAAGAAAAGCAAATGAATCAATATTCTTAGCTAGCTTCATTCTTTGAGGAAGCTCTCTGTGGCAACTCATGCTGATTATCTTCATAGCCAACATATGGTGATTCACGGTGTTCGGTGGTGATCCATTTTTAATGTTTCGTTGCATAGGAAATTGATCATGTGACTAATAGCATAACACCTTTGGCTTCTGCATGGTTTATGACAATTTGTGTCCACAAAATCGTTCTTTCTTTTATTAATAAAAAATTTAGCCTTTTGATTAAAAAAAAATATGTATTCATATAAAATATAAGAGATTAAGCATTATATACTGACAAATAAGAGATTATGACTTTTGAAACCTGCAACTCGTGTTTATTATTAACAATGATTTATGACAACATAAAATGGCGTCATTTGATACACAAAAAATGTAGTCTAATTGTCCCTGCAAAATGATACTTCAGCACTCTCGGCCACCATATTTTTCTGCTGCACGTTTGGGGCCTAAATATATTCAGAATTATAAAGTACCAAAAATTGTATCCAATATAAGATCGAACATTGAGAAAGATAGTGATTTGTGCTACAAAGATGACACGCTAGAGAATACATAAGATCGAACACTACAATTCATGTAATAAAACAGAACCACTAAGTTATTTATTCCATCAAACTCGCTAGGCTAGTTTACAAATGTCCTCATATTCCAAAGCTTTAAGTACTCTGCCATCATAGGGTCCTTTCTCAATTTGCACCTTAGCAGAAAAATTATTTGTATCCACCCCCAACAGCTTAGCAATTGATCCTCGATATGCACCATTGACTATTTTAACACGGCCCCCAACTTGTGGAATCACAGTTTCCAGCTCTGCCTGATCAACTCTGAGCACATGCTTGCTTTCAAGCATTTCTATTTCCCCAACATACTTGTCAATCACCTTCCTCACAGCACCCTTCTGCTTGTAGTACCCCTTCTCTGCCAAGACTTTGCTCATAATCTTGACAACAATTCCCTCGTGCAACCAATAATCTTTCCGGTTAATTTTTTCCTTTTTCTTCTCTTCTTCTCTCATCATTTCATCCAAAGCTGATTTTCCACCACCACTTTCTTTCCTCTTCAAATTGTTTCCGGGATTCCTATCATTATATTTCTCTTCATCACCCTCATCAAACACAACCCTTGATGCCTCATGCTTTTCCTTGACCAAAGGTTTAGCCGATGATGACCCAAGAGAAAATCCTATCTTAATTCCATCTTCTATATTTAGTTCCCTCAGAGGCTCAACCTGTGAAGGCTGATCAGCCTCAGAAGTAGGTGGCTGCATCATTTGCTCAGCCTTTTCAATCTGTTTCATGATTTCCTTCTCTTGCTTTTCTTCGTCTACCATATCTGCCTTGATTCTCTTATTCTTCATCCTCTCCTTAAAAAGGGTTTCTGAATCTCTATCTATGTATGTAATGAACCATCCCTTGGGTGTTTCCTCAACCTTACATTTGCCAATTCGACCCAAGTGCTTAATAAACTCTGTAAGTGTAGCCCACTGAGTGGAGTTCATATGAACGTGGTGTCTATCGTTTATGTATTCGTTATAAACTACAGTGGCTGCCACACGGCTGAACCGGTGGCTGCGTTTCATGTGCTCCAGAAAAGTGCTCTCAAACTCTTCAGAATAGCCCTCAACTATCCGGTGTGGGTTTTGTCCAAAAATCTGCATTTGACGCTGGTGGCCTTCACTCATGCAATGGCATTTAAACCCATTCTCATCTCGGCACTGCTTCTGACACATCTGGCAATACCACCGAAGCTTCTGCAATCCTTTTGCTTTGATTCGATTGGCAATTGCTTTAGGTGTGAGAAATTCATTTTTCCCCATCACGAATCTGGATGTAACATTTCAGATCAAACAAAACATTATCAATAATCCTACCCACTGTTCCATAACGGCTGAAATCACGATTAAAAGTAAAAAAACCAAAAACAGCATAGGAACAACAGCTAAAATTCTTACAGCATTAGAAAACAGGAAGCAAAGTATTTTAGAGCAAGCATCCACGTCGAATAATTAGATGTAATAACTAATGAATATGTCTTGATCAGCATACAATAAACAACTTCACTTTTCACTTTCCCCTCACATTAATTGAAATCCTTAAAAGTTGAAGCTCGTCGTAAATTGGCAAAGATTCCAAGAGGAACCGAATCACATAAACAACACTAAGCTCAATTACTTTGATACACAACACAACACGATGTGAATATTTCACACATACTCTATTCAAACCTCTGTTCCAACATTTTGGCTCAGTATCCTATTCTAGTTTTATTACATTCCGATTATTCGAAACACACATCTGTTGCAACTCTCGGCTATTCAATCAAAGCATTACCAACGAAGAATTTCATTCATCCAATCAATATCTACATACATAAAATGAGGAGAGAGAGAAAACGAACCTGAGAGTGGCGGCAACTATTCCGGTGGTGGCGTTCGCGGCGGTGACCGCAGCTACGATTGACGGAACGCTAGATTTGAATAAACTGCGGGGCACGATTAGGGGGATCGGGAGAAACTGAGAAAGGGTTTGGGATGGGAAAGGGCTTTGTGTCTATCGTGTTGTTTCTGTGAAGGTCTTATAAAAAAAATTGCTATGCCCTTTCTTTACTTCTTTACTCAGAAGGGCCTTATTTCAAATTCAAACACGTTTTTATTAATTTGAAATATCTTTTTTTCATGATACAAGAAAAAATCAATTTCAATTTTTATAAGATAAAATCTATCTAGATAGATTTTATCTTATAGAAATAATAGAAAAATACATTAAATTATATCTTCGCGTATCAATTATTTTCTTTTTATGATATTTTTTCAACAATTTATGTACGTGAGACAAAAACTTTCACTTATAGTTTTTTATTAAAAAAAATGAAATACAATAAAAAAAAAACTGTAAGTGAAATAGAAATTTATAAAATTACCGTGTTTAATTAAATAACGGGGTGGAACGCGTTTATAAAAATTAAAAAATATATATATCTATTTTGAGTTTTGATATACTGACGGTTTAAAATTGTGTTTCCACCACCTAAATTGATAATTTTTTTAAATATATTTTTATAAAATTAATATATTTATTTTAAATACTGAGTTTCAATTAATATTAAATTGTGATCGGTTAAAATTATTTTAAAATTGTCAATACATTATTAATAAATTGTTTTATTGGAAACTGATTTCAAAACCTCATTTGACATTCTTCCCAGCAGTTTTAGTTATTTATATTTAATCCTCATGGTTTTAGTTAAAATTTTCTTGCCACAAATGCTGAAAAATTGGGAATATTTTGTTTGTGTGGATATCTAGTTAGAATTCAATTGACTTAAGCTTTTAGTGGATTAAAATTTGTGATTTCTTTGTTTGATGCTTCTTATTTTCAAAGTTGTGCTTTTTTTATTTTTTATTCAGTTACGCCAATTCAATTCTAAGAAATTTTTTATGAAAGTTAATAGGTAATTATATGATAAAATAACATGCTCATCTCTCAAAATGAAAATAAACGAAAGCAAGCATAACACCTTTTTTTTTTTTTCAAAATTAACAATATTCAGTCATATAGTGGATTATTTGCAGTATTTATGCAATAGTATTTTAACCTTTTTATTTATTAACAAAAGTATGTGTTTCAATTTTTAAAAATCTTCAAAAACCGAATACAGAAAACCATCACAAACAAGGACTAAAATTAAAATTGATTTAATTTTAAACACGTACTCATCGAATTTGTTCCACATCTAACCAACCATTTTTTCCAGTTTATTACGGCCAATCAGACACAAAAGAAGCGACGAGGCAATTAAAAAAAAAAATGCTCAACAAAGATTAACAGAGTCATAATTATGTAATAAAACCCAAATGGTATTATGGGATCTTGTCCTACACTCAAATCAGTAACGCTGTCTATGCAATCCGGCATTTTCCCCTGAAAATCTACACAGCCGATATGTCTTTTTTTTTTTGACAACGAGCCAACTTATATGTCTAATGCTCAGGTTCTAGTAGTAGAATGATTTCCTCCAAAACATAAAGCTGGTTCTAACATTACACATTCTCATCAAGCACAAGAAAAATTCAGTTCCTAAGTACAAGCTGGATATTGAATTGCGTGCAAGAAGTCCAGAGCCATATCTTCAGAATACCATTAAGAAACCTGCCACGATAACTAAAACTTTTTATTTAGTACAGACTAAAAAATCTAGGGACATCAGATAACCATAGGTATCTTGGTACTACAGGCAAGCATATATCAGTCAGTCTCAATCACGTTAAGGGAATGGACTATGACCAGAATAATCTACTATGCTATAACACTTGCATCTTGTTGTATAGTTCTTTTCCCTATTTATCACCTTACAGATAGAAAAAAAATAACAAAATAACTTTGCTCTTGCTTTACTGAGACAAATTAGAATCATATAACAACAATTTAGATGCTTATAATCAAGCTCAACAGCTGCGCTTGACCCAAATCAAACCCAAAAGCCACACAATGAGTCCAAAGTTGAGCAATAAATTAAACTGATCCAAACAATTATCATTGCTTTTATATGAAGATACATGAAGAACAATTAAGGAGAATGTGCAGCAAGTCATAGTAACAAGTCAGGTTTGGTTTCTGACAGTGGTTCAAATAAGCATTATTAAAGGACAATAAAGTGCCAGTAGAAGTGTTTGATGGGTTGAAGCAAGTCAAAGAAAAGTGAGCATTAATTAAGATAACAGTAATGGATACATTGATTCAGGGAAAAGTAATTTGGATTTGAACATGATATGAATGTTGTCAAACTCACAAGTCAAGAAAACAAGTAAAATTATATAGTTTTTCCAGTAAAATTGTTTAGACATGCATAAATTCACTAGTTCATGAGGGAATCTGACAGTCCACAAGCCTGAGTCATGTAATTTTTCGCCAAAATACAGTTAGTGGGTAGAATTGGGTAGACATGCATAAATTCACAAGTCCAAGTGTCTGAAAATCTATCATCCTGATACGTGTATTTTCATAAGTCTGAGTGTCTGAAAATCTAATGTCCTGATACGTGTATTTTTGCCCAAAACACAGCATTTTGTGCCTGAAGCAAGGGGAGGGGCAAATTTCATGAAACACAATTTACATTTTTGTTACTTTTTGGGCGTGATTTGATACTAACTGTCCATGACTCATTCATTCCCATGCTGCAAATCAAGCAACACTGTTGCTACTAAAACTAGGAAGAACACTCCTGAAAATGGGACTGATCTAAGGTGGAGACTGGAGACACAGGCATGTATTCAGGGCAATGGTAAAAAAGTCAGAAGTATGGTATTAAATTTTATTGGTTACTATCATAGGTTTTATTATGAGGTAAATTCTTCTCAGATCAAACATAAGTCAATGAATGTTCCATGACTATAAAATAGACTCTTTATATGACTATATCACAACTTTTGCATAAACTCTCGAGTTTGACAAGATTAATTATAGGCTGTTCTGTAAAGAACATAGTTGTCAATCCCAAAAACCAATATGGAGTGCCAGGCCCTAAAATTGCTATAGCTGGATTGTGGGATGGCTGTTATTCTAATAGCATTAGAATACAAAAATTAATGGATAAAACTTCGAAGAGAGCACAAGACCTGTAATACCTGTTAAAGAGAGATTAAAAACAGAACATAGTAAGGCAGCAAAGATCACAGTTGGCTGGAAACAGTGACAGACTTGCACTCAATGGTCGCAGAATTCTCAGGGATGATCAGAAACTATGGGAGAGCAGAGGCTGGGGATGGCCAACTGCCACAGCTGGCTAGAAAATGCTGGGAAATAGTGGATGTTGTCAGAGAAGGGTGGGTGTTTGGCATTAAGAAGAACACTAACAGAGAGAGCACAGGTGACTGAGAGATTAAGGTTCCAGATCTGATTCAAAGGAGGGAGCAAATTGAGGTTGTTTGATTGAATGGAAGTAAGAGGAGGAGAGAAATAAAAAGGTGTGGGTTCCACACAAAACTGCGAAGAAATGAACAGTCATGCCTGCCGACTTTTTGCTGATCAAGATAGATTTAAACAGTTTATCCAAAAGGTAAATTAAAAAATTGTGTCAGACAGCATATTGTCCTTGTACACTGCAGCCCATTGGTCACAATCATATCAATACACATTCCAACATGTCTATAGAAACTTGACTATTGTTGATGTTAAATTTTGCTTCACTTCCAAACGAAAACTTGAGATGGTATAGCCTCCTACACCTTAAGTTACAAATTCAGTTTTTTCTGGCAAAATGCACGGTCTTATCTTATCCTAACTTCATGAAATTCTTAGGAATCGTTTGACTTTCCTTCTAGACATTCACTATCTCTACACTCAAAAAGGAAGAATACAAGATATACATAAAACATAGAATGAATGTTTGGTTTCACAGATGTCAAGAGTGTCGGAGTTGATTTTGCCTATTGTAAAACGTAATTATAGTAAAGATACAAATATTTAGTCATTGTTAGATTAGAAGCAAATATCTTTGGAGTTAGGTTTTAAAAATCGGTATGCAACCACAACTTCAAGGTTTTTGAGCTGCCCTCAGCAACGACTGTAGCAACAAAATCAGCATTTGCTCACAAATTCACACAATATCAAGGAACACAACAGCCACAATTTAAAACCTTAGATGTTGAAAATTTTAAACTAAACTTTAAAGGTAAAAACATCCAAACACAAATCTCTCCCCTTCAAACTTAATTTTAACACAAATCACACTGCAACTTAAATTCTCACTCAAAGTCTCAAACACATAAATCAAGAGAAATGAACAGAACAACAATGACAAACCTACCAATCAATTCTCCCATTACTGTTGTTGTTGGTTTGGAGGGTTTGGCGGAGGGGGCATGCCAGGTCGAGGAGGGCCAAACACCGGAACACCGCTGCCAGGTGGTGGTGGCATGCCTGGGCGAGGCGGTGGTGGAGCCGGCATTCCAGGACGAGGAGGAGCAGGAGGTCCTCTGACCATCTGTCCAGGAGGGGGAGGTCCCATGGGTCGTTGTCCGAACTGCGGCGGGACGGAGAACTGCGGCGGAGGACCACCAGGTCTCGGAGCGAATTGCCCAGGCGGCATCGGCGGTGGTGGACCCCTCGCCATGGGAGGGGGAGCGAATTGTCCCGGCATCTGACCTGGAGGCCTCATCACCGGCGGACCACCGGGAAAAGAAACCGGCGGAGCGTTGAGCTGCGGCGGGCGCGAGATCTGCGGCTGCATCATGCCGGGGGCGGGCCCACCGACACCGCGGACGGGACCGGCAAGGCCTGGCTGGGCCTGGACGACGGGAGCGGGTGGGATGCCTCTGCCGGCAGCGCGTCCAATGCCGGGACCAGCGAGAGCAGCGGCACCAACAGCCTTAGAACGGGACTCTTCCGGCGGAGGGGGACCCTCAACGGTCATGGAAATGACCTCCTCACCACGGAGGAGGACGAGGCCGAGCGTGCGGCGATCCTCACGGTCGGCGCCGTCGGCGGGCTTCTTGCCTTTCGCCGGAGGGAGCTTGCGAAACTCCTCGCAGTCGCCGAGGACAAGATTCATGTGGCGGTCGAAGGCCATGAATTTTCCGACCAGCTGGCGACCATCCTGAATGGTGACACGCATCCGGTAATTGATGTACTGAAGCATCTTAGAACTCTTGGACATCGACATTTTGGAAAAATCGAAATCCTCTTCCGCAGCAGCGTCTTCTCTGAAAGAGAGTGAGAGTGTTCTAGCTAGGGTTTAAGAAAAAAATTGGGACTTTAGAGGAGGGAAAACATTGGTTACTCCATTTACCCGTTTAGATTAACCCACCCAACTCCGTTTTATATATAGTGCAAAATCCAGTTAAATCGGGCCAAGGCCCACATCCCAAAAGTTATTTTAACAAAAACAAAATAATTGAACTAGTCTTTTCATTTACGCTGACATACATATACATACATAAAGAAATTGTGATTAAATAAAGAAAAATATAATCATCGAAAAAAAAATTATATATATATATTCTTACTATTTCTTTAGTTAATAAGTTACTTTTACACAAATTGAAAAATATATTTTTACTATTCCTTTATCGACTAAAATTGGATGAAGATAAATAGAGTAAGGTATAACTATTCAACTTCAACTTCAATTTTTATATTTTATTTTTCACATCCAGTTGTGATTATTTTATATTTCTTTTGTTCTTTCTTATGATTTTTTTTTTCATTATGATTGAAGTAATTTCACATCCTTGAGTCTAGAGAAGAGAGTTCTGTGTTTGTTGAATAAATCTCTGTATAGTTTGAAACGATCCTATAGGTCAGTTTGATAATTATGTATTTGTGTTTAGTAATTTAATACGTTGTTAAGTGATTTCTGTATATATTTCTGACTGTATGTAAATAACATGTTGATTGCAACTAAAAGCAAGGTTGTCTTTGATATGTTGAGCAATGTTTTTGAGATGGAGGATTTAGGTGTATCTAAGAAGTTTTTGAGCATGGAAATTTGGAGAAACAACGTGGGTCTACTTTGTGGATATATGCAAAGAAATACATTGAAAAGTTGTTGTATTCTTTTCAAATGACAAACTCCAAGTTGATTAGTATTCTTCTTCTCTTCCTATTTTTTTTATTAGGATATTCAAAGTGCATTGGTTTTGATTAAAAATCCATATATCACGTACCAAAGCATATTAATGTTGAGTGTTTTTTTTCCTTAAACGTGATCGAGATATATTTTATTCTCCATAAATAAAATAAAATAGACACAATAGACAATCCAATCGATATATAAACTAAGACTTTGGCTATTGATCAAAAGTTCAAGCATGGCTTAGATTTGGCAAGTGCTTATATAGTTTGAGACCATTTAGGGGTGAGTTAAGAGATAACATTTTTTTTATTTCCGGTGACTTAAGAAAACTTAAATTGAGGTGGAGGATGGTTAAGACATTGGATTTTATATTTAATGGATCAACTTGAATCATGATTTGATATGAAATCATTCAAGTTGGATGACAATATAAAATAAATTGTTTCAAGTGGGTGTCATCGTGTTAAACTTACAAATTAAACATATCACGTTGGCATAGTATTTCAACGTTTAAATCATTTGAAATTTGAAAAAGAAAAGATAAGGAGAAATTGAAAATAGATAAAAGATAAAGAAAGGTTGGAGAAGATAAATCAACATGCAGTAAAATCTCTAGAGGAAAAGATAGTATTTGAATTTTGAAAGTAATTACATATTTGAGATAAATTCATGATATTCCGTTATAATTTATTAAATCGTGAAGGAATCGTTTAAAATAATTTTGTAGTTTATATTATCACATATCATTGTTTGTTGATATAATTTGTAAGATAATTATATCGGTAAAAAAATTTGTTATACATGATAAAAAAAATGATTGAATGACAATATATCTATTTACCTAAAGTATTTTTTATATTAAAAATCTAAAAGAATACATCAAATATGCTAACCCTTTTTATTCAACTTTTATGTATCATGTATTATATTTTATCTTATAGGTATCTTATGTTATTTAATAATTCGAGAGAGAAAAAACATAGGAGAAATAATTTTAGATATGATATTATTTTGATGTTTTAATTAGAAAAAAAAATGTAAATAAGCATTGAATTTACTCTTTCACCCTTTTGATTTTGATGGGGAGAAGCAAAACAAACAATTTTACCATCACAAACAACCATGTTGAGAAGGGGAAACATGTAACTGCGACTCTCCTCCCTGTACCATCTTTCCCAAAACAGAATCCTAGTCGTCTATCCTTAAAAAGGTTTACCATATCTTTTCTATTTTTATGCGCTTGATCTTTTCTAAATTAAGATAATAACCTAGTAAGTTTTTCGGATGCTGCCGCATTACTAACCTTTGATCTGCAAATGCACTATACCATAACCATTGAGAGGGGCATCACATGTATAAATATAGTGTGCTGAGTCCGTGAGAGTGAGTTCGTATCACGCCTCTGTCACTGACACATACGCACGGGATCCCTGCTTTTCTTAATTAGCAACCCATTAAGGTTCTCCTCAGAAAAGTTTAGATTTCTATTTCTAGTTTTTTTTTTTAAATATTTCCCATCGTTTCATCGATCAGCGATCACACCATGATTTGCACCGTGAAACAGCCCGCCATATCGATCAGAGGTTCTGATGTTTTCCTGCGTAAAAAGGGTTCATCTTTAACCCCAGTGCAGTCATGTTCCCTCGTTCCACCTTCTTCCCTCCCAAGGGAAAAAAACTCTCTGAGATCGTTGGTGTCAGTGCCAAAGCCACTGCACCTTTCTCGTGTTGGTTTTGGAGATTTTGTTGGGCCTCTGGTGAGGCGTGAGCATGAGCGAGGTGGTGATTTGGTGGCACGTGGGGCTTATGAGTCAGATAGATCAGAGGTTGAAGGGGGTGGCAATAGGGCTCCATCAGAGGCTGCAAAGAAGGTGAAAATAGGGATATACTTTGCAACGTGGTGGGCTCTGAATGTGGTGTTCAATATATATAACAAGAAGGTGCTGAATGCATTCCCCTACCCTTGGCTCACATCAACTCTCTCCCTTGCATGTGGCTCTCTCATCATGTTGTTCCTTTGGGCCACCAGGCTAGTTGAGCCTCCCAAGACTGATCCTGAGTTCTGGAAGAATTTGTTCCCTGTAAGTGATGACTCAGTCTTTGCTTGATTTGTTTGTTAATATTGGAGAATGTGAAAGCATGATTATTATGGATGGGTGTTTGTTCCCTTGCCGCAGGTTGCTGTTTTGCATACAATAGGACACGTAGCGGCAACAGTTAGCATGTCAAAAGTAGCGGTATCATTCACACATATTATTAAGAGTGCTGAGCCTGCTTTCACTGTATTTGTTTCCAGACTAATGGGAGAGAGATTCCCAGGGCCAGTCTACATGTCTTTAATCCCAATCATCGGTGGATGTGCACTTGCAGCTGTCACTGAGCTCAATTTCAATATGATTGGTAAAATAATTAACTTTGTTTTTTTTTTTTTAGCATAGTAGAGTACATATATAAGTTTTGATATAAGTTGATTTTGATTTCAGGTTTTATGGGGGCTATGATATCGAATTTGGCATTCGTACTACGGAATATCTATTCGAAAAAGGGGATGAAGGGAAAAGCAGTTAGTGGAATGAACTACTATGGATGTATATCAATGATGTCCCTTGTGATTCTGACACCATTTGCAATTGCTGTGGAGGGACCACAGATGTGGGCAGCAGGATGGAAAACAGCAGTGTCTCAAATTGGACCCCAGTTTATATGGTGGGTGGTGGCTCAGAGCGTATTTTATCATCTCTACAATCAAGTGTCATACATGTCTCTGGATGAGATATCTCCATTGACATTCAGCATTGGAAACACCATGAAACGTGTTTCTGTTATAGTTTCTTCTATCATTATCTTCCAGACACCAGTTCAGCCTGTTAATGCTCTAGGAGCTGCTATTGCCATCCTCGGAACCTTCTTGTATTCACAGGTACTATTGCTGCACTTTCAATTCCCACCATACTTTTTATTCCTTTTTAACATGAATTACTATACATACCAATGCAATTAGTATCTTGTTGCTGTGGAGGACCTTGAAAAATTAAGAAAAAGATTGTAATACTGACAATATGGATAATATAATCTCTGATTGCAGGCAAAGCAGTAGTAGGGTTGAGGAGTTAGCTGATTTTGATTCATACATGGCCACCAATAAGGAATGTGGTAGCTGTCTGTCTAATTGTATATTAGAATTAATAATTAATAATAATGATGACACTGCTGAGGAACATTATCATTAGAGATTTTTACTTTTTTGCCCCCGGTCCCTTTTATTTCATTATGTTTGAGGAATAAACATCTCAAGACATGGCATATTTTAATTATAAGGCTAGTTCTTAATAATAATCCAATTAAGTATGGTGATTTGTTTATAATGTTCGTTATGGTTCCACATTACGTACAATTTACGAATGGTGAAGATGTTGAATATTGGAGCTTTAATTTATGATTGCTTTTTAAAACAATTAGGAATGGTGATAGATGGAAGAGAAGGTAAAGTATGTTTATAAAAACTATTGAATATTGTTACATTTGGGGGATTTAGGGTAGAGAAAAGAAGGTTATAATTGGAACCCCGTTGAGCACGCACGCGATGACAACGTATTTCTTTGCCTCGTTGAGTTCGTTAGAGTTTTGGAGAAAGAGAAAAGACGAGGTTGATTGTGATATTGGAGAAGAAAAATACGAGTAAGAGAGATATATCCATGGCGATAGCCTAACGTGGGTTTCCTGTCCAAATCCCCAAACCATACGGACTCTGTTTTTAAAGCCTATTTGTTTCATGGGCTTTTATGACCGCTCAATTTAATCCATGGCTTTATCCAGTTTTTCTACGGCTCCAACGAGCCTCCACAAAAAACTTACATAGAATGTATACTTAAATATATAGAAGTTGTTTAGTAAAAAAATAAAAATAAAATAACATATACTTAACTTTTCTTTTATTTAATTTTTCTTTCCACTCTATAACATTTCCACTTATACACCCCATTATATATATTTATATTGTATACTTATATGTAATGTATATTACCAAGTGAGTCTTGTATACTTATATTTATATTGGTTTAGTAGGTGCGGGTGAGTATTGTGAAAATAGGTTGAGCTAGGTTTTATTAGGAATGAATATAGCCTGAATTAAAAGTATATGATTTGGGTTTGGCTTGTTATTTGTTAAAGTCTTTATTTAATGACATAAGTCAGATCAAAATTCTCTTATGTTGAAAAAATAACATGAAAGTGTGGAGTGGACCATCCAACCATTAATTTTATAAAAAAAATATTTTATATTTTATTAAAAAAATAAAAATAAAGGATCAAGATCTCATCCAATAAAAATATCACTCAAAAGAATCCTTTTTCGACATAAATTTGACCTACTTCAATATCTAACTTAACCTATGAACCCATTTAATAACCTACTTTGTAATAATAATTAAGATAAATATCAAAATATGTATACTAAGCTTTACAAAAATTAAATTTATCTTATTTATATGATACAAATATATTTAAACATATATTTTATAGTAAAATAAGACATAAAATAATTTTACTTTTGACTTTTACATAAATCTATCATGTTTAACATTTAAAAACACAACATTGTAAATTTCATGTGATATATAGAAAATTTAGTATAATAATAATAATAATAAATATTTTTTATTTAATTTAAACAGGCTCACCTATTAAGCTTGTTGAATAATTTAAGGTTTGATGTTTTTAACTAAATAGATTTTACTTAAAGTTTTGATTTTTATTTTTTGAAAAAACCTGGTATGGCTTATTCTTGATGTAAGCTAGACTATAGGTCTCCTATTGAGCCGTCTAACCTATTTTCATTCCTAGTTATAAATTCCTGTAGTATTTTGTTTGGTTCTATGGATAAAAATAATATATGTAATATATTAATTAATACAATTGATTATTCAGTATTTTAATGATATATTTATTAGTATTTAATAATGAGAATTTAATATTTAATGTTATTGAAATTAATTGTAGTAATTAATATGATTGGAATAATTAATTACTTCAATACCAACATAAAATAAAAATAATAGAAAGTTCATTACAATTTCTATGCATTTTCACCAAAGGTTACCTTCATTCTAAATGCAGTAATATTATAATTAATAATTGATTAATATATATATATATATATATATATTATTTTTTTTATGTTCTTCCTAAAATACGTTTCTAACGTTACCATGGCAATATTCATGAATATATACATTGATTATAGTCAATGTACAAAACAGAAGTACACAAGAGAAGAAAAAAAGTCAATATATCTTAAAAAACATTTAATACTATTCTCACCATTGATTGTATTTGATGATTTTAAAGTCAATGCACCAAATCTTAAATTTTTAAAGTATTCCGGGAGGTTGAACTTCACCAACAATTTAGAAATTGATTCACTCGCAATGGAAGAGGCTGTTCTCGACTTCTCTATTGAATATGCATTTGAAGATGTTGGCTATCCTCTCTACTATCTCGTTGAAGAAGTCTCCACTGCTACAGTTTTGACTGTGTGTAGTTATGTGCTTCAGGTATATATTTACTATACTGACTTTCACTCTATTATTGAATTGCTCATGAATTGAAATATGGAAAATTGTCTATTAACGAAGGTTATTCCTACCGGAGCGGAACCACTGCGTATGGAACCAGGCATGGATGTTCGACATTTGATATTGAAAATGGCCTTGGAATCGCCTTCTTCTTAAACAGCTGTCCTGTTTTAGAACGTCTCACCATTGAAATGATCTGTTAGTGAGTATCATCATGTGTGTGTGGTTAGTTTCTTCAAATTAACGTAGCTTTAATTATTTGTTGTATGTATTAATGAATGTAGGATTATGAAGAACCAGGTGATTTCAACAGAATTAATGCAATTTTGAACGTTGCGAATGGTTGAGATCTGGAAGTCTGGAAGTGGTGGAGGTGAATGGTTTTAGAGGAACTTTGAATGAACAAATTTGATGTGTCGTGCATATGGCTTGAAAAAGTTAGCATTAACATGTTGAAGGATGATTCCAGTATGACCGTGGAGCCTGATTCTCTTCATATGGCAGAACTTCTGTTCACAGTTCCAATTCTATAGAAATTATAAATTATCTTTTGGAGTAGTTTAAAATTAAATAGTTTTAAAGTTCTAAATTACAATGATATATTTATTAAATACTTTTTTCAAATAATATAAAATTATTAAATTTTATTTAAATAAATTATTTTTACATTATTAAAAAGTATATTATCGAAAAACAATATAGAAGTTTTCAAATATTCTATCTTTAGTAATTAATATTGATTTTTAAATTGGTATTATATTTAATCTACTACTTTAAATTATCATTAAAAAATATTTTTTATTAAATCAAATAATGTTTTACATTTTGAGAATTAAATTTATTAAATATACGTTTTCATACTTTATGAATTTTGTTATTATTAAGGTAAATTTCTGTTGATTAAATTAATTTTACATAAGTATTTTTATGAACCATTAATTTTTTTTTACCACCTATTAACTCAATTAATTTTCAATAAATTTAAAATTTTAAAAGAATATAAAAAAAAAAACGTAATGTTAAAAGGATTTTTTTTTTTTATGAACAAAAGGAACTTAATTACTTGATCATTAATGATTAAACAGACACAATAATTATACATTTGACGTGTATCATAATCACAGTAAATAAAATGAATGTGACTGTATATAATTATTAATATTACATTACACTTAGGGATGGCAATATGGACCCAGACCCTACGGGCACCCGCAAAAATACCCATACGCGGGTAGGGTAATTACCCGCATATTGGGGATGGGGATGGGGATGGGTCTTTACCCGCAAAATCTCATGGGGATGGGTGTGGGTATGGGTACTATAGTACCCACCCCGCCCCGCCCCGCACCTTTTATAATTATAATAATTAATTTTTATATATATATATAAAATTTAAATATCATTTAACCATAAAATATTTAAAAGATCATAACTCTTATAATTATAATAATTAATATATATATATATATATATATACTTTAAATTCAAATTTAAATATCATTTAATCATAAAATATTTAAAAGATCCTAACCCTTATAATTATAATTATAATAATTAATATATATATATATATATATATATATATATATATATATAGAGGGTGTGACTCATGCATTTTATGTGAAAATGAGAATAAACATTTTTATTCGTTGGATTAAATTAGACAATAAGAATTAACACAATCTTTTAAAAATTAACATACACCTATTTTATTTGATCTCTCTTCATCCAAAATTTAAAAAAAAAAAAAAAAAAACTTCTCATTTCCCTCTTTAGTGCACCAAAATTAAATAATAATAATAATAAAATTCAAACTCACACCCTCATAAACCTTGTTTCATAGCCTCTCATAATCCTGTTTCATAAAAAGCATGCATATTGTGTATGCACCTTTAAATCTTTTTAACAAATCATGCATATAACAAAAATACAAAAATAAAGTATCCAATTATGCAGAAAATTATCCAATAAAGTATCTGTTATTGGAAGAGAGTGTTTTGCCTAGGAGTGCTACTTTTTACATTCTTGGTTGGTGGAAAACAAATGGGATCAAGTATCCAATTATGCAGAAAATTGCTAAGGATATTTTGGCAATTCCAATTTCAACTGTTGCATCAGAATCCGCTTTTAGCACAGGTGGTAGATTGTTGAGTCCTCATCGTTCTAGGCTTCATGAGTTTACTTTGGAGGCACTTATGCGTGCACAAAGTTGGTTGAAACATAAGCAACAAGGTAATATTTTATTATTTTAATTATTCAATTAGAGTTTTAATTATTGTATTATATATGCTAATCTTGGTCTTCTTGTCATGTTGTAGTTTCTATTGGTATTAGTGGACCAAAACAATATATAGACTTAGGAGATACACGTTTGCAAAGATATGGAGAAGTCGATTCGTAAGATGAGGTCAAAATATTATATTTATGTGTTTTATTTTTTTAATTTATAATATATAATTATAAACTAATTAGTTTAAATATATTATTTTTTTACAGGTTTTGGAGAGTACCATACCACTTTAATGTTCAAGTTTAATTAGAATTTTGGAAGTTTAATTCGAGTTTTTATTAAAATTAGAACAATTTGTAATCTTTATGTTGGATAATTATTTTCGTAATGTTATTTATTTATGACTTGTATTTGGATGGATCAATGTTTGTCAATTTTTAATATTATATATGAATGTTTTTAATGATTTTTAATCTTATATATAAGTAAAGTGCGGGTTGCGGGTGCGGGTATGGGTATATAGGTACCCAGAGGGTATGGGGATGGGGATCAAAGTTGCTACCCGCACAGGGATGGGGCTGGGGATGGGTACTTTTTTTAAACGCGGGTATGGGGACGGGTATTATACTACCCTACCCATACCCTACCCATTGCCATCCCTAATTACACTAAGTATTTTTTATTTTTTAATAGTTGATTATATAAGTTTATTATCTTTTTTTTTTTAGGGTGTCAATGTAATGTTTTAAAATAGGTAAATAGTGTTAGTACAATAATTTTAAATTTAAAGGACTGTTAAAAGGTAAAAAAAAAATGAAATTATTTATAATTTGATAAAAACTTAAGATGTGATTTCAAACTTACAAAAAATATAGTAGAAAATAAAAAAAAAATTATGAAGTTACTTATAATTTGTTAAAATTTTAATAGATATCGTGTAATTTGCTTAATTTTTTGTTATTAATATATAATTAATATTAGTGTTATTTAAGGTATAGTTGAACACTATTAAATATTTCAATTAATAATTAATTTTTTGACATTTTTGTATTAAAAGAAAATTTATCACATTATTTAATAACTTGTAAGATAAAGTTAATATGACAATTTATTTAAAATTAATATAAATATTTATAAAATAAGTAATTATTTCATAAATAGATAATATTTACTTATTTAAATATAGACAAAAATTTATTTATTTTAAATAAGAATTATTAGACAAACATACTGCAAAAATAAATAAAGACATATTTATAAATATAAACAATCATTTTTATTTAATTTTAATCTCATGTAATGCAAAGTTAATCGTATATATAATTAATAATGAGCAAGTGGGTTTGGGAGTGGATCTTTTCATTTCATGTGATGATCTCCATCATTGAAATCTTATGTCTCCTTTTTTTTTAATATTTAAATTCTCTCTCTCATATTTTTAATCAAAGGTTAAGATTTCATATGAGAGAAATGAAATGTAACATGTGAGGATCTATATCCGATTTAGCTCACTTGTTGAATATAATGTTAATCACATTTATTGATTTCTCTTCTTTATTTTTTTTTTCTCAGACACTCTCTTTCTTCAATTAATACAAAAAATATATATTAATACAATAATGTTATACAAGAATTAATGATTTATTTAATATAACTCATAGAAATTGTTAATTGGAGTCGAATTCATTTAACAAAATATACACTCTTAATTATTTTCAAAATTCACATTTATGGTTTCTCTTTCTTCTTTTATTTTCTTCTTACACTCATTTTCTTTGACTAATACAAAAAAAATACATTAATGCAACACATATAATTTTTTTTTATTAATTGTGTTAGACAAGAGAATTGATGATTTATTTAATGCAACATAGAAAAATTGTTAATGCAGATTGAATTCATTTAATAAAACGTACACTATTAAATATTTTAAAAATCACATTTATTAGTTTCTCACTTCTTTTATTTTTCTCACACACTGTCTTTCTTTGACTAATAAAAATAAATAAATTTGTTAGGCAAGAATTGATGATTTATTTAATGCAACATAGAAAAAACTATTAATGCTAGTTGAATTCATTTAATAAAGTGGACACTATTAAATATTTTCAAAATTCACATTTATTAGGTTTTTGTTTTGATGATTACATTTATTAGTTTTTCTCTCTTCTTTTATTTTTTTCGGTCACTTTCTTCGACTAATATAAAAAAAAAAAAAAAAACAACAACAACAATACACTAATATTGTACCAGAATTGATGATTTGTTCAATGCAACACATATACAAATTGTTAATATGGGTTGAATACATTTAACAAAATGGACACTATTAGTGATTTTGAAAATTCACATTTATTGGTTTCTTCTTCTTCTTTTATTTTTTTTTCTCACACATTCTTTTTCTTTGATTAATACAAAAAAAAATACATTAAAACATTAATGTTATGGCTTGATGATTTATTTAATTTAACTCATAAAAACTGTTAATTGGGGTTGAATTCATTTAACAAAATAGATACAATTAATTATTTTCAAAATTCACATTTATGGCTTCTCTTTCTTCTTTTATTTTTTTTTTCTCACATACTCTCTTTCTTCTTCGACTAAGAAAAAAAAAATCAATACACTAATATTGTACAAGAATTGATGATTTGGTGTCCGTTTTATAAATAAATAATTAAACCTGAATTAACAGTTTTTTTTATGTCGAATTAAATAAATCATCAATTTTTGCTTAACAAAATTAATACTTTTTTTTATTAGTCGAAGAAAGAGTGTACTGTTTGAGAAAAAAAAAAAAAAAGAGAGAGAGAGAGAAACTAATAAATATGAATTTTTAAAATAATTAATATTGCTCATTTTATTAAATGAATTCAACCTGCGTTAATAGTTTTTCTATGTTGCATTAAATTAATCATCAATTCTTGTCTAACACAATTAATATTTTTTTATATTGGTCGAAAAAAGAGAATATATTGAGAAAAAAATAATAAATATGAATTTAGAAAATAATTAATAATACCTATTTTATTAAATAAATTTAACTCGCATTAACAATTTTTCTATGTTGCATTAAATAGACCATCAATTCTTGCCAAACCCAGTTAATATTTTTTTTTTTTTTTGTATTAGTTAAAGAAAGGGAGTGTGTGTGAAAAAATAAAAGAAGAGAGAAACTAATAAATGTGAATTTTGTAAATCATTAATAGTGTCCATTTTATTAAATGAATTCAATCTGTATCAACAATTTTTTTTATAAGTTTTATTTTAAGTAATTATTGTATTAATTACTTTTTTAAAAATAAAAAAAATTGAAACACTGTTGATTGGGAAGCAACAATACTTCTCAATCAATTAAAATCAATGCTTGTTTACCTTGAAATACCCAACAAAAGTTCAACGTTAAAGATAAAAAAAAACAAAAAACTATTAATTGGCAAGAATTGATGATTCATTTAATGCAACATAGAAAAATTATTAATGCAGGTTGAATTCATTTAATAAAATGGACACTTTTAATTATTTTCAAAATTCACATTTACTATTTTCTCTCTCTTTCTTTTATTTTTTCTCACATATTCTCTCGTCTTCTTCTTACTAATACAAAAAAAATATTAACTTTTTAGGCCATAATTGATGATTTATTTAATTAATGCAACATTGAAAAAAAAATTAGTTGTTAAATTTATTTAATATAATAGATATTATTAATTATTTTCAAAATTCACATTTATTAAGTTCTCTCTTCTTTTATTTTCCCTCACTCTCTTTCTTCGACTAATAAAAAAAAATCATTAATACAGTAACGCTCTATAGGAATTAATGATTTATTTAATGCAACAGTTAATATGAGTTGAATACATGCATTTAACAAAATGAACACTATTAGTTATTTTCAAAATTCACATTTACTGATTTTTTTTTTCTCACACACTCTCTTTCATCCACTAATACTTAAAAAATACATTAATACATTAATGTTAATGTTATGAAAGAATTGATGATTTATTTAATGCAACTCATAAAATCTGTTAATGCGGGTTAAATTCATTTAACAAAATGAACACTATTAACTATTTTCAAAATTCACATTTATTAGTTTTTCTTTCTTCTTTTATTTTTTTCGCATACATTCTCTTTCTTCCACTAATACCAAAAAAAGAAATATTAGCTGTATTTAACAAGAATTAATGATTTATTTAATGTAACATAGAAAAATTGTTAATATAGATTGAATTCATTTAATAAAAAGGACACTATTAATTATTTTCAAAATTCCTATTTACTGATTTATTTTTCTTTTATTTTTTTTCTCACACACTCTCTTTCTTTGACTAATACTGAAAAAAATACATGAATACATTAATGTTCTGAGAGAATTGATGATTTATTTAAAGCAACTCATATAAAAACTTTTAATTCGGGTGTTCAATTCATTTAACAAAATGGATAATGTTAATTATTTTCAAAATTCATATTTATTAGTTTCCCTTTCTTCTTTTATTTTGTCCGCACGCAGTCTTTTTCTTCCACTAATACAAAAAAAAAAAATATATTAATTGTGTTGGACAATAATTGATAATTTATTTAATGCAACATAAAAAAAATTATTAATGCATATTAAATTCATTTAATAAAACGAACATTATTAATTATTTTCAAAATTCATATTTATTATTTTCTCTCTTATTTTTTTCTCACATACTCTCTTTTTTCAACTAATACAAAAAAATATATATTAATTTTGTTAGGCAAAAAATGATGCATTTATTTAATGCAACACTGAAAAGCAGTCAATGCTTGTTGAATTTATTTAATGTAACGGATACTATTAATTATTTTCAAAATTCACATTTATTAATTTCTCTCTTTTTTTTTTTTATTATTTCTCACACACTCTCTTTAACTAAAAAAAAAATCATAATAACATAACGTTCTAAGAGAATTGATGATTTATTTAATGTAACTGTGAATTGATTATTTATTTAATGTAACATATAAAATTTGTTAGTGGGGTTAAATTTATTTAATAAAATGGATACTATTAATTTTATTTTTAAATTTCCTATTTACTAGTGTTTTTTTTTTTCTCACAGGCGTTGTTTCTTTAACTAATACAAAAATTACATTAATAATGTTATTCAAGAATTGATTATTTATTTAATGAAACATATATAAAAATTGCGAAGTTACATTAAAAAAAATGACTCACGGTAATAATTATTAGATTTAAAAAAAAAAATGGTTCAGATAGTGTAACGTGATACCTCCATTTTTTTTCACACGGAAGGAAGGAAGAGAATAGATGAAAATGGCTATATATAGCTGCTTCATAAGGTTGCACCCTTGCACCTATTGGCCATTGCCTTCATTGTTATATTATACATTGAAGAACACTTCATAACCTTGATTATCACATATCCATGGTTTACAACGACCGCATAAGTTTATTGCCAAATGAACTGCTTTGTAGCATCGTTTCATTCCTTCCCTTCAATGAAGCTGTGAAAACTTCTGTCCTCTCTAAGAAATGGTTGCAAATATGCAAGTACACCCAAATCATAGAGTTCGATGAACAGTTTTTCGATAAATTCGATGATGATGAAACAGGAAAAGTCCTCCAAAGAAAGGCTTTTCTTGACTTCATAAAATCATGCATTGAAAGCCACGAAGCAGGAAGAGTGGTGGAGAAATTCTCATTAAGGTTATCAAAGCCTGCTGAGAGTGAGATCATTGATGAATGCGTTACTTTTGCCACAGATAATGGGGTGAAATACTTGGAGCTTGACTTTGCTGCTCCCAATCGGCATGAGAATGACGATTACTTTTACAACTATGAGGCAATGTTTGAATTACCAAAACAGGTTTACGAGGCACGGTAGCAGGCTCGAGTCTCTGAAGCTGTATTCATGTAGTTTTGTTGAGACTAAAGTGCACAACTTTGATGCACTCAAAGAAGTTTGCTTGGGTTGGATGGAAGTGGGACAGAGTGCTATCAAGGCATTGTTTACGAACTGTAAAGTGATGGAGACTCTGATTCTTAAAAGGTGTTGGAACCTAGATGATAGCTTCGACATGGGTGATGAAGAACACGTGGGTCTGAGAAAGTTTGTCCTGGATCAGTGCCGGTTTGAATCTGATGTATTCACATTGAATGCACCCAATCTCAAAATTTTCAAGTATAGTGGGAGGATGAACTTCGGCTTCACAGATATTCTAACACCGCAAATGGAGGAGGCAGAACTCGACTTCTCTCAAGAATTTTTGTCTGAACAACGTGGTTATCCACTCTATTATCTGGTGGAAGATTTGTGTAAAGTTAGAGTCTTCACCGTATGCAGTTATGTGCTTCAGGTACGTACTACGTGTGTGTGTATATATATATATATATATATATATTCTTTTCTTAATTAATTTTCTCTCTAGTCCATGACAATAAATAACTAGTCTTTTGAATTTTGAAGGTTATTGCTAGTGTACCCGAACCTGTAGGTTTGGGATATGACATAGATGTAAGGCATTTGATATTGAAAACGGGGTTGCACCAGTATGAGTTTTTTGGAATCGCATTCAGGTGTCCTATTTTGGAGCGACTCACTATTGAACTTGGTTCAATTAATTATCTGATGGATGTGAGTATGTATATATATATATATTAATTAATATATTTTTTACGTATAGGATTATGAAGCACCGTATTTATTTGACGCGACGCGATTCTGGATTGACTATTTGGGAGTATGCGAAAGCATGAATACAAGTCTGGAAGTGGTGGAGGTGAATGGGTTCATTGGAAGTGTGAATGAGTGTGTCTTTCTAATACATTTGATATATGGTGGATCTTTCTTGAAAAGGATTAACATAAACATGTTGAAGGATGATTCCGGCATGACCGTGGACCTTGATTGCCGTCAAAAGGCAGAAAGGCTGTTCACAGTTCCAAGGGCTTCACCAGACTTAGAGATATCAATCTTTTAATTTCATATTTCAAAGTCATTTTATTCTGTTTTTTTAAGACAAACAGATACCATAGCTTAATTTTATAAGTTTTTATTTCTTAAATTTGATTTCTTTTCTCATTTACTTTCATAATTAATCTATTATCTCGTCTTATTAATTAAAAACTCGGATTAGTAAAGAATGGAAGAATTTTAATTATTCAAAAGACACTATTAGATAACAAAATAATTCTCATATTTTGGACAACAATTTGTTAATTTTTGCTTCAAGCTTTTTAATTATTAATTACAATGGTATATTTATTAAATTCCATTTAAAATTATTAAATTTTATTATAACATTTTTATACTATAAAAATAGTATTATTGAAAAATAATATAGATTTTTTTGAATATTTTATCTTTTGTAATTAATACTGAAATTTTTAATTAATATTAAGCTTAAATATCTTTTTTATTTTTTCAATTTAGTGTTTTTTTTTTTTGTTTTTCGTCTTTTGCAGAATTTTATTATTATTTTTAATCATTGCAAATTATATTTGTTTTGTTTTTGTTCTTAAAACAATTTAGATAACACTTTAAACAATGAAAAAAATGTTATTTAAACCATGAAAAATAAAAAAAATATTACAATAACTAAAAATAAAAATAAAATATTTTTTAAAACAAAAAAAAAATACTAAATTATCCAAATTAAAAGTATATTTAAACCTTAATATTATATATATATACACACTAATCATTTAAAAACTCCAATGAATACTTCATAACATAACATGCACTATTAATAACTTGTGATGACATCTGAGAAAAAAAATAATCACTAATGAACATTGCAATAATCTCATAATACTATTAAGCATATATCGATAGTTGTACGTATACAATTACATTAATTTACTTTTAAGTTTTAACAAATTGTGAAAAATAACCATATTTATACCTGCAACTAATTATGTGTCCGAGTGAATCATGGGTCTACAATTCTCGAGTAGACTTTTGTCTTTGCCCTTAATTTTTAAAAAAAAAAAATTACTAAATTTTTTTTTCTTTATGTTTGAAATTATTATTTTAAGTTTTAACATCAAGATAGTTTTTAAATCAAATAATAGCTAGTTGGATCAAACAAATTAATTTTAGAATACTTCCTCCATATTTAATACTTTAACATAAATGTCATGTACATTTTTGTCCAAAAGGACATTTTTTTTCCATTTTTTTTAGTTTTGATAATTTATCATTTAAAAATTTCATTTTGTATGATAGTCCTTATTTTATGATAGTACTTGTGATAATTTCAACTTAAAGTTGTTCATATAGATTTATGCACAATTCGATATACTGTATGAATTCATTTTTATTATTATCTATACATAGTTGACTATAATCATTTTTTGATACATTAGTATTTCTTCATACTTATCATTGTCCATCAAGAGTTACTTATACAATTAATCTTGTATCTATAAACTTTAGTATAATGCGAATTTTCACTTACAAAATTCAATCTCGTTATGATGTATGAAGTTGTTGATAATAGTTCGAATTAACATTATAAACGATTTCTATAATTAAAAAAATATTAAATTTATATTGATAGAATAATTATTTTTTTTAAATATAAAAGAATAAAATTAACAAAGTAAATAAGATAAAAATAAAAATATCAGTTGATCTGATCATTTTTAATATAATATTAATTATTATTTTTTCACATTGATATTTAAATATATCTTTGTTGTTTGACTCCTACTTAGGTCCGGTTAATACTATTAAGCATTAAATCGAATTTAGGTATTTGCTTTTTTATGTCATTTTCTTTATTTTAAAAAATATTTTTTTAAATCCTTTTCTTATTATGTATTTTAAAAATTATTTAATTAACCTAAAAAATGAACATAGTGTATTATTTTTTTTTAAATAAAAAAATGAGGTAAAAAAAACAAGTAGTGGTGCTAATGACATAGTACTTTATTTGTTACATCATCAATTAATCAAAGTTGAGTAACAGTTGATTAACTATAAATAATAAAAATAACAAAAAAAATTTAGATACTAAAATCAGAAAAATAAAAATTTAAATAATAAAATTAAAAATTGGTATTTTACGGATGTGAAAAACATATTTAAACCTTACACAAATAATTGATATATAAAAATAAACTCTTCAAATAATTAATGCTTGTACAGATAATTAATTAATCTTAAAATATTAATTATTATCCTACACTCCCTCTTTCTTCAATTAATACACAAAAAAGAAAAATGGTTTTTACTTAATGCAACGTATAAAAACTTTGATTGCAGTTTGAATTCATTTTAAAAAATGAAATACAAACGATAACTACCACTAGAAAAAAGTAATTTAGTGAAAATAATTCTTTCGCTATACAGCGGTTGAAAAATTTAGTGGATAAGTTATATATTTTGATATTCGGTAATTTCAGTAGTTATATATTATTTATAATTTTTTATCACTATCAATTACCTATTGAATTTAATCGCTATTAGTTATCGATAATTTCAATTGCTAAATATATATTTTTATGTTTCTTAAAATTTATTTCAAACAAGGGTTTACGTTAAAAAAAAAAGAAGAAGAAGAAGAAGAAAAAAGCTATTGAGATCTTTTCCACCAATCTACTGAAAAGAAAAGCACAAGTGATAAAAAAAAAAAAAAAATCAAAATTCGATGCATTGTTACCAAAGGTGGCAACCAATGCCTTCATTCTAAATCCAAAAGATAATGGGAGCAATTGTTATTTGAACTATAATTATTACACAAACAATTAATATATAAAAAATAGACTCTTAATTAATCTTAAAATATTAATTATCCTACACTAATTCACATTTATTATTTTCTCTTTATTCTTTTGTTTTTTTTTCTCACATTCTCTTTCTTCAACAAATACACCAAAAAGAAAATTGATTATTTACTTAATGCAACGTATAAAAACTGTCACTGCAGTGTAAATTCATTTGAAAAATTGAAATACAGACGACAACGTGAATGTAATTGATTTCAATGATTTACTGTAAGAAAAAAAAACCCATCAAGGTATACTTGAGGAAATGAATTAATAAAATCATAAAATTTGATGCATTTTCACCAAAGGTTGCAATGCCATTGCCTTGATTGTAAATCGAAAAGTAGCATTTTAGTAATATCTATTTATGTTTTCCGATATTTACATAGAATTTCCAGAAAAGAAAAGAACAAAAAAGGAAAACAATAAATAGAAAGATTAATATAGCACATTTTTCTCTCACTGTTCCATAGGGGCTGCACTTGCACCCATTGGCTTCATTCTTCTTTTTATATATACATTCCAATCCCTTGAAGAAAAACTCATCAGTAACCTAATAGCCTCTTCTCCTTAATTATTATCATATAGCTATAGTTAGAGAGCCATGACAGCGAGATCCGACCGCATAAGTTTATTGCCAAGCGACTTGCTTTGTAGCATCGTTTCACTCCTTCCCTTCAAAGAAGCTGTGAGAACTTCTGTCCTCTCTAAGAAATGGTTGGAAGCATATAAGGACACACCGAACATAGACTTCAATGAACTCTTTATCGTTCAACCGGATCAGTCAGATGAAACAAGACAAGCCCAGAGAAAGGTTTTTCTTGACTTCATCAAATCATGGATTGAAAATTACAAAGGAAGTGTGGTGGAGAAGTTCGCTTTAAGGGTGTCAATGCCTGGAAATGATGCCGGGATCACTGATGAATGCGTTACTTTTGCCACAAAACTTGGGGTCAAAGACTTGGATTTCGACTTTGCCGATTTCAATCGGAATGAGGATAACATCCACTATGGTGATTCTAACGCGGTCTTTGAATTGCCAGCAAAGGCTTACCATTCCCTCGAGTCTTTGAAGCTATATTCATGTAGTTTTGTTTCCAGTAAAATGATTAACCTTCATGCACTCAAAGAGATTTCTTTGGGATGGATGGAAGTGAGAGTCACTGATATCATGGCTTTGCTTTCTGATTGTAAAATGATGGAGAGTTTGACTCTTAAAAGGTGCTGGAACTCAGATTTAAGGTTTGATCTGGGTAATGAAGCACACACTGGTCTTAAAAAGCTTGTTCTGGACAAGTGCCGCTTTGAATTTAAGGTTTTCAAACTTAATGCACCTAATCTTCAAATTTTTAAGTACTTGGGGTTGATGGGCTTTTTCGTCACAGAAATTCATGCACTCCTTATGGAAGAGGCATACCTTGACTTGGCCCTTGAATTTGGATTCCAAGGACATGGTTACCCTCTCTGCAATCTCATGAACAATGTATGTATTGCAAATGTTTTGACCGTATGCAGTTTTGTGCTCCAGGTTCTATCATCTTTTCTCTCTCGATCAATAATATTCATTATTATCATTAATTAATTACTACTACTTTAATAATTATTATAACATTCACTCTTAATTTAAATGACTGTTTCAACTTTCAATTAATAAAGGTTATTCCTACTTGACTCAAACTGCTAGGTTTTCAAACTGACATAATTGCGAGGCATTTGACAATGAAGACGGCTTTGCACAAGGACGAGTGTGTGGGAATCTCGTTCTTCCTCAACAGTTGCCCCTTGTTAGAGCGTCTCACAATCGAACTGTGTCCAGAGAAAGATCTGTTTGTGGTATCAATTGCATACATTAATTGAATTTGTTTTTCCTTTGCTGTTTGTTTCAGACAACGCATCCTCGGTCAGGTCAGGTTTCCTTGGTATGGAAAGGAGTCCAATCCGACCAGAGTAAAACATCTGGATTGGATTTGATCTGTAGGATCCGTTTCAGGAAGATACACAGTCCTTAAGTCTTGAAGCAAAAGGACAGAGAGACTTATAGAACAAATTGATTTACGGAAAAATACATAATCCTCAAGCTTGAGCTTAAGAGACAAAAAACCGATCCATTCGGAAAGGGAACATACAGTGAATTATTACTTCCTGCACCCCAATAATAACTATTTTGTGGGGTGCACGAAGTAAATGCACACTTTGCCAATATAAATATGTGTTTTTAATTTCTTTTGAAAAACACGGCTGCTAATTAATATTTTGTTGCATATATATATTTATAGGATTATGAAGCACCGTTTGTGTTTAACTGGAAGCGATACTGGAGGGACAACGTGGCAGTTTATGAATGCTTGGCTTCAAGTCTGGAAGTGGTGGAGATTAATGGCTTCAGTGGAGCTGAGAATGAACTTCTTGTGCTCACGTATTTCATCGCTTATGGAGAATTATTGAAAAGGATTAGTATAAACATGTTGAAGGATGAGTCTGGTAGGGTCATAGAACCTCAATTCCGTGAAAGAGCAGATTTTTTGTTGACAGTTCCAAGGGCTTCAACAAACTTGGAGATATCAATCTTTTAGTATAGTAGTAAATTAATAATATTTGAGACTGGTGCTACATTAATAAAATGTTAGTGTATAAATAAAGTTGATGTACTATTGTAATAGCACCTCTTCATTTTATTTTATCGTGCTTAATTAATTACTTGCTAAGATTTTATTTGTCGGATTTCATGTGTTACGGTGTTGGAACAGAATGGGTCACATTCGCAGGGGTTTTAAGCCATTGATTCTTTGGTATAAACCAATACACTACTGCAATCTAAATCTTCATTGTAACTTTTTCCCTTTTCCTTAAGAAGGGACCGGATCATGTGGGGTGTACCATTACTTGTGGGGCATATTTAAAAAAATAATAAAACAAAATAACTCCTAAGACATGAATCCCCAACTGGAGAATCCTAGCCATTCATTTATAACAATTTTTTAAAGAAAGTAAAGGGTTAGATTTTAATACAGCAGAAACATTATGGTTTTTACAATTGAGGGGATCTCCTCCCCCTAAGACATTGGCTTTGGCCTTTTCTTTTTCTTTTTAAAGATGAAAATAAACATAAAATAAGTAAATTTTCAATTTTTTAAGAACAATATAATATTTTTATATTTATTACATAAATGTAAAAAATTAAAATGTATAAAAGGATATTTAAAATCTCTTTTAAATGACATGATACTGCCTGCATTTGATGAGAACAAAAATCTTTATACATAAAAAAATAAATAAACAAAATTTTAATTTTTTGAGAAAAAAAAGAGTTTAATTTTTTTTAACAAGTCAAATACTTTTTCATATGTATTGAGTCAAAGTAGCGGAGGTGATGGTGGTGGATCGTCTTTGATGGATAATTTGGAATTTCAATTAAGAAATTATAATTTTAATGTAAATCAACTTAGAAAACAAAATTTAACCGACATTATTACATGAGGATGCCAAATAAATTATCTCAAACGTAGAGTGTGTTTATATAATCAGTGTAAATTTCAGGGATGCCACCGTAATTAACTCTTAAAAATTGATTGAGTTAAAATAACTTTAAGTAAGTTTTGTATTGAATAAAAAACATTATATTAAATTTTACTACTAATTTACTTTTACAGTAATCACATTCAAATATAACTACGTAACTTCAAAATAAAGAAAATTATAAACAACACATACACATTGATGTAGGCTTTACTCTTTATATATTTAATCGTTCTCACTCGTAATACTACAAGTTCTGATAAATGTTGCACAATGACAATAGAAAATGTGTTAAGAGAGTACATATTTTTAACACTGGATGAATAAAAAAATATATCATACAAAAATTATATAGAAAAATAATTTCTCCATCTTTATCAAGAGCCTGTGGGCTTTGACCTCAGCCACAACAGGGGTAAGCCTAGCAGCGACAGAAAAACCGAGTCACAACGTCTCAGGTTCTGACTATAGTCACAATGGCCTATAATTGAGACATGGAAATTAGGTACCTAGCTAGGTGTTGAATTGTGATAGGTCCAAGTCTCAGCCAGCCAATATGAAAAAAGTTGACTTGTTTTTTTTTCTCATTCTAGTTTTTTTATTCTCCTTTGTTCTGCTATTATATACATACGATACTAATCAGTGTAAAGAACAATTTAGAAGTCAATTATGGGTTCTCCAACTGTCAAATTTCGTTCCACTGTCCACGGTAAGTTAAAGAGTTTGGCCATTATAAACTTGAATATTTTGTTGACATTTATGTTATGAGTTGCACTTGAAAAGAAAAGGGTTGCCTTCATTTCCCTTGCATATGCCCTTGCCTGTAGCATTTATGTGCCGTACCAAGTTAAATTTTGAAAAGCCAAGGAATGTGACAAAAAGTAAATGAACTGTGAACACATCACAAAAAGTTAATCAACATGCATGTAGGCCCCAAAGTTAATGCTAAAACGCGGAAACATAGAACTTCATAAATGACACATGCCATGCGGTGAGGTTCCAAATTTATTAGAAGAATTATTCTTTGTTCCCGAGTCAATCAAGGATGCATCAATAGGAGAAAATAACTAATTACTAGACCTTAAATTCATTTACCTGTGTTACAATTGTCCATTGCACATCTGGTGGAAGTCTAACAAAATCATCAAACTTGGTTCCTATTAGAATTGGAATTGCACTCTGCAAATTAATTGAACAAAATTTCATAAAAAAATATGTCAAAATTTGGATATTATTATTGGCCTAAAACAGGACATTTAGTTATATTAACAAGATATTCTGATATCTTAAACAAATAGTAATATAGTATATCCCGGTTTGTCAATAATCAGTTCCTTTCTCTGTCTAATGTTAATGAAAAATTAATGTCACTTTCCTGTCATAAGAGTTAGTAAAGCCTCATTATTATCATGTTGTTGTTGCTCAATCTATTTGCACTACCACTTCAAAATTTCTCTAGTTTCTTTTTTAAAAGAGTTTCCATGCCAAAAGCCTTTGGAAACTACACTTTAATTTAAACAGTGGCGGTCACTTTATGAAATGAAATGATATCAATTCAAGTAATAGTACTATAAAAGCCCCTGCAAAATAAATTGATGGTACCTGATTCCACTTTCTTGCTTGACTATACCATCGAACAACACTGCACGAACATAGCAAAGTACAAAAAACGCAAATCATCATTATTTCTACCATTACGTTTCTAAGAATAAGAACTCATCACACTCATACAGATAATAATATCTCTCAGCCTACCTATTTAGTGTACAACGACTGGTGAGATCGAACATAATCAAAATCGCAACCGCATCTTTACAAGCCATGGGAATTTGATCCAGGGACCTTTTATCACCTACATACACCACAATGAATCAATTAACTCAAAACAACAAACCCAGAAGTCTAATATAAAAAAGAATAAAAACAAAAAAGCAAATGTTAAAAGTACAGAGACAGTGCAGACTGCAGAGAAATAAAGGGAAAAAAGAAAGGTAAAGTTGAAGCAAAGTATAGCACCTGCAACATCCCATATTCTAAAGGAAATACGAGCTCCTTGAACAGACAAAGTTTTGTCCATTAGATTCAATCCTTCCATCTGTAAGCTCATCTTCTCTTGCTCATTCCCTACATACTTGATCTGAGGAATTCACATAAGTTAGACCCTTTCAAATAAAATACTACTATAGTAGGAAGAGTCTAATCACAAACTTTAGTGGTAAATATGTTAATTAATTTTTATTTTAAATAGCTTAAAAATTATAATTAATAGTATAAAAAAAATGGGTGCTCAGAGTATTCTTGGTCAAGTCAGATACTAATGTCTTGAGACAAATGTTCTTTATCCTAAAGACACATATTTATCTGATAATCATGTCATACCATAATGATAAATGACAATAGTTAAAAAATTGACATTCGCAGTACATGATTGTTAAAGTCTTTCAGAATATATATATATATATATGCTCACCAGAAAAGTAGTTTTTCCAATATGGCAATCACCCAACAAGCTGATCTTGAGGTTGACCAAATCGGAATCGGAGTCATAGCCGGCAGTGGTGGCAGCAGAGAAGGAGTTGTCAACGGTGGGCGGCGGCGAAGAAGAGGGGTCCCGGAGGGGTAATTTGCGGTACCGAGCTGGGCTTCCGGCGACAGAGCAAATGAGAAGCCTATTCCAAATGAAACGGAAAAAGTGACCAACGAAAGAGACCCTTTTGAGGACTCCCCACCGGATGTCGACCTGAACGATTTTCCGGCAGAGCTGCGACATCTTACTAGTCGTGTCGTGAATGATCTTGGCCATCGAGCATGGTGAGTGCTCACACAATAGATAGATAGATAGTACCTAATCTTTTTCTTTTTCTTCTTCTTTGTTGTTGCGGTGCGTTTGGTCTAGTTTGGTTTCTGGTTCGGTCCCACTGTTTAATAGTAGTATATGGGACAGTTGACCGGTATTTTTCATTTCGGTTTCCTAAACTCTCCTCCGTATTGCCGCCTTCTTCTTGGTTTCTGCGTAGGGATGGCTACTTTCGTAAATACCATCTTTATCAATTGTCACGACTCACGACTCACGATGCATTCGGCATCTTATGTTATATGGGGTCTGGTGTTTAAGGATAGGATAGGAAACTGACGTGGCTTAATTTCTTGTTTAATACCTGCGCTATAATTACACTATAAACAAATAATAACATTCATGACTGAAAAAGTAGGAATTAGTTTTTTTTTTTTCTTGCTCATTCTTCTCAAAATTAAAAATAATGTAATACTGCACTCTTTTTGAGTTTATAAATCAGATATTTATATGAGTATGAAAATATATACTGTTACTTAATAATAGTAGTAAACTTAAACACGTCTAATATTTAATAAAATATATACTAAAAAGGTAAAGATTGAATATTTAGCATGTTAAACGCGTCTAATATTTGATAAAATATTTACCAAAAAACGAAGACATCCAATATTTAGCATGTTAACTAAACAAACAGAAATATTTAGCATGTTAGACACGTCTAATATATTTGAAGTTAAACGCGCTTTTATTAGTTTTGCTAAAGTCAATTACAAATGATAATATTAGCAAAAATAGTTAATAAAATAAAATAAAATGTTTAGATTTGGTTTCTAAAAGTGAAGAATAGATCAGTTGATTAGATTCAAGATTTCTAGTACGTATTTAACTAATTTTCACATTAGGAATTGCAACGGAGGCCCAGAACGGAAGCGCTAATTAGATTTGAGTTGAGGTTAGTATTATTAATCGAAGTGGGTACAGTAGACCATCATGAAATTGTTGGTATTAATGACATTGACAAATTACAGATTGCTGCTCTGATTGGTGGATCTGAATCAAATTGTTAAAATTACTTTCACAAAGGAGAAGGCTGCTACAAGTCTGCAACCTTCTTATCTTTTCCCTCACACCAAAATGTATTATTCAAATTTAAAATATAGAACTACATTATTATAAAATTAAAATTAAAAAACGAACTACACATCAAATGTGGACACACTATGGGTCTCCCAAATTGCCAATTACCAATTGCCATGATTTCTCTTTTAAAATATTACTTCAGTTGCAGGTAATATTTACTTGAGTTTATATATTTATAGATTATATCACTTACACAGTGATAGCCACAAAAGAAACGAAGTTGATGAAAATAGGATAGGAAAAAAATGGAGAAGAGTACGTGCAATAAATAATAAATAGAAGGAGGGGAGATAAATTAGATTAGATATAAAATACTACTATTTTTATCTTTACGTACTCGCGATCACTAGGTCTAGATGAATATTAAATGGCTTTAGGATCCAATTTGCAGGGGCATACATAACAAGTTTTAACATGCATAATCGATTAAAGCATCACAAATAAAGGATTATATGGGCATACATAAATAACATATGTTATTGTAAGTAAAGTAAAGAAGAGGGTTTTGCTGGCTTCGTTTTTTCACTATTTCATCTTTGGTTCGCAAGAAAATTTAGTGCATGTTTGGCTAAGCAACCTGAATAGCAACTGTGGTTTTTGGCTCAATTTCTCACTCTTTACAAAATGAGTGTTAGTATAGCAACCATGGTTTTTGCTTTCAGAGATTTCTGTCTTTTGGTTACACTATGGGGAAATATGAACAATAAAATAAAAATGCCAACTAGAGGAAAATTAAAACTCCCACGTAAGTTTTTGTACTTTGTTTAAATTGGAACTATTTATTTTCAGTATTTGAATGCGTCTATGGTCTCTTGTTCTAGGAAGTTTACATTGATTTGATTTGGGCAACTAGGTAGAAAACCTTGGTACGAGATAAGTTTGTGGAAATCAATTTCACTTTCTCCTCACGCTTTTCCTGGTGATATATCAGATAGAGAACACCGCATCAGATCTAAAACCTAATTTTAAATTTATTGTGGAATCTTGGTGATTCCAAATGTTGCCCTAAAGGAACCATGACTGACCTTACACTTTAAATAGGGATGCTACCCTTTTTTAAGGTGGTCCATGTATAAAAGTCTAGACTCTAGAGCAAGGTATCTAGTTAATGTTTTATTAATTGATTAATTAATTAAACCCACCAACCTATCTATCTGTAATATATTTTTAATATGATTTTATTTTGTTAGTTACATAGATCACTGGGTTCGGATAATGTAATCAAATGAACGGAAAGGTTTTCACCAAACTGATATTAGTATTAGTATATATGTAACCACTGCTAATTTATTATCTAAATATAATTCCGCTAACTTACAAGTAACTACGAACACTGTCGTTGGTAATTAGGTTTACTTATGGTTTACTAAATTTTGACTCAGGATCAACTAACTACAATTAGGTTTACTATAGTTTGCGATACATGTTGATGCCAAGAATACTAACACACGTGTTGACAAACAGAAAGAAAGTGAAAAGCACACGACTTGGAACTATGCTTAATTACAAGACGTGTAATCGGTGTAATTGAGTGTTGGGGTCCTTTGTAAATTGATTTTTTGTGTTATTTGATGGTGGAAGTTTGGTAAAATTTCATAGTGGGTTTTATAAAGTTGGGATGTTTGTCTTCCTTAAATTCAATAATGCGTGTATTGTACGTGAAATACTTTCGGTGGATTTGCATATCATCTTTATAAAAATTGGCAACCTTGCACTCAAATAATCAACTACAAAGTTAAAATTTAAAAATTAAAAGGAGTTTTAAAAAAGTCGACAAAAATAGCTTGAAGCCTTCAACCGAATAATAGATTGGGCCTTGAATGTTCAATTGAACATAAAATCCAAACAGGCCCAGTTTGATTCATGGGACCTTAGACGACGATGTTTCAAGAGGATCTTTTTGTCATAGAAGCCAAGCAGAATACAAAGTTGAGAATGGGCAACTGTAGACAACTACTACAACTGAAAAGGCAAAGACATGGTAGAGGTTCTTCTACGAGCATCACCTCCACCTCACTCTTCTTCTTATCCGAGGTAACCAATCCAACTCATTTACCAGAAATTAATGTTGTAATTTTGTTGCTCAACTTATGTTTATGTCCCTTTATTTGTTTTCCCGTTCTGGAACATCCCTTAGATACCTCTTTTAATTTTTTTCTCCTAATTTCAACTATTTTAACAATGACTTTTTTCTCCTATTTTTCTTTCAGTTTATATGTAATTTAGCTTTTCCATATTCACATACCCAGCATTCCTGAATGAATTTTCCTTTTCTTACTTCCAGAATTTTGTCGTGTAATAACTAACTTTTAGTGAATTTGATTGTAGACTCCTTATTTTTCTTTTCCTCATTGTGGTCCTTCCACTTTCACTGGGATCATTTTTTGTCTCTTCAATATCAACTCTTGCTAAAATCTGATACTCAATCTGTAGTTTAAATAAGATGACATTTTCTTTACAGACAATGCAGGGCAGTGTCAGGAAGAACATTGGTGAAGTGCTCCTTGGAACTCCCAAGTAAGATTCTGACCAAGCATGTCTTATCTGGGCTTGCTGCTTCCTTGATATTTATTTCTCCATCAAATCAGGTATGTATTGTATTCCACTATCCAAGAGTGTTACTATTGACATTTCAGTTAATCATGCAATTTCAAGATGTGATATCTCATATCTCCAATACTCATTAGGAGGACTTACTAAACGTTCTCACAACTTTTTTCCCCAAATACATGATAGCAAGGTTTTAAATTGCAGCCACATTTGCAATTTCATTGCAAACCTTGATAATATGGGAAATTGCAAACATATGTGGCCAATGCAGTTGTGGAACTCCAAAAATCTTGATGTTGTGGCCGAAATAGTGGTCACATACCGTTTTTTAAAACCATGCATGATAGTAGTGTATAGTGGTTCTTAATCCTTGTTTATGACTTCATAATTACATGGACATTGGACACAGCTAAAGTAATTGCTGTTAATTATTGTAGCTTGCATCATCAGGTGGCATTACATTCTTATTTGGATCTCTTTACTCATAGATGTTTTGTATTCATTCTTTAATTTTTTCCATATTGAATTGAATTTCTTACAAAGGGTGGATGTTGTTATGGAAATGCAGCAAATAGAGAATATTATTGATTGATAAAAAAAAAAACTAGAAATGATGTTTATTATTATGATGAATGAGCTGTTTTAAATGTTTACTCATTTATTTCATCAATAGTCTGTTGCAGCAGATCTATCTCGTGCACAAAATAATATATGCCAACTTGCCAGTGCCAGTGAGAATGCAGTTACTTCACCATTCGAGAATGAAAAAGGTTCAAATCTAATGATGATGAGAGGAATGACAGCCAAGAATTTTGACCCTGTAAGATATTCTGGAAGATGGTTTGAAGTTGCTTCACTTAAACGTGGATTTGCCGGACAAGGCCAAGAAGACTGTCATTGCACTCAGGTAAATGCTAAAATAAATATAGCAGGATGGCATTTAGTTTATAAGAGAGCTGATTATATTTAGGTTTTTTCAACGTCTTTCCCTAATCAACTTCATATTATTCATAACAAACTGTTGGATTTGGAGGCACAAGCAGAATCCTAACTTTGTTCATTGTTTATTAGGCATGTGTGGAAAATTCTGTCATTCAGTAGTATAACAGTTAGTACATCTTGGAGATAAGATTTGTTATTTACCTTATATGGCATCGACAAGTTTTTTTTATATTAATTTGGGTATACTAATGACATTTCAGGGTGTATATACTTTTGATAGGGAAGCACCAGCTATCCAAGTTGATACCTTTTGTGTTCATGGAGGCCCTAATGGATTTATAACTGGAATTAGGGGAAGGGTTCAATGTCTTTCAGAAGGAGATTCGGAGAAAACTGAGACACAGCTAGAGAAGCAGGAAATGATAAAAGAAAAATGCTATCTCCGCTTTCCTACATTGCCATTCATTCCCAAGGAACCTTATGACGTGATTGCTACTGATTATGACAATTTCTCTCTTGTTTCAGGAGCTAAGGATCAAAGTTTTATTCAGGTATTTACTGATACTCTTGAATTTTGATCATGTGTTAAGTTACTTAAGTAAGCATTCTAACTTTGTAGTTATTGAACTTCACTCAAAAGGTTTTTTATGAATTTTCAAAAGTGTATAATTTGTTTATACTTTTAGTGTTGATTTCCCTGTGATCAATAATATCACAGATATACTCAAGGACACCTAACCCTGGAGCTGAATTTATCGAGAAATACAAGTCTTACCTTGCAAACTTTGGATATGATCCAAGCAAAATTAAAGATACACCACAGGATTGTGAAGTCATGTCCAATAGTCAGTTGGCAGCTATGATGTCTATGTCTGGAATGCAGCAGGCACTTACAAACCAATTTCCTGATCTAGGACTGAACTCCCCTATTGAATTTAATCCCTTCACAAGTGTATTTGACACTTTGAAGAAGCTTCTTGAGCTTTATTTTAAGCAGTAATAACTATGTTTTGTTTTAAGACATTTACTCCGGTAACCAATAGCTATCTATCCTTAAGAGCAGCCTGTGTGTAACATGTAAAGTATAATAACTACCTGTATCTGGTGAAATCCTGTGTATATGGCATTTTACTTTGTATGAATGTTTGTCCAGCGTTTAGTATGCAAATGAAATCACTACCGTGTGATAGCATGTCCAACATAAAAATATTCAGGTATTTACTGAACTGAAAATTTTTCTGTAATCTAATCATAAAATGAAAAAGGAAAGATACTGTATTATAATATTTGACTAAGGTTTCAATCTGAGTGCTTATTAATCTAGTGAAATTTTACTAAAAAATCAAATTCGGGTTTAAATTCTTGGCCTAAAAAAAAAAAAAAACCTTCGCTTTTGATCATGATTTTAGTGTGTGTGTATATATATATTGAACTCATTTTATGAACATATATACATTATGCAGACCAAAAAAGGGACTTGTAACTAGAAATGTTGTTTTCCCTTCAGACTAACAATTATTTAAACCATTATTTGGGACCGCAGAGGAGTAACGTAGAGAAAGTAAACCTACATAATCATTGTTAACGTTTATTATAGCGATTTCGAGAACCCCTTAGAATTGGTTCTTTTTAACCTTTCCTTTATATTGTCATCCGGAAAGCGAAGATTGACGTCTATGATTACAAGTGTCAATTATTAATAAAATCACTAAGATTGTTGCTTATAAAGTCATCTAAAATTATAATAATAATACTATTTGATACAAAAGCTTGTGTGCAACAAAATATATGCTATAAATGCCTCACGATCAGTTGCTTTGTCAAGCATCGAGGTAGAATACACGTCTTTAACATATATAAGGAGTATTTTTTTATTTTTTTTTACAAAAACAGTTATTAGGAGTTGAAGAATGTACGTAGGGTCTTATTAATAATTTGGGTGTAGATGATCCTAAGATATTTTTTTTTATTGTAATCATCTAGGCTTTTAGTTTCATATTATCCGATTCGAGAACCCTATAGAGTATAGCCTCACCTATTTATAGTTGTTTTTATCTCCTCAACAAAGATAGGTATAATTTGGAAGGAACTGGTATATTCTTAAAATGCACTATATGGATTTAATAGTAAGGAGAAGCTGGTCCTTTTTCGCGAATGAGACACTCCTTAGCTTTGGTTATATTAGATTTTGTTTTTACACCTTATGAAATGGAATCTATGGCCTACAAACGAACTACCCGTGAGTGACACCAATTCAGTGCAATCGAAACAAAATCATCCACAATTCCCTTAACCTGAAAAGCACTCAAATAAAATTAGTTGCTTTCTTGATTTAGTTAGCCTACTAAAACACCAATTTACTTAAAAAGCCAATGGAAGAGATAGTCCTAGATAGCTACTTTTACCTTTCACATGAATCCCATCAGATCCATTCCACACTGACAAGAGTTCCAAACTAAGACCTAGCATGTACTTAGGAACATGATGAAACTTAAAAAGGTGGCACAGTAGTTAGGACTAGAGTCTAGAGTGTTATAACTGCAAGCACATGAATGCAGTGACTATGTCATCAACCAATCTCCCATCTACATAGACCTATGCCATGCATGCATTTCAGATATAGAACATAAAGTGAAGCATTCTTGTGAAACCACATCTCCTTTAACAAAAGAAATGCCTCAGAGTCTGTGCAGTTTCCCCTCTAGAACAAACCCACAAACCACCCTTAAATCAAAAGATTTTGCTTTCTCCTCAACACCAACCAACCAAAGCATGCATAAATCCACTACCCTTGACTCAAATGACACAAAAGATAAGGCTGAATTTCCTCCAGTAAAAATAGGAACCCGAGGCACAATTGCATCCCTCATAATGCAAGAAATTGAGTACTTCAGCAGGATTGATTCCAATTCACAAAGGAACAAGTCCCAAATCACAGAGGTGGGTTCATCCATTAGTACAAGTTCTAGAACCACAATTGTATCTACAGTAGAAGAAAGTACAAAGAAAAAGCGAGGAAGTAACAAGCTTTTACCAAGTATGTGTTCTATAGTGGATGTATCAGACAATGGTAGGCCAAATGGGACCTCAGCTTTCAGTTACAGGAACCTGAAGTCTGACACGAAAAAATTTCAGGTTTAGATTATGCTCTCGGAGAGCTTTGAAAAGCCAAGCTTCTTAAGACGACTTGCCAAGGGTGTAGCCCAAGCCTTTTCTGTATTCCCACATTTTATGTCCACAATTTCAACTATGTTAGGTATCTTTTTATCATTTTTCTCCCTCACTGGTGTTCTGTCCACTGAACATTTATCAGAACCTAGCATGGGTGTCCTCTGTGTATTTTTGGCATTAGTTTTTGTTTTCTGGGGCATGCCATTGCCAGGGCCTCTACGGTTTGTATTTTTACTGCTTCCACTGGCCTCAACTGATGATGATTTTCTTTGTTGTAGTCTTTTTTGGGTTGTACTTGTACTGCCACAGGGAACTGAAACAGGAAGTGTTTGTGTTTTACTTCTTGTTGAAGATACCTGCTTCTTTGGTGCAAAAGAGATGCGATCCAATTCCCTTGTCATTAAGGAACTGATTGTTCCAGTGGTGCCTAGTTTGATGGATCCTCCTCCACCTTTTATACCTTCCAGTCTCTGAGCCATGCTCTCCAATTTAAGATCCAAATATTCCAGTCTTTCAGATGGATTCATTCAATGATCTGTTACACTTACAAGTTAGTGTCATCCAGTGATTTGAGATGTAAACTCATAAAATTCTTACATATCATTTGGTTTGGTTTGGTTTGTCTTTCATGTATTAAGAGTAGACTATGTTTGGATAAATTTCTCTACAAATACTTAACAGGACAATACAATAAGAAGGTAAATCTATTTTACATTCTTTCCTTTTACTATAAGTACTTAAAATAAATTTATCCAAACAAAGCCTACCTAATGAAATAAAGAAATATGCTTCATCTTGTGCAAGAGAAAGAGGGATGGGAAGGGGAGTTACTGGGTTCACCAACAAAAAACATAGTTTCAACACCAAATCAACAACAGAAGAACAACAATTCTGAAATAACTCAAAAACAGTAACCCCCACAGAAAGACCAAAACTGGTGATAGAGAGAAAAAAATGATTCAAGATTTCAATATGGTTAATTTGTGTTAGAGAAATGCAGGGTACCAAGTTGAAACATCATATCCTGTGCATCATGATTTCAAAACAAAACAAAAAATGTATTCATACACATCAAGGTATTCTCTCTTTGTATGCCACGAGACAACAACCACTCATCATAACTTCAGGATGAGAATGCCAACTCAACTATAATAATCTATCATGACATCGTCCATGGTAAGAAGGGGAGAAAAAACAACTAACTCACAAAGCAAAAAATACCAAATCACAATGGTTGGGAAGAAGAAGAACCAAATCTAAAACACCATCCATAGAAGGGTAGAAGGAGGAATCCAGTTTCAACCAAAAAACAAGCTAAATCAAACGCAAGAATCATCAAATTTGACAACTTAAATAAGCATATAAATATATACAAAGAGAAAAACAATGATTTGGTTTGAACAGAAAGACATTTAACTTGAAATTCAATCAAATTGCCTCACTTCAAAGAGTGGCAATCTAATTGTAACAAGTAACAACTCATTACTACATTACACTGCAGAAGAAAGAAACAACATTTTAGATCCACATATAAAGGAAAAACAAAGTTGGGTATCGTACACATAGCAGCAAGCTTATGGTTCCAGACGCATGAAAATTGCAGATTTGAAAGAGACCCGATAGAAGCAGGAACCTTTTTCGTACTAAAATTCAAGTGAAAGTGAAAGTGAAAGTTCGGAGGCAAGATTTTGAGAAAGTGGTTGTGTTCTAGAAATTAAAAAAAAAATCATATCATATCTAATCCAACCAACTTTGAGGTAAAGTCTTTGTGTCTTATTTTGTAGCGTGCGCATCCAATGCTGTTGATTTGACTCACAAACATCATCGTGGAAAAGTTAACTTTCCTACCAAATATTCACTACTCATTATGATGGAGAAATCAATTCATAATCATAATCACAATCATCAACATAAAATACTGGGTTGAAATTCCAAATGGAATGCCACTCTCCAGCACGGCAGCACTAACTCTCTTTTATTTAATAGACAAACTGCTAATAAAATAATTTGTTGCAATAAGTTAAATGTAGATAGATGAATTAATGACGTCATACTGTAATTATGTTTAAATACATTTCTCCTTAATTATTTATTAGTAAGAGAACAAAATAAAAGGTAAAATAAATTATTAAGTTTTTCTTGTAAGTTACTATCAAATTATGCACTTCAATATTTATTTATATAAAAAGATTTCATCTAAAAGTTGTAATATATAAATTGATTCTAATTCTAATTTATCTAAAACCCAACTTTCAGATCCCAAGAAAAGGACTAAAAGTCAGAGAATGGGGCTGATCTGTTCGCAGTTGGCTATTAGAAGTATCACGTGCTTACAAACCGGCCAAGGCAACAGGATCCAACCTATTTTGTAGAACTACAATGTTTTTTATTTTTTTATTTTTTTATAGTACTTTAATGTTATTCACGTATATTAATAATTTTCACATATTGAGTAATTTATATTAATAATTTTTTTAAAATATAATTTATGTGATAGTAATTTTAATTTATCAGAAAATTTTAGAATAGAATTATGCCTAATTGTTTTTTTTGTATTATTGAGAGCATATTTATCTTATTATTATTTTTATTACTGTACCTTTTTTTTTGTTTGAAGGTATTTAATTACTTTATGAATATATCTTTGTTTCTCGTTTCTTTACAAAATATTATATATATATATATATATATATATATATTTTTTTTTTTATCTTTGTTTCTCGTTTTCTACTCAATTACATGCGAGAACTTTATTTTCTTTTCCTTTCACTTTCTATTCTATTAAATAACTAAAAAAACATTTTAATTCTATTTTCCACTTTTCTTTAGAAACCAAACAAAGATAGTGTATTTCCATACGCCACGCCATTGAATTTGAAGGATCAAACCCTATCACATGCCCTTACGTTTGGAAATTGCAGCTTTCAAACAGACCCAAGATAACATTTTGCCCTGAAATTAACCGAAAGGCGAAAACGAAACTTCTATTTGGATTTTTGGATAAAGGAAATGTACATAGGGACAGAACTTATATAAAAAAATATATTTTTATCATAAATAATTAATATTAAAGCATATAAATTATGTCAGTTTTTTTAAAAAAAATTATAAATGTAAAAACTTTTAATTTTACTTATTTATATATATGATTATGCAGTTCAAATTTACTTTTGAATTCCTCTCGCAACAAATACCCTTAATAGAATGTGTCATAAGCTCTTCAAGAACCTCATATCCAACCAGCATTTTTGACACTCTCGTCTCATTATGGAGTGCACATCATTGTGGTAACTGGTAGGTGTGCGAAGATTAGTTTTCCTCACCAAAAATATTCATAATTCCGTACGAAGAAAACAGTTTCTATTGATTATTAAAAAAATTAGTTGAATTCAAGAAAAGATGGGTAAAGTGAAAGTTTGTGAAAAATAAAATAAACCCACTCACGATGTGTAAAATGTAAATACAAAAAATACTGGAATGGAAGTGAAACTGTGAAAGTTTACTCTTTCAAAAAATAATAGAGCTGATGTTTCTAGTTTCTACAAGGAAGTATATGTTTGCAACAGATAAACAGAAGTGGAGATAAATTCATCTTGTAATAATTTATATACAATATTGATATAGTTTGCATCAACAAAAAACACCCAAACCGGTACATGATGCAAGGCATGAAAAACCAGTATACAGAAGCAAAAAAAACTGCTAACTAAAGAAGTAAAATGCCGAGGCCAGTGGTTTTGGCCTTTTTTCTTCCTTCAAAGCTAAGCGTGTTATGCTTTGGTATTACCAAAACATCACACTGGAAAATTTCCTAGGATGTCTAAAACCTCTATATAAATCAACCTCGGATAATGATATTCAAGGCATATCAATTTTGCCTTGAAAAATAGAGGCACCAGAGTAGCAGTATCTTTTGATTGCAATCAACAAGCGAAGGGAACCATGCAGCTAAAGCTATCTGAATGAGAAAACATCTCCAAACAGTACCTATTTCCCAGAGTACCAGTTTTGAGCACACTTGGCATCAACAGAGAGGTCAACTTTAAGAATATTTTTGCCATTAAAGGGTTTGGACATGCACTCAACAACTATGGACTTCGCAACCTCAGATGATTCTGTTGGTCCTTCCAAAATGACTTCATCATGAACCTGCTTTGACATATCCAAGAATCTTAGGGGTTATTGAATCAATACTCAAGTAGAATAATAGGAATTGAGATCAGGTGTATTTTGAAGACACTCTCAATAAATGTAAGCAAGAAAACTTTAAAAAGGAAAATATAGGGGGCATTAAAATTACCTGTAGAAGTAACTTCCAACCAAGCTCCTTCAACTGTTTATTCTTGGAAATTTGCAACATGGCACACATGGCAACATCAGCTGCACTACCCTGTTGAATTCTACAAATCAGAAACCCAAAAAGAAAGGAGATTCCTAATAGGGAAGATCACTAACTAGACTAATACATGATAGCACTATTGTAAGGTTAATACAATCAAACTCTATTCTTATTCACAGCTCTATCTGAACTATCATTTCAATAGAAACTTTGGAATATGATATTTTACAAGTGGGCTCTGAAAATATGATCTCGACATTCATTGTTCTTAGAAGGGAAAAGTTACAAACTAGGCAAGATAAATAAATCAGTACATTTTTTTATTTACTAATTTGAGAGTGTAAAGACATTTGATAGATGAGTGAGGGAGACACAGTATTGATATGTTTATTAGAAAGAGTTAAGGACCTGCACTGGAGTATTAATCGCAGCTCGCTCAATGTGACCTTTCTGATAGGTGTTAGCTTGGGCCATCAAAGGGAACCGTCGAGCTCGCCCTAGCAATGTGTAAACACAATGTATCTCACGAGCTTCCTTTTTACGCTCCTCTTGCCATTGCAAAACCTCTTTTCTATCATTGTACCAAAGGTCAACTGTTTTCTTAGCTTCTTTCACAGACACCTGAGAGTGGACAATCAAACAATAAATCATGGGCACTTGTCACCTTTGTAAATCCCTCATAATAAGAATTCAGGTTACCTTCCAATCCTTGGAAAGACCCACAGGAGTCTTCCCATATGCAATTGAGAAGTTAAGCATTTTAGCTTTTCTTCTTTCAGAAGCAAAGGCATCCTGACATGGAAAGGAAACAAAAATAGAAACATGACCAAATTATGAAATAGATGGTTATAAGTTATAACAGTAAACTGCTAAAACAGGATTTTTTGAAACTTGAGGGAAGGGCATCAAATAACACTAAACTGATAAAACAAGCTTAGTTATGCCTGGTGTATTCTGGTTTACTTCTATTACTATACATAAACATTATTAAACACATTACATATCCAAAAACAAAAACTCAATGAATCCTCATATTTTGAAGCCCGTCACAAATAAACTGGAATCCTTCTTCTACCACTGCAACACACTATCTTTCCCCCCCTAAACAGTGTTCTAATGTGCAGTAGCTGTCCTTTATTTATATTGTAAAGTTCACAAGTTATTTGTCTTTGTTCTAATTTTTAATTAAGTTGATGGATCTGTGCCCAATCAGAACAAGGACTAGTCCTCCCTCAAAGTTGCACATTTCAATGCAATGGTACTTACTACTATCAGCGGACAGTTACCTTTAAAAGAGGAACTGGGGGTTTATCTTCCCCAGGCTGACGATGCCACTCAAGGAGCACTTCCTTTTTCTCAACTGCTTCACGAATATGTGGATACATATTCATTGCAGTCCTTGAATGGAAATCTCCACCAGCTTTAAAAGCTTCCAACATGCTCTTACAGTCCGCAAGGTGTGCCAGAATCCTAAGTTCCAGCTGTAACAATACACAAGGCAGTTAACAGAATGAAATTTCTTGAAAACAGTTCAGTTAGATAGACAATATAGACTATTAACCTGTCCATAATCAGCAACTATAAGAGAATTCCCAGGTGCAGCAATGAATGCTTGACGGATTTTGTATCGGTCCTTTTCCAGAGCAGGTTGATTCTAATTCATGAAGTGTATTAGGTTCTATATCATTTTGGAAGACAATGATTAATCTAGTAGATGTAAGTATGTAACACCTACTAAGAGTTTAGCATCATGGAAACTGTATGACAATGACACCATTAGTGAATATACCAATACAGATGAAGGTTAATGATCATTTCTCAAGTGTATAGTACTTAAAAATTTCAAGTTCACAACTACTATTAAAATGAAAATTTCTAATCAAAATCATTAGAGAATTCTAATAAATCTTGCAAATTAGAATAACCTGCAAATTTGGCCTTCTTGCTGACAAGCGTCCTGTCTCTGTGTTGATATTTAAGGAACAATGAACACGGAGATCTTTTCCTGATATATTATATCCCTGACAAAGAGAAACTGAAGCTATTATATAGCATATATAAAGAGCTTCAGTGTAAAAATACAAATATGCACTAAAAGTTCTAAAATGTAAGTGGTGGACAGTAAGCAAGCAAAATATTGGCTTAAACTCAATGAAATAATTTCTCTAGCCATAGCCAAGTAGTGGGAGAACTTAGTATTAACCATCTCCAATGAGTATTTTTACTATTTTAAAAGCTCGAGGTACTATGATACAGTTGTGAGTTTGGTGCCCAGGTGAGTTGTCAAGCATCTCATTGGCTGATGTTTATATAATAATTATAATTGTCTAAAAATATCCTATTTAGGGGGAAAATAAAAATATCATTAATTTATTACAGACAATATGTATTATATGGAAGTTTGTATATTAGTTTCAAAATAAAAGAGATTTAAAGCAAGCTCAAGAAACTTCAAATTGCAAACCAAACTATAAAAAAATACCTGCAGGGGAAGGATGAAGTTAGAGATCAAAGAGTTGATTGAACAGACTTGACATAAAGCAGCAATTGCATGGCAAGCTTCTCTCCCTTCCTCCTCAGTTGGAAAAGCCGCATATGCTGTCCCATATGCAGATTTATCAATTTTTACAGTTGCAACTTGACTTTGAGAAGGATTTTCATCTTCATCATTGAGATCCAAGCTACAATCCTCATCAAAAAAGTCATAATCAGCGGAAATACTTCCAGCCAGGGCCTTTAAAGCATCACCACTAACTGACGGCCAACCAGTTGCTGTGTACATCTCAGTCTCTAGGTTACAACCTAGGCTCGTCAACTTTATATCACGAAATTTTTTGGGAGCCTTCTTGCCTTCTTCAATCACATTATCAACATTGGGAATTTTGAATAATCGTTCAGTTGGAAGTGACTGACTAGAGTCCTTTCTGTAATGAAGAATGTGACAAGTGAAAATGAAAGTTTTGCTTCCATCTATATCCTTCAGCTACTTTGTTGTAAACAGAAAAGTTCATAAATATCAAGGTAGGTACTAGTACCATCATTCATGAATACATTAAACTTATGAATATCACAAATATTTCAGGCTTTGACTAGCAAGTAGCAAATCATCAATTTATTAAGATTGATATAAATGCAACACATAAGATTTAAAAAATGTGCACCTGTTCACAATGCCACCAAAAAGCAGCTGGCGCAACTGTGAATCACTTCCCACATTCATATACTGGGCATCAGGACAATACCCAGTTGCCCATTTCCGGAATCTACTCACAGCTACCTCTTGCTCTGCTTTGGCCACCTTTTCTATGCTTTCAAGATAAGCCCGATCAACAAGCATTCCCTCAGATTCCATCATGACTAGAAGCTCACCAAATGGCCGCCAATATTCATTGTAGAAATCATACATGGTTTTCCCATAAACTGGCACACCATCAAATTTCCAGGGCATGTCTGAAAGATAGCTTTTTAGGCTCTCATACAGCTTCAGAGTGCTGCTAGCATCTAAGGCAGAATAACATATCCAAGGTATACGCTCATCTCTCTGTAGCTCTTCAACAGAAGCAATGATACTTGTTTTACCCTCAGATCCATCTTTTTTCATTTTTTTCTTACTGAATATAGTTTTCATTGACACCTTACCAATCAAATCCTTTTGATGGTTCAGCTGAGCCCTAGACATGACCCTTCTGTCACCTGTAAGTCCTTCAAGAGAATAACCCCCATCCAAATGTCTTGAAGAATCCCATAATCGTGCCATATGCATTGTATCAGCATGAAATCCAGAAACTTTGAATCCATAATTCTCTATAACATGACAGTCAAAGCTATAATTATGCCAGACCTACAGAATGCACCAGTGACTCGGTTATTTCAAATATGGTTTGTAATCTCTGGTCATGAGCATAGACAAACCCAGGAATCTAATGCCAATATGATTTTATAAGAGATAGACTTAATTTTCCATTACTACAAGATAAGAATATCTAACAACTACACAAATAGAATAGAATAACAGATCATGCAGTTCACTTCTATCATGAGATGAAAACTTCTCTGTTCTATACAATAAAACCATGCACCAGCTATCCTAAATCAGGTATCGTTAGGGGTGAAAGAAGAGAGACAAAGCCTCAAGCTGAGAAAGTTTGGAGGGTCTATTATAGAAGGAAAGGTAGAGAGGGGAATTAATAAATAAGATCTGAGTAATAGTTAGTCAGTTAAATCAGTTAGACAGTTAGTAGTTGGTTATTGTCTAACCAACTATAAATAAGAGATCTGCATTGTAATTGAGGCATTCATGAATTGTATACTGTAAAATGGATATGTGCCAGTTAGAAAGGAGAGTTTACTCCTTTGTTCCTAATTGTACTAGTCTTGTGCATTACTGAAGAGTTACCATTTCAATTGTGTGTGTTCTACCCATTTTCCCAATTATCAGTAGTTATTCCCCTCTGACTAAACAGAGGTGCCTAACAGGTACACATTAACTTAACACTAGGATTGCAAGTTGCAACCTATTCTTAGAAATTAGCATATTATTGCAAAATTGAATAGACCACTGAACACACAGTAAAAATTGATATGGCTCTCTGTATAATATGACACTAAACTTTTAGATTACCCAAGCTTAATTTCAGAACAGATTAGTAACTGATTGTCATATATCTTAAGTTCTTAAATAGTAAAGCACCTTTCAACAGTAGCAAGCATAGAATTAAGACTTGAGGGGTGCTGCAGGTTGAGGCGAGTAATAGGATTAAGAACATAGAAGGGATAGAAGAAGAAAAGTTCACCTTCTTGATGGAAGAGTCACTAAAAAATTCAGCAAATTTTTCTAAAATCTCTTTGCCTCCACCATCAAGAACATCTACCCAGATACAGGACTTTCCACCTCCAAAATCAGCTTCTGGACCACAATAAATACTGATGCATGTTATCTCCCCATGATCTACGGGAGTTTCTTGTTTGACATCTATCTTGGCTACCTTAGAAGACAATAAAATCAGCAGATAATGTGTTACACATACAATTTAGTTGAATTCATGTCCAAAGTACACAAACATACACACATGCAAAGGAGCAAAAGAGGAGATAATCTAGCTATATAGACTCTTGTGATACAGAGTAACCATAATACAAGTAAATACAGTAAAAAGAATTATACCTCGGTATCACATGCATAAGTAAGATGCCGGTACTTTGTTGTAAACATCTTAGAAACTTTCTCTGCGAGAGGAATATTGTCAACAACCAGAATATCTTCATAGATACTACAGAGCCTATCCCGGAGCTTTGATTGGTCAGTACCACATGCCTGTTTAGTAAATGTTGCATTAGTTGAATCCTTTGCAGTTCCATCCAAACCATGATCACCATTGACTACAGTGACTTTCTCTTTACCAATCCCCATTGAAGATTTGTGATACTGGCAAATCACCCTTTCAGAATCTGTTAACACCTTTGAATTGTTTAATACAGAATAGTTAACAGAAGACGGGACATGTTCACCAGGATCCTGCAGTACAATATTACTATCCCCGTTTTTATGAACAGCCTGGTTCTGAGCAATGGAAGCAACTCCATTAGATGCACCAAAACTGCCATATTCCCTCTCAAATTTTTTTGAGCCATTCATTTCCTTTTTATATTCAGTTAACTTATCTTTTGCTATAGTCCAACCTCTACAATCACCACCGGACAATTTTTTTCCTGAAGTGGTTGCAGAAAATTCATTGTTGCAAGAAGCCATGCCCACCGACACCGTCCTAACTTGCGTTTCACACGAATGCAAAGAATTCAGCTCTTCCTCCTCTGTCATTTCCTCCAACGTGCTACTAGTTGATGCATTTAAAATTTTCATAGATGAAATGCAAACTGGAGTCTTGCACAGAAAATTACGCTTATACCTCACGCCATTGTATTTATTTAACCCTGCAGATATCCCCTTTAGACAGCACGAGAAATCTGCTCTAGATTGTACAGAAATTCTAAGCACAGAGCTGTTTGGGAGGCCATTGTACGAAATTTGGAGTGACTGCATTTTACTTCTGCAATTCACATCATCCAACAAAAATAAAGATTTCAATCAATGAAATGTAACATCATTTTATGTAGCCACGCACTAGCTAAGAAAAAGCTTCATCTGAAGGCATGTGTAGTACAAAAAAAATAAATACATATTTTCATCACTCTATTCCCACATTATTTATTTACTGACACAAGTTAATCCCAGGGTAGCATCCCTAATAACCTATTTCAAGTTTTATCGGCAACAAATTGTGACAGAAGTTACATTACAAGTAAATTTAAATAGTCACACTTGACTTAATGTTAATGCCCAGTGAAGAACAGCAAGGCAAAATGAACCACTGAAGTCAAGACTAAGAAAAACAACAATCAGCAGAGTTGAGTGAGTAGCACAAAAACATAAATTTCTTAAGCAAAAAGTAGGATACCCAGTTGGAAAAGATGCAAAATTTCCGGATATTAAAGAGATGGGTTAAGGTCACGGGAAACAAAAGACACGAACTTGGAAGTGAAATAAAGAGAAAGGAAGAAGGGTGAACCGTCGGAAAGGAGGAGAAGGTAAAAAGGATGAGAGAGAGAAGCAGCGGCGGCATAAGGGACAGTGTGGCCTTAAAGCAGACACCTCCATTGAGGCAGCACTCAGCAGCAACACCAATCACCTCCAGCTCCGAGTGCTCAGTTAAACAGATAATTAGGACCCAGCTATTTAAATATATAAAAGCAGACATCATGTTTGGAAAATGAAAAATCTTGGGCATTATATATATATATATATATAGAGAGAGAGAGAGAGATTTGATGGCATCTTACATAATTTTTTTTTAGAGATTTTATTATTAAATAAAATTTAAATTTAAATTATTTTTTTAGTTAATAAAAGTTATTAGATTTAATTAAAATAAATGATTGAGATTTGGTGTAAAAGTTCAATTTGACACTTTAATGTTAATTGATCTGATTATATATATATATATATATATATATATATATATATATATAAAAGACAGTCGTTGATTGAATTAATCAGCACACGCTTTGGTTAATTCTTACAAAATATACCTATTAATTCAAATTTGAAAATTGATTATAATCAATATATAATTATAAAGTATTTTAAGATTTTTCATCAATCAATCAATATCGATATAATTGCTGGACAAGTTAGCATCCGTGTCACACTTTGATGAACTCTCACGAAATATATCTATTAATTCAAATTTAAAAATTGATTATAATCAATATATAATTATAAAGTATTTTAAGATTTTTCATAATTATGATAGCATTGTAGCATTTTAAATATTTATACAAAATTAATATCAATTAATCAATATTCATTCAATATATTATATAAAAGACAATTACTTGTTGAAGATATTTATTTGTAAAAACTAAAGAGATAAATTGGAATTGTTTCTCATCTCTGCTTAAATCATCGTGAGTATTTTTCCTGAAAATAATTTTTCTTTATTTAATTTGTGGAGTTTCTTGAAATTATTTTCTCTTCTTCTTTTTAAATTTTTTTGGTGATAACAAATTTTGGATGACTTCTCCTAAAAGATATTTCCCTTTTCATTCTATTTTTGTATAAAATTATATATTGAATCTAATTTTCTCTTATTATTTTAAAAAAAAATCCTCTTGCTGCTCAGGTTTTGGAATTTCTCAAAATCTTTCCTCTTTTTCTTTCTTATCAAATTCTCTTGATTCCACCTCACAATAAAAATTATGTTATCAAGTTATAATGTAATTTGTGAATTTTTTATTTGTAATTTATAAGTTTTATTTATTTATTTTTCTTCCTATTCACTTTTTTTAAGAGAACTTCCTATTAACTTTATATATGATAATCATGGTATACACAACTAATAGTGTTTTCATTTTCTTCTTCTTCATGATCAAACCGTCTTTAAAATTTGAAACTCCTAATTACTTTTGCTTGCTTTACTTTTTTTTGTTTATTTTTGCTTCCTATTAATATATATGATAACCAATCACGGTGAACTTAATTTTAAAACTAATAACAAAAATTAGCATCCAAATGTTAATCTTCTAACATATATACCACCTAACTACAAATATAAAATAATTAAAAATGCATCTTTCCTCATATCTCTAAATTAATAATGATGGTTAATGTTTTTTTTAAATATGATATTTAATTATAATGCTTTAATATTTGTAGTAAGAAAATTATTTTTTTAAATATATATATATATATATATATATATATATATAGGACATTGCAAGTGAGAGGGCGTGTTTATTATGAGAGATTAATAATCTAAATATATTTTTGAATTAAAATTAAATGTAATATTCACCTTATACAATTATATCTTTTTTAATTATTGTACATTTATTGTCTTATCACCATGACCAGTGTCGCCACCACTAACAGGGCCATCACCACCACCATCATGGTCGTTGTCCCCATTGTTGTCGCCACCATCACTGTGGCGATAGTGGTGATGACAATAATGGGGACGACAACCATGATGGTGGTCTTGTTGGTGGTGGCGGTGGTTATGATGATGGTAGTAACGATAATCCTGTTGGTGATGGCAGTAGTTATGATGATGGCCCTGTTGGTGGTAACGGTGGTGGTCATGGTGATGGGGGCAACAACGGGGACAGTCAGTGGTGGTGGTGACAATAACGAGGACGATAACTATGATAGTGGTGGTGATGGTGGCCCTATTGGTGATTGGGGGGCAATTGTGTGTAAATGCGCAATAATTAAAATAGATATAATTGTATAGGATGAATATCACATTTAATTTTAATCCAAAATTACATTTGAACCATTAAGATTTAATCAATGACTGATATTTAAACTTCTCATCTCTCATAATAAACATGTAATCTCATTCACCATTTCATTATATAAATGTCATATATAATTTTTTTTAGAAAAAAAAAATGTCATGTATCATTATTCAAAGTCAATAGATAAAACTAAAAACAGCCTAACGTTTGATATTTTCGTGTGCTAATAAATGAAATAAATAGTCAATTTTAATAATATTTTTTAGATTTTTACTTTATATTTTATTTGAATTTAAAAAATATTTTTGGCATATAAGAAAAGAAAGAGAATTGTAAATTGGACTTGGTCCGCTGCTCCTGCAACTATTTTTAATCTCCAGCCCAAAAGGTCGTAAGATTAAAAAAGCAAATTGGGGGCTTCAGCCCTCCTTCCTTCCTTAGTAACAAAAGGAAATTATTTGTCTTGTTTTTGAATCTCATTCTCCACCAATTTTGTTAAAATGATACATCAGTTATGTTTTTTAAACATTAATGCTTAAATTTATTCTTTTTTGGGCTAAAATTTATTTTTTATATATACAAAATTACATTAAAATTTAATGATCATACAGTCATATAATAGATTGGGGTAAATCTCTCCCCTGCCTGCCAACTCCTTGAATTGTTGATGAACAAAGATTTATAAGGCTGCTTCATCAGTGGAGATAAATTTGGTGGTTAATCATGCATATATACAGTAAATGTTGAAGGTTCTGCATGCATGTTTTCTGTGGTATGAATGTGATGGATACATGATATTGTTGTTGTGCACGATGCCACACGCCCAACCCAAGTTTCTGCCTAATACTACATGATAGTAAGCTTTTTCATGCTGTCATTGTGATTGTGATTGTGACTGTGACTGTTCCATGAAGTTGGCAATTGGAGAATGCAGATAGATCGATGGGTTTCCGCAAAAGCATGCTGGAATTTCATTGCCACTTGACATTATATATGATAGTATGTGCATTACATTCTAAAATTAAAGGAAACAACTTTTTTGTTGTATCAATTTACTGATTAAAAATTGTGCTTGCGCACCCTAGACTCTGTCGTGTTATAATATTTAATTGCCACGTAAATTTATGATGGGAAGGCCAGGATGCCACTCTTGTAGTTGATTTAATATATTATTTTATGAAATAAATATTTATTTTAATAAAATAAATAATTGTTTATTTCTTAGTTTGTTGATCTAAATGCTATGATTTAAAATAAATAATTTTATTTATTTATTTAAATAAATAAAATCTATTTACTTATCAAATAATTTTTTATTTAATAAATATTTATTTTAATTTTAAACAAAGTCATGATATAATAGTTATTATAGTTATTGGACTTTTTAGCTATTATTATTTTGTTTTTCTTTTGATAGCAATTTCTAGTACTATTTTGTTTGAACTTACTTAATTCTATAGTTTGTTATTATTATTTTTAGATAAGTCCTCGAAGAATACATTCAGTGGAATTCCCCTTTTAATGATAATTATCTAAATACAATTTATATTATTATCAGAGCATCATAGTGCCCTATGCCATCTTCATTCAACCCTTCAATATTACACTGTATCCTGAAATGGGTGAATTTTCAGACATCAAAAGTGTATTGCCCCATGAGAGAGGCAAAGAGAGCAGTGGAAATTAGTATGGTTAATTTGAAGACATTTCTTCTGCAATTTTTCCATGCTTACAACATGAATTGCTTCCTTATTAGCAAATGCATTATATCTTTCTTGTATGGAGATACACTAATGATGGATGATAATTTCCTTTCTGTCAAACCAGAAGGAGGTTTCACATTTTGAATTGGAAACCATTTTTCATTTTCATGATTGCCTTGGCTTTCGTGATTTATCTCCATCTCAAAGTACAACACTCTTCATGAAACCATTTTACATGAAGAAACAAGAAAATATTGTAACAGTTTTGATTAGAGAATCTGAAAGAGTAGGCAATTATGAATATGGTAACAATCTTGTCATTCTATTATCAATATCTAATACTACTAAGAGCAACTCCAATGGAAAAAAATGTGTAACTCTTCTGATTTTGGAAAAAGCATGATGAAATTTTATAGAATGATTCTCAAACTTCATTGGCAGCAGCTGCTTTTTCATTCATTGTCCTTTTGTGTAATCCTCTACAGTATTTCTCAACTGCATTCCCCATCCTCAAAAAAAGTCTTATCATTTGTACGTTGTTGCCTTCCCCCTTGTACATGCATATGCCTCTTTGCTAAAACATCAAGAGCTGTAACTACGTCACTAATCAAAGGTCGAGTATCAGCTTCCTCCTGAATACACATTGCTGCCACTGCTAGTGCTTGGTGTAGACCCTTTGTTGGGTAGTTCCCTTTCAGCAATGGATCAGCCATTGATGTAAATTTCCTTCTGTCTCTGAATAGTGGTTGTGCCTGAAAAGAAGAAACATTATGATTCTATGAAATGCTATGATTTTAGGCACATAATAAAAGCTTAATGACATACCCAAGTGACTAAGTTTTGCTCTTCAGATGGTTTTGACTGATCAATTGCTCTTCTTCCTGTGATCATCTCTAGAAACACAACTCCAAAGCTATATATATCTGATTTTATAGTCAATTGACCTGTTGAGGCATACTCAGGAGCACAGTAGCCATAAGTTCCCATCACCCTGGTGGATACATGAGTTTTATCTCCAGTTGGACCAAGCTTTGCAAGTCCAAAATCAGAGAGCTTTGGATTGAAGTTTTCATCTAATAGTATGTTTGATGCTTTGAAATCACGGTATATCACTGGAGGATTTGCTACTTCATGCAAGTACTCAAGTCCTTTAGCTGCACCTGCTGCAATGTTCATTCTGGTACGCCAGTCCATAGGCTTTTTGTCCGGAGGTAGTTCTGACAATCATTTTTCTTTTGTTGTTGGTCAGATAACATTTCACATGCTTATCACAAAAAAGAAAACAACACTAGGCTAATGTTTTGATTTTGAAAAGGGGAACTTTCATGGTGCCAGGCTTGCAGATATATTTGATTTCTCACAGAAATGGAAGGTAATATAACAGAAAACTCAGCAATTTAAAAAACATAATCTACTTAAAACCATGATGATCCAATGTGCTCATATCATATGGTCACATTGCCACTACAGTTAGTTTAATTATTGCATTTATTCAAGTTTGATACTCAAATTTGATGTTACCCTCATTTGTATCCGTGATGAATTGCTTTAGAAGAGATTTTGTAAGAAGCATTTACTTACCAAGAAGGTGATCTTCTAAAGAACCGTTCACCATGTACTCGTACACCAAAATCCTTTGTTCACCATCTGCACAATACCCTACCAAATTGACAAGGTTAGGGTGGTGCAAGAGACTCAAAATCAAAACCTCTACAAGAAATTCCCTGTTTCCTTGGAATCCATTCCTATTAAGTTTCTTCACAGCAACAACCTGCATGAAAGTAGTAACACAGCATTTAGAACTTTACTATTTACTAACAACTCGAATGGACTTCTTTCTTAGCATAATATTGAAATAGATGAGTTGAAGCTATACCTGATTTGTGCTTTTAAGGCGTCCTTTGTATACCCTTCCAAAGCCTCCTTCACCAATCATATTGCTAGGGTGAAAGTTCCGAGTTGCAACACATAGCTCGTGATAAGAAAAAGTCTGAGAGGTAATATTCCCTTTCCCAAGTTTTGCTATTTCTTCTTCTAAGTACTTCCGTTTGCTGTTATCTACAAGATAAATTCGTTCAAGTTTTAAGCATTGGCATTCATCATTGAGAAGAAAAAAAAGTGTTTGAGAAGGCTGAAATCCACTATATAGGGCACTATAAGACCATTTTGCACCATTAGCTTAGCAATCTATTGTCAAAACTCTAAGGTTGACAATTGAGAAATCCTTATGTTTATGATATCCCAATTGGTAAGGATACGACTCATATCTCACAAGGATGTGAGTTTGAATCTTACTGTCAATATGAATATGAAGATCTCATTGGTGCATAATCGGTAAGAATTTGGTGACAAATTGCTTCTAAACATGTTATCAAGAAGCTAAGAACAGCTAAGTATTAGCCTAAAGAGATGCACAAAATTTATATGTACTTCAGCTTATATATCACATCGTTGTGGTTTCATAATAATCGTCGTAAGTTGTAACACTAACAAAGTTGATGAAGCCTATTGTGATGATACAAGCCTTTCATAGATTTCAATTTTAGGATTCAATATTGATATAAATAAGGTTGTGCTAGAGGAAAATAATTTGTGGCAGAAACAACATTAAGCTCTAGATATGAGACATTAAATTGAAAAATGTTGGCCTGAAAATCGATACAATGAGAAAAATTGGCAGTGGAGCTAGGAAAAATACCAGATTTAAAACACAGGTTGGCAAATGATGGCAGAGTTTTGCCGTGATGGTAGTTCTTACTGCTCCTTTTCAATGAGTTCTTGTCTATCTTCTCTTGTGACGTGCAACATGAAAAGAAACTCATCTTCCACTCCTAGATATTTGATCCAACCAAACAAACATTTACAGAATTGCAAAGTTCATGCATCTGTTTTTTTCAAATCTGTCTCTTAGCATGTTAATGTTAGCCAATGATCCAATGCATGCAACCTTAGACACTCCAGAAGAGGCTTAAAATCAATTTAGGAAGTTTTTCATTGAAACATTGGCTCTGCAGAAGCCAAATTAATCCCGAGTTCTAGCTTCACAGAAACTTTTCCCATATGGCATGGTTACTTTTCCTTCATTGTAATTCAAATGCCATAGTTAGGAAAAGAAATGATGACTTTGTCAAATAGGCTAATCCAAAAATGACCGTTAGGGAGTCACTTATCTTTAATATCATTATCTAAAGTTCCTCAATATAGGATTTCATTAAGTGTTCTCTCTTAGGCTGCTCTTTATTATGCCAACCAAAATGGAGGATCACTCTTTTATGAACATAGTCAAGAATAAATTATGACAATTATATATGGACAGCTTATATCTACTTTGTATCCTTCCCATCTACCTCAGTTATATTCTGTTTAATTAAGCGTGTACCTAATTTTGTGTATTATTATCTATATAATGCTTCTTTAAACCTTTTGAATGACAATAAACTCACTTGAATGATATGATGAGACATCCTTTTTTTTTATTATACAAAACATGAGGATTTTCTTTTCTTTGATTAAATGAATATTTTTTTGTACTCTTATTAAACAAAAAAAGATTTCTATTGAGAAAAAAGAGGGAGGGAAATAGCAAACCCTCATTTTAGTCTTGTGAAGATTAGTGTGTTATTATGTTAATCTTCCAAAGATTATGAATCTAAAATGTCCTATATATTTATAGCAATACTCTAATATTTGCAGGAGCAAATTAAGGGTTTAGATTTTTTTTAATAAAAAAAAAGAAAAGAAAAAAAAAGAAAGAAAGAAATGACTCACTCTGTTCACTTCCAAGTTCCAAAGACAATGAACATTAATAATAATAAAAAAAAAAACCACTAGGAAAATTAAAAGTTCAATCAAAGTTGATATTATAATAAAAATCACATATCTAAACTCGTAGTCCAAATTCAAAAATGATTTGGAAAAAATATGATATACTATTAAACATGTGATATGTAGAAATTTGGAGTTATATTTGGTTAAAGAACGTCTTTTTTGGAATAGTCATTCCAAAATAAAAGCAAGGTGATTCTAAGTCCTGCTATAGATGAGATGTTTACATTTGTACTCTATTCAGATTTAGACAAAGGAAAAAAAAATGAGAGAAGAGGTGAAGGATGAAGAACAATAGGATTGAAATATTATATCAGAATAAAAAAATAAGATAACGTAACAAAGTTTTATAAACTCTTCTAAATTTATTTAAGAAAAAATGAAATTGTGAATTTCAAAGGAGCGGAGATGATGTTTCCAAGAACTCCATTAACATTTACTTCTTTTTTTTATCTCCCACTTCTATACAAAAATGGATTTAATTTGCCTTAAACCAATTATTATTTATAACCAAAAGCTTATTTTTTATTTGAACTGATGAAACCAAAAGCAATAAAATTTAGCTAGCTCCAATTAAAGGATCTAAAATGAATCATAATCAGAAGATAGGTTCGGCAGTTTTTTTAGATTAGTGAAAGCTTGCACTAATTAAAGTTTCTAGGTATCTAGATCACCTACTGAAACAGAAGCAGTAAATACGTGATCAGGACATTAACATTGGAAAGAAATTGAATTAAATTGCACAAAGCCATCTAGATAAATTTTTAGGTCCTTCATTAACATAGCAACTTTTTTTAGGATCCCTTCACCTGCCTCGAGCTGCATTGAATAAGTCATTATGTACAATTAAATTTAATGGTATCTGTTAACAATAAGTGCAAAGGGGACCATATAGTAGTAAATCAAAACCAGCAAAAGGGAAAATGTGTATCTTCAAGATAGGCCATCACTTCATAACCTTCATCTATGAATGAACATCAGCTTATAGGGTGTAGGAATTAACATTTATCTCACTCCTAATTCATATCCCTGATTGTGTAATTAGGAAAGTTATCTTATAGAATTCATATCACTCCTTTTCGATGTACTTTGGAAGAGTAACATTATCAACAATGGTTGGAGAACTACAATGTGTTGTTATATCAAAAGCATGTACCTAAACTTTTCTATTGTGAACATCTAACCATTGCTTCAATGAGCCACTATTTATAGAAATCATATCAACATCCCCCACTTTCTATTGAAGCAAGAGATAAATGTGGAGAAGAGTGTCAAATTTCAATGGCATGGTGTTACTACATCTATAAGATAAGATATCTATCATATTGTAAATAATTTAACTAAATTGGTAAGGGTGTGCCTCCCCTATGCTAAAGTGAAAGGCATGGGCGACACTTGAGAACCCAATAGCAAACTATTGTGATGGGCTCTCTCCCCTTCGAAAAATTAATTTAGTATCATGTGAACCTAAACCAATGACTCATATCAGATATTAACTTGATAAGAACATATATTATTAAATTGATAAGAACATATATTACACTGATCTTAGCCAAAAGGTCCAGAAAGCTTTGATCAAAACATTGCTTTATCTTTATCTATGTTACATGTTCTGTGGCTTTATTGACTGGCTGAGGTGGGACTCTTTGACGACAAACAACTAACTGTATTATGGATTCCATATGCTATCAAGGCTTAACCTTATAAAACACTCAGCACATACAATATAGCTCCCAAACACCAACACCCAATTTCAAGACTTGTCAAACTCCCACCATCTTCCTCACAGTCTCATGCCAAGTTCACTAATGTTTAAAGCTTTTCCCAATACCATAATAGGATCTACAACATGTCTCAACCATATTAAATGGTTGGTGGGCCATATACATACCCTATGATGAAAATGATTCAGAGATTGACAAAGCAACCAACAACAAGCCTTAGAAAAATGGATAGTCAAACAAGGGTTGATTACATGTGTTGGTTATTTGTTAAGTGCTAGGCATGAGTCAAGCTATACCCTCAAAATTTTGTACTTAATTGTAGGGTGTGCCTGTCCATGCAATAGTGCCAAGCATAGACGCCACTTGAGAATCCCAGCAGCAAGCTACTATAGTAGACCCTCTCCCTCAAAAAATTAATTTAATATCGTGTGAACCAATGACCCACATATCAGATATTAAACTGATAAGAACAGATACTACACTTGATCTTAGCCAAAAGGCCGAGAAAGGTATGCTTTAGACAAAATATTGCTGTTGTTTTTATATCTATTACATGCCCTGCTTCTTTACTCATTGACTGATGTGGGACTCTTAGGTTGCTGTTTGCAAGAGTGCGTCACAGTTTGAAACCTAGTACTTCTCTCCGGTTCCAAATGTGTTTTCTTATTTGTAATGTGACAAACAAGTGTGCCCAAAGTCCAGATCAGTTGCTATAAGATGAAATGAATATATTAAAACCTACGTTCACAGATATGTGATATAAGGGATAGGATGATTAATGCAGAGACAATTCATTATACTATGTTTATGTTGCTGAGCCATATCCAATTGACAAGGAAACTAGAAAGCAATATTTGGAAAAATGGATATGTGCCATTTCTTTTTTCTGGAAACTATTATGCGCAGCTTGGTACTCCAATGTAGCTTTCCACTGCCATTGCAAACTCAGCCAGATTGGCATGCATCAGGCATCAATTTCCAAACAACAATGGATTATACAAATGAACACAACTTAAGTTAAGTTCAATTTGTATCAATTTTCAAATAAAAAGTATCAATTAGTCCAAAACTAATAAAGACACAAATATTTTCTTTTTATCAGAGCCTGGTTTCGATCCAGGGACCACCACGCTTCCGCTGCGCCACTCTGATTTTTAAAAATAATATTACATATTATATATTTAATTATTAAAATATATTTGACAGCTTAATTTTTCCTTGTATGTTTTACGATTTTGTGAAACGTCACAAATCATCTATAACACCAAAACAATTGCAACTTTTGGAGGGTCCACGAATATTTTTGTTGAAATTTAATTGGATGGCTAGGTTTTCCAAACTTTGTAGTTTTTCCGTCTACTTGCTAAACTTGTCACGACATTGCCAAGAAAAATATGTTCCTTGCACGATTAGCCAGCCAACAGTGGGAGTAGTATTCAATAAACAGATAAAGACAAATAATATTACTACTATATAATGGTATAAAGGGAATATACCAAACCTGAAGCTTCAAATAAATCCTTAATATTCAGTTCTGTTTATCGATAAAAACAAATTAAGGAAATCAAGTAGTGGTGTTGAGCAAGATTTGTAATTTATGGAAATCTAGTTGTAGTTTAAAATAAATAAAAAATTAAAAAAAAACTAATTTATATATTATTTGCACACTGATGGAAAATTATTATTGTCACTTTTGTAGATTTACTATGGATGACTTATCTTCGACTTTTAATCTAATTGCGAAAATGAATCAAGCAAAATAAATATAAGTAAATCCAAACACTATTTTAGGCAGTATACCCACTTAAAAAATTCCAAGTTTCCAACACGACAAATAAGAAAGAGACACACATGTTTGACCAGATATTACTCACTCGAATTAAATATCATTAACTATTTGTGCTTAAATCATAAAAACAGGAGATTTTTTATATATGTATTATGTATGCATACACTTATGCTTATGCCTCCACACTTTTTTTGTTTCTTTCGAAATTCGCATTAAGTAATCACTTAAATTATCTGAATATATTCCTTACAAAAAATACCAGAATTATGATGTCGGTCAAGAGATCACACAATTTATTAATTTTGACAGGCATTGATTATATCGACTTTTCTAATTAAAAAAACTGTTTTTTTTTACTAAAATTAAATTAAACAATTCTGCTAACTGCTGGTACTAGCATCATTATTATAGTTTAAACACGTGATGGAAATTCCTTATTATTAGTATCGCGCATTACTTGAACCATCTTTTTTTATGGTACTAATTAATAAGTAATAACATGATCTTTTTGGGGGAGTAGCACATTATTTGAACGTCAGAAAAAAAAAAAAAAACACATTATTTGTAATACCTTCTTTCATTCACATTCACCATCCTCACCTATGATTATCAGTCGTTTTTCTCATCTCATCCATACCAACAAAAAAATCTGTCTTTTTTTTTGTTTAATTTAAGTTATTTTAACATACATCGGCTAGACGAGATATTTAACATAAAAAAATTAATCTTTTTATATAAATGATAGTATAAGAACTTGTATTTTTTGTATTTATATTTATATTCCTTAAAAAAATTAATAAAATAAATATACTTTTGCACAGGACAACAATCTTTTTGATAATTATATATTTGCGTAATCAATTTGTGATTAAATTAGTGTATATCTTTTTTCTTGGTCTAATATTATTAAATAAAATTTGTATATTTATATTTTTTTTTCTTACAGATTTGAATTCTAATTAAATGACAAACACGAAAAAAATTCCAATAATTTGTATGGCAAACAAAAAATGTCCAATAATAAGTATGCATAGTTGACATTCCAAATTCAAAGGAGTTTCTATTTTCTCTGGTTCCAATATTCATTCGTTCCATCGTGCCATGTCGAAGATGAAGACAGCGTCCTGGCTGCTTCTGCTCCTAGTGTCAGTGTCCGTATCGGGGCTTCAAGTTTGGGCCCTGAAATCACCGTTTCAGCCACGCGACGTGCTTCCTCTGCTTCCGAGACAGGTGTCGTGGCCCATCCTGAACCGTCTCCACAGCGCCGTGGATCTCCTACCCGTCTTCGTCGGCGCCGCCTCTTCGCCGGACGACAATCTCCAGTGGAAAGGCGCCTGCTTCTACCAGAACAAGGCCTGGATGGTCTTTCACAACAACAGCGGCACTCAATATGGCGGCGGAACCCTTCACTTAAAGGTCCTTTTCAACTGTTCTTTCAATTCTATAGTTCGTTTTAATCGGTGAAGGGTTAGGTGAACTTCGCTTGATCAATTCTTCATACTCAGTGGTTAACGGAATTTCGTCATATTAATGAGATATTTGCTAGTTTTTTTACTTTCTAAAAACTGCTTAGGGAGTAGGTGTGATTAAGAGTGTTTTCTTGATATTATAATGCATAGATTATGTTTTGTGATTGAATTGTAATTTGGTGGATTTTGGTTGGATGTGTCTTCATCAAGTTAATCGGATTTAATGTTGCTCAGTATTTTGTATTATTCATTAGAAGAACTTCTACTATACGAAAGAAAAAAATGAAATTAACTTCTCTAGAAGTTAAAATTGTCTTGTTCAATAGCTAATTTGTAGAGGTGTCACATCTAAAATCTAATTTGTAGAAGTGTGACATCTTTTAGATGAAACTACACGAGAGAGCTTTTACATAAAGTTGGGTGTATGTTTAGTATTTTCCTAGGTGTTATTAGTCTATGCAGTTATAATTGCATTATTTTTTTATTTCCTCCCCCCCCCCCCCCTCTCTCTGTGTATGTACGGATTTGGGATTCAACGGAAACTGATTGATTAAATATCTATGTGCTGATCTAGATTAGCAATGCTCACAGTTGGACATGCATGGATCTTTATATTTTTGCCACGCCATATCGTGTAACATGGGATTATTATTTCCTGGCCCGGGAGCATACACTTGAGTTCAATGAGTGGGAAGGGAAAGCTGAGTACGAGTATGTAAGTGACCATCTTTCTTCTTTACAGTGTCACCAAGTAGAGAGTTTGTTGAAACATGAAACACACATTTTTGTTTTGGAGATTCTTACCCTCTTTGCAATCAGGTAAAAAACCATGGGTTATCAATTTTCCTCTTACAAGCTGGGATGTTGGGGACCCTTCAAGCACTTTGGGAGGTCTTCCCACTATTTACAAACACTGGGTGGGGGGAGAACTCCAATATTAAATTTTTGGAGAAACATATGGGAGCTTCTTTTAAAGTGCGCCCTCAGCCTTGGGTTACAAATGTCAGTGCTGATGACATTCATTCTGGAGATTTCCTTGCCGTTTCGAAAATTCGAGGTCGCTGGGGTGCTTTTGAGAGCCTAGAGAAGTGGGTTAGTGGAGCTTATGCTGGCCACTCTGCTGTTTGCCTAAGGGACTCCGATGGGAAGCTTTGGGTTGGAGAGTCAGGACATGAAAATGAAAAGGTAAAATATTTAAGTTGCATTATTATCTATTGGTTCTGTGCAAGATTTATTATATTTCATAGCATTGCTATCAGTATCATATGATTCAAGATACAAAGACATACAATTCGGTTTGAGCAGTTGGTGACTCAAATCCTTGAGCGAATCATTTTGGTGCTTGAATCGCCCCACGAATAACAGGAATTACATAGGAATTGTAGGTTGCACATGAATCATGTGATTTTGGTGCAAGCGAACGCACACCAAAGTGGTTCGGGTCATGCAGGACCTGGTTTTGAAGAACCCTAATAATGTTTTTTTTTTCTGAAAAATTAGGGAAAAAGAGAGGGAATTGATCAATTCTTTCCCTGAAAATTAGTTTCTACTCATTCTTGTCTTCTACTCTTCTCTGCCTCTCCCAATCTACCCTACATGCAAACTTGGTGGTCCCCTCTTTTTTTCGGTGACCATGGTATTGGTACAAAGTAGCCCCGCCAGAAGCAGCTACTAGTTTTTGTGATCCCCTCTTATTTAGGGTGGTCATACTGCTGAATTTCAGCAGCTACTGGTTTTTTGTTCTTATGGCTGTTAAGATTTGGAGATCTTTTTTTTTAGGCTTATATGTCACTTTGTTAGCCATTTGACTTCAAAATGCTAATATATATGTGTGTGTGTGTGTTTTGATTTTTGTTATGTTTCTTTATATAAAAATGCTCTTAGATTTATGTGTTTTAATGAATTTGTACTTATATATGTCTTTTTTAGTTGTATATGCTAAGTTTTATTTTAATCATACGGTTCAATTTGTAATTTGGAAAACAGGCCTTCCGATTCACGATTTGAATCTCAATTTAACTACCATGTTTCATAGTCATTTCATTAATATTTTATATTTTCTTCCTTAAAAAGAATTAACATTTCTAGAATCCTATGTGATGTTTAGGTTTTGATATAATTTATGAAGAATTGCTTTAAGTTCCTTAAGTTAACCATGTCGTCATCAGAATAGTAAGATTATATTCTCTGTTTCAGTTTGAAATTGTGATCGAAAATTAGTGCATGGTGTTTATCATGTTAACATATATAGATTTTCTTCTATGACAAATAATTCATCATGGTAGTTTGATTGTTTGAGTAATGATGGTAAAGGTATAGTGGTTTGCCAACTCTGCAGCAGCATTTGGAGTCAAGTTGCTAGCATTTTATTTCCTTCCTCACCTTTTGTTTGCAGGGAGAAGATATAATAGCTATAATACCATGGGAAGAGTGGTGGGACTTTGAACTGAATAAAGATGATTCCAATCCACATATTGCTCTGCTTCCATTGCACCCTGACTTGCGTGCCAAGTTTAATGAGACTGCTGCATGGGAGTATGCATTGAGCATGACAGGAAAACCATATGGTTACCATAACATGATCTTCAGTTGGATAGACACTTTAACTGGAAACTATCCACCCCCCTTGGATGCTAATGTGGTATTAATTTAATCAGTTGTTCTGCTTAAATTTCAATTCATCTCTGTTAACATTAGATTCAACTATCTTGATTTTTTTTACTGTTATGCCATGCTTGAGCATTTTTTACCTGACTTTCTAACAATTATATGAATTATTTGATTTATTTCAAACAGTGAATTAAATAAACCATGCAAAAATTCAATATGAGCTTTCTGCATGAGTTGTTTGAGTAGTATAAAATTTTGATTGAATTACAGTACCATAAGCTGGCTTATGTATAATTGTCTGTCTGCCACCCAGGAAGACCATTGCTATTGAAGAAAATGTTCTTTCACATAAAAAAAATAAAAGAAGTGATGCATAATTTCACAGAATGTGGTATCAGTTATTTATCGTGTGTTGTCTCTATCTTCTGCCCTTTCTGTCTTATGAGCATTTAATTTGTTGCTCCGCAGGTTGCTTGCGTTATGACAATTTGGAGTCAACTTCAACCTGAATATGCAGCAAATATGTGGAATGAAGCCCTGAACAAACGACTTGGAACTAAAGTATGCTGCAATCTTGTATCTTGCTCCAATACACACACACACACTTGAAAAAGGAGAAATAATAATTTTTTTTTATCAGAAAATGTTTACAATTAATGCTGTAATCTCCCAAGTGTGGAAACTAGGAATTTAAATAATACACATAGTTAAGTGAATATTTTACATGTTACAAATATATAACAATGTCATCAATGTGGGGCTAGTACTACAACACTCCCCCTCAAATTGGTGAATGGATGTCTATACATACACGTGTATATATATATGTGTGTGTGTGTGTATATATATATATATATAAACATTTTTGGGCTTAGTAAATTGGATCAATGTTTTCAATTGTCTAGCATAACTCATAATATGCTTGTGATGTTATCTATTGCATAGATTAGTAAGCAATCACAAATTGCACAGACTGGGCATCTCTTTTTATAACTGCCTTTTGATAATGATAATGATAATATAGAATTCCACATTTGTGAGATAAAGTGAACCATGTGGCCTTTTTGTGTTTCTACAGGGACTTGACCTTCCAGAAGTTTTAGTAGAAGTTGAAAAGCGTGGATCATCTTTTGATGAACTGCTGACAATTCCTGAACAGGATGATTGGATCTACAGTGATGGGAAGTCGACTTCTTGCATTGCTTTTATACTTGAGATGTACAAGGAGGCAGGGCTGTTTGATCCAATTGCTAGTTCTGTTCAAGTGACAGAGTTTACGGTGAGTTTGCTTGGAAGTTTGGCCTTTTGGATTGCTTGAATTTCATCCTACACAGTTTATACGAATGATTGAGCATATATGTACAGATTTCTATAAAAATCCTCTTCCTCCCCTCCAACCAAACACTATATAAGTAAATTTACAAAGTGAAATCAGGTTGTTGAGTAGAATTGATATCAGTTCACCATATATATTATTTTAGTGATTTTAGAAGTCAAAACACTTTATTGTTGTAGTTTCTTGAACGGGCTCATATGGACTTGTATTTGTGCAATAAATGCAGATAAAAGATGCTTACATTCTCAATTTTTATGAGAGCAATTCTAGTCGCTTGCCAAAATGGTGCAATGATGGAGACACGGTGAAGCTTCCTTATTGTCAAATTAAAGGCAAGTATCGAATGGAACTACCTGGATACAACACCATGCAACCATATTCTCATATGAATGAAAGGTGTCCATCTCTTCCTCCAAAGTACTTCAGATCCCAGAAATGCTAGCCGTCTTCAATTTTTTCCTCCAATCGAAGGGCTGATTGTGCGTGACCAGATTTTTTGGTCTGCTAGATTTGGATTGCTTAGGAGATGCCAAATGAATTATTGTTTGTATCCATTTAATTTTAAAAAAATAATCAAACAATTCGATATTGTGTATATATTTATTCCAACAATTTATATTAGACATTCATGTAATTTGGATTATCTATGTAGCCAGATTCAACATAGTGTATATAAGGGACTTGAATATATGTACTTCATGCAAAATTTACTAGAATAAGTGTCATGTGTAAAATATTTTGTAAGTCTTGCATCTGCAAATAAAATTCCTCTAAAATGGGTTTGGCAACTTTTAATTGAGAACTTCAAAATTCTACTGAGTTGTGAAAGTAGCAATTTTTTTTGTTTACTCCAATTCAAATTTAGAGTGTACTTAATTTTCTTAGACCAATTGGTTGTAAACTTTCCTATAGAGCCACTGATTCATTTGGGTAAAAAAATAGGCTAAATTATAATTTTTGTTTCTTTAGAAATTCGTGATTTTCATTTCCCTTTTTATAATTGTAAGATTTGGTCTTATATATTAAAATATTGATGATTTTGGCTTATCCGTCAAACTGCTGTTGTTGACAATACACAATGACAGTTTACATCGGTTCCGATGTAAAAACAACGAGTAAGGTAAAAATTTACATCGGTTATTCGTAAACCGATGTCCCTTTTGAATTCTTATTATGTTCCAAACAAGTTTCCCTTCAGTTGAGGGGCCATCCTTGCATTAACTATGCTCTTTCCTGGTATAGAATTTTTACCAGCAAATAGTTATGTTATTTACTCAAGTAACATTTGTTCGAAATGATTGTGTATGACATTAATCAATATCAAACAGTTAACTAAGACATGGGTTTTTCACCTCCTTTATTTTGACGATGATGTGAAGTCTGGAATTCTTATGCAACTGAATTGAACAGTGATTAGGAAATTTGATTCTATCAGTTGGCAAAGCTATATGTATTTTAAGTGCATGCTTGAATTTGTTTCATACTTTCATTTTAGCGAAAAAGTACTTTATTTCCCCCCCAAAGTCCTCCCACTCCCAGTAAGATTGTAACTAAAAGTTATTTTAAAGTTTGAACACAAAATAAGCTAATATAATCGTACGCTGATCATAATATTGACTTATTTTTGGTACACTGTATTACAAGACCAGCAGTTATTGAAATGATCATTAAGAAAGTCTCCTTGGGCAAATTTGAACTAGTAGCCCTTGAGTTGGTGCTGGCATTGGATCCCTACTGAAGAAGTTGTCTGAACATAGCTTCCAACTGAACCGAGTCACAAGGTAATGAATTGCAACAAGAGTTTCAAGCCTGGCAAACTCATACCCTGGACATATTCTTGCTCCCCCTCCAAATGGAATGAAGCAATAGGGTGGGACAGATGCTTGGTTTTCAAATCTACTAGGATCAAACTTTGATGGCTCAGGAAAAATGCTTTTGTCCATGTGGGTCATTGATGTGACCCAGAAGATCTAGAAAAATGTAGAAAGGTTTTAGTCAGTAACATGATTGCATGGAAATAATTTCTTTCAGCAATGATAGACACCAGAGTTTCACTTAATTACCTGCCACCCTTTGGGTATGAGGTATCCATCATATTCAATATCCGTTGCAGCCTTTCTGAAGCCACCAAAAAGAGGAGGAAACATCCTAAGAGTTTCCATTGCTACTCTCCAGGTGTACTTCATCTTTGAAAGGTCTTCCCATGTCAATGCCTCTCCTGAGGGCTTGCTTTTTGCTATCTCTTCCTGTTCTGCAACCTCTTATATCCAAATGAGTGTAATATCTACGCACTTTTATGTTATAAAATCCAACAAATTTACTACATGGCAGTCTGTGATTGGACGCTAATGTAAAAGCCTTTTAGATTATCAGTACATATGCTATTTACTCTAACTGAAGAGTTTAATTTCTATGTATTTTCAGTGTAAACACTTGACATGAATATTTTTTTTCCTATTTTAATTTATTTAAATAGAAAAAAGTGTTTATAGCATACCTTGAAGAACTGCTGCAAAAATAGCAGGTTCGTTGGCTAAGAGTCGGATGATGAAAGTGATTACAACAGATGAAGTGTCATGTCCAGCAACCATGACAAGCTTAATGTTGTCAAAGATTTCCTTCTCAGTCATAACTTGTTTGCCATCTTCATCAACCATGCCTAACAAGCAACTGATCAAGTCTTGGTGTGCAGATGCCGCAATTTGCTCAAGTTCAATCTTCTTCTTGTGCACAATTTCCTTCAACATGTTCTGGATTCTTGCACTTTCTCTTAGGCTGCGATTGTAGCGTGTGAAGGGAAAATTAATTGGGACCGACCACATTCCTTCTATCATGGCTTGGAAGGAATCCAGGAATTGATCTCTTTGTTTTCCACGCTCAAGACCAAACAGAAGAGAGCAAATTATGTTGAATGTGAGAGTCTTCATCAGGGGCAATACCTATAAGGAAAACAAAAATAAATAATGACACTATATATTTTTTTCAACTTTGATTGGTTTTTTCTTAAACTAAACAAGAGTATATATGATTATATGTTGTTATTCTTTGAATTTGGATTTGGGTCTAACTCAACTCCAAAAATTAGTTCATAGATCATAGGTTGTCTTCCACTTAAATATACACTATATTTTTGGCATATTACTAACACTCCCTCACACTAAAAACTACACATCTGTAAATCAAGTTTGTAGGACTGTACATCTGAGGGTAGTCTAATAATAATATGATGACGAGTGACTCGACAAATCCAACAATAATATTGATTATGATAGACTTTGATACCATATTAGATTTTTGGTTTTGGTTTAACTGTAACAAGTTACAGTTTACAACCTAACATGTTCTTTGGTTTGCATTTTGTTAGGATTTGCTTCCCAAGTTAATCTAACAGATATTGGATTGTAAAATTGTAACAACATAGTACATACCTTGACCTGCTGTTTCCCCTGCCAATGCATCTCAAGGTGCCTTCTAACTTCTTCATCCATTTTCCCAACATATTGCTTCAAGGATTCTGGCTTCAAGAATGACACAAGGGCACCTCTGACTCTGCTGTGATCTTCACCACTCAGTTCCAGCAACGTCCGGTCACCTAGGATCATTTTGATGGACTGTGTTTGCTGGTTAGCAATTGCGTTACCGCCACCGGAGAATAGAAACTTATTTGCAGCCTGTCCATGGATTAAAACTGTTGGTTTTCCAAAGAGGCTTAGCTTTGAAATGGGACCATACTTGTTGATTCTTTCTTGAACCCATTTTTCTGCTGTGTTGGCACGCATAGCTCGAAGAAGGCCAAGGCTTTGGCCAATAACAGGTATTCCAAGTGAACCTGGAGGGACCCTTTTGGACGATTTTCCTTTTCTTTTAAGCAGAAGAAGGATTGGGATGAGCAAGAGGAAACTTAACAAAAGAAGACTCATGGTTGGTTCAAGTTAGTTTTTTTTTTTTTCTCAGGGTCTCAAGATAGCAATGCTCTTGTGAGACTATTTATGTGAAGCTTTTGCAAGAGGGCTTGTCCTTTTGCTTTGATCTATCTCTAATTGGACAGGAGCCGTACATTACGAAAACTGCATTCTAATATAAAAGAATGTTTAAACATGAATAGGATATGACATGATTTTAATATCATTTCTCTTTGTAAAGCAAAATTACTAGCTATTCACTCATTGCACATGTTATTGGTATGATGTGCTGTGATGAGAAACAGATCGTGTTAAAAATATCATATTGCTGTCACCTAGTTGTTAGATGCAAGACTTGCGCAAAAGATGGAATATAAGGCATAGTTTTCTAAGTTAATTGGTCTGATTCTTCTTTGTCTCATATCAGTTATATGTATATCTGTTAAGGAAGGCTTTCTTTTGCCTTCACTATTATTTATTTATTTATTCTTTGTTGTTGTTTACGTGTGCATAAATATAAATATTTCAGCTGAGAACACAAGAGAACGAGATCAATCTCTTTCGAAGGATAAAGATCATTAAGAAATATTATATCGCAATGATGTCATAGAAAAGGATCGCATATAAGACTTTTTGCAAATTATTAGTATCGAGAAGTGATGTGAAGTGGAATCAAACAAAAAACAGCAGGGTTGGCTGGTGGAAAGTATGGACAAAAAACTCATGTGAGCCCCCTCCACTCCAGTGTGCTGTGTGCCTCTGCATTTTCTTAATCGTTAGTCTTTGTTGATATTAGCTTAGAAAATAAAGTTTACAAAAATAATCTTGGAGTCTCGATTAATTATAATAGTTTTATTTGGAGGAAGCAAACAAATTAAGGTGGTGTTTGGTTTCAAGAAAATATTTTCATTTTCGTTTTTTATTTTTTAAAAACAGTTTTATTTTTGGATTTTTAGGTAAAACATACCAAAAACTATTGTTGATATACAGCAAATAATTCGTAGTAATTTTTTGAGCAATAGCTAGCACCTTTTCCTTCTTAGGATATTATCCTTAACTCAAAAAAAAAAAAAAAGAGACTCTATTTTCTTTCCTTTTATTTTTTAATTAAAACTTAAAGGACTTATTTGATAATCTTTTTAAAACAGTTTTTAATTTTGAAAATAAAACAAAAAAACTGTTTTGACGGTGTGCTTTCTTTTTATGATTTTATCAATTATTTTATAAAACAGAAAAGTATGTTCTTTATATAAAAAAGAAAACTTAACAACTTTTTGATTTAATTCTTATTTTATTTTCTAACTTTAAAAACTGTTTGTAAAACAGCGTCACCAAAAAAAACTTTTTTTTTTCAAAACAATTTTTAAAAAGATTTTACAAACTTTATTTTAAAGAATTCTTTCATCACAATTATCATGGTTAGATAATCACACTATGTATTGGCTTGATACATTCATTTGGAATTTCAATCGAGTTTGTCAAGTATGCAACAAATAAGAGCCAGTTTTGCATTTAAGCAACCTCGGTGGTAAGGTATTGTAGTATGCTAAGAGAAAAAGGAAAGGAGGAAATAAAAAAGAACAGCTTAGAGAGTGATGGAGGACTGGCCCAATTCTCCTACATGTATGAAGACAACGACAACAACAACTATCTTTTGTTCAATACTTCGAAATCACTAAAGTAAAATGATATCTTTACCATCTAAGGTATGCAAGTCAACCAACATATCTGTATTATAGTAAGCAAATATATGATATATCATTATATCATCACTCAGCCTTGGTGGGGATGTGGTTGCCACCAGTTGCTAATTTGTAGAGATAAAACAGAGTCATGAGAGCACTGCAAGAAAAAGACAGACAAATGTCTTAAATCCATATACAAACAACATACATTGCTCTATTAGGGAAATACACACCCATAAGCAACATTTTAGAAATAACAAACTTACTCGCATAAATGTCTACAAATGCATATACTAAGTGCAGACACCATATCAAGTATCATCAAGCAAGAAAAATATTTTTATTACAATAGTTCTTGGTGACAGATGTGGAGCAATTGGACAAAGTCACAAAACATAGACTTAGTAATAGCTGCCAATGCTTGATTCCTGACTTCATATTTGGAACATAATATATAGATCTTGAAATCAGCAATGGGAAGTTAAAAAAAAATTTAGAACTTGCAGAAAACAAGTTCAGGATAATAGCACATAGAAATATTTCTTTTATTCTAAAAAATGGGAATGGTCAAGCCTTGATCATTTAAAAAGAGTTTAAAGAACTTTCATGGATGCATTTACTTTTGAAAAAGATATGTTCATGGATTTATAATCTACAAACTAACAACTTATCCAACAATTAAAACTTAAAAGTTCAAATTTCATTCTTACAGCTCCGAGAGTAAAACTATGTTTACAACGAGTTTGGGTACTTCTAAGTTCTAATCAATCCTTTGATTACCTGATTCCAGCAACAAGACCAGCAGGCATAATCTTGGATGTTTCCAAATATCGCTGCCCCATGACCCAAGTTAGTATGGCTGCACAAACTGTTTCAAGTACACAAATTAGAAAAAAGCATAGAAAATTACTCCCACTAATATGGACCATAAATAATTCAGTAATCATAGCTTATCAGATGAATACAGAGTAACAGGCATACATCCCCAGTATAAAAACACAGAGATACTCATTGATCCTATATATTGGTAGTAAGTTATAACTTACAATTTACTAACATATTCTTGCTTAATTTTGAGTTTTGATGATGATGCAATGTGATACATCTCTGATCTCTACCCCTGCTAAAGTTTCTGTGCATCATACTTGTTATTACCAAGTAGGAGCAATGCAAGTCATTAACTTAATGGCAATAAACTTGTTATATTTAAAAGTATTTTAAATAAAAAAAAATCTGCCATAAAATTTTACTTTCAATTTAGCTTTATATTTCAAAACCTGGGCTTATATTCGAAGCTACTGCAAAAAGCTCTGTTATAGGACAAACCATGTTCCACTTCATCAATGACAAAAACTGTGTGGGGGCAAGATTCAAGTCTGATAAGCAACGGAAATTTGAAAACCATGCACTCAATATATATTGATCAGGCTACATACATTCATTGATACTTCCATGCCATTCAATATTGTGAACAGAGCAGACACCTTCTTTCACAACTAATTGACAAATAGTCAATAACACATCCCCTTCCTTTTAAGTAATAATCACTTAAACCCAAGCATTTAGGCAGAGTTTCAACCAACACTTGCACAAATCCAGAGGATAAAATAAATCAGACTTGTCCCATTATTATTAGTTAAGACAACATATGCATCTTAACTTTTCCATAAGTTGAGAGATGCATAAGTGTTAGCTTGATTCATTTTATCTTTTTTTTTTCTCTGACATGTGGCTCTTAACGCCATCTCAGAGGATCATTCAAATATCCTAAGAGAGAGACAGATAATTCAAATCCAACATCTGAAATAAATAACCACATCTTTCCTCACAACAAAATCATCATACAACAAATCACGAATTGTAACAAAGAACACGTTTCAGATCCAGAATCGAGAGCAAGTCAACAATCACACGCGACGGAGCCAAACAATAATAATAATGAAAGAAAAGGAAAGATATAGGATACCAGTCTCGAGAATGAGGGCGAGGTAAGAGTTTTTCCGTTTGCCGAAGGCATTGAGACTGAGATATCCGGCGATGATGAGAAGCAATCCGGTGCCGGCGCCGCCGGCGAGAGAAGCTACGCTCCCTTTGCTTATGTACGCGAACAGTCCACCACCCACTAAAATCAAACCGTACGGAATCGTGAAGCAGAAATCGTGCATTTTTCCGGATAGATGCCTTGAATCGGAAGATTGATTGGAACTGGGAAGCAGGGGAGCGCGTGGAATGCACAAGTCAAATATTAACACCCCTACTTGCTCCTTGAGAATGGTTCCCACATTCAACACTTAATTTTTAAAACTTTATGCCACATTTTTTTTATAAAGAGAGACTTGGTAAAATCTTAACATAAAAAATGAAAAGAAAACTTATAAATTTTACTGTATAAGGCTATAAGCTATAAAATATAATTTTCAATTCAATTTATGTACAGATTACGTAAGTTATTGCAAATTCTTCATAGTTGTCTTTGGATAAGAATAAATAAAACTAGTATCATTTTTGGAGTATATCAACTTCATAAATTTCCTTGAAAAAAAAAAACTTCATAAATTGTTTCAGTTTAATTAACGTTATCAAGTTTAAACATTAAATATGCAACTACTTTTTATTCGTAATAAGGCCAAGATAAATTACTTTTTATTCGTAATTATCACTGTATTATTCGTGCAAAGCAATAAGCATACAGAGGTGTGTCTGTTTAGTCCTACAAAAACCGTTTTAGGGTTTTGTCTAACAGCCCAAACTAATAAGAATGGCTTTTGTTGGGGCCCGAATCCAAACCAGCCCCTGGCTCCACTTGAAGTTGTACCCTTCACAATCACAGACACACAGGCTCAAGCTCCTTCAACGGAGAGACGTGAAGATTTCGATGTCGACGACAATGCAGCAGCATGGCCAATCCAAAAGACCTATTTGTCCTTCTTGTTCCAAACCCACCCGAACGTGTCTCTGCTCTCGATTCCTCACACCGGGTATCCAAAATTCTGTGCATGTTACCATTCTACAGCACGCGCTTGAGCGTAAACACCCCCTCAATTCTACCAGAATCGCTATATTGGGCCTCAAGAATCTCACCGTTGCATGTGTTTCTGATGTTAATTTCCAAGCCCGCTTCCTCATTCGCTTGTTCGATCTGAATGCATTGTTTTCTCGTCAGTGTTGGGAAGTTGGAGACACCCAGAAATTGTTTTCTGACAAAGATTCTAACTTGATTGATACTGATAGTGCTGGAAAATGTGGTTTGAGAAATGATGTTGGAGATGTTCTGGATTCTGCTTCTCATGCACAAGTTGTGAAACAAGTGAGTATCAGTGATGGTACATTGGTGAATGATGATGTTGAGAAAATTGCAACTCATCCAAATCGTGATTTAACTAGGGGTGTGCATGAAGAGAATGGAGGGGTTGGTATTTCTGTTACCATTAGCAAGTATGGTGTCATTAGCGCTTTGTCTCACATTTGGATGGCACAAGCACAATGCCAATCGCCCAAGTTAAGCTTGGACAGTATTTTCGTCTATCCTGAAGCTTGTGAAGCACTTTCAAAAGGGTTTTTGGTGAAGAAATTTCAAAGGAAGCAAGATGAAGACGGGGAAGAAGAATGTGAAGAATTTCAGCTCGAGGTTCGTCCTGGATCAGTACTACTTTTTCCCTCTGATAAGGCTGTGAATATTAGTGACCTAGATGCTATTGGTTCTGAGGTCAAGAACTTGATTGTTCTGGATGGAACATGGGCTAAGGCAAAAAGGATTTATAGTGAAAATCCTTGGTTGAGCTTTTTGCCGCATGTGAAGTTGGAAGTGAATGAGATGAGCTTATACAGTGATGTGAGACATCAGCCTAAAGCTGGTTATTTGTCCACCATTGAGAGCATTGTATTTGCCTTGAAGGCAGTTGGGGAGTTGAATCATGAGGGTTTGGATGCTCTCTTGGATACTTTTGAGTCCATGGTTGGAGACCAGAGACGTTGTAAAGAGGAGAGACTGAGCAAACACTTATCCAGATGAGGTTCTTTGGATTGAACAACTTAATGATGATGATGATGTCAAATGGAGTTAATTATTAACAAAACATGGAGAAAGAAAACCAGATACAGATATCTGTTAATAGAACTCTGTCTACACATCTTTATTTATCAGATCGTTATGATGGCATAAATGTAATTAGATTCTATTCTATTCACCGGATTTCATGTGCTGATGCATATTGGATGAAATCAGTTTTGTACTTAATAGACAGAATAGGCCAACCCAGAAGTTTTCACTTAATGCTTAATCATCCACTTTGCTGTTTCTACAATTCAGATTGCTGATTTGCATTCTAACAAACATATCCCATTTACCCTGCTATCATCAAACAATGAATCCAGATTTCAGGCATTTTGTTAATTACACCTTCGGATATCCTTGTAATCATCACAGCTTTACTCTTTGGGGGGCTTTAGCATCATATCTAAAATCTAAATACAGTACCAATTAGGAATACAAAATATACACATTGTCCCTGGTTAATAAGTAACCAAGTTTTAGTTTCCCAATATGGAAAGTAGAAACCAATCTTAGAGGTTCAGACAAAGCCATCAACATCACCAATTGCAAAGTGACAACTAGCCTTACATTTACTGACTAGTCCATGTCCTTAGAATATTTAAATACATGCTGCAGCTATGTATTGAATACCTTAGTTTACTCACTCTGCTGCTAGTAGTGATGCATACTAAACTAAGGAATTGTCTCATCGTCAATATTTACATAACTTTTGCTAATCCACGTGGTTCTGAGTTTTATAGTATCATAAGTGTACTTCTGAGTCCATGTATCTTCTGATCAACACATCCTAAGCTGACCAAAGAGGTTATCCAGATATCATCAGCTCTTACTGACTCATCATCGTCATTCCTGTGCCAACTCCAGAAGGCATGAGTGGAGTTTACAATCTTCAGCTCACCATGACCAAAACTGGCTTCACGGAATTCTGACCACTTTGGCTGTGGGTTTATATACCTATCAGTGTCAACAAACAAGAGGTAAGGATACATCTGGCAACAATGAAAGAAAAAACAAATTTCAGGCTGCATGCATGCTGATAAACTTCAATATGGGTTTTTTCACATAACAAAGGATTCAGAGAATAGATTTCTGTGGAATGTTTCTGGCTGTGAAACTTACTTATGAGCTAAGCCTTCTCTGTTTCCTCCATCACCAATAGTTATATGGATGGCACCACAGGGATCCAATCTTCCATTATAAACACGTTTCTGACAATCAGAGAGAGTATTAAAACACATTTTCTATTAAATTAAATGGTGCTTACAAAGAAAATAAAATGCTAGACCATAAAGACATACTGAACGTTCATAAGCGTGAACATGACCAGTGATAACTAAATCAACATTAGCAGCATAGAGCAATGGCTCCATAGCAGCCATCATATCATCCCCTGCACCTTGATGAGCCTTGTTACTATTATACCATGGCACATGAAATAGCACAAGCAGCCAAGGTGTCCTTTTCCTATCCACCTTTGACAGGTCTTCCTGTAGATGAGGGATGAGTTAAAATTAAAGAGTGAAAAAATAAAGTGGTCCAAAGTAGTCTTCTTTTTAAAATATGATAGTGTAATGTAAAAAGGACAAATAAACAACAATAATAACAAGCATGATTGTATACTTAATTTTTCATGGTCATGGACCGCATCACACTTATCCAAGCATAGTAATTCTTGATCAATAGGGGAAATCAACTAACCTTGAGCCATCTATATTGTTCAGAGTACACATCATAATCTGCATAGGAGCCAAGCATGATAACATGAACACCTGCAACTTCAAAAGAATAATAGAGATTTGAAGTTGATCCACTTTCCTCAAACGGCATTTTCCATCTGGAATTATAGGAAACAAACTCATCCACTAGCAATGGTATGTTCTCCTCTTCATGGTTTCCTTCTGTTACCATCCATGGTCTTGTACTCGCAAGCGGCTCCACTAGTTTCCCAAAATCGTCCCACAGATGCTGCATACAATCAGCATATGAAAGGTCTCCTGGAAGCAGGTAGACATCATATTTGCATTGGTCAATGTGAGCCAGTGTTGATTTAGTCCAACCAGTTTGACCCAGATCCCCAGCCACAGCAAAAGCAATTGGAAATTGAGCTGGAGGAGTTTTGAGCTGAAACTCAGGACCTTTTCCACCACACCGATAAAAGTACACAGTATTGTCTTCCAAAGGTCCTATTACAACATGGTGTATCTTTCCTGAGCTGTATAACAGATAGTTATAAGAGGTGCACCCTCCTTCAGCTATTGAGTCATATCTCCCAGGCAATGTTCCGTATTCTACATATGAAGGCGAATGTTTATCATCGGTTATCCATGTAACTCTCAGGTGCTTGTCTCCTGCCAAAGAAATGTGCACCTGGAATGGAAGAAACATTTGGCATCAAAGAAACATGCATAAAGAGGTTGATGTGATTGCTTTATAAAGGAAGAATGGTTGACAGTTCACACACAGAATATTTGTCCTAAAATTGCAAACTGTTTAAGTTACATAATAAGCAGATAAATAATAATCAGTCTCTGTGTAGATACGATAACAAATCAACTACTATCACGAATAAAAAGTATCGTTTGAAGATCTTAGATTTGTAAAACTAGAACCCAGTTCATGAACTATAAACCCAATACAGAAAATTATTGGATGAAGTTTGAATTTCATCACCAAAGAAACCTTGCAGGGTTATAAATATTTTTGAATGATTGACAATATAGTTTGTTTTTATTCTGCATGGAAATTAAACTTAGTGGAACATGAAATAGAGAATAATTTAGAAAATATAACCCTATATAAAAAAATGACCCTCCCAACTGAACACAAAAATCCAATCAAATACAAAAGAAATCAGGGAAGACTGATCATGGTAGGAAGTAAATAACACAAATCTGGAGGAAATTAAAAAGAAAAAAAAGTGGGCGATGATACAGTATTGTGAATGAATATGAGGACTGAAAGAGAGATTGACCTGTTGAGGGTAAGAGGAGTGAGCTTTGGAAATTGAATCCCAAGGGATGGTTAAGGTTTTACGAGGAAGAGGTCGAACATATTCAGGCGTGGCAGTTGCAAAAAGAAGCGTTAGAATCAGAATCAGAAGGAGTTGTTTGAGTTCCATAATAACAACCTGAGACAATAATGTACTTCCTTCCACTCCAATATTTCTTTCTGTCATCACCCACCTAGTACAACTCAAACCATCCCCATGACATCATCAAATATGTCGTTGCATCACTTTTATCGCTTCCTTTCGTAAATAAAACCAAACCATTTCCTAACACTTCAAATTTATTTTTGTCTACGAAAATATATTATTAAAAATATATTTTTTCTTAATAGAATCAAAATTAAAACTCTTTTACAAATTTTATCCCTGTTTTTTTTTTTAACGAAATTTATCTCTAACTTTTACACTTGTTAACAGACAATTAACGAAACGACAAAAGATCAAATTTGTAGAACAGACAATTTTACTCTTTTGCCAATTTTATCCCTGTTTTTTCTTTTCTTTTTTTAATTTTAAAATAAAACTAAATCAAATCCTAGCCGTTTATTCTTTATACTACCATGTGTCACTTGTAGAAACTAGAAAGTAGAAAATGAAACTGTCCATTTATTCTACCAAATGGAAAGGAGCCCGGCTCCTAATTTATAAGAATTAAAAAATATTTTAAAAAAATATCTATAAAAAAAATAAAAAAAGATCGATTAAATTCACTTATTTAAATATAAATAGATTATATGTAATTTTTGGTCATTTATGTTTTAATTTTTTTGTTTAATTTGATATTTTAAAAACCTTAATTTGACCTTTATATTTTAAAAATAAATATAATTTTTAATTTTATGACGTAATTTTGAATTATTTTTTATTAATTTAAATTTTTTAAAAATATAATATTAATTTTTTTTAATTATTTATTAGATTCATTTTTTAAATAAAAAATGATAAATATAATATAAATTTTATAAAAAAATATATTAAACAAACAATTAAACTAATAAAAAATATAATATTTTTTTATTTATTAATAAAACTTATTTTTTGACATGATTTTCGTTATATTTAATTATTTGATGATTCGTATATCAATTGAATTTTATAGTTTTCTTGAAATTAAATATAATAAAATAATTTTTACATCTTAAATTTTTTAAAAATTAATTAAAAATTATATTACAAAATTAAAAATAAATATTATTTTAAAAATATAATTTTAACTCATTTTAAAAGATAAAGAAAAAAATTAAGACTGGTATAGAGAACCAAAACCGAACAACAACTAAAACATATCAAAATAACATTTAGCCATATAAATATGGCCAGCATGCATTCAGTACTTACTACTTAGAGAGAACGACGTCGCTTAGGAGGGAACATTAGCGGTTGAAAACACAAAAACCCTAAACCCTACACGCAGCTCAGCGCGAAAGGCGTAAATCAATAGGATATATAATACCTGGTTCTCTCCCACCCAGTAGTCTTCACTTTTAAGTTCCTCCTCTGGACTCTGGAGAGAAGAAGCGCATAAGCAGAACCAAAACAAAAACTGAAACCAAAATCGTTTAACCTTCGGTTTGGTGCGAAACGAAACCCTAGCAATGGCTACCTCCATAGCCTCGCAATTAGAAGCTATCAGATCCTTCGCCAAAACCGACTCTGACCTTCTCAAGAGGCCACTCACTCGTCCTTCCATCTTGTACGATCCCAAAACAGCCGCTGACCGCAGCACTGAAGCTATTTTCTCCGACGCTCTTCAAGGTCAATCTTCTCCGCTCGCTTCTCATTTTTACTTTTGCTCTCTTCAACAAAGCTAGTGCAACCAAGTTTCACAGTGTTTATCATGAAGCATATGAAATGTGTTGTTACTTTATTCTATTTTCTTATGTGATGCACTATTTCAGGCTTGGAGATTCTTATTGGCATGGATGAGCGGTTCAGGAACTATAAGAACGATTTGTTTAGCCATAGGAGTATAGAGTTGGATAGAGAGTTGGTGGGAATTGAACAGAATAATCAACTTAATGTCTCCATTGCTTCATACTTGAGACTGCTTTCTGGATATTTTCTTCATACAGCTGCGCTTCAAACGCTTGAGTACTTGATACGTAGACATAAGTGAGCCGTTTATTTGATTTCAATAATTCACGCTTGATTCAACAATGTGTTATGATTTGTTTTCTTTGCAGGGGTGTTTTGTTGATAAACACATTTTGCCCCTGCCACGTTTACCTTTTTTGTGATTTTTGATGTGGGTTATTTTGAGTTTCAGGATTCATGTATACAACAATGATGATTTGATTTTGTGTGCTTTGCTGTACCATGACGAACATGAATTTGTTCGAATAGTACAGATACTTGATACAAGGTTAGAAAGAGATGATTATGTGTTTTTGGTTTGGTTGTAATGTAGACTACTACTGGCTGGAGTGGTTTCTGATGTTTCCCTTAATTTCTGTGAAGGAATACTAAATGGGGGTTTCTTGATGGTGTGAAAGCCTCTGGTGCATGCCTACCTAGAACGGTCATAGTGCAGCAGTGCATCCGGGATAAGGGCATATTAGACGCTCTATGCAACTATGTGAGTAATTGTTTTGTGTTTAGTTGTGAATTTGGAAGTTGTCTAGTGGAATCAAATAATTAGATGGGTAAGGATTTGGTTACAGGCATCTCCGTCAAAAAAGTCTCGACCTTCACTGCCTGTAATTCGCTTTTGTACCGCAGTATTTGTTGAAGTTTTGGGTACTGTTGTGACTGTTGATGATGATATTGTAAAGAGGATACTTCCTTTTGTGAGTTCTGGTCTTCAGCCTGGCATTAATGGGGTTTCAGATCACAAGGTTAGTTTCCTAGGAAATTAATTTCTATGTAGTAAAATTTAAAACCGATTATAGTTGGGCATCATACTGTTATATTTTTATGATTACCTTCTCATTAGTAGGCGATGTAATTGCTTTCAAATGGTAGACTGTGCGAAATGAATTTTCTCTACAATATCCACCAGTGCAATATTATTCATCACAAATAGGAATAGTAGTGCAGCATTTTTTATGTGGTACAAGTTGGCCTAAACCATTTTGTCAACAAATGTTATCACTGTTTACTTTATTGTGTGAAACTATTTTGTACATTATAATTTCTTTCCATAAATGTAGAATATGCTCAGACTAGCTTATGTTATAATCTATGTTTTGTTCAAGCAATCTATGTTAGATTGTTAGAATATGCTCGGACTAGCTCATGTTATAACCCTTGAGCTCTAGAATATTAACATCATACAAGAATGTAGTAACCCAGTCATGAATTTTCCTTTTTTCATGGTTAGGCTGTGATACAGGTTGAGTGCTAAATAAAAGTAATTTACCAATAAAAAAAGAGGTCTCCAATTTCTCTCCATATTTGCAATTGTGATGGTGAGTCCCTTAAAATAAACCCATACTGAGCACCAAACAAAGGCCATAACCATCTGTTTCTATAACACTTAAGTTGAGGAAAATATATGTTAGTACAATCATAAAATATGATTATATGTCTGTGTGACCTTTATTTTTAGTGCTTATTTTATCTGTTGAAATTATATGATTTTAGGTATAGAGGGAGGTAAAGAGAATAGAAACTTTGAATGATATTCTACAGATTATTATGATGAATTGCAATGTCATGCATGGTATATTTATGAAATCTAAAGCACCAACCCTTATTTATTAATCATAGACCAATCCCAAGAGATGATGAAAATATAGGGAAACTAATCCCAGAACATAGTCTAAGATACACTTAAGGTATGATACAATATTTTCACATATTCTAAGTTTCTAACAATATGTTTGAGCTATGTTTCTTGGCACCCTCTCATGCAATTTTTTTTGTCAAATTGTCCTTATATGCAGGCTGGTTCTTTGATGATCATTGGTTTGCTTGGAAACAAAACTGCATTAGCTCCTAAACTTTTGAATAGTTGGATACGTTCAGTTGCTGAGGTTGCTCGCCGGGAGGCCACAGAGTTGACAGATCTCTATTGGTTTCGATTGTCCCTTATTACCTTAATCAATCTTGTTCAGGTACTTGTGTAATCCTGTGTGCTTGTGTATAGTTTAAACGGGGTATTAATCCATTTTTTTTTTTGGGGTGGGGGGTGGGGGTGGGGGTGTAAATGGTATTGTATAGTTTAAATGGAGGTATTAATCCATTTTGGGGGGAGGGGGGGTAAATGGTATTGATTCATTTTTGGGGGTAATATGGTATTTCATCCAATGTCCTTTCATTGTGCAATATTTATTTCTGAATCTGGCTATATTTTTATTTAAATTTGTTCTGTTCGAATTTTCTTAGTCTCAAAGTGTTGAAATACTCCCAATGAAGGCCTTGGAGATATTAAAGGAAATAAGGTAGTCTTCCTTAAACTGTTATGCATAATCACTGCATTGACTGGTGTCATTTCTGTATTTATATTTATGATTTATTAAATCCCTTTTCATATAGGGACCTGGCAGGGGTTTTACTAGAATTATCTAAGGAGTTCAATATTGAAAAGTTTCTCCTTGTGCTTTTGGACTCCCTGATTGATTGCAGGTGTGTATTCTATGATTGTCTTTCAGGATATATATGCTTTAAGTCATATCTTATAGAAGCTTGTGTTTTGTGCTGATTATAACAATAACACATTTGCAGTTCTTCTGATGAATACTGTCAGTGGACTTTGCTATCCTTAATAGAAAAAGTCCCCATAAATGGTCTTGTTAATCATGTGGTCACCAAGATCCTTTCAACTTGTGTGAAATTATCACAAAAAGTTAGCGACTCAACTTCTTCCATGGCAGGTGTGTATTCTGATTCTGAATTGTAGAAAACTGATCACCATCCTGTACCCCAAATTATATATCCTGGTGTGATTCATAAGGTTGAGCTAATAATAATTCATACCAAGAGTGAATCAATAAATTTCTAAAGAAAATAATATTTAACGAAAATCTCATTTGGTGATTGAGAAATCACATCTAAATGGTTTATGATTTATCTATCTATGTGAATCATGCGTGCATGTTATCTCTTCAATAGTCAGTGTACATTTGCTACTGTTGTAGGTTTTGCTCCTGAATAATTTGTTTTGTTTTCTTATCGTTTTTTTAATCATTTAGCTCCATATGGTATGCCTTAATCTTGTTTAATAGAATTCTACAACTTCTCATTTATCATTTGTTGCATAGCTTTTTATTCTCATAATAATAATGTTGGTTTGCAAAATGTTGATTAGCTGGGTGGGCAAAAAAGATTCTGATTATTGTCAATACAAAATACCCTTCTGAATCAAGTGGAGCAGTTAATCATTTCCTTGACCTTCAGGTATGCTGATGAATTGTCTGCTTTTTTGTTGTTGTCATGCATTGTCTGATAGTGTATAATGGCTTGAACTCTGAACATGTTCAACAGGATAACAAAGCCCATTCTGCCTGTTCTAAGAAAGATAATTCATTGTCTAAGGTTTTATGTAAGATGTTGGATGGGAATTTGGATTTGCCACATGATATTTCAGACTCAAAAGTTTGGTTTGGCCTGTATCATCCAAAGGTATCCACCATTGACCTATTCTTGATTATTAGGTGTATGTAAATCTGTAAGTGTGTATTCTCCTGTTCAACATTGATAATTTTTTTTTAACTGTAAGAGCTTCACAATTTTTATTTTATATGGTCTAGGCTCATGTTCGATGTGCTACGCTGCTTGATTTAAATAATTCCAATATCCTGAAAACCAAGGCAGTTGGTCCAGAGGTATATATGCTCTGCTAATCTTCTTGATCTCCCAAAATCCCATGTTTCCATTAACTAACCCCAAAACACATCTTGTTGATCAGAATCTTATAAACATCCAAGAGGCCATATTAAGACAGCTTGATGATAAAGATCTAACAGTTGTTCAAGCAGCTTTACATGTTGATGGCTTGCCAAATGTAACAGATTCTTCTAAGCTTCTTGATGCACTACAGAATGTGCTAAGAAGATGCATTGACAAACTGCTGTCAGGTAATTGGTGGTGTATTAAAATTAAAAATAATTAGGTAGAAATCCATCTTTATTGATTCTGTGTTATATTGAAGCATTACATATAAGAGGCGTATGGTAGGGGAGAAATTTTTAGTTTCTTGGGAATCGTAAGTTGGGAATCTTTGTTTCCCATGTTTGGTATTCATTTTAGAAAAAGAGCATTCTTGAAGAAGTATGTTTTCTGGGAATGTTTTAACCAGTTTCCCTTTCCCATGGGGAAATCGGAATCTAATTTTCCCAAGTACAAGGAATGTTCATAAGAAGACTATATTGCCCTTTTTGTAAAATACACTTTATTTTCCGTTAGATTAATCTTTTATCAAAAGTTTCAATCTTCACGATGAAGGTTGCACTTATCTATAGATTACAAAATGGACCGGGTCAGCTCATTGGCCCATCAGGCTTGGCCAGACTTGACTAAAAAATGTTGGTCCAAATGGAACTAGGCCAATATGGGTTGACTCAATGGGGGCCCAATTGGTGAGTTTTTTTTTCTTTTTTTCTTTTGAATTTATATAGATATAAACTAAAAAAGTAAAATAGGCCAATATGGGTTGACCTGACGGACCATCGGGCCTTGCTAGACCACATGAAATGATGTCCATATAGAATATGGGCAGCCGGCCTGGCTCATTTTTGACACTTGGTTTTGACTGGTCGGGCCACCCATTTTGCCATCTCTACGCTTAACCATGTGGTTTCGTCCTTCTCGTCAAAACGTTAATGTTATTTTGTATGAAAAGTGTTTGTCAAAATATGTGTCTATGCAAAAAAAAAACCAAGATATATATCCGTATCAATTTATGCCTTTCTAATGATTTAAACATATGGAAAATATTCAATTAAATTTTAATGAAGGATATATTGGTAAAAGATTCTTATATACCCAAGAAAGTTATAATGTAGCCAAATGTGAGAATCTTTAAACATACTATAATCATGATTCACAGGAATCGACTTCCCCAGGAATCATGATTCCCAAGAATTGACTTTCCCAAAAATCATGATTTCCTGGTATGAAAAACTTCTCCCCTACCAAATACCCCCATACTGGGACAAGGGATTTGTTCTCTGATTGTATTCTTGATGGCTGATGATTGATGATGTGTGGTGGGGTTATGTGCATAATTCAGATGTGGTCTTATAAATGTCCAAGTTTCCTTAATGTTTTTCCATTGGTTCGAAATATGCTTATGCCTATATCTTCTGTCTAATTTGGGATTGATTTGTTCACTTGAGCATATATTCTTTACCATTTCTTTTTGAAGGGTGTCTAGTCGTCCATTTTATGTTTATTTTATCAGCATATGCTTTTACTTTATGTTGACTAGATAGATAAGAGCATATAACCTTCAGTTCATTCACTTTGATTTTTCCTGAGATAATCTGCTGTTTAATTTAGTACCACTGAATGACTGGTATTGTTAAAACCCATTATAGGTTGGACAGTCAATTATAAAGAAAACTTTAATGGGGTAACGTCTTCATTAAAATAGAAAAAAAGGAAAATTCGTGATGGGAGGGTGAGCTCTAGCTCATAAAAAATGGGCTGTGGAAAGTATAAATTGTTGTTGTACTTCTGTTACTGCAGTATATTTGTCCTCATGAAGTTACAGCTAGTTGTTTCCTGTCATTGTCAAGTAAACTTATTCCTGTTCTGTTATATCCTTGGATAATAAGGGTGAGTTTGGCTTCCTACAGATGTTTGTATTTAGATATTCTTTAAACAAATGGTCTTTGCTTGGTATTTTCATGGATAATAAGGATGATGCATCTAGCTCAAGAGTGGCGGGGATGATTAAATAATTGAATAAAAAAAGGCTCTTTGTTCACTGCATGTAATATGTGCCTCATTCTCTTCTTGTAGGTTCAGCTGATAACAGTAGTCTAAATGGTGAAGTTGCTGTCACTTGTCTAAAGAATGCCATCTCTTACTTTGGTGGTCATACAGATTACTTGAAGAATGTTGCTGCTATGGTTTTTCCGTTACTCCTTGTTCTACCACAGGTAGTGGCTTCAGATTTAATATTTGTTTTTTGGATAGAAAATTTCAATTTATTTTGATCTTGTTTCTTATTTAATACCTTTTAGATTTACCCATCTTGGTAATTATCAAATAACCACTTATTATACCATGTGCAGACACAGAGCTTGAATTTAAAGGCTCTAGGACTAGTCAACAAAATAAACTGGCCACTTTATCAGAATATTGTCATGTCTTCCTTTGAAGAAGGGGTAAATATCTACTTTGGAATTACTTTGCTATAAATTTATATTTAATGTACACTTACAATATGAAGAAATTTTATTCTGTTGCTCATAAAGGCAAGTTTGTCAACTCAAGACCCTATAAAGAATTAGCCAAGGTGAACTGAAGATATGAATCAAGCATTAGGTCCTGTCTCCTTTGGAAAAGCAAAACTTTGAAAATTTAAATGCACATTGTTTACAGATATTGTGGTGGGAATAACCCAATTGGACCATGACTATTGACTAGTCTAGAACTTAATAGTAGTACTTGTAGTGTGGGTTTTCTCAAAGACATTTTGGTTTCATCAGATTTCTAAGTTGTTAATCAGTAATCACAACCACTTGTGAATATGTTTATCAGTTTATGTCAGATGAAATTGTCAATCATCTTTTACTTTAGTGACTCTTGAAGTAAAATTGCAGACATTGATACCTGGAAGTTTATCTTCAATTAACTTGAAGACTATTGATAACATGGCTAAGAATTTCATGGTCCACCCCGAAGAGCATATTGCTTGGTTTGTTGAAAGCTGCAGTGATTTGGAGTTGTCAAAGACAATCTTCTTTTTTGTTCTTTTGCAGTCTCTTTTGATAAAACCAAAAGGTTTGTTTCCCTCTTTTCTTTTTGAATTCCATTGTAATATTTTTCAGAAATAGTTCATAACTACATATTTAGATAAATATCTTGTATCATTTAATGATAAAAAAAAATAAAGTTGAACAAATAAGCCAGAAATAAATGTTTGAAGTATATCTTCTACTTCCCCTAGTTGTACTTTTCTCTTCTCTCTATTAAATTTCTCTGTCAAAAGAATTCAAAAGAGGGGATTAAGGAATGCTAAATATTGACTTTTTCCTTTTGATCAAAGATGAAGACATTTGTGCACTATTTGAATGTGTATTTCCTATTCTAAAGGCTGAGTGGGAAACATCAGTGACAGCTGGTGATGTCATATTGGATGAGGTACAAAGGATTTACAAGCACATTGGTGCTTTTATTTTGTTATGTCTAATTTTTTTTAATGAGAAGCTAATTTTTTACTTCTGTTTTGATTGTTGGGAATTTGGATTGTTTTGCAGTTCAAGTCTGAAGTGTTAGACTGGGATTGCAGTGCATTCTTTAATGATCTTTTGTCTGCCAAGCTAAAACCTCTAAATGTGAAGGTTATGATTTGCATATTTTGGAGGCTAGCCCGACTAATATCAGTACTACCTTCTGACATTCTGCTTGTTAGTAATTCCTTTACTATTGTAATCCTGTTATCAATTGTCTTGTGAACCCGCTTTCCTTCCTAAAATTTGTTGTTGTTAGACTTTTATCTTTCAACATTGGTTGGATGAATGAACCTTTTACAAAATGCAGCATGATGATGATAAGTGGGCCAGCAAGATAAGGGATCTGTTTGTATTTTTTGCCTCCTCAAAATTGAAGCATGCATTCCGCGAACACCTCCATTACTTAGCAGCACAGTGTGGAATATCACCTCCCCGCCTCTTATCTAAATTTTTCACAGAGGAAGGTGCTCCACACTTATTCCTTTTGTTTGATTTTTCTCATGTTGTACTTGACTACTTGGCCAATGTTGTGTTCCTTCTACTGAGAAATTACTGCTTGTGTGATGGTGTAGAAAATGAGAAAGATTTTTTTTTTCTGAATGTGCTTGACAGTTGACTGTATTTTCTACCCAGTATGGTGAACTATTTATATTCCGCAATATTGCAAAGATAATCAATGCTAACACAATTTACAAGAGAACAGTTTAGATACCATAAGATGCATTGATCCTAGCACCTGGCTATACCAAGTATCTAGCATACTTGGAAAAATAAACATTAAAGGGGCTATTTTCTCCTAAAATATTCCTATTTCCAAGGGAGAGAATAGCACAGTGTATCTGTAATTACCATGATCTCTCATGCATATTAATGGAAATCATGGTTGTGTGAATTGGTATTGTATGGTTAACATTTTATGGTTCAGTAGTCAGATAAAGTTCCAATTGGCTTGATTTTTTATTTGAATCTTTCATTCTGTAGGTGTTCCTGCTGCAGTTCAGGTTGAAAGTCTTGAATGCTATGCATTTCTCTGTAGCCTGTCACAAGATAAATGGCAAATTGAACTTCTAGCTGAATTTCCTTCTGTTCTTGTTCCATTGGCGGGCGATAATCAGGTATGATTCTTTGTTAGCTTTACTCTCTGACCTTGTGTATATTATTTTCTCCTCTGCACACTGCCAATTTATAACTGTTGATGAATGGCTTGCTTGGCGTTGGCGATATATGTTACTTTCATTCATGTTTTGCCTTTTTCTTGATTTTTGAGAAAATGTCACTGGCTCAAACGAATTCTGTGCATTTTTTGAATTTTATTCCAGACTATAAGGATTGCTGCCATGAACTGTATTGATTCATTGCGTACATTGTGGTGTCACGTTGAGCATTCTGGCAAGAAAAATGGTACTTTATTGTCAGAATAATTTGATGTAGCCTCAATACCTAATAAATTTTACCTTGGTACTTTATAAGTTTCTAAACTGGTAAGAGCAGGTAACAATGCACTGTGGATCCATTTTGTGGGTGAGGTTTTGGCGTTGATGGATCAGCAAAAAACATTCATATTGTCCGACAAGAAATTTCTCCCTTCATTGTTTGCTTCCACTTTGAGCTCATCCTGTCCAAACATCTTGGTACCTCAAAATATAGAAAAAAGGTATTTATGATGTTACTATGACAATTCCCATTTCAATGGCACCAATTTTATTATCTTAGAACTATTTGTTATATTCAGCCTTAGCTGTTGCTTATCAAATATATGACCTTGCATTCTTTTTCTGTTGTTGGAATTAGCTACTAGCTAGATCTTCTTAATGTGGAGAGAAGCATTTGGACAGTGTCCCCCCCTCTTTATTTTAAAATCTGAATGATATAATGTTCAACAACTGACAGTAAATTTTCCTTTGTCATGTGAAAGAACTGTTCATAGCCATTGTCAAACTTAAAGTTCAGAAGGATTGGAGGGGTGCATGACACATTAAGAAGGGGGAAGTAAATTAAGGGTGGGAGGAGATAGAAATGGAAATTTAGGTAGATGGCATAGAGGGAGAACTAGGACATCAGTAACTGTATATATATTCACACACTCATGATATGATTGATATGTTAGAGATATGTTTTATCTATTAGGATCGTTCTTGATCCATTCGATTAATTCCTTTATTATAAATGAACATCTACTGTGTGTAGAGAACACCCTTCTAGTAATCTAACATGGTATCAGACAGTTGAACAATCCTAATTTTATTCAAAATCCTAACTTGATTAGCATTTCTAATCAATTATATTGCTTATAAATTTTGTATTGCTTATCTTTCTTTCTTGTCCTTATTTGTTTCCTCTTCATGAATTCTTCAATAAACAAAAAATAAAAAATTATGATAACTTCCAAACTAGGCAATATGACACTTTATTTCCTTATCTTCATTCATTAAAAATGTTAATTTGTACTAATTTTCGAGATTCTTTATTCCACCTTGTTTTCAAACATCTTTTCAGGTTTGACCAGCCTACAAAAATAAAAATTCTTGGCTTCATTTTGGGTTCCACTCTTAAATTCTCTAACTACGCAAAGGTTTGATGTCTTAATACTCTTCTATATTCCTATTTATATTCTAGTTGTGGAGATACAGATCAAGGTTTCATATGTTCAGTTCCAGGTTAACAGTTATGTGAGGGTTTTTATGCTATGCTGAGACTATAAGGAAGTAACTTATTTGTTGATGTTGCCTGCAGCTAATGATTTTATCCTTATTCAAAGGAATTGGGAATGCCCTTATGCACATTCCAGAAGTTGGGCCATTGTTGTCCTCTTTTCTGGAGCAGTATTATGATGAGCTCAATAAGTCTTGTCCAAAAGTGTCAAACATTGAAACTCAGATAATGTGCCTTTTGCTGGAGGTATGTGTATTATATTGTTTTAGCTTATGGAACCTTTATTCTGAGGTTTGGTGTGAACTTGTTCCTCTTCATGTGTAGAGCTGCGTTATGTCATCTCCCTCTGGTGGAAATGATCTTCAACATCTTTTACTGAAAGCTTTGTGGGTGAGATATTTAAGATGCATGTTTTTCCTATGTCATGTCTTGTTATTTTAAATTTACTGACTTCATTCTTTGGACCTTTCAGTTGGGCAGCATGACTTCGGATGACCCTGCCTGTGTAAAGCCTTGTATCACTGTCTTGAACAAACTTAACAGTCAATTCTGTATGAAGTTGAAGAATGAAGTAAAGGTCTTTATTGACAGTATATCTATTTATTTTCAGAGTTTGTTATTGTCATTCATGATAATTGATGGGTAGATCTAATGATCTACTTGATGAGTTTGTGATAATCTGGTTCATTGTGTAAACAAAAAATTTATCACCAATGTAGCTTCTACTGTAACCTTAACTACTAGTTTTTTCTTATGCCTGTCAGGAGCTTTTATTTTGTGAGCTCGTGTTTTTGTGGCATAATGATAATGGTGATGTACAACGTGCAACTAAAGAGGCATTAATGCGCATAGATGTGAGTTCCTTGCTCTTTATCAAATGTTATTAACCATTGTCTCGGTTAGTGTTTTTGTTGTTTCTTTTAATGTAGTGAGAGGTATTTTCCAACATTTTATTCCACAGAAGGAAAAAAAGAAAAGAAATTGAGAATAATTGGTAGATATATTGGAATTGCAGATTAGTTTCTCAACTGTTGGCCACATGCTTGATCTTATACTTGCACAGAATAGTTGTATAAGTAGTTCAGCAGAAGAAAAGACAGTGAAGAAACAAAAAATCATAGGACATCAAGAAGCAGGATATTCTCCTAATGACATATGCAGAAGAGATAATCCAATCTACATCCTTAGTTCCCTTCTTGATGTTTTGCTACTGAAGAAGGACATAACAAACAGGTGACTTGGTTACTTCTGAATCTGAACATTACATTACGGGTACAGCTAAGATGAGTGCTAAATTCTCAGTTTGATTCTTGCAGGCATTTACTTTTAGGGCCATTATTTAAACTTCTTAGCAAGGTATTTTCAGAAGAGTGGTTGAATGTTGCCTTTTCTCCTATGAGAAGGTTAAGCCAACCTTCAAGTCCTTCTGAAGCCAACAATTACACAATATATCATATTCAACAGATACTTTTGATAATCCTGGAGGATATAATTATTTCTCTTGAAAGCATGGCTCCTCTAAATGTATGTTTCCTAGTTGTGAAGCTGGAAATTTTATTACGTTGTTAGACATTACTTTGACTACCTTTTCACTATTTTAGCTATTTGCTTATATTAAGTTTTGTCATTGCTAACAGGAAAAAATGACAAATGAAATTAACATTAAGCTACTGATAGAGTGTGCCCAGAATTCCACCATTGCAGTCACCCGCAACCATGTATTTTCTGTACTTTCTGTTGTTACTAGAGTCTTTCCAGGAGAAGTTTTGGAGCATATGCTCGATATTCTAGAAGTTATTGGACAAGCAGCTGTCACACAGGTTTGTAATATAGGGTTTCCCTGTACTGAACTTAGGGTATTCTTTGGGTATAATAGCTTATTAGATCCCTTTTTTCCCTGCTGATAAGGGGCCTGTTTGGGTACACTACTTTAGAAGGACTTCTAGAAGAAAAAAATATAAAGAAAAAATGAAATTAACTTCTCTATAGACTAAAATTGGCTTCTCCAATAGTTAATTTGTAGAAGCTCTCATATAGCTTATCCTAAAAGATGTGAGACTTCTACAAATTAGTTATGGGAAAAATCAATTTTAGCTTATGGAGAACCTAATTTCATATTTTCTTCTTCTAAAAGTCCTTCTAAAAACAATTTACCAAACATGGCCAAGGATGTTTTTTGGGTAGAATGGCTTATTATATCATTTTCTTAGGTTTTCATGATTGTCAGGAAGTTCCACAACTTCTACCTTGGTTAATTTACTTGTTGGACAACCTCACTTAATGTCAATTGGTTGTAAGATGAAATTTAACATGGTATCAAAGCCTACAACCATTTTTGTTGTTTCTGAGTTTCCTTTGTGCATCACTTGGTCGCCAGGCATATGTTGAGGGGTAGGGGTGTTGGAAAGTCCTACATCATCTACCTCAATTACTAGGATGTGGTCTATAATCTATATATTAGTTGGATGACCTTACTTAATGCCCATTGAATTTAAGATGAAATCTAATGCTGCATTTATTGCGTTTTAGTCACCATTTGGGATTTGATTAAAAAGTTAATAATTCATTGTAGGAACTGAAATATCATCATTTCTCTTTTTTATGTGCCTGTAGATTGACAGTCATTCGGAAGCACGTTTTTGAGGATCTTATATCTGCAATTGTTCCGTGTTGGCTGGCTAAGACAGATGATGTGGATAAATTACTGAAGGTTGGTGTTTCATGGAAATGGTTTTGGGATTTCATGTCTCTTCTGTTGCTTGATAGAAAGAATCTCTTTGCAGATCAACCTCCTAATTTTTTTCCTCCAGATTTTCATGGATATATTGCCTGAAATTGCTGAGCATAGAAGGCTGTCATTTGTGTTATATCTATTAAGGTATTCTTGTTCTACTTCTACATCATCATCATTCTATTGATACTTTAGCCATTGGTTTTTGGTCTGCCTCTCATAATGATGGCTGTTTTGCAGAACTTTGGATAAGGGTAAAAGCTTGGGTGAGGGTAAAAGCTTAGCCTCATTGCTTATCCTACTTTTCCGTTCAGTAATTTCAAGGAAAGCTGCCTGGTTTCTTAATGTTGAGACACCAGATGCTTTAACATTTTATACTGGGGAGTGGGAATATAAATTTGCAGTGCAAATTTGTGAACAATACACAAGTATGATTTGGCTTCCTTCTTTGGTCATGCTGCTTGAACAGAGGGGAAATGGTGATGTTGATCAGGCACTGTTTCTGGAATTGTTTATTGTAATGCAATTTTCTTTGCAAAAGTTGCAAGATCCAGAATTTGTGTTTAAGTTGAAATCAAGAGAAGATACCAAAGTCATTCAGGTATAAATCCACATCAGATGCATGATGCTAGATACTTATATGCCTTTTAATGTATTTATTCAGTTCTATAAGGCAAAGTCTAGATGTAATTATATTATGACTTATGAATGGCTTCTATTTTTGCCGCCCAATAAACAGATGCATACAGTATGTTGATGAGATATTGAAATCTCATAATTTGGGCAATCTATGTTGAAACAATGATACCCACGGGAAAATGCTGCAATGTTGGTGTCACCACCCGTGCCGCCTGTTTGCAGCTAAGGGACACGGTTGAAAACTTTGATACCACTTGATAAGAACCTTGGGAGAATGACACCACAAAATCACATGAGATATCACCTGCTTTGATCTATGCTCTACTTAGTTAGAGAGCCCAAGGCCTTATAAACCTCACACTAGAATCACATGCTTCTAATGTGGGACTCGATTTATTAATTGAAGTAGGATCGCATTGATTAAAAAAACTGCAATATTGGTCATAAGTTTTAAGGGGTGTCAATGTAATTTGCCATACAAATTTCATTCAGTGTAGAAATTGTGAATTGAAGGTGAGGCACACTTCATTATTATGAACTGAGATATTCATTCATTGTAGAATATATATCATATTTGTTTGCCTTTTCATTGTACGTTTCATGCTGAGATGCTGTTTTTGGTTTTAGTGTGATTGCAATGGCATTGGTGTTGCATGCTTATAATTTTAGATGAACATATTCATAATCAAAATATATGTGATGGCTTCTTCAATATTTCAGAGGGCACTGGGTGAGCTTATGGAGCAGGTTGTTTTACTCTTGCAACTTGTAGATGCAAGAATAAAGCAACTGAATTTCCCTGTAATTATGAGGAGAGAGTTGAAGGAAACTATGCGTGCTGTCGTAAGGAATCTAACAACAGTCATGATACCTTACGAATACTTCAAGAGCATAACTCAATTGCTTCGCCATGCAGATAAGAATGTTGGAAAAAAGGTATGGTTTCAATGAAGTTACAAAATATAAGATTTTATTAGGATCTTGCATTATTTTGATACAATGGTAAACCACAATTTGTTGGGGTCTTTATCTGTTTCCTTAATTTGGTGGGTATACACCATGGACATTTATTGTTTTTTTCTTATGATGATTGTGACATATGTATACCGTTGGTTCTATATATATACTTTAAATTGTTTAGTTAGTTGGTCTTGGACCACACATCTTGGTAAATTATTTATTTGTCTTTTAATGTGTGCACATGAGCACATGATAAGAATCCAAAAATACTAAGGGGGTGTTTCTACTTGCACTTTTGTTTCCTGTTTGAGAAACTTTGATTTGAAAATATTTGTATTTCTTGTGCTGCAGGCTCTTGGGCTGTTATGCGAGGCTGCAAGAAATCATAAAAATGTCAGCTTAAAGCTTAAAGGCAATAAAGGTTCAAGGTCAACTCCAAGTTTTCTTTTGTTTCATATGAATGAAACTTCTCAAGAATCCCTTAATGAATTGTGTTTAGAAATTATTCAAGTACTTGATAATTCATCAAATACCTCCTTGAAAGTGGCAGCAGTTTCAGCATTAGAAGTTCTAGCTGAAAGATTTCCTTTGAATAGTTCCATCTTTAGTCGGTGCCTTGGATCTGTTACAAGACATATTGCATCTCATAACTTGGCTGTGACTTCTAGCTGCCTCAGAGCAACTGCTGCCCTGATCAATGTTCTAGGTCCAAAATCACTGGCAGAACTTCCCAAGATTATGGACAACGTGATGAAGTCATCTCGTCAAGTGTTGTCTAGTTTGGATATGAAACCCAAAACCACCGATGTTTTATCAGCCTCAAATGAATCCCAAATTTATGTTCTCATCACTTTGGAGGCAGTTGTAGACAAGCTGGGTGGATTTTTAAATCCGTATCTCACAAATATCATGGAGCTTCTGGTGCTTTATCCTGAATATGTTTCAGTAATGGAAGCAAAGGTGGAGTCTAGAGCTCATGGAGTACGAAAGCTTCTTGCTGAAAAAATTCCTGTAAGGCTTGTAATAATGTAGCAGTGTAAATGTGGTATGAAATGAAATACCTGTTTTTTCTTTACCAACCATTTTATTTTTTTACAGGTTCGACTTGCCCTGCCACCTTTGTTAAAATTATACCCAGCTGCCATTGAGGCTGGGGATAGAAGCTTAACAATTATATTTGATATGTTGGGAACCATAATTGGTACAATGGACAGATCATCTATTGTGGCATTCCATGAAAATATATTTGACCTTTGTTTGGTTGCTCTTGATCTGCGCCGTCGAAGTCCTGCTTCAGTGCAAAACATTGATGTAGTGGAAAAAGGTGTGCTTAACACAATGACTTCTCTGACCTTAAAACTTACTGAGAGCATGTTCAAGCCACTTCTCATAAAGAGTATTGAGTGGGCAGAATCTGAAGTGGATGAAACTGCATCTAGCGGAAGCATTGATAGGGCCATATCTTTCTATGGCATGGTAAATAAGCTTACAGAGAGCCATCGGTAAGTCAGTATTTAGTTAGCTAGTTATTGTTCGTTTAGAAAATGTCCTTATTTTCCCACAATAATGATCAAATCACAGTGATTTAAGGTGGTGCTATATCCTTATTTGTAGGTCATTGTTTGTTCCTTACTTCAAACACTTGCTTGGTAGTTGTGTTCATCATCTTTGCAATGGTGGAGATGTGACAGTGTCTAGTGTGAATCTGAAGAAAAAGGCAAGGATTCTGGATGATGGCAATATAAAAGAAATAGGCAGTGTGTCAATCAAGGGATGGCATCTGAGGGCGCTAGTCTTGTCATCCTTACATAAGTGTTTCCTGTACGACACTGGGACCTTGAAGTTTCTCGACTCCTCAAATTTCCAGGCAAGTGAATTCTTTACATGATAAGAACTCATGTGTTTCATGTATCTGTATCCGAGACGAAAACTTTTGGATACTTCAGTAATGTGTCTGAAAATCTAATATAGTTTACATATTGAGACATAGAAGCATGTATAGTATAGAAACATTGAAGCATTGTCCCTCAATGAACAAAAATGGAAACTATCCTCTTTATGATGATCTCAAAAAAGGAATAAGATTGATACTATTCCTATTTGTAGATAATAGGACGTGATTTATGATGATTTATATTTTTCTTGTAATGTGCAGTGCAGGAAGTGTGCCTATTAATTTGAATTTGTGAAAAAAAAAATCCATATTTAGATTTATATCTCATACCCAGTGTTATCAATGGCAAATGGCAGAACATATAAAGCTTAAATTCCGCCATATAAACATGCCATTGCACTTTATGGCACCGCCATGGCGGGCCTTTCTTCACAAATTGCTTATGGCAGTTGACAAAAAATCAGCCATGCCATTCTGCCATTGGGGGGCCGTAGCAGCTATTTAACAACACTGCTCATACCTATCCTATCCTATATATTTTTAGAATAATTTTATAGTCATATAACATACAATTCATATCTGATATATGTAGTGCATCATGAAAAAATTCTCTAGAAGACTTTTTTCCACCTTGTTGTGTGGACTTTTTTTAAGGTTGTCCATTAATTGGGAATTTTTCCATTCCATTTAAAAATACTTTGCATGTTTTCTAATTCCATTAAGGAATAAAATATTCCTAAATCTTTCAGCTTCCTTTAGTAATATTCTTGATTGTTATGTTCCCCCACTGACTGTAATATCATGCTTGCTGCAGATGTTGTTGAGGCCTATTGTTTCACAACTTGTCATAGATCCACCAGCTCTGTTGGATGACAGCATGAATATACCGAGCGTGAAGGAAATTGATGACCTACTTGTTGTGTGCGTCGGTCAAATGGCAGTGACTGCTGGATCTGACCTTTTGTGGAAACCCTTGAATCATGAGGTGGATTTTTTATTTCTGTTATTTTCTACTATTTGTTAATGTTTGTGCAAGTAATTTGATACTGACATACTGGTAACATACTGGCTTCACTATCCATTTTTTCATTGCGTGAAAAATGCATATGATCAGGTGTCCTCACGTCAATAATATTTAAAGATCTGAACTTGCTCGTGTACTCTTGCAACCCCATTTCATAATACATTAGCTTTGGTCCTTTGTAGTCATCCATGCCTCATTTAAGTTTGTACGCTGCACATTCCTAAACAACTGAATATCTTTTGCAGGTTTTGATGCAGACACGGAGTGAAAAATTGCGAGCTAAAATATTGGGCCTCAGAATTGTTAAATATTTAGTGGAGAACTTGAAAGAAGAATATCTAGTGTTCATAGCTGAAACAATCCCCTTCCTTGGTGAACTGCTTGAGGACGTCGAGCTTTCAGTTAAATCTCTTGCTCAGGAAATTCTGCAGGAAATGGAGTCTCTGAGTGGGGAAAGTCTTCGCCAATACCTATGATGTAGATTTATGCTCGTGACATGAGCAAAGAGCTAGTGTAAATTCTGGTTAATTAGGAAAAAATAACATTTATTTATTCTGATAAAAAGGTTAAAAGTTCATTTTTTTACCTTGCGAGTTATCTACTCAGTCAGTCATTTAAAGCAAAAGTAGTATTTGTAAAATTAAGAGAGAAGAAAAAGAAATATTAAATTGATTTGTTTTAATACTTTGATATTCTTTTTAATATCATTCTACATTCACCAGAAGAAATTTAAGAGGCTCTTGTAGTCTCGTGTTTAAGTTTTTTGCAACTCCTATATTTTTGGTTGCATCTTTTCCATTTTTGAGCTTTATCATTTCATTGTTATTTAAAATTGTTTTTTTTAATTAAGTTTTTTACTCTTCTTTTTTAAGCATTATTATTTCTTTTTAAATTATTTCTTTCAGTCATTTTGTTTATTTTTAGTTAATTTTATTTTGTAAAAGAAAAGGATAAGGACTAAAAGCTAATTATTCACATATTATAACAACAAAAAAAGAGATACATGGACTAAAACATAATAACAAGAATAAAAAAAATTATTTGTTTATAATGTATATATTTTTGTTTCTATATAAATTTAACGATTTTACATTTATATTTAAGTTCATATAAATAAATTATTGTATTTAATTAAATTATTAGAGTCATATAAGAGACTAAAAGAAAATCATAAGTGCAAAGATCAATAAAGTTTTAAGATTTTGTTCATGATTTTAGGATTTAATGTCTATGATTTAAGGTATTATTCATGATTTTTAGTTTAAGGTTTATGTTTTTATTGTTTAAGATTCATGGTTGATGGTTGAGGATTAAAGGTTCAGGGTTTATTTTTTTATCTATGGTCTAGGATATGTGGTTCAATGTTTGAGTTTAGGATTTATGTGTTATTAGTTATGATTTAAAGTTTATAGGTTATGATGCATGGCTCATTGTTTATAAACTTTTATGGTTTAAAGTTTAATGTTTTTTTATGGTTTAGGGTTGGTGTCAAGATTTTATGGTTTATGATTTTAGGATTTAGGGTTTAAGGTTTTATGAATTAAAGTTTAAGGTTTATGGTTTTTGGTTTTAAGGTTTAGAGTTCTAGGGTATAATGTCTTATGATTAAGTGTTAGGGTCTAAGATTTATACTTTAAGATTTCAGGATTTCATGTTACATGATTTAAAGTTTATGATTTAAGGTTTCATGATTTAAGATTTAGGGTTTATGGTTTCATGGTTTAAGATTTGTAGTATATAGTTTCATGGTTTAGAATTTAGAGTTTCAGTCCAGGGTTTAAGGTTTATAGGTTCGTGATTTAGAATTTAGGGTTTCACTTCATAGTTAATGATTTAGAATTTAATTTACAATTTGTGGTTATGGTTTAGGATTTAGGATTTCATTTCATGGTTTATGATTTATGATTTCATTAAACCCTAAATTAGGATTTAAGGTTTCATTTAAGAAACTCAAACTTAGGATTTGCGGTTTCATTGTTTAGGATTTAAGGTTTTATAAATGAAACACTAAATCATGAATAAAGCTTTAATGATTTAGGGTTTTATAAATGAAACCTTAAATCATGAATCAAACCCTAGTGATTTAGGGTTTCATAAATGAAACCTTAAATCATGAATGAAACACTAAGAATTTATGGTTTCATAAATGAAATCATAACTCATGAATGAAATCTTAAGCATTGAGGGTTGCATAAATGAAACCTTGTGAAGAAACCCTAAATCCAAATTTAGGATTTCATGAATAATACCCTATATCCCAATTTATGATTTCATAAATAAAATAACAAATAATAAATAAATCCTAAGGATTTAGGGTTTCATAATGAAATCCTAAATCTTAATTTATAGTTTCATAAATAAAATCATAAATTATGAAGGATACCTTAAGAATTTGGAGTTTATAAATGTAACCCTAAATCTTAATTTGAGGTTTCATATATGAAACATTAGATCTTAATTTAGGGCTTCATAAATGAAACCATAAGGATTAAATGTTTTATAAATGAAAACTTAAATAATGAATGAAGTCCTAAATCATGATAGAAACCCTAAGGGTTCAAGATTTCATAAATAAAACCCAAAGGATTTATGGTTTTAGAAAAGAAACCTTAAATAATGAAGGAAACTAAATTAAGATTTAGGATTTCATAAATGAAATCATTAATCATGAACGAAACCCTATAAATTTGGGGTTTCATAAATGTAACAAATGAAACCCTAGAATTTTTTGTATCATAAATAAAATCCTAAGAATTTAATGTTTCATACATGAAACCTAATGAAATATTTTGGCAAGCGTACCAAATATCGCACAAGTAGTATAAAAGAGAAGTTCCCAGTATCGATTCCATAGGGAATTATCCGTATTGACTATTAATAAATTAATCAATTCCTAAACACTAATTTGGTTTTAGAAGTTATTTGTGTTGTAGAACATAAGTAACAGTTAAAAATAAAGTAAACACTATAAAGATAAATAACAAAATAAGGAATTTGATTCAGGACAAGGATCAAGCAGTTGGAATGCGTAGATGTAAAACGGTGGTGATGAATATGTTGAGGATTTGGTTTAACCGGTTTGCTTCCATGTAAACATACAAAATATATTCTCTATTCAAAGCAATATTTCAGATTACCTTCGATCTAGAAGTACTCAAAACGTGATGTCTCATCAAATCAAGCCTAAACTACTTAACCTCACTTCTGATGTCTTAGTAAGTTCAGTTGAGTGGTTTGGTGAAGCTCAGAGATCTTTACGAAACTAATGGAGTCTATCATATGTCTAGAAATACACTCCATTAGAATCCATTCTCAGTTTTGAGTTCGAAAACATATGTTTATGACATCCAAACCCTGCAACATGCATATATAATAAGCCAATCATATAACATATAATAAAAATAAAGAAAGGATGGAGTTTATCCTATTTCTAATGATATACTCCTTCGTAATCTCAGTTCCAAGTTCAAAAACATATGTCTATGACAATTAAACTCCACAGCATGCATATATAATGGACCGAATCATATAACAAGCGATAAAATAGAGTAATGAATTTTAAACTGAATATTCAATGGATAGATATGAAGAAAAACATTTACATGTTAGCACCTAGTTCCAAATCCTCAACACAGATGGACTAGCCTCTCATTGTCATGGAAAGCTTACAAAAATTAGGTTACAATGGAAGGGAAGAAGCAGCTCTAACAAACCTAAGCTTTCACCTAGACTCTAAATGAATCTTCAAATTACAAAGTGAAACTTATATATTATAAGTGAACTTTCACTTAGCGCACATGTCCGCTAAGCGCAAGTTCGCAATTCTGCAAATCTTCATCTCAGATACAGGGTTTTCACTAAACGCAACTAAACACTTAGCGAATCTTCAATTTGAGATAAAAGTTCGCTTAGCGCAACCTTGCGTTTAGCACTTCATAGACCACCTGCCTCGCTCAGCGCTAGGTGCGCTAAGCACAATGTGGCGTTAAGCGCGAACTGTCTCAATTCTTTGTCTTCCCTTGTTATTGAACATAGGCCTACAAAACATGAATTTGAGTATATTTTTCACAAAATAGCTTCCTGTGGTTAGAATTAGCAAAACTATACAAATCTATATTAAACGAATTCAAACTAAGCTAAAAATTCTGAGAACATTGGATAATTGCTACAAAATATGATACAATATTTACATATATAAAGCGATTATCAAAACCCCAAGGATTTAAGGTTTCATAAATGAAACCATAAATCATGAATGAAACCCTAATCATTTAGGATTTCGTAAATGAAATTCAAAATTCTAATTTAAGGTTTCATGTATAGAAGTAAAAATCTTTAATGAAACCTTAAAGGAATAAGGATTTTATAAATGAAACCCACGAAACTCTAAATCTTAATTTGGGATTAGATAAATGATCCTTTAAATAATAAATGAAATCGTAATGATTTAATGTTTCATAAATATAATCTTAAATTTTAATTTGAGCTTTCATATATAAAAAACTAAATCCTAATTTAAAGTTTCATTAATCAAACCTTAAATGTCAGTTTAAGGTTACATAAATAAAACTCTAAGGATTCAAAGGTTCATAAATGAAACCCGAAAGATTTAAGGTTTCATAAAAGAAACATTAAATCCTAAATTAGGGTTTCTTAAATGAAACCAAAATAATAAATGAAACCATAGATTAGGTTTTGGATTTTCATAAATGAAATCATAAACCATGAATTAAATCCTACGTATTTAGGGTTTCATAAATGAATCCTTATATCATGAATGACACCTTAAATAAAATAAATCATAAATAATACCCTAATGATTTTTGGTTTTATGAATGATTCAAAATGATTCAAGGTTTCAAAATTGAAATGCATGACACCTTAAATTTTAAGGTGTCATACAAGAAACCCCAAGGATGTAGGGTATCATTCCTAAATCATGAATGAAACCTTAACAATTTATAGCTTCATAAAAGAAACCTTAAATACTAAATTAGATTTTCATAAATGAAACCCTAAATCATGAATGAAACCTTAAGGATTTAAGTTTTCATAAATCTAACCCTAAATCTTAATTTAAGGTTTTATATAAGAAAAACTAGATCCTAATTTAGAGTTTCATTAATGAAATCTTAAATATCAATTTAAGTTTGCATAAATATAACCCTGAGAATTCAAAGGTTCATAAATGAAACCTTAATTCATGAATGAAACCTTATTAAGTTAAGCTTTCATAAATGAAACCTTATGGATTTAGAATTTCATAAAAGAAACATTAAATCTCAAATTAGGGTTTCTTAAATGAAACCCAAAATAGTGAAAAATAAAACCTTAAATTAGGATTTAGAGTTTCATAAATGAAACCATAAATCATGAATTAAACCCTACGTATTAAGGGTTTCATAAATGAATCCATAAATCATGTATGACACCTTAAATAAAGATTTAGACTCTTGGGATTTCATAAATGAAACCATAAATCATAAATAATACCTTAATGATTTGCGGTTTCATAAATCAAGCCCTAAAGATTTAATTTAGGATTTCGTAAATGAAACTCAAAATTCTAATTTAAGGTTTCAATTTCATGAATGAAACCCTATATCATGAATGAATCATAATGATTTAGGGTTTCAAATATGAAACGCATGAACCCTAATTTTTAATTTATGGTTTGATAAATGAAACCCTTAAAAGTTAAGGTTTCATAACTATAACCATGAATCATAATTTAAGGTTTCATATATGAAACACTAGATCTTAATTTAGAGTTTCATAAATGACACACTAAATCCTAATTTAGGGTTACATAAATGAAACCCCAAATCATGAATGACACCCTAAGGATTTAAGGTTTCATACATAGGGTTTCATACAAGAAATCCTACGGATTTAAGGTTTTGCAAATGAAACCCTAAATGCTAATTTATAGTTTCATGAATGAAATCGTAAATCATGAATGAAACCTAAATGATATAGGGATTTATCAATGAAGCTCTAAGGATTTAGAGTTTCACAAATGATACCTTAATCTTAATTTGGGGTTTGATAAATTAAACCCTAAAGATTTAAGGTTTCATAGATGAAACATTTAACCATGAATCCTAATTTATGGTTACATAAATAAAACCCTAAAGATCCAAAGTTTCATAAATAAAACCCTAAATTCTAATTTAGGGTTTTGATAAATGAAACCTTAAGAATTCATGGTTTCATAAAAGAAAACTTAAATACTAAATTAGAATTTCATAAATAAAACCCTAAGGATTTAGGGGATCATAAATGTAACCCTAAATCTTAATTTGAGGTTTCATAAATGAAAAATTATATCCTAATTTAGGTTTTATTAATGAAACCTTAAATCTCAATTTAAGGTTACATAAATAAATTCATAAGGATTCAAAGGTTCATAAATAAAACCCGAAAGATTTAAGGTTTCATAAATGAAACCTTAAGGATTTAAACTTTCATAAATGAAACCTTAAGCATTTTGACTTTCATAAATGAAATCATAAGAATTTAAGGTTTGATAAAAGAAACCTTCAAATTATAGTTTCCTAAATGAAACTCAAAATAGTAAATGAAACCTTAAATTAGGATTTAGGGTTTCATAAATGAAACCATAACTCATGAATTAAACCTTATGTATTTAGGATTTCATAAATGAATCCCTAAATCGTGAATAACACCCTAAATAAAGATTTAACATTTTAGGATTTCACAAATGAAATCATAAATCATAAATAATACCATAATAAATGAAATCTTAAGGATTTAAGGTTTCATAAATCAAATTCCAAAGATTTAGGGTTACATAAATAAAACTCATGAAACCCTAAATCATGAATGAATCATAAGGATTTGGGGTTTCAAAAATAAAACCCATGAAACCCTAAATTTTATTTTGGGATTTGATAAATGAAACCCTTAGGATTTAAAAGTTTCATAAATGTAACCTTAAATCTTAAGTTAAGGTTTCATATGTGAAACATTAAATCCTAATTTAAAGTTTCACAAATGAAACTTTAAATCCCAATTCAGGATTACATAAATGAAACACTAAATTATAAATGAAACCCTAAGGATTTTGAGTTTCATACATGAAATCTCAATTATTTAGGGTTTCATACAAGAAACCCCAAAGATAAGGATTTAATGTTTTATAAATGAAACCCTTAATTATAAAAGAAGCCCTAAGAATTTAGAATTTCATAAATGAAACCCTAAATTCTAGCTTGAGTTGATAAATGAAACCATAAATCATGAATGAAATCCTAAACAGTGAAGGCTTCATAAACTTAACCTTTATTCTTAATTTGAGGTTTCATATATGAAACACTAGGCCCTAAATCCTAATTTATGGTTAAATAAATGAAATCTTGAGGATTTAAATTTTTCTAAATAAAATCCTAAATCCTAATTTAAGGTTTCATAAATGAAATCCTAAATTAAACCCTAAGAATTTAGGATTTCATAAAAAAATTTTAGAATTTATGGTCTTATAAAAGAAACCTTAAATACTAAATTAAGATTTCATAAATGAAACCATAAATCATGAATGAAACCTTAAGGATTTAAGGTTTCATAGTTGTAACCCTAAATCCTAATTTGAGGTTTCATATATGAAATCTTAAATCTCAATTTAAAGTTACATAAAAACACCCTAGGGATTCAAAGGTTCATAAATGAAACCCTAAATCCTAATTTATGTAACTTGATTCATGAATGAAACTCTAAATATTTATGATTTCAAAAATGATACCTTAAGGATTTATGGTTTCATAAAAGAAATCTTAAATCTAAATTAAGGTTCCTTAAATGAAATCCTAAATAGTGAATGAAACCTTAAATTAGGATTTAAAGTTTCATAAATGAATCCTCAACTGATGAATAACACCTAAATAAAGATTTAGGGTTTTATGGTTTCATAAATAAAACCATAATGACTTAGGGTTTCATAAATGAAATCGTCAGAATTTAAAGTTTCATGGATTGAACTCCAATGATTTAGGATTCCATAAATGAAACTCAAAATTCCAATTTAAGGTTTCATGAATGAAACGGTAAATCATGAATGAATCATAAGGATTTAAAGGTTCTATCAACAAAATCCTAAGAATTTAGTGTTTCAAAAAATGAAACCCATGAAACCCTAAATCATGAATGAAACCATTGGGATTTAAGGTTTCATAAATGTAAATCTAATTCTTAATTTAAGGTTTCATATGTAAAACACTAAGTCCCAATTTAGGTTTACATAAATAAAATCCTTAAGATTTGGAGATACATAAATGAAACCCTAAATTAAATTCTAATTTAGGATTTCATGAATGAAATTGTAAACCATGAATGAAACCCTAATGATTTAGGGTTTTATAAATGAAGTCTTAAGAACTTAAGGTTTCATAAATGAAGCCCTAAGGATTTAAGGTTTCATAAATGAAGCCCTAAGGATTTAGGGTTTCATAAATGAAACCATAAATCTTAATTTGGGATTTGATAAAGGAAACCCTAAATCATGGATGGAACCTTAAGGATTTAGGATTTTATAAATATTAATTTCAAGTTTCATATAACACTAAACCCTAAATCCTAATTTATAGTTACATAAATGAAACCCTAAGAATTCAAGATTTCATAAATAAAACCCTAAATCATGGATGAAACCCTAAGGATTTAGGGTTGCATAAATGAAACATTTAGGATTGAAACAAAAGAAACTTAAATACGAAATTAGGATTTAATCAATTAAACTTTAAATTATGAATGAGTTAGGGTTTCGTAAATAAAATATTAAGGACTTATGGTTTCATAAAAGAAAACTAGCTACTGCTTATAGATCCACCTGTTATATTCATTGTTTCAGTTCCGGCTTTGACGACAGTTCACTGCAAGAGAAATTCTCCAAATCTCCCTTCTAGTTGACACTCGAGCAAAGACTTGGTACGTAGAAGCCATTTTAAATATCGATGGCCATTTCCACCAATTCTTCAACTAATTCATATTCGTACCTCCAAAAGTACAAGGCATGTAATGTAAGTTCATTTATACAAAATTTTCATTTTCTTTCTCATTTTTTAATTCATCAAAGTAAATCTTCACGAAAGTAAACTGTCACACAACAAAATACAGAACAGCAAACTGTAAACAAAGCCTTAACAAGCACAACAGGATCCCATATATCCCACAACATTATTCCTTATTAACAAAGTCACACTTTGATAAAAAAAAAAATAATAATAATAATAATAATAATAATAATCAACGGATTTCAAATTTAACGGGTTCATAAATTTTCAAGAACAATGTATATATTAATCACGAGAAGTTAGCAAACAATAATTGAATAGCATGTATTGTACCCGGTTTTCAAGGGCCATCCTTTCAAATTTGCTGCTTCAGACAAAGCTGATCTCCATTTATGCACCTTCTCAGACTCAGTCTTTACCCAACATATTTTCATGTTGAGTCATGGCTTCACCATAACTATTTCTTTGATGCCTTATATCCGTCGGCTCCACTTAGTAAAATATGGGCCAAACTAGTTGGTCTTTTTTCTTCATACAGTCAAGTATTGTCAAAAGCTCATCAAGACACGATGAAGAATGTGCATAATTTTCAGAAAATAGAATGATTGAAACCCTTGATTTTCCAATAGTTTCTATAGTAGATTGTGAAATATTCTGGTCCTCATCGGCATCACTCATGAACGTTTTGAAACCACTCTGGCACAAGACATTGTTGAGAAAACCTGTAAAGCTGTATCGAGTATCTTTTCCACTAAAACTCAGAAAAACACCATAGCGGGTAATGGTCTTGGTCACCCAACCCACGATCTCTTCCACGAATTGAAATTCATATTGGTCCCTACAAAAATGTTTCATTTATGTTTTTCTTTTCTTTGATCAGAATTCTTGATCATTTGTAGTATGATAAAATTAAGACTGAATAATCAATCTTCCTGATTTAAAGATTGCGATGCAAAATACAAAATTATACCTAAGACTAGAAAGTTGAAACGAAACCTCTGTTGCTGTTGCTTACTTGAGTTAGATTTGTGTATAAATAAGTTACTTGATACGTACCCAGCACTTGCGATAGACGGAGACCAACCGGTGAAGTTGGCGACTTGAGACAAAGCTGAGGTCCACCTTTGCACTTGCTCGGAGCCCTTTCCGAAACGGCGTTCGTGTTGAAGCATGGCTTGGCCAAATCCATTTCGCTGATCCCTTACATCGGACGGGTCAACGTCGTAAAAGATAGGCAAAACGACTTGGTTTTTGGTCTTGTTACATTCAAGGACATAGAAAAGTTCATCAAGGCGCCACGGGGAAGACAAGTCTTGGGAGAGAACGACAACTGAAATCCTGGATAGTCTCAATATAGAAACAAGAGAGGGTGCAATTCGGTCGTCACGCGTAAACTCACCATCGTCCAGGTCCTCAATCTGGCGCGCTTCAAAGCATCATAGAGGTTCGCTGTGAAGCTGTGCCGTGTCTCTTCAGCACTATTACACAAGAATACATCGTGCCGCCAGTATTCCTCGCTGTCATTCGCCATCATGAAGACGAGATTCACCGGATGATGGACTTGGACTCCTTCCTCCCTCACCTATCACCATTAAATCATAATGTAGTACTAGTATTTTTAAATATACAACCGATTGACATTTCTAATTTCTAACTAACAACATACATAATTCTATTATTCGGATCGAACGAAGGACGGAGTATTTTTTATTATATTTGAATCCAATGAAATGATCATAACGGGTTTACTCAATGGGTTGTATCAGCATGGTACTGAAAAAATTATTACTACATCATTCTCATATCTTCAGTTATTTAAGATTAATATACATAGACAAGTGAATATTTAATATTTAATAGAAGAAAATTGTCCTTTATTTAATTTCTTCAACTTTGATAACAGATATCATGTTTGGTGCACGTAAGGATGCTCTGCTTTATATTCTAAAAAGATTTTTGCGCTTGTTAATTGATGATTATATATCTCTATTTCTTGAGATAGAGATTTGACTGAATAAATTTGAGATCAAGTGGCCGCAAAATTCATTGCCCATAAAACCTCTCCAAAAAAATTATATTTTTCACCTATTTTTGCTATAAAAAAAAAGTCATAATTATGAATTGAGCACATCCTATGACTATGAGTGCATGGAATTTAACAATTTCAAAGCCAGAGCTTCTTGCTCCTCCAAAGTAACCGCGCCAGTACTGGTACGTGCATTCCCTATGGCTTCATTTCTTTCACCCTCGTCACTGTCACTATCAAAGTACACTTTACTCTTTTTATGCCGTCTATCTACAGTTTCATCTCCTTCTGACCCAGAAATATCATCTTCATCCTCTTCCCCATTCCCAGCCTTCCATTTCATCTTCTGCTTGATTCTTTTCTCTCTACGCCTCTGACGCTCTATAAGCTTGTCTTCCTTGTCAGCCTTCTTCAAATCATCTCGCATCCTTCTATAGTATTCAGCTTTTTGTTCTGCATCAACACAAAGATGACAGGGCAAAATGAACAATGTAGCCCATGTTTAAGAAGTAAGAACATACATGAAAGTTAACTACTTCAGTACTCTGTAGACCAAGATGGTATAGTAAATTGATGAGAATGAGATCTAGCCACGATCAGGTTCTCGAATTCAACAATAATTGCAGAAAATAAAAAAGGGTTTTCTAATTGGTAAACAAGTAGAGTAGCTAGCTATATATTTTAACATTTTAAAACATTTTGTTATTATTTTCACAAAACTAGACACGTATACACATGTACAAGCAATGATTTCACCGTTCCAGCTTCAGTTTGCAGTTGAAAAGTATGGACATACCTGGATCAAGCAGCATTTCTTTGCCACTTTGTGTGTCAGCTATCCTGGCTAGTGGAGGAAGTGTGTGGCCCTCATCATCAAATACAACCCTAGTCCCAAGTGGCCTGTGTACATTAATCTTGAGTTTCTTTTTCTTCAACACACGAGTTGCTGGTCTGCATAGGAAAGAACCAAAATGGTAAGAACAAGAATGGAGGAGAAATTCAAAGCTCAACATGAATGACTCCCACCAAGAAATATGATAGATCCAACTTTATACCCAACACTAAGTTTTGATTTTTTTTTTCTATAAGCCGCATCATAAGATTTTCTATTCAAATAATCAAATATCAATTTGCCTAAGCAATTTGAAACCAAAACCAGAAAACTATTCTAGCTCTTTTCCATAATCATATATAAAGAAACTAATGAAGCACTATCAGAAAATAATCTAATCTCTTTTATCTGTACTACTGAAAACATGTATACGGGGACATACATTATTTCTTCAATTTCAGATGACTTCATTTCACCTTCATTTGCAGTATCCGCTAAATGAAAGATATCATTTTCGGTTTCCTCATCATTGAAAGCAACTGTGTCAAGCTTCTTCTTCCTTGAAACCTCCAAGAAAGTTTCCTTGTTTGAATCCTCTGGTTCAACTAAAATTGGTTTTGTTGACACATCTTTAGATTTAATTTTCTGGTTTAGAAAACGGATTTTGGGAGTCATTGGTAAACCTAATGATGCTGAATACTTGTCAATGGGTAGCTTCATAACATCAAATATGTCTTTATCCTTTTGGATATGGATGGATCTCAAATATGTGATGAATGCCCTCTGAGCCTGTTGCTGCATGTCTGGGTATTTGACGAGTAAAGATGCCAACAAACTAGAAACCGGTTGCAGTAGTTCTTGCCTTGGCTGAATAAATAACAATTATAAAAGCATGGTAAGCAAATGTCAGACAAAACATAAGACTGAAGTGAACCAGATTTAAAACTGACACCTTAATGTTCAAATGAAAATTGGAATTTCATGCATACTACTAATTTGCAGGGAAAGTGTACCTTAGTAAAATGCACTGGAACCTTTGCTGCTTTTAACTTTTCAAGCATTTGAATTTCTGAAGGCAACAGAAATAAAACTGACTTTCCAACAGATTTATACCGAGCAGTGCGACCAACTCTATGTATGTAAGAAGCTACATTTTCAGGACAATCCACCTACAAATGCAAGAGAGAAGTGAGACTCAGACCATAAAAATAAGTTTTTTGCTTCCAACACCTCAAAGCGCCAAGACTTGCTCCAAGACAGGAAACCCTAAGCAGGATGAGACTCACCTGAACAACCCAGTCAACTGCCTTATTAAAATCAAGGCCTCTTGCGGCCACATCAGTTGAGAAGAGAACTGAGCGCTTCTCACAAAACTCAGAATATATTGCCATTCTTCTTTCCTGTTTCATCCTCCCATGAAGGCACTTCAATGGTATGCCAGGGTGCAGTTTCTTAAATGCTTCGAAGACAAATTTTACCTATTAAGCAAGGATGTTATGGAAGATAGTCAAACTTAAGAGTGGAAATTTGCACCAAAAAATACATAAACATTGAATCAACTCAATCCAGTAATCAAGAGAAAGCCTTTTAAACAGAAAGAATTTTCTCTCGTTTGTGTGTAAGAATTATGAACACTTCATCCTAAAAATCCTTTAAAAACTATCTCATCACAATAACCATAAATAGTGCAACTGAAAACCATAACAGAGGTTCTATGCGTGTAGATTACATTGTGCAGATACACATACAACAGTGCAATTATTTACTGGGTCATTGAATATGAAACTAATGAACCAACTTTAAAGTTTCAATGATCAATCAAATTACAATATTGCATTCCCTCAAACTGCACAAAAATTCTTGAAAATGATGACTAGCCAATAGCCATGCATTGGCTAATCATCAATGGGTGCAACTTCTCAGGTGGCACTACAGTAAAGTTGTAATAGAAGCCTACAACATAGGATTCCCTTAAAGAATTTTTTATTTTCATGAAACAGGACAGAAAAGTGGAGTTACCTGTTTACAGCTTGAAAGAAAGACTAGTATTTTCGACTGTAGATGTGTCTTTATGAAACTCCACAGCATATCCAACTTTTGATCCAGGGGAACAACCATCACTATTTGCTTCAACAGAGAAGGAGTGGCTGTCACAGATTCTTCATGTACACTCAGATACTCTGGATCCTTCAAACTTAGTCTTGCAAGATCTTGAATTGACTTTGTTTGAGTTGCAGAGAAAAGCAAGGTTTGTCTACGCTTTGGTAGTTGAGAAATGATTGCATTTAGTTCCCTCTTGAACCCACTGTCTAGAATCCGATCAGCCTCATCTAGTACCAAAACCTATATCCAAGAAGCCCACCCAACAATCAGCCACATTTACCAAATATCTAATGATACATATCTGTGATCCGGTTTGCCCAAAATAAACACATACTTTGGAAGACAAAATTAACAACTAATGCCTTACAAGGGCTAAAACATATAAAAAAATTAATCACAATTCACCCAGATACTTTGCTTCAATCACTGTTTCTAAATCACCTAGGTACTAGCATTAGCATCTAATACGAAAGTGAAGTTTTCTGAACTCTGAAGGCTATCAAGGAAGGCAACTTGGCATACCAAAGTACTATACTAAAAACAGAAACACACAAGGAAGCAGAGAGTGATATAATACAAATATAATGGCTTAATTGTAATTCTCATTTCAGAGTCAGATTTTGGTTAATCTATTTCACCCACATAAGAAAAGCAAAAAAAAGGGTTATATTGACCTTCATCTGTGAACAATCAAAATTGGGAGTTTCATCCATGTGTTGCAGCAGTCTACCAGGGGTGCAAATCAATATGTTGAGCTCATTAACACGTTCCTTCTCCATGTCAACGTCCTTTCGACCACCAATGAGAAGGCCAGCACTAAAATTATGGTGTTTGCCAACAATCTTCAACACATCAAATATCTGACCAGCCAATTCTCTCGTAGGCGAAATGATGATGCTGCCAACCCCATCTTCAGGCCCCCATCGCTCTCTATACAACTTCTCCAACATCTATCATTCAAAATCCACCAGAAACAAATAACAATAAGCACAAATACCACCATTCAATATACCATCTATTAATCCACTATATTAAATCAATGACCTTGCCTAAACGCAAGTCAGCTTCTCATGGTTTCTACGTTGATTTTCCACCTTTATTAATAAAATGTTATGATTATATTATTATTATTATCATCATGATACTTGCATTCAGAATCCATCATCAACAAATAATAAGCATAAACATCACAATTCAATATATCATCTTCTATTTACTGTATATTAATATAGTTTCTCACCTTTTAGTTAAACTTGTGATTATATTATTATCATAATATATTTGTATTAGTTTAAAAAATAAATAAATAAATAAAAGGAACCGTAATCCGAAGGGAATGGAGCTGAGAAATGAAGCACTTACAGGGACAATGAAAGCGAGGGTTTTACCAGAGCCAGTTTTGGCGGCACCGAGGATGTCGCGGCCACAGAGCGCGTGGGGGAGAGACGCTCTCTGAATGTCGGTCATGGCGACGAACTTGGCCACTCTTAGGGCATCCTTGGTTTTCTGCGAGAGTGGAAATTGCTCGAAACGCGACGCGCCGGGGTAGCGCGAGTAGGTGTCGTCATTGAGGCGGCCAACGGGGGAGCTTTTGGGGAGTGGAGGGAGCGACATTGGGTTCGAACCCGTATCCGGTGGCTGAAACTGGATCCATGAGTTCAAGAGGTTTATCTCTTCCTCCTCTGAAACTCGCTGTTGCTTGCGAAACTCCTTGGATTTCGGTCTTCTCATTGCTCGAGCTTGAAGATGAAGATGAAGATGAAAAGGAACGTTGGGGTTTAGGTTTTTGGTTTGTGTTGTTGCGGCAGAAAGAGTTGCATTGCTATAGTTGTTGGCGGTTAAAGCTTCATTCGCCAACGACGACGAGCTCCGTAATGGGCCGAATGATGAATTATTGGGCTGGCCCAATTAATCCATTACCATTCTTTTTTAACATTTTGTTGGGTAATTATTTAACTCAAATCATCTTTTTTTATTTGTATATCTCATAATTTTTAAATATTTCTAAAATACCCTTACATCATTCGCTACGGTTTTTTTAGGCATTATATAATTACGATTATGCAATAGGTAATTGTATTACGCAATCCATAAGTTACAACGGAAGGGTGCACGCATAGTAGAGGTTGAGTTGTTAGGATTTCTGTCCAATTCATTTTTTTATTAAGGGATTTTGTCCATTTCATTCCTTTTTTTTTTTAACTATGGGATGTACCATGAGTGGAGTCTGGAACGGAGGGACGTGTATGGGTTGGGCACAAATTTTTTTACATATTAATATAAAAAAAATATAAAATCTTAAAATTATTAAATTATATTTTTATAAATAAAATTTAATGATAGATATTATTTATTAGTGTTAAAAAAAAATATAACATTAATTTTATCTAATTTAAATAGTAAATATTAATAATAACTTTATCTTATAAAATAAACATTTTATTTATCTTTATATTTTAAATAATAAATTATAATTTTATAATTTTTTACTTAATAGATAAGATTTTATAATATTATCTTATATATTAAAAAAATTGTTAATCTTTTTTTATTTTAAATATTGGACCACCATTATATTTATTTTCAATCAAAAATCACTTTTGATATTGTTTGTTTTGCTTGTTACTCATTACTCATTGTTTGTTGATGTTATTGAATTACTACTCATATATCATTATACTATATTTTATAAACGCATGAATGTGAATGAGTGAATGTGTGATTGTAATATAAAAAAAAGCATAAAATAACATAAAGATACGTATATAGTATATTAATTTTATATTATTTTATTGAATTTGTTTATTATTTAACTTCTTAATTATAAGTTATTAGGGAAAAAAAATATAAATTGCTAGTTCAAAACTTAAAATAATATTATATACTTAAATGTAATTATAATATTAATAAAATTTGTTTATTCTTTTTATTTTTTTTAATTAGTTTACACGTGTTGTAGATTTATATTGTATTAATATGTTTTTTGTTCATAGAAAAACATAATTAATTTAATCATTTATATAAGAAAAAAAAATTGTATTCTTATTTTTTAGATAAAGAAACAACTATAATTTTTTTTTGTTTAAAAAGTTGGTCTTTGTGATCAATTCTTGACTCCATACCTAGAGTACATTAAAACTAATTCCATTTTTTTCATAAAAAAGTACAAGTGTAAAATATGTGATATGTATTTGGGTAAAATTCTGTAAAATATTTCTAAAGAGAAACAAATATGAAAAAAATAAATAAATTTCTTCAAAAATTGAAAATTAACTTTTATAATAACTAAAATTGATTTTTCTATAAGTTCACTTTCATTTTTCTTTATATTTTAATCTAACAAAAGTATTTCTAAAAAAAAAAAAAATTATCCAAACACACCCTAATTTAATTCCTAAATATGTAAAATATTACTATGATTTTAGTACTTTGAAATATTGAAAACTTAAAAAAAAAATAATAGCATTCCCTCAAATTAAGAGAATAAATTTATATTTATGAAATCATACATCAATAACCATAAAATTCTACAAGAATCCCTAAATCATCAATCATGAAACCCTAAATTAGTAACCACAAAACCCTACTATCATAAAATTATAAATCATAAATCATAACTTTTAAATTCTTAAAATCATAAATTATGAAATATGAAATCTTAAATCATAACACTTGAAACTCTAAATATTAAACATAAAACCTTAAATCATCAACTATGATCTCTAGATCATAAAACTTCAAACCCTAGACATTAAACACCTAAACCATAAATCCTAAAACTAAAAACCTTAAACAATTAATCATGCCACCCTAACTCCAAAAAAACCCCAAACCATAAATATTAAACTTTAAACATGAAATCTCAAATCATTAATCATGAAAAAATTTATAACATAATAAATTAATTTTTTTTGAATATTTAATAAATCTTTTAGATATTTATGGTTAATTAAAGTTTTAATTTAAATTTAAAATGCTTTCAATCTAATGTTTGATGATTGATAATTATCATTCTCGATAAAAATAATAATAATAATAATAATAGTCATTTAATCTAATTGTTGAGATTTTGTGTCAAAATTTAATTTGACACATTGATATCAATTGATCATATCCCAAATATTAAACCCTAAACATAAAATTTTAAATCATTAATCATGAAAATTAGAAACATAAACATTAAACATTTAAATCATAAATTATCATACTCTAAATCCTAAAATATTAAACCCTAAATCTTGAAGCTAAGAATCTTAGACCTTAAAACATTGAAATGTAATGTGAGTGACCTAGCATAAGAATTAAGCTTGAAGCAAGAATCTTTGATTCTAAAATACTAAAATATAATGTGAGTGAGATAGCATAAGAATCAAGCTTGGAGCAAGAATCTTGGACCCTGAAACACTGAAATGTAATGTGAGTGACATAGCATTGAAATCAAGCTTCATATTCAATTCCATTATTCTTTTTCACTTTTTTTCATGCAGAGTTTTGTTCCAATGGTCCTGGCAGGTACTCATCTAGCATGGAGGAAAGGCAGTTTGCATGTTCGACCGGCACCTCTCACTGTCTAAGTATTGGCATAAATGGATAGCTTAACATCCAAGTGACGGTTACAAATAAGTATTTGTTAGGTAGAGGTTAGGGAGTTTTTTTTATGCGATCGAACACCCTCGTTGCATGAGTTAGACATATGTATAGATAGATATATAAAATCCTTGCTATATAGCTTAGCTAGAAACTATAATACTTTATATATATTCGTCCTTCCTATTATAAATTGACCACTTTACATTTCACACATCAATATCATTATATTGATTAAACATGCGTTCTTTTTTTTTTTTTTTACAATAACAAAATTTTAAAATTATATTCCCAACATTTTTAATAAAAAAAAACATTAGAATTAAAGTTTCTCCTCTTAAGTGTGTTCATCCAACTTAACTACTATTAGTCAAGGTCCAATATATTTTTAGTCCATTGAAGGACTAAAAAATATAATTACAAAATAGAATTTGCAGGTGTAATTCTTACCCGTCAAAAGAGTCATAAGTCACTAGCCGTTAAGTTTTGAAGAGCAGACTCACTCTCATCAATCAATTAAATGTACCACACAGCATGTTCATGCTTTCATCACATAAAAATAAAACAAATAAAGATAACTTCTTAGGTGGATTTTCATCAATCTCATAATAAATTTATTTTATTTATAAGTTTCATCTAGTAACAAATAAGAAAATCATGGAATTTTAAATCTGATATTTTTTTTTAGAGACTCGAGTTTTTTTTTTTTATTGGATTCTAATCTTTATCTTTATGTCTCATGTTTGACTTACACAAATAAACTCAAATTAGTAAAAATAAATAAAATTGACCGTTAAAAAGATTTAAAAATATATATATATTTATTTATTCGTGTACACAAATTATGAAAGATGTTGTGAATAATAAGTGCAAATGCGATGGAAACATGAAAAGAAAGATAAAAGAAATATTGTTACATATTTACCCCGGGTAAATTGATTATTGTCAAATTTGTTAGTTGATGATAGCTCATGTTTTCTATTACAAATGTTTTGATCGAAGGAGAGCGACGGTGTTATGGCTTGAGCGAGCTAAGTGGCGATTTTGTCTCTTTGCCATTACAACTAAATTATGGCAGTCATCAACTGATTCTACATTTCACCATTCATCTTTCTATCCAAACCCTCTTCATCAAATCAGGTTTCTTCCCATTTTCTCTTACTATTCATTTTGGCTTGTCTCACTTTTTTTTTCTCTCGGAGATTCTTGTTACATTCAAAGCATTTCTTCAATTTCATAACTTTTTTGTTTTATTCAAAGCATGTCTTGTTACATTATATCATTGATTTTTTTCTCTCGGAGTTTCTCGTTACATTTTTGATGTGTATGTTTCCAACTTTTTCTTTTTGTAGTAATAGCCCTATATGAAATGTGAAGATTATGTTTGTGAGCAAGCTTTGTGTGAAGTTGTTGATGAAGTAGACAGGGTGAATTGAATTGAATTAGTTGTTTGTAGTTTGGGGAAAGGACACAGTGAATTGAAATGAGTGGAGTGGGGATTGATATTGGAAATGAGAACTGTGTGATTGCTGCAGTGAAGCAGGGTGGTATTGATGTTTTGTTGAATGATGAATCCAAACGTGAAACCCCTGCTGTGGTGTGTTTTGGAGAGAAGCAACGGTTTGTAGGGTCAGCTGGTGCTGTTTCTGCTATGATGCACCCTAAGTCCACAATATCTCAAGTGAAAAGACTAATAGGCAGGAGATTTGCAGATCCTGATGTTCAAAATGAGTTAAAAATGCTCCCTGTTGAAACATTGAAAGGCCCAGATGGTGGCATTCTGATTCACTTGAAATACTTGAATGAGGCTCATGTGTTTACCCCAGTTCAAATAGTAGCAATGCTGTTTGCTCACTTGAAGACTATAGCTGGAAAGGATTTTGGGACCACAATTTATGATTGTGTTATTGGGGTTCCATCATACTTTACCAACTTGCAGAGACAAGCATATCTTGATGCAGCAGCAATTGTTGGGTTGAAGCCTTTGAGGTTGATCCATGATTGCACTGCAACTGGTCTTAGTTATGGAGTTTACAAAACAGATTTTCTCAGTGGTGCAGCTCCTATTTATGTTGCATTTGTTGACATAGGTCATTGTGATACTCAGGTCTCTATTGCAGCATTTCAGGCTGGTCAAATGAAGATACTTTCACATGCTTTTGACATGAGCTTAGGGGGGAGAGACTTTGACAAGGTTCTGTTTAGTCATTTTGCAGCAAAATTTAAGGAACAGTACAGCATTGACGTGTATTGCAATGCCAGGGCATGTAGGAGATTGCGTGTAGCATGTGAGAAGTTGAAGAGGGTTTTGAGTGCAAATGCAGAGGCTGATCTGAGCATTGACTGTTTGATGGATGAAAAGGATGTTAAGGGCTTTATCAAGAGGGAAGAATTTGAGAATTTGGCATCAGGATTATTGGAGAGATTTAATATTCCCTGCAACAAAGCATTGGCTGATGCCGGCATGACTGTAGAAAAGATTAATTATGTTGAGTTAGTTGGGTCAGGTTCACGGATTCCAGCCATAAATAAATTATTAACTTCTCTATTTAAGAGAGAACTCAGCCACATGCTGAATGCAAGTGAGTGTGTAGCTCGTGGTTGTGCTCTCCAGTGTGCAATGCTCAGTCCTGTTTTCCATGTCAAAGAATACGAGGTTTGAATATCAAAACAAAACACTGATTCTTATCCTATCTATATGATATGTGTATGTAGGAGAGTATATTTTTGTGTTTGTAGATTCTTGGGTTAGAAATGTAATAATTACTAAATGAACCAAGTTGTTACCTAGGTACTAGGTTTATTTTCTGTGTTTACATTGTCCATATCTCTTTTATCTATCTAAATTCGAATATACTTAGCTTTAATCCTCATAGATATCATGTGTTTCTTTTTAGAATTTTGCATTAGCTTGTATTACTCTGTAAAATTAATGTAATTTCTTGTGCTTCAGGTCCAGGATATTATTCCTTTTACCATCGGACTTTCTTCTGATGGAGATCCAATTTGTGCAGGATCAGATGGTGTACTCTTTCCAAAAGGCCAACCCATTCCAAGTGTTAAAATTCTAACATTTCAGTACTGTGATTTGCTCCGCCTGGAAGCATTCTATGCTAATCCAGATGAATTACCACCCGGAACATCTCCTAAAATTAGTTGCTTCACAGTATGCCTGCTTTAGAATTTTACTATGATGTGAAGGAGTTTAGATCATCTTATCCATGATTCTATGTTATTTATATCCCCCTTTTTTCTATATTAATTACTACCCTCTCTGTTCCTTCTTAATCTTTTGCATGCTTCATTAATGGTATAGTCTCTAGGAGCTTATTCGTCTACTTAATTTTATTGTTTTGGTATTTTTTAATTCTACAGAAAAGAAAATTAGTTTTACTGTATAGTAAATTAGTAATCATGATCACAATATGCAGCTTTTACTTTTGAGTTGCAAGTCTAGGACTCAGTTATGTATAAAGCTATCATACACACAAATGAGCAACCGTCCAAAACTTCTGTCTAGTTCAGTTTAGGTACAAGCTTCCAGTGAGAAAATTTACTTTGAATGAATCTTGAGTCAATGGTTTGGACAGTTGACCATGCTATCAACACTGCTCCACTAATTTTATTTTATTTTTGTTTAATAAGTAAAAAATAGAGTATATGGAATATAAGTTTGGTAAAAGCCACACTACTCTGTAGATGTGCACATGCTTGAACAAATCATATGTTCTTAGGAGAAGGGGAAGCAGATATGATATATCTAATACCATTCATATATCTACTGCCTAAGTTTCTCAAATGGAGAGAAATAACAATATTTAATCTGTAGTATCTACAAGGAGAATTGGTTAACATTTGCTAATGTCTATTATATAATAGAAGACATCTAAATATTACAGGACAATTAAGTTATGATAATTAGTTGTGAGATACTGCCATTCCTTGTGTCAGTGATTAAAAAGTGTTATGTATGCTTATGCATTTGTTTGTCACTTCTATTCAGATTGGTCCTTTCCATGGATCCCATGGAAGTAACGCGAGAATTAAAGTTCAATTTCAACTAAATTTGCATGGCATTATCAGTATTGAATCAACTACAGTAAGGAACCTCTTTTTTATCTCTTCATATCGCATTATTAGTTTTTTGAGAGATATTTCTATGCACATAGACCTTTTTCTGTCTTTCAGTTGGTCAAGGATCATGTGGATGATTCAGTCACAACAGGTGACTATCATTCAAATTCCGAAGCAATCAATGTTAAACCTGTTTCTGAGACAATTGAAAATGTCACAGAAGATAGTATCAATAAAAAGTGTGAAGATCCACATCATTCTGTAAGTACTCTCCATGGAAGATATCTTAGATATTAGAGATTTCTAGCAAATTGTCCTTTTATTTTAACATGAAAAATTATATGGCTAAATTTTATTATCTGATTATTTCTGATACTGAATCTGTAGTTCTGTACTATGTCTGTGATTATCAGTCTGTTGCAATTTATTTTTATAATGTCTGTGATGTTGTTTCTGTACATTTTTATCTTGTGGAGATTGTTTTGATTGCAGATATGATTCATGTTGGTGTTTTGAGAAAATAAAAGTGTTACTATCATGCCTTGTTACAGGCTGATGGTACAAAAGAAGATAAAGCTAACAGAAGGCTTCATGTACCAGTGAGTGAAAACATATATGGTGGAATGACCAAGGCTGAGATCTTGGAAGCTCAAGAAAAAGAACTCCAGTTAGCCGATCAGGACAGAAGAATTGAGCTAACCAAAGACAAGAAGAATTCGTTGGAGTCTTATATTTATGAAACGAGGAGTAAGGTACAAGGTCAATATCTTAATGATACATTGTATATGCAGTCACATATTTCTTCTGCTACAATGGATAATTGTCCACTGAATAATCTTTTTTTCTTTTTCTTCATTATTTTCATATCTTTATTGTGAGGGGCTCCTTTTTCAAAAACTAGAGCTTTAACTTTTACCTTGTAAATATGGTAAGTATTGAAGATATCAAATGAGAAAAAGCTGTTGTATGGTCATTGAAGAATTTGGTTTTTAATGACTTCTGTCATGACTCATAAGTAAATGTAAGGTAAAACTTTGTAATAAAATCTGCATAGGACATGAAATTAAAATCTTATCCTTATGTCTTTTCTTGCCATTGGTTTTATAATATGCACTACTTTTCATGTTGGATTGGCATTTAATTTTATTTTCATGTATGAATGAATAGCTCTTTAGCACATATCTAAGGTTTTCAAGCGAACATGAGAGGAAGGAGATATCTAGGAGCCTGAAAACAACTGAGGATTGGCTTTATGATGATGGTGATGATGAAACTGTAGATGCTTATTCTTCAAAACTAGAAGATCTAAAACAGGTTACTTTTGTTTCTCTAATCTCCATGTTTCCCATGTCATACTTGTTTTGTTTACATTCTCCATCTTCTGCAGCTGGTGGATCCAATTGAGTTTCGATATAGAGACAATGAAGCAAGACCACAAGCTACAAGAGATTTGTTAAGTTGCATTGTAGAGTATCGAATGTCTGCAGATTCTGTTCCACCCCAACATAAAGAACAGGTACAGTACAACAATAAATAGGTGAATAAATATAATAATTGTGGGATAGTATCAGTTTTTAAGTGACAAGCTTCTTTATCAGATCCTCAATGAGTGCAATAAAGCAGAGCTGTGGCTAAGAGAGATGAGGCAGCAGCAAGATCTTTACCCTAAGAACTTTGATCCAGTATTATTGTCAAGTGATATCAAGAGCAAGACACAAGAGTTAAACTCGTAAGATTTTTTTGCCTCTGTTGTTTTCCTTTTCAGAGCATAATTGTTCATTCCATTTGCTCCAATTTAACTCGATTGTCATTAATTATATACATTAATTTTATCTTAAAACTAATGAATGTTCTTTTTTTGATGGATTTCAGAGTATGCCAACAGATATTTGAAATCTATGGGTGACAAGCAGAATACTTCTAATTATCAATGAAGACGATGAATGAACTCAGTACCTGAATTTTTATTAGCTTATAGCTTCTGACAAACGTAAAATTTTTCCCCCACTTGGAGTTGAAATAAATAAATATAAATACTGAAAAATCGTTGGTAATTATCAGTTCAATCTGCTTTTATTATTTTATTTTTGGCCCTACGTTCTCCTAAAGCCATCCAATTCTTTTATCTAACCCTTAAAATTGATTCTGTACTTTTATTATAAAAAATTGATTCCGTAAGTAATGAAAAAAATAAGAATTAAATATATTTTTAATTCTTCAAATTTGGATTTTTTTTTTCTGGTCAAAAATCCTAATTTTTTAATCTGTACACGTATGCTAATCTCACATGTCTTAATTTTACTTTACGAACCAATTTCTATTTGCTGAAAAAAAGTATTTATTTCAATAAAATAAACATATATTATTTAGTATGTTTGTTTGAACTTTGTTTAATTCAAAAAAGAACTTTTTTGTTTATTTAAATTTTTTACTTATTTAAAAAGTAAAATTCATCTATGAAATAATTACTTATTTAAAATCATTTTTTTTCTAAACATTTTTTAAATTTTAAACAAACTATCCCTGCATCGTCAGCAAACTTCATTATAACTAACATCAACAAATGGAGCCAATAGACAGAATAAACAGCAACCAAAAAGCCAAAACACTTCAGGCGAAGCATCTCGTATCCCGAACTCAAGATATATGGAAGAAAAAGTCCTCTCGATGTCTTCATTTACTTAAAATTTGCTATCGTTTCATTATTTATCTTTAATCTTTAATCTACAAACACCAGAAGTGGTGCACAATGGACAGAGCAACAAGCTCAATCATAAGCACAAAAAGAACCAAGGGCGAATTAAAAATGATTGGAAGCATTATTGTCGATCCTAATACAAAAGTGAATCATTGTCTAATGTTACACTTTGATTAGGTCCGTGTGCACTGTACTGTACAGAACCACTTGCAAGAGCTCACATTATCTACTGGGTAGGATTTTTTAGCATTAAAGCAACAAGGCCTTGATTCAGTTTCCTCAGTTCCTTGTCCGCATCCAAAACATGAAACCGGAAATTAACAAAATTGAATTGAACCTATAGGCCATAGGGTATTATTGCTAGTCATACACGATCCACAAATAAATTACAGGATGTGGACCAGGCGGGGGGGAATCAAGTGTTCAGTTTCTCTTCTTGGCTTTTGTCGTCTTGGGACCTGTTTTCTTTCTTGATTTCTTGAATCCTGCTCCACTCTCCTGTAAGAAGCATCAAAGGCACTCAGTACTGCTGCTGCTGCATCGCAAACTAAAGGACAACAAAACATCAAAATGATATGAAATGCAAGTAAATGTACCTTCCGATATTGTCTATAAGCACCCCGGCCTGTCATCTCCACCCCACTTTTGTTGACATAAACCTGCAGAGGGGAAATAAGGAATCATGTTCCGATAGATTGATACAATATGATAAAATAGATTGGTTGGACAAAGGTTTAAGGGTTTTTCTCAATTTTGGTTTTGATCTTATACTTTAAAAGTTTGGTTTTGAGATCCTATAATTGCTAGAGTTACTATCAGAGACTAAATAAATAACAGCAGCATTTGCAATATCAGTATTCTATGTTCATGGCTGGAAGACAGATTCAGAAAACAAATTGCAATTTGCTGTGGATTAATTAAAAGAAACAAATTCACATTCTTGATATGAGAAAGTTCACTACAGACATAAAAGCACCTCTCCACATTACAATAACAACTTTAAATCTTTAGTTTCTAGTTTTCTACCATGAGATGTAAATCACGGATGTTTCCAATTGTTGAGTTGTTTGTATTATTAAAAGAGATGTTTGTAACATGACTAATATTAATATCAAATACAATAAAATGATTATTCTACTTGTTGCAAAAGCATGTTGACAAAAACAATGGGAGATTAAGTATCAATATCTAGAACAATATTTCCACCAAAAAACAGGCAATATATAATGTGATAATTTGAATTTCATTGCATCTGTATAAATCTTAAGTAACATACTGTACAGCTTTTTTTGCACTTAACATAAGAAAACAGCTCACACGAATTCTTATGACCAGCATCCAACCACTTAATAAAATAACATTAAACTTAATTTTTAAGTTTTTCTCATACCTTTCTTCCTTCTGGTGATGTAAACCAATGACCAGGAGATTGATCACTTGCTTGAACACGCCTTTTGCCTGCATCCTTTGGGAAACTGGTGCAGCTCCTGGGTTCCACCCAGTCCCCAGAAGCACTTGAATGGTTTGCTATATTATTACTTTTCGAGACACTATTCTTAGTGCTATTCCTCTTTGTTGCTTTCTTTCTAGAAGATTCCCCATGGCTAAATGAAGAACCAATTTTGGGATCCACCCAACTTCCAGAAGCATTAAAAGATCCCTCAACATTCAAATTACTTGATTTGTTCTTCCCCCTTGTTGAGCTGTTAACAGAACCATTTTGAACTCCCTGCATGCTTGAAGCTCCTCCATTGCCAAATTGTCCCCTGAAATAAAATTACACCAAAACAATATGTCATACAAAATGACAACCACTTTCTTTTTAAATCATTACCAAAAGATTGGGAAAAAAAACCCAAAAAAACACAGGTTACAACTTACATGTAATCAATGTGTGAGACATTAAGTTGCTGATTCACTGTGTTGATGGTACCTAGTGGATTAAAATTCCGCAGGCGACTGCGAACTAACTGCCGAATTCTTGGATCCTCATGGAAAAAATAACTATGAGCAGGATGAACAGGGCCCATTGATTTCCATTGTTGTTGATCCCTCTGGAAGCTAGAACTAACCCCAGGATCCCTCTCATTAAAACTTTTAGATGCATCACCACCTACTTCCTTGCAATTGGCAGAATGAAAGTACTCTTCACAAATCTCATTGAAGGCCGGCGTCGGGACAGAAACATTCTTCACGGGCAAAAAATCCTTCCATAGATCATCATCAAGCGATGTTTTCTTATTTTGTTCTAAATGACTAGGGTTAGCTTTGTTGGCACCACCAACATCAACATCCGAGTCATCAGAATCTGAAAGCAATTGAAACCTATTAACAGAAGCATTCTTAGCCGGTGAAAAATCCTTCCACAGATCCTCATTTCCATTCACACCAACACCAACCAGTGTTTTCTTATTCTGTTCTAAATGATTGGTGGGTTTAGCTTTATTGGCACAACCAACAACAACATCAACATCTAAATCATCGGAATCAGAATCAATCAATTGAAACCTTCGGAGAGGACTAGTGGTTAACTTGGGAAACATGAAGCCACTCTTCCCTGTCTCTAACCTAGCAGAAATCGGAACATCATCAGAAAGTTCCTTTCTTTTCCTATCCCTAGAAGAGTTGCTACACGAATGAGGGGTGAAAACTCCGCTACCACTCAACGACACTTTCGAGCTGCTACACACAGAACGATTCCATGCCAATGGAAGTGAACCAACTAATAGTATCACAGCAAAAAAAAAGAGCGCTTTAGAACCGAAAAGGGAATATATAATTTAAAACTGAGAAGCAGAAGGAGATAAAAATAAAATATTTGAAAATTGAAGTGTTAGCTAACCTTACCTTGATCGGGATCGTCCTGCGAGGAGAATTCCTCGATGTCGTCGTCGGCGTCGGGGTCGAAGTTGAGGGAGGGCAGCGGGGGACCGCGGCGGAGGCGTTTGAGGAGGGGGCGCGGTGGTTCGCGGCGGGTTTCGGGATCGGATTCGGAGTCAGAGACGTGTAGGGCGGGAGAAGGAGAAGGAGAAGGAGGTGCGTGGATTGGGGAATGCGGGGGTGTTTCGTCGAGACCTAGGGAAAACGAGGGTACTTCGAAGTTCGCCATGGAAATTGAAAGAGAAGGAAAATTGAATCGAGGAGTGTGTAATGTATATAATAAGGGTTTAGTTTAGGGGATTTGAATTTGGGGGGAATTGGAGGCAATTGAAATTTCCGATTGGCGGGTGCACCACTCAAGTCTCAACGATCAAGCGTTGCAAGGAAGATTCTGATTCTCTTCTCTTCGAAGTTATCGCATTTTCAACTCTTTTTTTTTCTGTCCTAACAGTCTTTTTATTTTTTTACATTTTTAGTTTGTAAGTTTATTTATTTATTTACAATAAGTTTTTTTATTCAGATTTTATTATTTTTATCTTCAAATTATATTTAGTATTCAACTTATTAATTTATTTAAGATAAAAGGTATTAATTAAGTCAAGAACAGTCAATTAGTCAAATCCTTTGTAGGCCACTAATTTTTTTTTATGTTTTTCAGATTGTATTTATCGAATGTCGTGTTAATTTGTTACTTCAATTAATTTCGTTAAATGTTAATAAAATCAAAATGGAGGGATACGATTATAATTTGGAGAAAGTTTATAGGACTATTAAAGTAATTAAAATCTAAATGACCAAATTACTCAATCATGATAACCTGAGAAACTAAGAATGCAATTAAATCCTTAAATCCTCTCTTTTTTTTTTTCCACTAAAGAGCAAAGGTAGAAAGCTTTCGCTCTCGTGTAACATCATAAAAAAATGTTAAAACATTCTTAGTCAATCATCACCTCAATTTCAATTATAATACGCAAACAAAGAAAAATGCTAATCTCAAGTTCATTATTTTTCATTAGATACTTAGACAACACTAATTATCAAAATGAACAATAAAGGAGACGAACAGAAAGAGGATAAGGTCCCAGAATAAGTATGAAATTATATTTTTCTGTCCCGGAACCACAAATCATCCTTGCCACCTCCTATAGTACAATCTACAACAAATCCTAAGCGACATCCACAATGATAGAAAATCAAAATCTGGAGTAGATAATACTATCATCTATATTTTACCAAGATTTTTTTTCCCTTCACAATTCACATTTGTCCTCTGAATAGAATTGATACAAGTACAACACAAGCTACATGCTTCTCATAATTTCTCTCAAGACCCTACCCTAATGAAGAAAGGCCTGTCACATATTACAAATCGAGCTATTTCCCAAGATATCCCAGGTTTTGAGGTATTTGGCACAAGGGAATGAGAAGATTATCTGCTTTTAAAGCTTAATATGAATGATAATGAGGAACTGAAATAAGAACTAGTATGAGGCAGAAAATGTGCATCTATTCACGACCCATCATCACGTCTGAGCAGATATTCGTACCTTCACAATCTAAAATGAACTGCTTTTCGTCAATCACTTATCAATTATACAAGTTGACAATCTGTGCAATGCCTATGCCTATGCCTATGCCCAAGACTAAATCTTCTGTTTAAGAACATGGCGCAACTGGAACTTCTGGCTTTCCATTCTAGCCTCCAAAAGTCTGGCTTTCAAACTATTCTTCTGTGCAGTGCGAGGAATGCATCCTTTCATACCTCGATGTGCATGTGGACTTCCAGACTCTGGACTCAACTGGTATAGAAGGTCTTGGGGACTCAGCCCACCATTACCCGATCCATGATCAGGAGACATGATGACATCATCAGATAACATTCCATTTGAAAGTCTCCCATTCATTCCCTCCAGGGAGATTATCTTGTAACTATCCCCATTGTTGGGGTATGTTGACCTCCAAAGCCTTGTTATGGATGATACCTTCTTTGCTTGCTTAGTTGGTATAGAGCACACTTCACTTATTTCAGTTATTGGTGTCTCTTCACCTGCAGTTTCTTCCCATTCAAGTACACTTCTCCCTGAGACATTACTCCCTCGATGATTCCTGTTCAAAGATCTGGTACTCCCTTCTGCTGAATAACTCGAGCCTTGATCCTCGACATGGCTCACAGTTTCCCATCCACTTTCATCTTCTTCTATATCCCCATTATCATTCATATATACATCAGAATGCCTCTGAATGCCATCTTTACTTATTGCATTGGCTTCAGGACTCATCATGTGAATATTCGAGGCATGACTAGCAGGACTGTGAGAAACACATGGTTCAATCTCCCTCCCATTTGCTTCACCAAAATTTGTATCTTCAAAAATGGCAAAAATGTCATCAGAGTTAGGGGGTTCATATGAAAATCCCTTAATGTCTTGAATGTTCATTGCAGCTGCGGCCTGTTGAAGTGACTGTGCCTCTTTCATCTCCATTGTGTTTGGCTCTGTGCTTTTTGACCTGATAAAACTTTCCAAGTCTGCAACAAGTTTATTCATCTCTGAATACTTCTCTTCAAGAGCAACTTTTGCATCTATCAACTTCATTTGAACACGTTCTTCACGCCATACTTCTGCCATCTGTAACATCTTCCTCTCCTCTTCCACTTCTTCCCTTAGTTTCATACATTCCCTCTTCAATGCTTCAACTTCAGCCTTGTCTTCTCCAATTTCCTTGGCAAGCTCATCACACACTTCCTCAATCAAGTCTCTGGCCTTCCTTTCCTTCTCATAATCCTGCATGTAGCGCTTTGCAGAGAGTTTCGTATCTGCCAACTCATTTACCAACCTTGAATTGACAATTTCAATCCTCTGGCAATTTTTCCTTTCTCGGCTCAACTCTGCTTTAATGTCATCAATGTATGCACGGATTTTCTCATGCTCTTTGCTTCTCCATTGCGCCTTTTCCTCACTAACTTTCTTCAAGAAATGCTCAAGCTTCTTTTTGGAGGAGTGGTGTTCAGTCTCAAGCTCCTGAATTCGTGCTCGAGCCTGCTCTAGATCAGCTCCAAGAGCAGATACAACAGATACAGCACTTGCCTTTTGGTCAACAAGTTTCATTTGGCTGTAGATATGCTGTGCCTCATCTGATGTTTTTGAACATAAGGGATCCCATTTTGTTGCACCCTCCATTTCAGTGCTGGGACACTGGAAACGTTCAGGCTGAATAGCATAAAGTAGGTTCAAAATTAGCACTTTGATTGTTTGCTCTATCACTTTTAGTGAATAAAAGCAGAACAGTAATTAAAACTCTTTGCTCCTTCAAACATCGTAAAAGCTAATTTGACCATGTAGGTACATGAAACATGTGAAAAATGTTTTGTCCAAGACATTTCTATACAGATCTATACTTTTACTATACATGCATGGATCAATATGCAGTAATCAGTACTTATGGTTAATTCCCAAGACCCCGTCCAACATATCGTTTTTCTATGACATTTCTATTTATTTGTTTCAGAGTTGACCAGGCAATGGGATCATCATGCAGTACTAGGTGCAGTTTTAACTTGAGTTATTAGATGACTGAAGAGCTGTAGAACTTCTGATGGTTATATTGAAGTAATAAGAAAAAGCATACCTCACAGAAGTGTCCATTCTTTGTCCGAAATATGGAACGGGGATTTTGAGATGGATTCTTCTTCAGATCAGAATCATGGGTCAAGCCATTTGGATGACCGAGGAACTGGAGCCCTGCGTGACCATTTCCATGCTGCAGATAAGTGGCATCAGTAAGAAGCAAGAAATGGAAACCAATCAGATAGATTATTGAAAAACAGATGCCATGACCTACAAATGATGACAACAATAAAGCCCATGGAAGATAATCAATTCTCTAATTCAACTGGAATGCACAGATAACAAATAACAGAATCTCATATATAATGAAGATCCAACTAAAGTTCAAACTCACTTTCAAACAAGCATAAAAGAATGACTTCGTAACACCAATATTATTAACACAGCAAGGCATGTTTGTTTGACATTCTGCCAAACACGAACCAATATTTAATGTAGAAAGAACGGAAGGAACTAATTCTTCCTTACTCTGAAAACATTTTTGCATTTAGGGAAGAAATCTTAAACATGACGCCAGTTATTACACAGACAAACCCTACGCAACTCATTTTCCAATCATTACAAAGACTAATAATTAGTCTTCCACTAGAACTACATCACTCACGAGTCACGAGCAAACTAAAAAAACAAACAAAAAAGTTGAAGCTTCAAAAGGCGATTGTTTTTGCTTTCATAGAAAGCCTAATTCCTAACTCTCAACACCAAAACAGGAAAGTGCACAATAATGACAAGCAACCAAGGATAGACTCTGAAAACCCACGATTCAAAATCAACCAAGAAGAAAATCATCATATAAAAATAAACACCAACAATAAACTATTAATTCTTTTTTCTCCATGAGGGGTGGCCTACAGCAGTAGATGAAGTAACCTAGTAGCAGCACATAGCTGGAAAGTCGCATTTAAATCAGAAACAACAAACACTTGCAAGATGCAACAACACTCACGGGAACGAAGAAAAAGTAAAGATTCGAACAGCAGAAAAAGAGAAAATACCAAAAGGGTAAATGTTTGAGATCCCACATTGACCAGTGCCATGGACAAAACAGTGTATGTAAGCACATGAAAACCCTCACACCAAAAACTAGTTTTTCGCCACTGAGTTAGACTCAAACCCAGAGTGTAAGAGTAACCCACCCAAGTTACCTTATGTTCCAACCCCTTCCGGCCATCACCCGTGGCCGTCTCCGGCAGGTGCAACCGCCAAAGCCCGGCGGCGAGTCTTCGTGCCGACACGGCGGCTTCGGTTTGCTTCTTCGCGCTCCGGCACGTTCTCCGACGGGACCCCGCGACGGAAGACTTCTGGTCGTCTTCGAGTGGATCGTCATGGATCTTCCACTTCAACAGAGGAGTTTCGGGTCTGCTCCGTTTTCCACCGTGTCTTCTCAAACGGGTCCCCGGAGTTCTCGGCTTCCGGCGCTGAAATGGCTTCGCCGGTTCAAGATCTGAGTCCGGCGAAGGGTTGTTCACGCTCCTCGAAGCAATGCCCGCCGGAAAACTCCCCTTGCCGGAATACTTCATCGTCGCCGGCGAGTCTCAGCCATTTAGTCAAACAAAGAGTTACTTACTCTGCTATTACTCGCTTTGCGAGAATGAATGGCCCAAAAAGATAAAATGGAAACAGAGTGTGTGAGAGAGAAAGTGAGATAGAATCTGTGTGTTGTTGGAGTGATGGAGTTCGTGAAGTGTGAGAGAGAGAGCACGAGGAAAGTACAGAAGAGAGAGAGAGAGAGAGAGAGAGGGAGAGAGTTTCACTGTTTCAGAGATTTTGCTGAGAAAAGGACGAACACAGTGACAATACAAATACATTATACATGTACGCAAGAGGTTACATCTTTCCGTATGCTTATACGGTCAACGTGATGATTCCACGCGCGAGCAAACATTAATACGATGTCGTTTGGGGCTACTTGATTTATAAGCTACGATGTTTGTTAAGGTTGCTGGTGGAAGAGAGAGACGTTCTGATTTGAATGATAAAACGATGGTGCATGGTGGGGGCTTCTGCTCTACATTTTATTTATTATGATTTATTTTAAAAACAATGACGTTAATTATTAATTAATTTATTTATATGTGAAAAATATTTTTTCAGGTGAGTTCAACTAATATTTAAACAATGAAATATAATTTATGTATAGCATTAAATAAACTATTTTTTATTTCAACGAAAATGTTTTTAGAGATTTATTTTAACCTCTTGCCCTTTTCTATTTATCTTTTTTAATATTTTTATTTTTAATTTGAATTTTAATATTCTTATAAAATAAACCACTAGTAATTAAAAATAACATTGTATCACAATATAAGTTAAATAGTTACTTATATAATAGTTTGTACTTTGTATAGTTAGAAACATTTGTCTACTATAAAAAAATTTGCCATACAAAATAAATACTTATCTTATACAATACACATACTAAAATATTAGTTAGAAATAAACATAGAGACTTAGATGGTAAAAAAAAATGAATAAAATGAAATGATACTTAAATTTCCATTAGAAATCTTTAATTTAAATTTGAATTAACCAAATTATCTAAAATGATGATGAAAACTGGAAAGTGATTCAACGTTATAAATCAAAGAATTTTTTTAATAACTAAACCCAAAGTTACTTATTGCTCGGGTGGTCAAAGTTAAAAATTAAAATATATATCATCCAAGCATTGCAATTCTAAAAGTTTTTTTTTTTTAAATTACAAGTTCACATTACTTTGAAAAAATTAGGTGGATTTGTTCATTTATTTTAATTTATTTCATATCATAGAGATCCGACTTACTGTTATTCTCGTAGCTAATGAGTATATAATTAATGAAGCAATCAAACATTTATGTCATTGTCAGTTATGGCCATTGGCCAAAACCGCAAAAAAAAACCATCTTACAGGGAATCAATGAAATTAAAAGAAAGAACTACTCCATTAGAAATCCAAAATTGAAACGGAATTTCCAGTTGATTTTTTCATCACATTAGTCTTCAAATATGTAATTCATCATTTACATTAGTTTTTTCTTAAGTGATACTCTCTTGAGTTTTAAATTTGATTAATTGTTCTAGTTAAAGAAATCTCGAGTTCCAAAACTTTTTCAACCCTTGAACGTAGAGAAAGTAGCCATAAGTTAGAGAGTAAAAGACTAAAAGTGCGACAAATACGAGAGTACAAAACTTTGGTCCCTATCAACTAATACACGAAATTCATTCAAGGTGTGAATTGGGATACTCAGTTAAGGATAATATATAGTATGGATTAGTATTTGAGTTATGTAAACGATGGAATATAAATTTATCAGAGCTTATGTTTATTTTTATTTAAAAAATTAAAATACAAATTTATTCTATCGTAGTATCTCTAATGCATCGACATTGACGCGCGAGGAGTCGAACGTGTAGGGCACTCGCTGTTAGTTAACAATTAACAAATGAAGTGGCGTCACTGTCTGATCTATTTGTTGCTTGCACACTTCAGTATCTAGTCTATTCGCCCTACCCATAAAGGCATCCGAGGGAGACTCCACGTGCCAAACACAGACACTGCCACGTAGATTCATTATTCATTATTTTAATGAACCAACCTTCTACACTATAAATAAAGTGGCATGATAATTGATAAGTGAAAACTTTTTATTTATTATTTTTTTGTATTGTATGACTTCAATGCAGAATTAGATCCGGACGGATAGCTTATTAAACAACGGAAATAGTAATGATTAATGGCTGCGCAACCTTACTTGATTTTCATTTTCATTTTCATTGTTAGGTTGCTTTTTTCACTTTAACCATCATTCGATTCGATCATAGGCTATTATATGAAAACTGCTAAGTAAATTAAGTAAAACGTTGAAAGAATTTTACTTATTTGATAAGATGTGTTCCAAATTCATACCGTCGTGCAAAGCCAATATATAGGCAGAATCTGTGAGGTTCTACTTGGCTCGTCGCTCATGTGGGCCATTACCGTCATGCATGGCTCCAACCAATTTTTACCATTTTATTTTCGACTTTTCTATTTGGACTACCTGATTGATTTAGTTTGATAAAGATATGAAGCAAAAAAATTCCTTTGATGAATATTTTTTTTCTCTTTATTAAATCTTAAGAAAATAATGTACATATGAAGATATAGCAGTTGAAGTAGGATCACGATGTACATATGTTGTCTAGATGCATGGAAAATTGGAAATGACAAGAGCGAGCCCACGTTCAGTGGGGACTTCATGTCTATAATCAGCATTCATAAAATAATAGATATGTCAAGTGCAATGATGAAATATTCTTTTCGTTAGAAACAGATAGTGTATTACATATGGATAATAGTATAATTCTAAAAGAAATGATAATTACCGATGGTCACAACTTTTTTCTCAGCATAAAAATGGTTAAAGTGTGTTGATTTTTCTTCAATAAAATAACAAAAGGTTAAGAAAATTATCTCTTCTAAAATCAACATTTTAACTATCTCCTGTAGAATTAATCAATGTTGCTCACTAGAAAAGTGAATAATTGGTAATTAAGAAGTTATGTTTTGCACGTACAGCTAGCTTGTTTGTGTTTTTTGGCACCACTTTTTACACAGTTTAGTATGTATATGATGTATGAGAGTCTGAATTGAATGCGAAAGCGAATGCAAATTAAGTGGGAAGAAGCTGACGATCACTATCAAGATCTGGATTCCATCATTGTTTTTCAAGAACCACCGGCAACTTTGGGTTCTCCTCTTCCAGAGTCGAGTTTAATGTTTTTGTTTTCCCATCGAAAAGTCAGCTAGCTAGCTCTAAACCACAATTTCATTCGGTATACCAGTTTAATTATTGCTTGTTATCAATTATCGTCAGTTAGTTAATATAGGATGATAGGTCTGGCTTTGTCATTTTGATCACTATCTGTAAACTCTTTTTTTCTAGGGAGGCTAACTAACTACCTAATCCTTAATTGCTACTACAAAGACATGCAAATTCTGAAACAAATTATTTATGACTCTCTCTTTTGTTACTTTGTAATTTGTAAGGTCAATTTTAATACCTACCCTATCTGTTTCCAACACTAGAAACCCTACTAATGACAAATGATAATTTTCTATCGACAGTTCCCTAATCTCCATCCAGAATGAACTTTGCCTTTCTTTTTCATAAGATCACGTTCTAGTGTTTCATAGGCAAAAAAAAAACAGACAATAAAAAACTAAAACTCCTTATCTTTCCCTCCCCCTTCTATTCCTCACCAAAAAAACACCAAGTAAAAGTCGTGGAGATAATATTTCAAAGCAAAATCATATTATATATAAAAGACAATATACAACTCTAAAACTGAATTTATAGCTATATGTCCATCTTCAACGTCAAACACAGTGTGCACAAGCTTTGTTGATGTATTAACAAATACTTACTAACAAAACTATGGAGTTTCAACATCTAAAGAACCGGTCGCATTGATCTTTGAAGGCAGTACACTTACAACAATTAACCATAGCACCGAATTGGATCATTGCATCCTTTAGCAGCAGATTGCCCGAAACCGAATCGCCCCCCTTTCTCAAGGTACTGCTGATGGTACTCCTCTGCCCTGTAGAACTTCTTGGCAGGAAGGATCTCAGTAACAATCTTCCTGTTCAACTGCTTCTGCTGTTGCTCCAACGACTCCTTAGCCGCCTTCTCTTGTTCTGGAGTGTAGTAGTATATTCCAGATCTGTACTGTGATCCCACATCATTCCCCTGCCACACAATAACATCAAACTGTAACTAAGTAGAATGTACAATCCATGTATGAGCATTGTGCAGCTGCATGCATATCATAACTAGTCACCATATTTGCAAATCATTTGGGAAAAAAGTGTGAATTCAAGAAACACAAGTATGCATATATATAGTATACCTGTCTATTCAGAGTGGTGGGATCATGTCTAGCCCAGAACACATCAAGAAGAGACTCATAGCTACAATTTTTGGGATCATATTGAATCCTTACAACCTCTGAGTGGCTTGTGGTCCCTGTACAGACATCCTCATAGGTTGGATTATGCACAAGGCCCTGGGTGTAACCAACCTCTGTCTTGGTCACCCCAGGCACCCTCTGGAAGGCCAACTCAACACCCCAAAAACAGCCAGCACCAAACTCAGCAAACTGCTGGCCTGGTGCTGGTATGTCATCATCTGGACCCTGAGGAATGGATGAATCCATGTTCTCTGATGCCCTTGCGCTGCCAAACCGAAGTCTGTTCAACAGGTTCATGGAGGGCTTGTTCACAGCAATGTGCGGACGAGTTTGGGTAAAGAAGCAAGAGTGCTTCACAGAAAATCTAGAAAGTGAGGGCAGGAACTTGGTTTTGGCAGGACTGGAGAGGGAAGAGGAAGCAAACACTAAAAGGGAATTGGACGCGGTGGTGTAGCTGCTGCTGATTGCTGCTAAGCATTTGAGTAACATGAGAGTCCTTTTCTAGAAGAAATAATCAACTTCAAAATGCTCTTGTATATGTGAATAAAACAAAAAAAGCCACCAAATCAGGTTGCCAAGACAACTGAAGTTACAAATTTGAAGCAATAACCTAAGCTTAAACATTAATTTTGAATCACTCAACTATATGGTGCTACATTTTTTTACTATAGCACATGGCACTTGTATATTGCTAATGAAAAAAGTTGTACACTGATCAATGATCATTAAACTAATACAATAATAATTCTCTCACGAAAATCGATAAACGTGAATGAGAATCACATACATGCCATCCATACATACACATACATGTCAAGTGAGAGCACAAATTTCATATAAGAATGAGAAAGGAAAAAATACCTTTGGTTTGAAAAGATTATTAGGTTTCAAAATAACTTAAACTCCCATCACTTTATGTTCTAGTCCTAGTCACATATATTCCTTCTCCCTCTCACTTTTGGATATTTTTCTTATATCAGTGTTTTCTCCCCCAAACATGGACTACAGCTTTACAAGCTGCAGACTCACATACAACTGTGCCTACTGTTCAACATTAATTTAACACTCAAAGATACTCTTTCTTTTATGCATGTATGTAATCAGACAGAGACATAGAGAAAAACAAGTATTGGCTATGAAATATAGAAGTGATTTATGATTTAACTATTAGCACTCGCTTGGGGGAAGAAAATAAGACATGATAGTATATTATAAGATTTTTATTTCATATAATTTCCAACAAATGGATATCCGTATTGGGTCAAAGATTGTGCCAATATTTTTTTTATATATTTTCTCATGCAAACAGCTGGCCTAATGTGCAACCTCCTTGCTAGTTGCTCCAATGCTTAGCATAAATTGGTAATTGCAACAGAATCACATAAAATAAAACCAAACTCACATGACCCAGAAATGTTAATAGAATTGGGTGCTGAAACATGCAGGAAATAAGTCCACCAAATAAATGAAAGGAAAATCAATATCAACTCATACCTGCTCCACAAATTCTCATCTTCAGCCCTTCAATAAATTACTTGAATCAATCTCCATACAATAATAATAATAACAATAAAGATAACTTTTTTAACACAAAAAAGAAAAATTGAACTGAAATAAAGAGAACCCACAGCTTCCTTTTCCTCACAGATCAAAGGGGAGAAATGAGAGATAACATGCAATTAGATAATGAAGAACACAACATACGTACCCCAAGCGAGAGAGTGAGAATGAGAGCAGAAGAGAGATAAATTGAAAGGTGGTTGAGGATTGAGAAAGTGGATGAGGATTCGATCGATCACTGCGAAAAGAGCGAGCCTTGGTGCTTTCTCTCTCTACGCTGGCATCAATTGCAAAAGGACCTAAAAGCCCCTCGCCAATTCGCTACAGCCCTTTAAAGAGTGAAGGGTGGGAACGTCATTTTTATAAACAAAATCACATTAAACCCCCCTTACGTGTTGGTGTTTGCCTGGAATGCAACGTCTAGAATATTACAAAAAATAGTGCATCAAAGGCTGACACGTCATGAAATGTGGTTCATATCTTGATTTTTCACGTTTTTAGAGAGAAGAAGATGTGTAAAGAAAATATTAAAAAGTGCTAATTTCAAACATATTTACTTTTTATTAAATTAAAGACAAAATGACGATCTAAATTAATTTTACAAGATTATTAGTAGTTGTTTTGTTAACGTTCTCATCATTTATTTACACTTCGTTTCAACTTTTTTACCTGTTCAAACTTACTAACAAATCTTCAGTGTATAGTATACAGATTGTGGATGTTTTCTTCACACAAAAGGAAAAATGAGTTGTTTAGTCTAATCTCTAGTTTTTCTAATGTGGGATGTTAAAATGAAAGGAGAGTGAACATTTCTTCAAAGATATTGTTCTTTAGTTAGCACAAGACTAAGAAATAAATTTTGAAAAATTGGTTAAATACAGTAAAATATATGATTTCATAATTTTCCAAGTATTTACTTATCTCGTTGAAAACTTAAAATGAGATAAATTGAAGTTTTTTTTTATAAGTATTTTTTTTTTTATTGTTACCCTAGGCTGAAACACTGTTTTCTCTTCTTGAAGTTTGATACATAAAAAATAAGTAAAAATTGGATTTACTTATTTATTTATAATAAATTTATGTGAAGAGACAGGGACAGGGGTTAGTGGTAATATAGAATATATTATAGATAATCAAAACCTGTCTTTTATTTTTTACAAGATATTATGGTAAACTAATGAAGTGGGGCAGACTCTGATCAAATTGGATTTGGATTTGTCTTCCACAGCTGACCATAAATAATTTGGGCTTTAAATTCGGCCCAGGATTAAGCCTATTAGCTTAAGAAATGAGTGTAACCTCAAGCTCACTGGGCTGAACAGAATAAAAAGCCCTCAATGAACTGAACTGAACCCAATAAAAATAGATAAAATGAACAACAACAACCACAACAAAGTTTTAGGTGAGTTTTGTGGCCATTGAGTCTACACTATACAGTCTACAGGATGAGGATCCACTTGATGACTGAACATGATATCTCTCCAAGATTATTATGGATATAAAAAAGAGGCATTTGATTATTAGGTGTCGGCAAACAATTTTTTTTTTTATATGAATTAAACATTTTATGGTCCTATATTTTAGAAACAAAAAAATAGGGGTCCACTTGATGTCATAGAGATCACTTGATAACTGGAACATAGCCATTTCAGTGACATATAGCCATTAAACTCTTTCTGTGTATACAACAATCATTTTATATTTTGACTTTTTGTTCTGTATGACGGGCATTGGCAGCCAAATATTATTTTCTAAAATAGTACTAGCACCTAGCAATTTCCCAACACAAATTAGTATGCATGTTTAATTCCATTTTTCTTTTTTTCTTTAAATTTGACTTTAAAATTAAAGTTCAAAATAAAAAAAACTTTGAAACTAAACAAAAAATCAACGTCAGTTCAACATGTATCACAATCAGTCTCAGATGTTACTAATACTACTATTTCCATGTAGTTGTAGAGAAATGTCATGTTAAAACATATATAACGCCATTTATTATTCAACCAGCTAGTCCTAAACGTGAAAAGTTGAAAGATTCAACTTCAACCTATTATATGCTTTTACAAGTCCTAATTAAGACCGTGCTAGCTTGAATTAGAGTACTTTGGCCAAGTAGTATATGACCAATAAGCACCATCTGCAGTACGCGGTGATTTTTAATTAATTAATAATTAAGGAAAGTTAGTTAGTAGAAACCAATTGATTTTCTTTTGATTAACTTTATTATTACTAACACAAGTCTTCGGCATGCACAATACTTATACTATGATATTCATTTATAACTAAACCCTCCAATTGAGTCTGCAGAAGCTGTCACATGAAAGCCCAGTAAAAATAATATTTTAGCTTAAGACTGCAGCTAAATCAAGACTTGGAAGTCAAAGGTAAATTAGTGGTCAACACTCGACAAGTTAAAAAGCCATATTTGACAATACTAGTACTCCGTATAATATAACAAGGAAATGACCATTGGAATTTGCAATTTGCATGCATAAAACCATACGTGATCACACAGGATTTCTCTCAATAAAACACTAAATTGTCATGTATTAAGGCCTATATAAATAGATAAAGCAAACAACATGTTGACCCAATGCCCCTAAGCCTATCACTCAATAACCCTTTTCTTAACAACAAGAGCATAAGATCATGATCACGAACACAATTTGTTATTAACAAATACTGCAAATCAAGAGATTAACCTAGAGACACCTCCCATATATATACCATCACGCAAGAAACACCATCCCAACTCAACAATGATCTTATAATTAAGTAAACCTATACTAACAAGTCCCATCTCAAATAAACAATTATCCATAATTTTATACTATTGCAGATACTAACTTAATTAATCGTCAGAATTATTGCCCGCAGATTCTCCACTGAAACTTGACTAGTAAAAAATCATCTGAGATTTCCAAATTCGCCTTAAAAATTCTTTGCCACGAGTTGGGGAAGAAAAAAAAATGAAATTAGGTACGTGGTTGTGTTATAAGATTCTTTTCGTTGTCATTTCAACGTACTATTCTCTTATATATATAATATGAATAAAAGCGAATGTTAGCATCTGGTCAACCTTTTGCTTTTTAGATAGTTAAAGTTAAAGCAAAATTGCATAGATCGTAGCTAGTAATAGTGTTATGGATTTGACTATTTCGTTGTTTAAATGAAAAGCGTTGTTTATTGATCATTTTTCCACAAGAGTCGTGCAGGGAGTATATACAAGCTAGCTTCATATATAATTAGGGTTATGATTATGATAATGAAAAGAGCGAAATAAGTATTGCACGTGAAAGAAAGGTAGCCAAACAGCACCTTCAAAGATTCCTTTTTCCTGATTTGTGTTCACACCTGACGTGGCTGCTTTGTTTTGAAACATGTCCACAGATTCCATGTTACCCTTTTCACACCTAAAAGGCTAAAACCTACCAACTAATTCCAACTTTTATGACCCCACCATATGTTAATGAAGTTATGTGTTTTTTTTTTTTTTTTTTTTATCATAAAAATGGGGATGAAGTTATGCCTTATGCGTTAAGAACACATTTGATCAAGATATGACATGGAATATAAAAGTTTAACCCAATAATTAAATTTACTTTATAATTCATAAAAAAAAAAAACATATAGGTTTGTCTCATAAGTCATAACATAGAAAATGCATGTTTTCAAAAAAATCATAACATATAATCTTATATGAATTTTAAAGTATTGAATATATTATCCTCACACACACAGAGAGAACTTTCAGATATATAGCCCAGGGATGTTTTTGTATAATACAATTTTCTTGTTAGGATTTAGCGAAAGTTAATTACTAATTTATTACTATCATACAAATTTTTCAATGCACAATACTACGCCTTAATGTAATTAACAGAGATTTCTACATTTTGTTCAGAGGCTTAATTTTAATTTCAATTTCCAAATCATTGACGCTGATATGATAATTAATCTAGTAGTAAGTAGTAACTAGTAAGATGAATAGGTTAAAACTTAAACATTGAACAAGTCTCTTGATCATTTGTCAATTGTGATTAAATTGAAGTAAATGATTATGAAACTGATCGAGTTGAATTATATGATAATTTAATTTTCTACATACTATACAAGGTAGGAAAGAAAAATTCTTTGGCAACAATTGATCGTTATTGGAAATGCCCAGTTTTGTTTTTGTCCATTCGAAAGAGTATAAGATAATTAAGAAAGTTTCGGTAGATTCCTACCACAGCCCCGTTCACACTTGAAAGTCCAAACTAAAACATTCAACACTTCATTTATGGCTGGCTGCATCACAATACGGAAGCCATGACTTTTGCTTTGCTACTACTGTTTATGGCTTGCATGCCGCTTCGCTTTATTAATTCTTTAGTTTGTTGAAAGCCAAGCCAATCCAAAGCCAAAGCCAAAGCCAGAGTTAAAAAACAGTCAGCTCCAATGTGATCCTTTTAAGTCCGTGGGAGTCAGAGGGGCCCACACTTGCCACCTATGATATCTTAAGTGGCAGACCTTTCTCATTTTCTCATTTAAAAGTGTTTTCTTTGATTCATTTCCTATTTATACATATACATATCGGCATTGCCACCCACCTCTTACTTTGGATCTATCTTTCTCTCTCCGAAGCAAAATGGGGAATTGCTTAAGGCACGAATTGCGGATCGGATACTCCACCGAGGAGGACGAGGACGAGGACTGGGGGGATTTTCCGGCGGCGGCGAGCGGTGTTAAGAAAAGTCGGAGAGAGGTGAAGATAAAGATAACGAAGAAGCAGTTGGAGGAGTTGGTTGGTAAAGTGGAGGTGAAGGAGTTGAGAGTTGAACAAGTTTTGGCTCAGTTGATGATGAATCACTCGCTCCAACGTCCATGGAGACCTGCTCTACAAAGCATTCCAGAAGATTAGTTAGATCAGAGTATTGGGATTTTGTTATGTTCTTTGCTTCTACTAGGCTAGGCTAGGGGAATGTTCATATGTAATGCAACCAGGGTGGATGCTTACACTTTTGTAAATACAAAACTTTTGGTGATATAATATCTATCACAGTTAGAGTTAGAGTTAGAGGCTGCTTCATCATAATCTGCTTGCTTTTTTATATTTCTCGCCTTCTCAAATCTCATTTTATTTTTCATCAATTACATAAATAATACAACTTTTCCTAGGGAGAATTTGAATCCTGATTTATCATGTTGTGAAAGATCTCTTGTGTGATGCAACTAAAAAACAATACCATAGTTAGTTTGACATTTTTTAATTGAAATCGTGGATATAACACGTTTCCAAACACAATCTACTACACTCATGACTTAACTCTGTTCTGCTTAATTATGATACACATTTTGCGTGGAAATAGGAAGTGTACGTGGTGGGGGTTGAGAAATATCAAATACGAGATTGTGTAATGTAACATGGGCACCGCACCTTATTGTGTCTACCACTATCATTAATCTTCTTCAACTTGTAGAGTGATGAATGGCGTAAATGGCTGAGATTCGCTTTCACAATTTGTCACCAATTTGTCTGTAGTTTATTACTCTCTATAATAGCAGCATTGAAGTTGACGAGAAAGGGAGAGTTGTGTTTTTTTTTTTTTTTTAATTGTTAAAGGATTGGTAAGATCTTCGAAAACGATGAAGAATAAATTACTATTTTTATTTATTTCTGATTGATGGATAATCGACTTTGACTATGTTTACCATTTGCTCCTAAAAAACTGACTCATTATTTTTGAAATCTTGTATGAAGTACCGTTGAGCGGTGTATTTACTAGGGCTCGAATAGTTAGATAAATCAAAACTATTATGATCTAAAAAAAAAATGCAAGGTAATTTTTTATTATTATTAATGGCCTTGTTGAAATTTGTTTTTAAGGATTTATTTACCCAGTGTTAAGTTTCAAAATGGATATGGTTTTCATTTTTCAACAAACAATGGGAAGCTATCACTTTCAAGATACGTTGCCTAATGTTACCCACATATGGTTCATCTTTGAATTAGTAAAACATTATTACAATATGATTAATTGGCAGTGCTGTGAATAGTACAGTAGAGATATCTACGGGAATTAAAACATGGTAGATTAATTGAATGGGTAGTGATGTTTGAAATGAATTGCATTATTAATTTATCTTACATGATGGAAAAGAAGAAGAATATTGATTTGGAAATTGGAACTATTGATGAAATTAGGTTATTTTCTCAATCAAAGGGATCTGAAGTCATGGACCCAACACCATGACATTACACTTTGCAAGTGCAAATGATCTAGCTAGCCTACAACTGTTCAGCATTACACACTTTCTATATATTTTTCAAAAATAGTGTAAATGTTCCAAAATTCCTGGGGCAACTAAATCTCTTTGGCGTCACTATCAAAATTTGGTGGTTGATCAATCATGAATTAATTATTAATGAGAGCTTTGTGGATAGAATAACATCTCAATTTTTGAGTTCACACTGCTCCTAAGTCCTACCACAAATGTATGTATGTATGTATTCTAGTCTGCCGGCACTACTTCCAAGTCCGAACCCAAAACATGACTATATTATAGTAATAAGTTAACAACACATTAATATTCCTCAACTTTAAAATAATTAGTATCATTTTAAGATTATGTACAAAAATTAAAAAGTAATTAAACACTGCTTGAATTTTAAAAAAGGTGATCAGATTTTATTACTTTTTCATTTTTTAATATTCTCTTATTTACATCAAATAAAAATAATTATGACATGTATAGTTTTTTAAATGACAAATGATTTAAAATAATTTAAAAAAATTGTGGGGTTATTTGCATATAAGAAGAATAAAAATCTCCAAAAGTAATATCTGATTTTTTCTAAAAAGTTCAAGACTGCAGAAAAGATACTTTTACCCAATTCGGTAAAGTTAGGACAGATTTTTTTACAGAACATATATAAATTGAGTACTTACTGGTAATCTACTAGCGTAAAGTTAAGCTTTTAAATTTAAAGCCAATTTATGCATTTGCGTAGGCAAAATTTGACTGAATGAGTCTTGTTAATAGATTTGTTTAAATATATTTTTTTTCATTTTATAAAAAAGTATCAACCCCCCTCGGAGAGTAATTTTGTATCACGATTATTGGCAATAATAAATAATTTTGGTATTGAGATTTATTGGATATTTATTTAATGATAAATAGTATGGCAATTAAAAATAAGGCATTAAAGATATATTCTGTCATTGGTTTGTAATGACGTTCAAGTGCCATATATATTGCCTCATCAGCTTTAAAAGAACACCATGTATATGCACACGCACACAATACGTCACCCTCTCGATAACTGCTACTATGATATTAGTAGTTAACGAGTAGTTGACATGATATATATCAATATCACCATCTTGTAATTGCCTTTTAAAATAAAATTGACATGCCCATCATCGTCACCCATAATATCGATGTGTTGCATTTATCATTTTATCTTCTTGTATTATACACTGCAATTTGCGAATGGATTAAATTATTATTTTATTACTAGAAAAAAGTTGACAGATATGGATTAAATATTTTTAATACATAAATGTATTAGAATTAACTTTTATAATAAACAAATCAAATATCTTTGAATAAATTATAATTCTATCTTCTTTGAATGTTAAAAGATCAAGAGATAGATGTTAACAATGCTTATGCGCCTCCAGAGTGCCACAAAATAAAATCTTGGGTTGCCCAAGGATTAGGAATACCATTAGAGGAACAGATTTTCCTTAAATGGGACTAAATACTTTTAACAAGATTTGGGAGAAAGTTATCAGTTGGCACATTAAATTGTTTAAAAAGATTATGACGCCCAAGAAAATGCTAGAAGCATGAAGCACTCATACTCTAATAGTAGTACCTATTCGTAAGATGAACTTATGAGAAAAAAAAGGTAATTGAGGGAACATTAATGAAAGAGACTCATTACTAAAAACAATTTAGATTAATGCCTAGGAGGTAAACTATGGAAGCAATATACTTGCTATAGCATTTAATGAATAGATATCGTTGGAATAAAGAATATTTTCATATGATCAAATACTAAGAAAGATATTGTGGATGGCCATAAAGAAGAAAGAAATTTGTGTTGCACATCTTCAAGCAATCAATGATATGTATGAGGAAGTCAAGACTCAAGACTAGGATGAGAACACAAAGTGGAATCACAACAAAAGGATTGGGCCAAGGGTTAATTTTGAGCTCTTATCTCCACCTTAGTCCTTATAAAAGAGTCAATAAAATAGTATATGATGTAGTTCTAGTTGGAAAATCTCTAGCGAAAAATCAAGTTGGGTTTTAATCTTATATATACTTCTTATATAAATACAATGAACTCATAAATTGAACTTTCATTGTTTTATTAATAACAAAGCCTATATTCTCGCAACATAAACCAACATTTGAAATTCATGATTAACAATAAGCTTGATGGCTAGAAGTCTAGAACAAGTATTTGTAAATTTGTTTTGAGAGGCATGATTTACTATCATTAAAAGGGATTTATACATACTATCCAAAGCCTTGAACACTCATCAGGGTTAAAATAGTGGCGTGGGTTTACATAGTCATTGAACTAGAAGTTATATAAAGGAAAATAAGTGAAATATATTTGATAAAATCTTTATCGGGAAAAGAATATAAAAAAAAAATGATTACTGATTAGTTTCTTTATCTAGTCTGCCACCAGAGGTGGGTTTCTTACAATCACAGTCATTATGGAACGAAACCAAGGAACTACCATTGCAACACAAGTTGCCACAACATTTTTTATGCAGAAATTATTCAGTTTCGCTGTCTGCAACAAAGTAACTACCTCTCTCACCAATGATAACTCATTCAAATCAAAGGAAGGGAAGTCACACATGAATTTGTATCTCATTCAAATCAAATCAACGGAGTGCATCATTTATACTCTTGGAAGTTAACATGACCAGTTGCTTGTGCATGCTCCACTGCCTCCTGGAAATGTTCATAGAAAAACAAGTAAGCACTCAGAATCATAAAAACAGAGGAGAATAGATTAGCATATCTAACATATAGCAAAACAAAACATCAGGTACTGAGGAATCACCTTCTGACCAATTACTCCAATTTGGCATACTCCACAACGCAGAGTGAAGTTGGCAGTGTCAGTGTAACTTCGTTTCCTGAGAAAGTGTAGTCATGATTTTAGCATCATGGGCATCATAGCATAAATTGCAATGATAATGAATAGCAGCAATAATTGGGAGAGGCCATTTGACACGATATCCAAATTAAATTGAGAAGATTAAAGGAGATATAAGGCTTAATAAGAATATGATAATCTTTATCTCTTTCTTTTAAGAAGGAAGGTTTAATAAGAATGGCAAACTACCTCTGCTGGTCCTTCACAAAATTTAGAGCAAGCCCCTCAATAGGTCCAATGCTTCTGTTTTTTTGTACAGAAAATATGGTCTGATCAAACTCCTCGGGAGCTTCCTCAGAGGGAGACATCTAACCCATACAAGGTGTGTGAGTAATCATAAGGCAACATGAAAATGAAAAATACATATGAACCTTAACTTTGTATTTTCTTTGTTGTTTCATGTTTAGTAGATAAATATAAATACCATATACTTGCAATCTCACAATTCACCTCTGAATCCACACACACAAAAAAATTGCACGAAAAAGAAGGAAGGGATGATTAATAATTTCTGGTATTTGAAATTACTCACCACTAATGCATCATAGTGGAGACCATCATAAATAAGCATCACTCTTTCAGAATAGTTACTTTCCTGTCAAAAGTATTCACAAAAAATGAACATGGAAAAGTTCAGTCATAAGAGGTTGCAAAACTTGAGAGCATATAGATTGCATATAAGTGACTAACCTGACCATACAAATCACATCGAGTTGTCTGGATATCATATGCTGCAATTTCACGTCCATAATAATCTGTTAATATTGAAAGTTCAATTGCACCTTCACAAAGGAACATAGAGCTTAATTAGCACATCAAACTAACAAAAAGTTAACCATGTTTTATTGTTAAATTTTCTGCTAGGAGTTTGAAATACCCTTTGAAACCCATGTTAAATTCATCAACTACAAAATCTATACCCACAAAATTTGTGTCAAAAGCCTAATTTTGGAAACAAAACAGCTGAAATTTAAACAGTTGTTGCAGAAGATTGTCTAGGTATCCAGATGTTTAAATAAATTTTCCCAAATTTTAATTAAATCTTTACACCTCTTAATGTTATATTTTACTCATATATACTTCGTAATATATTTATTTTAGCAAAGTTAAATCAACCTATCTTTTGAGCAAGTTTCATCACCTTCCAAGTTCCAAATAAAAATGAATTCTCCACAGTTGAGGTTACACATTCATACACTGACCACAATAACACCAAACGTAGCAGTTCCAATTTACAGAGTGAAAATTGGTAATTATTTCCATTGAAATTTTTATTTAAAACAGCCTTGATTAGGAATACATAGACCAACTAACCTCCCCACTTCTCCGAGTTAAGAATCCAGTTACAATATTCTGCGTTTGGCTTCCCAAGAAATGCTTCAGAATATTTCTGTGGATCACTTGCTACTGTTGCAGCTATAACCTTTAGCATGCCAAATAGCACAAAAATATTAAGTCAAAATATGTAAGAATACAATGGTATAAAAGTTCCACTTCACTGATAATTCTTAAATGATAGATTATGTAATTTCATATCTGAAAATAAAAATATTTTGCAATGACAAGCTTTTAGTTGCAAGTAATTTCATGGAAAGCATTGAGTAGCACAGCATGGGGCTTGACAGACCATAATATAGGGCATATGATAAATTGATGAGAAAATATGGAGATCTACCAGAGAAGTTACTTAAGTCCTACGTCAGGAATTGAAAACAAGAGCTAGTGAAAAATCTGTATGCTGAGCCTTATATAATATTTTGAAGTTGTTTTTTGTAAAATAAAAATGCTCAAAGTGCATTTATTTTTCATAGCTGCATCTGAAAAAATTTTCATGCACTATGCAGATAAAAAACAACTAAATGCCATTGGTTTAGGGTAAAGCAAAACATTCATATCTAAGTACTTCACTCATCCTTCACACTTGTTGCAACCATTTTAATGATTGGAAAGCCAACTATCAGTTTTCCAAAAGCTCTCTCCACTGAATTTTAATAAAATATGTCTACAAGGAACATTTGTCCCACAGACAACAAATACAGAACTTCTGTATTGACCTTTTGGATTTGGTTTCAGAAACTATTCAAATTCAAACGAGCAAAGTAATAGGCAAGCCAAAGTAAATTCAATTAAGATGAATATCACATTCAAATTGCGTAGCATAGCATAGTAGCATACTGTATATGATTATCAGAAGAAGAAAAATGTAGGCACTAAAACTGAATCTCGATATATATTAACGGCCCAAAAACATGTTTTACTAAAAAAAAATATAACTTGAGGCAAAAGTTGACCAGCAAGAAATGAAGCACCCCTTAACACTAGAAGCAAATTCACAAAACATGCAGTGAAATAAAGCTAATACAAGAAAAAATACCTGTCTCAACTCAGCAGCTTTGTTTTTGTCATGATCCATAACATATCTGAAACGATTAAACACAACAAAAAGGAGAAAGAACACCACAAGTGGAATCATTTGTAAAAGTAGCACTAATTAATACCAACACAGCATGAAAATAAAAGGGTTGTATATTGTATTCCATTGCTTTGCTTACCCAACTGCATTGAAGAGGCAACTGTCATCCGAAGGAATGACCCTTCTCAAAATAACACCTTCCATGGTGCAGATTATAGATAACTACCAACCTGAAAATCAATCACAAAGAAAAAAAACATATTCAAAATCTAAAACACCAACTATTAGTAACATGTAAAAAGCAATTAACAGCTGAGGATGAATAAAAACCTATAATTTATTTATTAAAATAATGGAAGTTGGAATTCTGAAAAGAAAGGGAAGAAGGAGGGGAAGGAATTTTACAAAGGTGAGAAAGAGAAAAATGATTTGAATTGGAGAATGGTGATCTATGCTATGAAAAATTGAAAAGGGGCTTGGGATTGGTTTGAGAAGAAGAGGAGAGAATACAAACCAAACCAAGGAAGCTAAATAATAAAGCTTGTAGCTTTGTTTGTTGGATTTGGAATTTGAATAAATAAGATTTTTTCCTTTATATGAGTAAAAGAAATAGCAATTAACGGATATTACTACCGTTTTCGTTGAGATGCCACCGTCCTTTTCCTGGGCATGACCCACTAGTCTCTTCCATGGCCAACACCTAGCAAGCAAGGAATACAGCAAAACATCTTCCTCTTTTTTTCTCACTTACCGAAAGCTTTTTTTTTTGTTTTTTTTTTAAACCATTCAACTCTTTTTTTTCCTGATGATTATTACCTTCCATGTTTTATTTTTCATTTAAATTTAAATCCATGTGAAAATATTTATCACTGACATTTTTTTAATATTTAAACTTTTTTTTTAAGAGAAACTTTCTCCCTCCCTCTCTCTTTTTATTTTTATTTTTTTTTATTAAAGATTAAATACACATGAGAAGATCCAAATTCATTATGATCTAATATTTATTGGTTTTAAATATAAGTAAATTATATGATATTTTTTAATATCATTATTTTTAAAATATCTTTTATTTAATTAAGATTTTATTTTCAATAACTCTTTTACTTTTTATATTAAATTTTAATGAAAAGTATTTTAGTAAGAAAAAAAATTAATTGAAATTAGTATCATAGTTATTTTAATTAGCATGAATAATTTTTTTTTTTAATTATTCGACATTTATTTGAGTCATTTCTATTGATAAAAAGACTTGTAAGGTCTGGTAGTAGTTTCCCTTTCAATCAAATGTGACTTTTTCCTGTACAATATATAACTTTCTTTATTTTAATATCAGAATATTTACAATTCACACATCTTCATAACTTACTTACCATAATTGCAACTATTCACTAATTTAATTTTTAAATCATTAAATTAGATGTGTTAAATTCACTTTACTACCACGTTATATTAATGAATAAGATATTATATTGATAAATATGATATCGTGATAGTGTGAATGATTGTTTATGTGAAAAAATTAGATTTTATTTTACTGATGTTTGAAAAGTTTTACAAAGTGAATGTATGTAAATTAGATTTTATTAGTTATTTTAGTACTATTTATTGTTTTAGTTTTAAATATTAATCGAGTGTTATTTGATAATTTTAGGAATAAAAATCACTTATCGTTTGATATTTCCTTCGTTTCGTTTTAAATATCAATTTTTTTAGAGAATTTTTCAAAAGGAATTAATATCTAACTATCAAAGGATATCTTTACTTGAACGAAAAAAAAAAAAAGCAGTATGAAGAATGATTGAATAGTATATAAATATGGACGAAAGTTTTTTAATGTAACATCCAAAAGTCATTAAAAAGAAGATGGATGTGATTTTGAGTAAAAGATATTAAAAATGATCTTATTCGATAAAAGAACAGTTTGACTACTTTCATGGCCCGTCTCATGTGATACGATGTCACAAAAGCTGAAAACAAGAACATTCGATGACCATGTTTCTTTCACTCTTAATCTTAGAGACATTAGAGACCTCGCTAGGATACTAAGGTAGATGCAATCACAATTATCCAAAGAACAAAACAAAGTAAAACTCCAATAATACTAAGACATGTTCCTTGCTGCGTTATTAATCTGAGTTTGCTGGATGTGCTGGCTGCTAGTTTATAGAGTCGCTATGCACTCAATTTCAATCTTGGCATCCAATGGCAAGGCAGCTACTTGATAAGTTGAACGAGCAGGGAAAGGTGAAGGGAAGTCTGAAACCATTGGAAAACCAGGTCAATTATAATTATTCAAGTTGGTAATATGACAAGCTAACAGATGAATCCTCAAGACTAAAGTACTAAACCAAAAAAAGAAAAGGCATCAAGGTTTTAAATCTAAAAGCTGGTCACTGGTCAGCCATGGTACACGCATGTCACTGATCAGCAGGATCAATTTTCACAGCACAGTAAAAATTATTATCAGAAGTGAAATTCATTAGTAATTAGCACAGTTAAGCAGTTTGTCATAACCGGAATTTCATGATCTGCAATATGAAATGGATGGCTAATTTTCTCTATCTAAAGATAATAGTGTATTCAGATTTTCACCTAAACAAGTTATTGTAAGCTTCACCTTCTACAAGAATATATAAACTGTCAAGCAAGGAAACATTAAAATCACTACTACAGAACTCACATTTAGCATAGATCTCATTGACCTTCTTAAAGTCCTTCAAGTCAGCCAACCTGCAGGAAAAAATAAACCTCAAAACTAATCTTGCTGAAACACAACAACAACGTAAGGATGAGGAATTCATACATGATTGTTGTCTTAACAACGGATGAGTAGCTGGCACCACCAGCTTTAAGGATTTCCCCCATGTTTTTAAGAAGCTACAAAGGGTAATTATCTCAGATGTCACAAACAAAATCAACAAGTGCATTGCATCATCAATAAAATGTTACCATCATACAATACAACAATTACATTCAAAGAATGTAATGTCCTCTCATATTGTACCTGTTCAGTTTGGTCTTCAACATCATCAGAGACGAACTTCCCAGTCTGCATTGAAGAGCAAAACACACATCAATAATCTGAAGAAACGAACATCATAAATTAAAGGAAGTGATAAGTGATAAAAATTAACTACTTCGGGAACAAGGCCAAGAACACCAGACACAAAAAGAAGGTTGTTGGATTTGATTGCTTGAGAATATGGTCCCAATGCCGCTGGTGCTCCTTTAGTTTGAACACTTTCCTTAATACCTACAAACCAATCATTCACAACTTCCTCATTCTCTTCTCTTCACAATTAAACTTTGTTACTAAAAAAAAAAATTAACAATAGGGGCCAACATTATAACCAACAAAATTAAAAAAAGTTGGAAAATTTGAAGGTTTTTCCATAATGGGTACTTACGAGCTTCGGAAGAAATGCTCAAGCATATGAATGGCAAAGAGCGCTTCGGTGACTTAGAGGAACGCCAGAAGGAAGTGCCGGCCACCAACAAGCACCCTGCTCCGGCGGCCAATGAAGCACCGTTGCGCAATGCGCCGCCTTCCATCGCCGGAATCTGGAAGCTTCGAGCACCGCACCACGACGCCATTTCTATATCTCTCTCACTCTGTCGACACAATCAACCAACCTTGTCCTTTGTTTTTGGGGTCTCTGCTGCCATGCTCACTTCACTTTTCCAGAACTACCCTTACCTCAGGTACGCATTTACCATTTTGCTCCCTTCACTTGGATGGGCTCTCAGGGTTCATGGACCGGGCCCATCCTTCATCTGAATAACAGTTTTGATTAGGCCCATGTTATATACCCACATCTTTTTTCACACTTTTTTTTTTAATTTTAAAAAAGACTATAGACAATTGTTGCATCTCCCTTAATTATTAGATATATCTTACTTTATTTTTATTTTTATTTTTAAAATTTACTTAAATATCCCCATTTCTTATCTCACACTCCTTTTTCTCCTTATCGCCTTTCTCCATTCCAAAATCAAACGCTGTCAACTGTTCTTAGAATAAGATTTGAGAAAAGTGTGAAAAAAAGGGAATGAGAAGTAAATATGAAGATATTTAAATAAATTTAATGAAAAAAATAAAATAAAAGAATGAAGTATGTATAATAATTATTGAAACTATGTTTAACAATTGCCAAAAATGACTCCCATATCTTTGTTTTCTTACTCATTTACTTTTAAAATTTAAAAATAAAAGATATTTCTATTGGACTTTTTTAAGTTAATAATATTTATATATATGATTTTGGTGCAATTATTCCCACCATATAACTAGACACCACAAGAAAAATAATATTTTCTTTTATATTTTCCTCTATTTATTAGCTATATGAGTAAGTATGTAAGTAATGTAGCCAAATTTTGTTTAAATTGATCATCACAGCCCAAGTGTTTTTTTTTTTTTTTTTAGTATTTTATACATTTAGTATTTTTTAATGCAGTCAATACATATGTACATAAGCTAAAGAAACATGTCTTTTAAATTTAATGTCAAATAGAATTTTATGATAAGAGAATGTCATAATAGTGCTAAGGCATATATTAATTTTTATACATGGTCTGAATTAATAAAACATTTGTGTATGAGAATAAATAAGAGCATGCGTAGATGAGGGGAAAAATCATTGCTTTGGACCAATAAACAGGTAAGAAGTAAAGTCATATTGAATCAACCAACCATGACATAAAAAACAAAGAAAAAAAAAGATAAAAACTTTTATCTATCTTAATTTTGATTTTCGTATCAGAATTTTATTTTGAATAAATTCATGACAAAAACGATATACAAAATGCTTAAGAAATTGCTGTCATCAACTTAACCAAGTTTCATGAGTTGATGATTTCATTTACTTAATAATTTTGCAATTAAGTTTCTTCTCCGTCTTGATTGGATTATACAGTCTTTCTTTGACACGATTTTATTCAAAAACAAATTCTAACATGAGGACCAATTAAGCTAAATCAAAGGTTTTTTTTTTTTTCCTTTGTTTCTCTTGTCATGGTTGGTTGAGTCAAACTTGCTTTCCTTCTCCTTCATTTCTTGATCCAAAGAAATGATTATGCTACTACTCCTCTTCTTTGTATGCTCTGGTTAATTTTTCATACAGAATTGTTGTATTAATCCATACCATATACATAAGTCAAATTACGCCTCAACAGTATGTACAACATAATCTTATTCACACACAATATATATATATATATATATATATATATATATATATATATATATATATATATATAACATTATATTTAAAAGACATGATTCTTTAGATTTAGGCACATATGTAATTTCCTACATTAAAAAATAATGCATCAATGACTAAAAGATACAAAAAGAATATCATTGATTTACACCCAAATTCATTACCTTACATCACACTCATATAGCTAATAAAATAAAATAAAAATACAAAAAGAATATCATTGATTTTCTGTTGGACTTTCTAAGTTAGTAATATTTATCTATATGATTTTGGTACAATTATTCCCACCATACAATAGACACCACAAGAAAAATAATAATTCTCTTTTTATTTTTTTCTCTATTTATTAGCTATATGAGTAAGTGTGTAAGTAATGTAGGGAAACTTTGTGTAAATTGATCATCCTAACCCAAGTGTATTTTTTTAGCATTTGATGCATTATTTTTTAATGTAGTAAATACATATGTACATAAGCTAAAGAAACATGTTTTTAAATCTAGTGTTAAATAGAATTTTATGTTAAGAGAATGTCATTCATAGTGTTAAGACATATCTTAATTTTTATATATGTTCTGAATTAATAAAACATTTGTGTATGAGAATAAGTAAAAGCATACGGAGAGGAGGAGGAGGATGAGCAAAATCATTGCTTTGGACCAAAAAATGGATAAGAAAGAAAGCCATATTGAATCAACCAACCATGACATAAAAAACAAAGAAAAAAAATAAAAACTTTTATCTATCTTAATTTTGGTCTTTGTATCAAATTTTATTTTAAATAAATTCATAACAAGAACGTTGTACTGTACGGTCCAACAAAGACAGGAAAGAAATCAAACTACAAAATGTTTAAAAATTGTTGTCATCAACTCAACCAAGTTTCATGAGTTGATAATTTTATTTGCTTAGTAGTTTTGCAATTAGGTTTCTTATCCGTCTTGGTTGGACTATACAGATCATTGTCTTTGGCATGATTTTATTCAACAGTAAATTCTAACATGAGGACCAATTAAGCTAGATCAAAGGTTTTGTCTTTTTTTTTTCCTTTGTTTCTTTTGTCATGGTTGGTTGACTCAAACTTGTTTTCCTTCTCCTTCATTTCTTGGTCCAAAGAAATGATTATGCTACTCCTCCTCCTCTTCTTTGTATGCTCTAGTTCATTTTTCATACAGAAGTTGTTGTATTGATCCATACCATACACAAATAAAATCACGCCTTAACACTATGTACAACATAATCTTATCACACACAAAAAAAATAAAAATAAATATATATATATATATATATATAATTATATTTGAAAGAATAATTATGTACATATGTAATTTACTACATTTAAAAATACATCAAATGCTAAGCAATACACTTGAGTTATGTTGATCAATTTACACCAAAATTCACTACCTTACATACACACGAATATAGCTAATAAAAAGAAAAAATATATAAAAAGAATATCATTTTTTTTAGATGTTTAGTTTTATGGATGAGAATAATTGCATCAAACTCAAACAAAAAGATAAATATTGCTTGCTTAAAAAAATCCAATAAAAAAATATTAATAGATATCAAGATAATAAATTTACCACTTGTGATAATATTTAAATGTCAATATTTATTATTTATTATTTTATCCTCACACAAAGACTTTCTCAATAAATGTGCTTTCAAAGTGTGTGTATATACAGAGAGAGGAAAAAAATAAAGAGTTACATTAAACGATAATAGACATGACGTGAAATAAAGATGGAAAAATTTACACAATTGAGTATCAAAACAGTGTTATTTCTATGGGGAGTTGCATAATGGAGATGAAAAATCAAGATGAGATGGAAAGAAACCTTACGGGTCTATAGGAGATGGAAAGGAAAACTCACATCCACGTCCCTAATAAGGCACCACCCGTCACCCAAAATTGTAGTTTAAGCAGATATAAGGTCAATGGAAAAACAAATAACACTCCGAAAAATGTCATAATTGAACCAACACATAAAAGACCTCTTGAAGCCAAAATACAACACAAATCAAACAATTACTCAAAAGCAATAGATTACTCAAATGAACAAGACACAGGGTGGAATAAAAAAAAGGAAAATTCAAATTACACAATTGAATTATCAAAACAATGTTACCTTTACGAAGAATTGCATGATGAAGTTGTGAAGTAAAGAGTGATGGAAGGAATCTCTACCAAGTGAGAAAGAGTAAGGGAGATCCACTTAACCATCAAAATCCATTGTTGTTAAAATCATGAATTTAATCATAAAATTGCATGATCCTACGTGCTAGGAAGGGTTTTCCATGTACAATTCGACTTCTCATTTACAATTTGACATGGAAAACCTACTCTTGCATTTAAGACTTAGTCTCTTACTCATCTCAGGGTATGAGCTTGGTTTCACACGATAGAGTGATACCTTTTTTTTTGTGCAATGATAGAGTGATACCTACTTTAGCTTGAAAATGATGTTTTTATAGAGTTTCACAAAATTAGGTTAATCATTTTGTTGGGCCTCAATTAAGCCCAGATTGTTTTTATAATTATTTTTGTTTAAATATTACATTTAATTAATTAAATTGAGAATAAAAATACAATAAATGATTGAAAACATAATATATAATATAATAAACTAATATAACAAAAAAACTAAAAAATAACATAAATTAAAGAGTATAATAATAAAAATATATATAATACGGACAGAGAAGTTATTGAACTTAATCTTTTAACTTCGTACCATAGATATTCTCAAACATTTTTTAAAAAAAAGTATATTGTTTCATAAAATATCCTATCTACTCACATTAAATGGTTAAAATTAATTTTAAATTTTGCTATAAAAGCATAGTAATGGAAAGTAAATAATAAGATCCAAAAAATTTTGGATAAAAAGAAAGGAAGGTAAAAATTTCATTTAGGGTAAATATTAGCATTTTTTTTAGAAAATACACACACACACACAACTTTCCCCTTATTTTTTTTTAATTCTCTTTTAGTGTTTTTTTATTTATATATAAAAATAACATCTATTTCCTCTTAACTAGTTTTTTGACTTTTTTTTAATATGTACTTTGACAACAAAATAAAAAATAAAACTTTGTAGAGAGTTTTGAAAAAAAATTAAGACATAGAAAATGATTATAAAATTAGAACATGTGACATTTTGTTTATTTAAGTAAAAAAATAAGACACGAAGTTAGTAAAAAAACACCTCGAGTATTCATTTTTACTTTTTAAATTGTTAAAAATAATTTATTCACGTTAACTGGGATTAAAAATGTAAATAGTACGATACTAGTGATACATTTAGATAAAAAGAAAGTTGAAATTTTAATTCAAATAAATATTCTATTATTAAATATTTTTTAAAATACATATCAGATAACTTTGATCTTATTCCTTATTCTATTTTAGAAAATAAATTATTTTTTTATTGTTAAATAAAATTTTAACTTCTCTTTCCTTTTTCTCCTAGATTCTTCCTGGAAAGATAGTTTTCTTCTTAGATTGTTATAAAGTTATTTATTCATTGACATTAATTAGTTAAAAGATTTAAAGATTTCTAGAAATGCATAGGAATAAAAAGTAAATAATAAAATCCTTTGATAACTATGGATAGAATATAAAGAAGGTAAATTAATTAATTTTAAAGTAAATATTTTATTATGTTATTTTCTTAAAATAAAAATGTTATAAAAGTTTAACATCTATTTTCTTTTCTCCTAATTTTTTTTATGAAAAGATACTTCAAAATTTTTGTATTTAGATGGTTATAAAATGATTTTTTTTCAAATTTATTAGTTAATATATCTATATATATATATATATTTTTTTTTTCTTTTTTAATCGAAGCATAGGAGTAAAGAGTAAGTAATAAGATCTAATATGATAATTGAACCTTTTAAAAAGAACCTAATTGAACAATTTTTAAAAATCACAGACCCAATTGTAGCAGAAAATTACTATGAAAGATAAATTGAACCTAAAATATAAATTAGAGGACTAGAAAATAATTTATCAATAGCCTTAACCGCTAAATTTATGATTGGGCTAACCTCTCTTTTATTTTTTTTAAGTTTTTAGGGATGGGATTGGGCTGACCTCTATAAGTTTTATTATATAAATTGTTTTAAGAGTTAAAAATGATAAGTTGAGTTATTAATTACTTTTTTTTTTAGAGTAACTAGTTACTTTATAAAAATAAAATAAAATAAGCATAATTAACACGCACTTATTTGGCAATAACTTTAATAGATTATCTACAATTGAATACATGACAGAAACTGAACAAGCTACTTTTTGTTTTGTCATTAACACTAGTGCATTATTTACGAATGTGGTCAGGAACATAAGTTCTGCACATTGGGCACGATCCTTGTTGGACTAGCCACTTGTCTATGCATTCTAGATGAAAAAGGTGGCTACATTTTGGTAGTATCCTGACCAATTCTCCATCCTCAAAATCCTGCAAATCAAATTATCAAGATGATGATCGATGATATATAGAGTTTGTTTAGTTCTATTCTTGAAACTTATTCAAATACTAGTTTTATTTATTGGTGCATTGTGGTCCTAGATCCCCTGAAACCACAAAAGACATAGTACTATAAATTGTGGTCACGTCATTAATATTAATAAACTCCAATCCTTTTTTGGGGGAACTTTAATTACTTCAATTCCATCTATTATTTGCAACGAGTGTTCGATTGATTAGTTTCCCTAAACCAATTTCTGTTAGCTTTTCTTGAACTAAGACATTTTTCATTTTCACCTGGAAGCAAATTGAGCAGCAAGACATGTTGTATAATTTCAACATTTTGCTAGAGTTGAATGGCTGAAAAGGAAGCTTCATAATTGCATTATGGGGTATCCCTCTGTCTCCCATGATATCATAAATGTCTGATACTTCTTGGTAAATTGTTTCCAGTGTGTTAACCTGAAAACAAATTGGTTTCGCCTAAATTTGATTAAAATTTTGATTCCAACAATTATAGTATGGTCCACACTCCACACCACTAATTACACATTTGCCTAACTTTTATATGCTCATAGTTATACCAAAGCATCTTCCTGCTAATCTCTTTCTAAATGAATAAAATAATAAATATTATGGAAGGACATAACATCAGTGATAGATACATTCATAGCTTCATACTTACAGTTACATGCAACTGATAGAGTTTTTCAACAGCTGGACATATCCATTCCATAAAGACTTTCCCATTTAATAAACTACATAACAGAGCAACCTGCAGTTCAACACCAAAACTTTAAGGTGAGTGAGAATAACGCATTCCTCTTGGTTGGGGACCAGTACTAAAAAGAGTACAATATTTCTACTACTAGTTAATTCACTAATTATGAGATAATAGGGCCTTGGAAACTATATAGTACAATGTTGCCTATGTATGGAAGAACTAGCAGTAGTATTAGTATTACCTTGGACAGTGTAGGCTCATCAACAGCATCAAAATTGATCAATTCCAATGCTGCAATGGCTCCTGTAATTGCTCCTTTGCAAGCCCCATCAACAAAACCAGCTTCTGTGGTCTGCCCTTTGATGCCTCCTGCAATTGTTCCTACTATTGACCCTCCTGCACATACATCAAACATTGCTCATAACACTATGTAAGAGGTTCATGACAAACACCATTTTATCTTTTATTTTCTTTTCAGTTTGTACCTTACGCTATGTTTTGCATTAACTTTGAGCCATAAATCCAAAATGTTTGACAAACCTTATGAGATGTATAACGTTGTATAGCAATAGCAATGTTTTTTGAAAACCAATGTGCAGAATCAGTGATTTCTCAGGACAAAGAGGAAGGAAATGAAATGCTTCATAGTATTTACCTAGAGCCAGAATGCAAGTAAATAGAGCAAAAAGAACTCTTTCCATAGCTTTGATGAATAGGCCAAGTACAGAACCGCCAATGCAAAGTTGCTTACACATTTCCACTGTTTCTAATATCATTCCAGAAAACCAGTTGGTCATAGTGTTGGTAATATGCAGTTCAATTTGAGAGGATAAGAATGCTCTAAATGTGTTTTTGCTTAGGAATAATGATGCAGATAGACTTGCATTTATAAGCTGAGGAAAGCCACCTTAGTTACAGTCATGAACTAGTATTTAATTCAAGAGCTCTGATACACTTGAGCATAAAAAAAAGTTAGATTTCCATACACCACTTTCTTTTTATATTACAGAATAGTTTAAAATATGTATTCACACACGTTATTTTTTATACCAAATAAGTCAAATGTAAAAGTGAGATGAGGATTTTGACATGTAATTTAAATATCGTTTTTGAGAATTCAAGTGACATCGTAGTATTGATGATGAATCATGAATAGTTTGATTACGTGTAAGCCTCTTGTGATGTACAGTATAGATAGAAAGCAATCGTGTCGTGGCTAATTAATGTTACTACTGAGAGCATTGAAATTTTGAAAGATAAACTAGTAAGTATAGTATTTTTCTATCTCCAAAATCTCATAAATGGTAGAATTTTGGGTGTGCGTAATTATATAGGCAAAAGTGGGCACCGCTCTATACTGGGGACAATAAAATAAAGTCTTCACAAGTTTACTTAGGATTTTTTTTTTATCAGAAAAAAATTCATTAAGAAAGAGGATAGGAATACAAGTTTACTTAGGCTTATAGGGATATATTCTGCGTCACACCAATTCACCAAAGAATGTTGCGAGAACAAAATTGCACACGCAAAGGAAAATAGCTACTTTAATTACCACCTAATTTTCTTGTTTTTTCTTCTTCTTCTAAGTTTAGCTACTTGGGGATCACTTTGTTGGTTACCTAAAACTAAAAGGTGCTATACCCAATATTTAATTTTCAAATGTACTAATGTAGTCGTTAATAAAAGTGCATGTTTACAACTGATGAATCTAAAAATTTTATATTGCAAAATCAATACTTACACATACAAATTTGTGGAAGTAATTCTTATACCAAGAAAAGACATTTATTAAATAAGAATAGTAACCTACCATGATTGATAATTTTCAAATAGTAAAAAAAAAAAAGACCGAAAGACTAGAACTAGCTATTTAGTATTTATTTACCCATTGTTGAAAACATACATAGTCATATATGAGAATGAAATCCGTGAGTTAAATAAAGTGGTGTTTCACTGGGATTCATCTAGTTTTGATTGGTGAAAAGGGGCCTCAAAGCATTGGGTGGATTGATTTTGGTATTTTCTGTTGTTGTCATAGAAAAAGTTAATTACTGGGGTGGTGGTGGTTGGATTGGCTATCCTACTGCTTGTACTTGTGGTTCAATTTTGTTGCCATTCTTATTCCTTGCAAGGGATAGGTAGTTTCAAACAACTAGGGAAGAGAAAAACAGGAAACTAACTAAAACAAGGTGCTGGAATAAGTGGTTCCTGGTTACATATTGCATCTGTGGGCTGATATATTGAGTTATTAGTAGTTCATAAATAATGAGCTAGCGACTCATCTGACTTAATTGCATTAACTCATGGGGTAGATCTCAGATATTTTATATTTAGTCTCCTACAGTACGTCACCTTCATTGGTCTTTTTAATTTTGAAATGCTCAAAATAACCGACAGACTAATATTTGATTTGCAAAATGTTAAGTCAGACCAAATAAAACAAGATTCTTTGTTTGTTTGTTTGTTAATATAAGAAAATGGAAAATTACTTGTTACCAGCACAAGTATCAGAGATATACACCACTGATAAAGTAACATTGTAATTTGATTCTTTCCGTTTGAATAGATTCAATTTCTATTTTTATCATTTCTTTTCTTTTCCTGTGAACCCTCAATCATTTAAAAAAATGGATCATCAACTATATTATATTGAGCATGAAATGATGTATTAAACAAATAAAATATAAGTGAGTCTCCCACTGTATTATCCACGCATCAAGTTAAAAATGCTGGGACTTAGAATGTGTATTAGTAAGAAATAAAACCAAAGATAGAATATATAATCCTTTACCCTAATTTTAAAGTTGAATTAGAGCTAAACCCTCCTAATAACAGGTAAAGCTATAAATGCCTTCTTGTCACTATCATTTTTAATGAGGCTATGACCAAAGTAATTGAATTTGCGCCACCATGTCATGTTGATATATACAACCAACACAGTTGCTAGTACTAGTACAATGCAAGTTGCCGCAGTACCATAGTCCATAGTTTTGCATAACTATATATTCTTCTTATGCTTGGTTTTGCATTGCTGCGGGGTCAAGGAAATTCAGTAAATTTTCATGATCATTATGAATTGAAGCTATCGCTTTCATCTTTCTATATGTAGTTTTTCACTCAATAAAAATGAATTTTTTATTTCTCTTTTCTTATCATAATATTTATGTCCTATTAATTAATCACATGATGTATGGATAGATACAAATTCAAAAAAGGCGGCCATATTTCTCTTAACTTGTTTGCTGTCATTAGAGGCGATGTTCAGTGAATTTAGCCAATCAATCAATCAAATTTATAAGGCCTTCATTCAATAATTTGCTTATTTTTTACTGGATGGTGAAGCTACTGTTAAAGTAACAGCATCAATATTGAAAGCATATGGTGAAGCTATGCGTTTATTCATTTTCACGTATCAACTGCCAAAACAGAAAGAAGCCGAGGTTACTACTCACTTTAATCTTAATTAGTCAATCATTGATTTGGAAATACAATTCACAATTGTTTTCAAATTGAGGGCAATGAATAGAGAGCTAGAGAGACCTACGAGGATGAAAATTTAGAGTTTTGTTTTAATTTTTAAAATAACTTATTTATTTCTTAAATATATTTTATTTATCTTATTATTGATGTGTCACTCATATATTCACTGTTGATCTATTTCTGTGTTTAAAAATCGGTTTATTCCCAAAATTAACCTTAAAGTACAATGATTATTATTATTATTTTGACACAAGTTAAAGTACAATTATTATGTGAACTTGATGTCTTGATGTTTGCATATTTATGCATGAAACAAACATGAGACACCAATAAAGCTAAAACGTGAATTCAGGTGTGCCCCCCAAACCACTTTCCAATCCTCGAGGCCAGAGCAAGCGTGTATTTGTATTTGTATTTGAGTGAATATAATTACACAGTTCAGAGAAGTAACAGTGCACATCACAATTGTATAAATATATAGTAAAAGTTGATCATGGTTTGCATCTAAAAGCATAGATATTTTGATATTTTGACACGGTATCTCAAATCTCACATGCAATGTAATGTAATGTAAGTAGTTCCTGTGCAGAATGTGAGTTACATGCTATTCTTATGAGTTGCAGAAGTAAGGTGTTTCCTTCCAACTAAATCTAATGGTGGTCCTGCTCTACTTTAGTAATGCCCCTGCCTCACATATGTATGTATGTGTGGTTGGTTGTGGAGTCTAGATCGATGTTCAATTCATCAACACTCTGAGAAGGGGCAGCTTTGAATTTGATCATCAAAATTGCAGTTCCAACTGAGTTTTGTTATCAATCTTTTCATACATTACATAAAATCTGGTTTTGGGCCGTTTTTGGGGATACACTGAAATTTTAAGTTCTGTAGGCCCAAACAAAAAACTCAATATACCTAAAATATTGGTTTTGGGCCATCCAGTTTGGTTGTGTGTGTGTGTGTTTTTTCCTTTTACTTAAGTAAACCTTTAATTCAGTCTTTCAAGTATTATTCTCTCTTCTTTGTAGGTTGAGACGGACGGTAGATGTCTAGATGAGTTGTAGTATAAGCTGAAAAATTATGATCTCCTCCAAAATCCCATTTGGGGTAATATGTTTGTTAATTTGCAAGATAAAGATATTTATACAGTAGCTTAGTTTTTTTTTATTCCTGAGTATACACTAGCTTAGTTTACACCTACTTAAAATTTGTTTGTAATGTACTAATGCTTGTTTTTCTATGTTGATAATTGTTTTCAACTGATATTTGGTACTGGTGTCGCTCTTAACAGACTCACTTCAGCCACAAATTTGCTCCTACTACTACATAGGGTATATTCATGGGCCATACTCTACAAAGACATTCCAGCCTTGCTCTTTTGCTTGCCTTTACCTGTCCTACATAATTAACACAAGTATATTTTTGTTAAGAAAATATTTATTATTTTATATAATTTTGAGGATATTTAAAAAAAAAAAAAAAGAGAGAGATTGTTTGTTTTTTTTTTTTCTAAATTTTTTTCCCAAACATGTACATACCGACACTCAAGTATTCATCCAGCCAAAATTAGAACCAAACAAAATAAGATCGACATCTCCACAAAAATAAAGGTTGCTTTAGCAACTTAACTAGCCAAGCGGGCTAGGAAAGTTAATTGTGACTTGAAAGCTAAGTTCTTTTGTAGCTTCAAAAACTTAAACAATTGCTTTATTATTGTCACAGGAGAATTAAGAAATTAAAGGGCATACCCTTTTCCTTTACCGAAAAAGGTGTGTGAAAAGTAAATTCATCTTTTTTAGTATCCGAAAAAACGTGCTCCATGTTTGAAGTATTTATGTGATTAGGTCCATTTTTTTTTTTAATCTTTTATTATAGTTCTTCGTGTGTATTTCTCTTTTACCTCAATAATTATTCATCTAAAAAATAACTTAATTTTACTATGTATCTAGATCATTGGGCCAGCGAATTAACTTATTTTTTAATTTGGGTTCAGTCCTGCGAGAGAGAGGTCCATAACAAAAAGAAAGTAACAATTATTATTTTTATTAAATAGAAAGAGAAAAGAAAAGAAAAACCTTTTGATTTTCCTTCTATTTTCACTCATGTCATTTTTTTACCTAATTCACTTCTATTAAGCATAAAGTGTAAGTAAGGAAAGTTAGGAAACGCTTAGTTAGTGTTCTCTCACGCTAATTTCTTGCTACTACTACGGTACTACCTACCTCAGTGTATCAAATAATAAAGCAAAAGTGTGAGAATTCGGCGGAAATAGAATCTGTTGGGGTCTGAGAATTTGACCAGAAAGTGTATGCATGATTTGCTCAAATGAAATGAAAACCGTGTATTTGCCTTGAATCATGAATGAGTAATGAGTTGCTCCTCTGCTCTCGTGACTCGTGTACACGTTTTCTTGCTTCAGCGTAACTACCTAGAAAATCATAATATATTGTCTCGTGTCCACGCTTCATGATTTACGTTTCACATGTGTCCTATTTCATTTAATGATACAATGTTAGTAATTGTTGTTGATTTGGTCCAGATTAGAGACGCTAGAATGGAATCAACGTTGAATGCTATGCTGAAAAGCTTGATCAAGTATTTGGATACACGTGTTAGTAATATTTTTCATTTTTATTTTTTTATGTTAATTTAATTTTAGAAGTTTTTCAACTTCAAAATAACTAAGGATTCTTCAAATCAACCTTTATACAATAAAGACACATGAAAATATGATCTTGTATTAAATTAATAATTAGTTATTTTCAATAAAGTAATTGTCAAATTTGATTTCTTCTCTAGAGCAACAATAATTGATTTTCTTATTTAATTTTGAATGCTTAGAATTGTGCACATCTGTCAAAAAAAGAACTGTGCACATAAGATACGCACATAGTACCTCATAGCATTTAATGATTCGGAAAATTGACAAATATATTTTTCAACATTCTTTTATTGATGGTTCTCTTCTCAAGACACAAAGATCTTACCTGCGAAGCTTATCTGAGATAAAAAAATTCATTTCGCGTATTGAAAATGCAAAAGCCTATCCAAAACGAGCATGGGAGCAGCATCACCTTAGATAACATAGAAATACCCAAAAACAACAACCTTAGACTACATAAAATTTTACTTGGTTACCATTAACAAAAATGAGGTGGCAGCATGTGGATATGGTGAACGAAATAGGAGAAAAATGTGGTGTTGGTTGGAAACGCATCTCTGATTCATAGGAAGAAGGAAGGAATCAAGGAAGCTTCTCTTCCATGGACTTCTTCAACTCAAATGCTTTAACCTTGTTTTGGTCGTAAAATAGGTTCAACCCTTTTTAGTTTATATTGTTAACTCATTAGAATCCAAATCCCAGAGTTGACTCGGTTCCACTTCTATCCTCTTTGTTCCGACTTCAGAGACTCTTTCTACTTTCCTCTCCTCCTTTAAAAAAACCACATATTCTGATCCATTCTGCATCAAACTTTGGTTCATCTCTCTTTCTCTTCACACATCAATCAATGCATATTCTTTCTTGAATTCTCATCTGGGTTCATTCCTTTTTCATGCTTTGACTGAATCTTCAAACTTTCAACCAGTTGTCGTGTTAGTGTAGATCCTCATAAAACATAAAAAAGCTCTTCCCTTTTCGTGTCACAACCACAAGCATGGGTTGTTGTATGAGTAAAAAAGGATCAGAGCCAGAAGAACAACACATTGGTGTGTATAATTACAAGAGCCATGAAATACCCCAAACGAAACCCCCTTCTCAGGCCCCATGGAGGCCTCCCCCAAGCCCAAAACATGTTCAGAAGCATGACACAATTATTGGGAAGCCATTTGAGGATGTTAAGAAGCACTACACACTTGGGAAAGAATTGGGGAGAGGGCAATTTGGGGTGACCTATCTCTGCACTGAGAATTCAACTGGGTTGCAATATGCCTGCAAGTCCATTTCAAAGAGGAAGCTTGTGAACAGAGCAGACAAGGAGGACATGAAGAGGGAGATTCAAATAATGCAGCATTTGAGTGGACAATCCAACATTGTGGAGTTCAAAGGTGCTTATGAGGATAAGCATTCAGTTCATGTGGTTATGGAGCTGTGTGCAGGTGGTGAACTTTTTGACAGGATTATTGCCAAGGGCCACTACACTGAAAGGGCTGCTGCTTCAATTTGTAGACAGGTTGTTAAGGTTGTTAACACCTGCCATTTTATGGGTGTCATTCATAGGGATCTCAAGCCTGAGAATTTCTTGCTATCCAGTAAGGATGACAAGGGGCTTCTCAAGGCCACAGATTTTGGCTTGTCAGTCTTCATTGAAGAAGGTATCTTTTTGTTAACCATTCCATTCAGAGGATCATTATCATTGATTTCTCTGATTATCTTCCACTCCACTTAGAACATATACTAATCTCGCAGGAAAGGTGTATCGAGATATAGTTGGCAGTGCTTACTATGTTGCTCCAGAAGTTCTACGTCGTAGCTATGGGAAGGAAGCAGATATATGGAGTGCAGGAGTTATATTGTATATCTTACTTAGTGGTGTACCTCCATTTTGGGCAGGTAAAAAACTCTGACCTTTGATTTGATATGTTTGTTGATAATTGGATAATAGGATAATTTCCTTGTATTACAGTTGACTATTTTTTTTATAAAATATATGTCCTGTGTATGTAGAGACGGAAAAGGGAATATTTGATGCCATATTAGAAGGTCGTATTGATTTTGAAAGTAGTCCATGGCCAAGCATATCAAACAGTGCTAAGGACCTTGTTCGCCAAATGCTTATAAAGGATCCAAAGAAACGCATTACTGCTGCTCAGGTTCTAGGTGGGTGACTTTTATTGTGTTTTCTCCTCATGGAAACTTATTAAACTTTGTCTGTATGGTGTTTGATAGTTTTACTTTCTTTCCCACTTGGACCTTTTGTGTGTGTAATTGGGTGAGGTTGAGAAGATAGATCACTATAGGGGCTTAGATATTTTTTCGATATATGCTAGTTCTGTTAGCAACCAAAAGAATGATTTTATTTATTGAATGAAAATGAACAGAAACATGGATTCTCTTTTTAGGATTCCCCCTTTCTTACAATCTTGTTAATTCCCTGAATGGATCCTGTCAACGTATTAGTTGCTGAGACTTGGGACTTTTCAGAAACAATATTTTCACAAATATACTGTTTTATCTATCCTTTAAACATGTCAGTTGTTTGGTTACAGGACATTCTGTATTTGATAGAAAAAGAAATATTATTGATTATGAGGGAAGCTAGTAACAGAGTCAGTGTCTCGATGCAGTGACTCATACCTGTTTCCCGTTACTTTTACTGCTGACTGATAGCTTGATTGCAGCATCCTTAAGAATTTTTTGGTTCATGAATTGTAATTTCTCTACTAACTGATTCCTTGTATTGTTTGAATATTCAGAGCACCCATGGCTTAAAGAAGGTGGAAATGCTTCTGACAAGCCAATAGACAGTGCAGTGCTTTCTAGAATGAAGCAATTCAGAGCAATGAATAAACTCAAAAAACTAGCCCTCAAGGTTAGTCCAGCAACAAGCTGCATGAACTGACCACAATGCTCTTTGTGCTTATTGTATTTGATGGCATAATTAAACACTGAGAGACAAAAAATATTTTTCCAGTGTTCTCATTATGATTCTAAATTGCTTGAATATGTGTAACTTTAGGGTGTAGGGGTACTTATATCTACCAAATAAAAAATAAACTGAGTGGAATTTAAATAATCTTTTAGGTCATTGCTGAAAATCTTTCTGAAGAAGAGATCCAAGGTTTGAAGGCAATGTTCACAAATATCGACACTGACAATAGTGGTACAATCACCTATGAGGAACTGAGGGCAGGATTACAAAGACTTGGCTCAAAGCTTACTGAAGCTGAAGTGCGACAGCTTATGGATGCTGTAAGCTATTGTTGAATTCACAAGATTTTTTTACCCTCCATTGTTTTTTTCTATATTCTTTCAAGCTTACATTCTTTTGCTTAAATTTAGGCTGATGTAGATGGAAATGGCACAATTGACTACATAGAATTCATCACTGCTACCATGCATAGACACAGGTTAGAAAGAGATGAGCATCTTTTCAAGGCCTTCCAATATTTTGATAAAGACGGCAGCGGGTAAGTCCATCTATTGTGAATTAACATTTCTTCTTCAATCTGTCACATTATGGAAGTGGTTTTTTTTTCCTAGTATGGATTCTCAACCTCAATTGCTTTTAATTTTGAAGTCCATGCCTTCCATATTAATCTTTTGACTATTGGATTATGTTTTCTTCCTATACCAAAAAGCACATTCATTACAGTATCATTAATTAAAGAATATCTCTATTCAGAATTTAAAGAGTAATGACACGTGTACCCTGGTTTTTGTTTGATTCCATCACAGGTATATCACAAGAGATGAACTGGAAACAGCCATGAAGGAGTATGGTATGGGTGACGAGGCCACAATCAGAGAAATTATATCTGAAGTTGACACAGATAACGTAAGCCTATTATTTTCTCTTGGCTTGCTTCAATTTTGCATTCTAGTTCCTTCCATAGTTAACACTTAATTTTGTGGTTTCTCAGGATGGTAGAATCAACTATGAAGAATTTTGTACAATGATGAGAAGTGGAACCCAACAACAGGGCAGGCTATTCTAATGTCAGATTTCAGAGAGAGAAATGCTTCCAAAAGTGTAAAGATTATAATAGTCTAGATTTGTTTTGAGTTACATGCTTCGCATGACTTGTTGTCAACTCTTTTGGTTTCCTATTCACTTTGAAGTTTATTATTGAGTCCAAATGTAATTTATCATGTACACTAATAAAAAATCGACTTGCCTAAATTGAAGGTGGTTTTTCAAGTTAGATTCTACAGTTTGTTAAATTGAAATCCTCACCCGGTATCCTTTGTTAAGAATTGCACTTGCATTGATCAAATATTTATTGGCATATGGTTAGTTGTTAGTTCCATGTCTTGTGACAGCCACGTGTGAGTCATGCTCGCGCCAGGTTATGTAAGGGTGGTTGCAGATTAGATTGGATTGAAATTAGTTTTGAAGAGAAAAATTCTGATCCAATCTTATCAAATTCCCAGCATTGCCTAGTGTTTTCATCCTTTGTGAATCAGTTCAACTGACAAGTTGTATGTGAAAATATCTTGAAATACAAACGGCAGAATTAGAAACAAGAAAGCAGTGCTCCCAGAACCAGAAGTCATAACCCAGCATGTGAAAAACAGATCAAACTAATAAGCCAATGTGAGACTTAGTTCCTTTGAAACTTCCAAAATACACTCAAAACATCCAACACAAATTTGGGTAGCTTGCTGAAAATGTAACTATCAGTCATTAAAGTGACAGAAGCAGAAATTTGTAACGTTAAATTTGGTAGCACGTGCTGGTTTGGATCATTAAACCAGTGAGCCCCACTTACAAGAAAACTAGTCCTCATTAATTCTGGTCGTAAGTCTTAGTGTGAATTAGAAGTAAATAAATGGTGCAAAAAGTAAATATAAAAAAATGTAAAAAGTAATTTTTTTTAAGTACTTGTGTGACTGTTGAAAGAGGTGACTTTTTGTTTGTCACTTCATCATCACTCAGTGGACCTTAGCCGTATGTGAAGAAATCAAAATTTTAAAAGAAAAAAGTAGTTAAAAAAAAAAAAAAGTTTAGATAGTAATATGAAAAGGAGGTATATCACTGTTTAAGCCAAAATAATTATTAACAAGTAATTTTTTTAAAAAATAACTTTAAGATCATATTAATATGAATTTTAATGTTGTTAATTTATTATATGTTATAGAAAATAAAAAAAAGGAATTTTTAAATATACAAAGAGTGCGGAAATAAAACATCATAATTTATTTTAAATAATATTTAAGTATAAAACTAAGAGACAAATAATTATTATTATATTAAAACATGTCTGAATTTTTCCTAGTCTTTGAATTTTATTTTTATTTTTTCTATGATATATTTTCTAAATATTATAAAAGGAAATTATATTTAACTAAATATTTATATAAAAATTACTTTGAAAATATTAAATACCATATTAGTATCCATTTTCTGGATATTAAAATATAACTTAAAAAATAATTTCTATAAATAATAATTAAATACCAAAATTGTGTCATAATATATATATATATATGAAAAATATATTTATATAAATATTATACTAATAATGTTAAATATTATATCAATATTTCCTTTTAAGTATTTAAGAGATAAACTATTGTAATTATAATTATTATTACTAGTATTATTATTTCATTATGTTATATTAATAAATGTTTGGATTTTGTTTTTGACTGGTCTTTGAACTAAATCAATAATTCTTTTTAAGTATAATTCATCTATATGAGTTAAGATTATATATTTTCAAAGTCTATATATTATATTAATATAACATTAAAAATGTTTCTTTTTGAAACTAATTTTGATAAAATTTAATTATTTAGCAAAAATATTTCATACATTTATAGCAAAAAATTATGATTTTTGATTAGCAGTGACATGCAATTAATTATGATAAATATTACTTTGACTTTTGTTTTAAAAAAAAATATTGAGAGGCTTATAAAAGGCTTTGCTCTTCAGTTGTAGTGATGCACTATCATTGTCCAAGGCACATAGAAAAGAAATTGTGAGTGTGGAAATGGAATTGAATTTGGTTGAGCAGGTAGAAAAGATAGTTGGGCACAGATTCAGAAATAAACAGCTTATAGTAGAAGCCATGACTCATTGCTCCTTTAGTGAGGGAGCAACTTATGAACGTCTAGAATTCATAGGAGATTCAACTGTGAATCACGTGATCACTAACAACCTTCATATGACTTATCCTGATCTTCAACCCGGCCAACTCTCTCTCCTTCGTGCTGCCAACATTAGCACTGAGAAATTGGCTCGTGCCACTGTCCGCCTCGGCCTCCACCGTTGGGTGCGCCACAACTCTCCTCCTCTCGTTCACCAGGTGGAATGCTTTGTCGATGCAATTGCCCAAGAGAATCAAACTGTCGTGTATGGCAGATTGGTCAAGGCACCCAAAGTCCTCGCCGACATCCTTGAGTCTGTCGTCGGCGCTGTCTACATCGACCTCAACTATGACCTCAAAACACTATGGCTGGTGCGTACTTTTATTATTCATTATTCAATTCATCAATTCGGTTTGTTAACTCTGATTTGTGGCAGGTAATTGGACATGTTTTCCAGCCAATGGTGACACCAGATGATTTGGAGCAACAACCTCAACCAGTGGCGGCATTGTTTGAGATATGTCAAAAGAAAGGAATGCACCTTGACATAAAACAGCAGAGGGATGGAGACTTAAGTGTTGTTAATGTCTTGATAGACGAGGTGCTTGTTGCTTCTGCTACATCTGCTCAAAAGTATGTTGCAAGGCTCGAAGCTTCAAAGGCTGCCTTAAACAAACTTGGATTTGAATCTTCTGTTCCTTCGCTCTCGCTTAATATCAAGTCGTCTCCCATCACTATGGACCTAAGCATCGACACCAACGAGGATGGTACCCTACTTGTTAAGAATGCCAAAAAAAAACTTCAGGAGCTTTGCCAGAAAAAAAGATGGCCTAGTCCCAAGTACAAGTACGCACATGTGAATTTTAAATTATGCATTCAATCAATACCATTCATTTTCTTCTTAACTTCTCTTCTCTACAATCACTCGCAGGTTTGACACCGATCTTGGCCCAGCTCATAAGAAAAGGTTTGTCCGTGCTGTGCAGATACCAACTGAAGCTGGAATTTTTCATATGGTAGGGGATGCAAAGTCTCGGACAAATGATGCTGATATCTCTGCCGCTTCCTTGATGCTTCTAGCTTTAGAGAACCAAAATCAATTTATCATTCGTGAGTGAGAGTGAGAGCGAGAATGGAGTGATTCTCTTGTAGTAACTATTGTTAAGTGAGTAGTGCAACATGGTATATCAAATCACTTAATTGCCCTATTTCATTATTTCTTCATCAATTCCATGTGATTTACAATTTTTGAATAAATAAAATATTGATCATTTCGTTTTATTAAGATTTGATTTGACGAAGCATATCAATTAAATTTACACAATATTACATTAGATTAAAGTAAATTTATCTTTTATCTATATTTTATTGCATATATTAGAATAGATCATATAATAATTATCTTTAAATATTACACAATTATATATCCTGTTACACATGATATGATTGCAAAAAGAAAAGAAAAAAAAGAAAAGAATTAGATAGAGATAGAGATAGAGTGTATCTATTTGATCTTTAAATTTGGTGGAAAGATATATGATAATTACCTCCATGTATATATATTACAGAGGTGAATAGGAGATAATAACAACGAAAGAAATAAACTTTCTCTAATATTGATCTGCAAGAACAAGAATGGGAATGGAAGGAGGAAAGAAAGAATTTGGGAATGGAGTGGAGAAAATGGGAAAGAAGATCATTCTCAAAAGAAAAGCCGAAAGAGGAGAAGATAATCATAAGCCGCTGCTGTCAAAGAGAGTCAAAAGAGAAGATGAAGAAGTGGAAGCGAATACTAGTCGTCTTCCACAACATGGTAAATCCAAATTTGAATATCTACTTGATGCAGTGTCATTATTTACTGCGTATGAAAAGGAAAAGGAACGTGAGCGTGAACGTGAACGTGAGCGTGAGCGTGAACGTGTACATGATGATGAGCAACAGCAAGAGCAAGGGCACCCTGATGATGAAGAAGAAATAATATTGCCAAAGGAATTTGAAGAAAAGATAAAAGAATTGAATGGAAGCGAGGTGAAGTTTGTGATGCAGAAGAGGCTTTATAGGACAGACGTGAACCCACACCAAGCTCGCTTGTCTATTGCACCCAAAAAGATTTCCAACAAATTTCTGACAGAAGCTGAGGAGTTTTCCTTAGACGAGGCTAATAAAAAAACAAAAAGTTGCAGTAATGGCCTAAACAGATCAAAGCCTCCTTCTGGCATGGCCGTGAAGATGGTGTTGGATCCTTCTCTGAGAGAGTGCAACGACATGCGCTTCAAGAAGTGGGTAATGACCAGAAGCCCCACCTACAACTTGACCCAAGGATGGAACAAGATTGTAGAACACAACAATCTCAAATTTGGTCATATGCTGCAAATCTGGTCCTTCAGAATCTCTTCTCACCTCTGTTTCGCACTAGTCAATAAGAAGATCTGAACTCATTTCAATTACTCACTGCTATGGCTGCATGGTTATTATTAGCTACATTCTTTTTAATTTCTTTACCGCTTCTGTTATTCAGTTAGTTATCAAAGTACTTTTTTATTTTTATTCTAATTGTCTTGACACATATGCAAAAAATTATGAATTTGCATGAAAGACAATTATTGTAGTTTGTAGTTTAGATAACTATATTAATTTGATTAGCATTAGCATTAATTCTCCATTCCATGCATCAACCTTAAAACCTATATCTATAGATCTACCATTCCAATACATTCAATTGCATTGTGTTCTTCACCAAGTTAATTAACCCAATCAAACTAATCACAATCTCCATCACCTTAACAGAGAAATTAAATAAGTATTATTTTATGTGGTACCTTTATTTTAAACAAGAATTTATTATTCTCACATTAAAAATTAAATTATACTTTAACAAAGTTTGTGAATCAATTAATCATTCGCGAGTGAGAATGAAGTGTTATTATTGTTTAGAAATTAGTGCAAATTTGTAGTATATGAATCACCAGGCTTTTAGGTAATTTTTTTTTTGTAAAATGTATTAAACTATATAATAAAATAAAAAGATTTCAAAGTTAGTTCAATTTGTTGCAAACAAATGAATCCGCCTAGACCTTGAAAACATATAATTAACTTATTGGAAAGCGTTTCTTGATATCAAATAAAATATGGTGACATGTAATTCATATGAAGAAAGTAAAATAAAAAGTTAAATTTGTAAATATATAACAGCGTAACTTACCATGGTTATTGTTTACTTTATCTTAAAATTAAAAGTTTGTTTTCCCTAACCATAAAAAAAAAAAAAAAAAAAAGTAATTGTCTCCAGCGTGGTATCAGGTATGTAATGTGTTGTTTTAGACATAATTCATTTCCTTGGTTTACCCATCTTTTCACCCTCTGTTAGCAGTGCAGATAACTCTCATGAGACATGCAAAAGAACATGTATACTCCAAGTTTAGTATAAATTTTGACAAGAGAATCAATATGCAAGAGTTTCTAGTTTCGAAAGTAAAATCAGAAAGCAAAGGAAACAAAGACACATATATGTAAAAAGCAAATAAAGAAAAAATGATAGTATTTCTTGGAAGTGAAGAATATTTTGATTGAGAGGCTTGTAAATTGACATAATAGAAGATGATTCAGAGCTTGACAAGTGCAAACCAGAGAAGACAAGAGACTCTGAATGACCAAAGCTGCAGCGTGTCGTTGAGTTTGAGATCATTCTGAAGCACAATCTGGTTCCATCCGTTGGTCAAGTTGTAGAAGTGGCTTCTTATTGGGCACTTTTTGAAGCACATGTTGCACTCTCTGAGTGAAGGATCCAACACAATGACGTGCATGCCAGCAAGCGTTTTGTTTTCCTCCTTTTGTATCAGAAAACTATTGTTGTCGGCAATGTTGATAGATAAGGAGCCATGGTTTAGGGTTGGGTTCAAGTCTGACTCAGAGAGCTTCTTCTGCATCAGAAAACTCACCTCGCACCCCTTCAGTTCTTGAACCTTTTCTTTAAACGGCTTTGGCAATTCAATCGACGTGCTTTCTTCTTCTTCTCTCTTTCTTTTGGCATTTCTTGATCTGATCATGAGGCCCTTCAAAAGCTGAGTGTCCTCCTCCTCCTCAAGGAACGAAAATAACTGAGGATTCTTTTGTTTCTCTATTTCAAGCCACGCACCGAAAGCCTTCCTCAATCTGATATCAACCGAATCCCCATTTGATTTCTTTTTCTCGATTGTCATACTTATGTATGTGCGTTGTTGCAGAGAAGCTTAATTTTCTTCCTCAAGTGATTTCTTTCTCTCTATATATATATACTTAATTCAAACAAGCTAAGTGGTTTAATTAGGCGGTGAAAGAAAATGAAAAGGTCATTGGGATTGAATTTCTCCTTCATCACTTTTACCATTTTCTAAATTATAAATTTCGTTGAAGGTCTAATTAAAATTGAGTCGAGTAATTAAAAAAAAAAATTGGGACCAAAATCATATATAAAAAATTAAAGAGTGACCAAAATTACAATAAAAAAGATTTCTATAATTTTTGTCATCTTATTGTGTATGTGTAGTTTTATTGGTGAAATAAATTTGTATGTATAGTTTTAAGATGGCACTAATAGTGATAAAATCATAAGCTCCTGAAGCTTAAGTGCGGTAACTTATGGAATAAGCTATTGTTGATTTCACCACATTTCTTCACTACTAATATTTTTTCTATAGTTTTGCATACATACATTCATTTCTTTAAATTTAGGCTGACGTAGATGGAAATGGAACAATCTACATAGAATTCATCACTGCTAGAATATTTGGGTTAATTAAGTTTTGAATTCACCACGTTTTCCCTAGTATGCATTCTCAACCACAATTGCTTTCAATTTTTAAGTCCATGCCTTCCATGTTAATCTTTTGACTATTTGGGTTAATTAAGTTTCATGCATATCATTCAGTTATTAATACCAATGAAAAACCATAAATCCTATTTTTTCCTACACCAAAAAGCACATTGATTACAGAATCATTAATTAATGAATATAACTCTATTTAGAATTTGAAGAGTAATGCTACATGCCATGCACACTGATTTTGGTTTGCTTCCACCCTAGCTAGCTAGGTATATCACAAGATGAATGGAAACGTCCCTGAAGGAGTATGGTATCTTTTGACTTGTTTACAAGTTTGTATTCCAGTTCCTTAGGATGAAGAATTTTGTACAATAAAGAGGAGTGGAACCAACAACGAAATCACTAGATTGAGTGTCCAGCAGCCTCAGAGAAAGGCTTCCAAATGTTAAAATATACTTCAACTTGTTTTTAAGAGTACTTTAATCTTTGATAGTATTAATTTTAACAAATCTAAATTTATAACTTGTTTATACTATTTTTAACAAGAGTATTGTTAGGAGACCTATAAATACAAATACATATACCTAAGGCTATAACCTGCATTCATGTATAATCTAAACTAGTGTCTTTCAATCTATCTCTCTCTATATATAATAGCACCGTAGCAATACATTTCAAACTTACCCACATTACATACCACGCTGGAGACCATTATTCTTGGTTAAGAAAAACAAACACTTTTAATTTTAAGATTTAGTAAGCAATAACCATGGTAAGTTACATTGTTATATATTTAAAAATGTAACTTTTTTTTTACTTTCTTCATATGAATTATGAATTAGATATCACTTTGTCCATATGTAAACAATAATAACACTTCATTCTCACTCGCGAATGATTAATTGATTCACAAACTTTGTTAAAGTATAATTTAATTTTTAATGTGAGAATAATAAATTCTTGTTTAAAATAAAGGTACCACATAAAATAATACTTATTTAATTTCTCTGTTAAGGTGATGGAGATTGTGATTAGTTTGATTGGGTTAATTAACTTGGTGAAGAACACAATGCAATTGAATGTATTGGAATGGTAGATCTATAGATATAGGTTTTAAGGTTGATGCATGGAATGGAGAATTAATGCTAATGCTAATCAAATTAATATAGTTATCTAAACTACAAACTACAATAATTGTCTTTCATGCAAATTCATAATTTTTTGCATATGTGTCAAGACAATTAGAATAAAAATAAAAAAGTACTTTGATAACTAACTGAATAACAGAAGCGGTAAAGAAATTAAAAAGAATGTAGCTAATAATAACCATGCAGCCATAGCAGTGAGTAATTGAAATGAGTTCAGATCTTCTTATTGACTAGTGCGAAACAGAGGTGAGAAGAGATTCTGAAGGACCAGATTTGCAGCATATGACCAAATTTGAGATTGTTGTGTTCTACAATCTTGTTCCATCCTTGGGTCAAGTTGTAGGTGGGGCTTCTGGTCATTACCCACTTCTTGAAGCGCATGTCGTTGCACTCTCTCAGAGAAGGATCCAACACCATCTTCACGGCCATGCCAGAAGGAGGCTTTGATCTGTTTAGGCCATTACTGCAACTTTTTGTTTTTTTATTAGCCTCGTCTAAGGAAAACTCCTCAGCTTCTGTCAGAAATTTGTTGGAAATCTTTTTGGGTGCAATAGACAAGCGAGCTTGGTGTGGGTTCACGTCTGTCCTATAAAGCCTCTTCTGCATCACAAACTTCACCTCGCTTCCATTCAATTCTTTTATCTTTTCTTCAAATTCCTTTGGCAATATTATTTCTTCTTCATCATCAGGGTGCCCTTGCTCTTGCTGTTGCTCATCATCATGTACACGTTCACGCTCACGCTCACGTTCACGTTCACGCTCACGTTCCTTTTCCTTTTCATACGCAGTAAATAATGACACTGCATCAAGTAGATATTCAAATTTGGATTTACCATGTTGTGGAAGACGACTAGTATTCGCTTCCACTTCTTCATCTTCTCTTTTGACTCTCTTTGACAGCAGCGGCTTATGATTATCTTCTCCTCTTTCGGCTTTTCTTTTGAGAATGATCTTCTTTCCCATTTTCTCCACTCCATTCCCAAATTCTTTCTTTCCTCCTTCCATTCCCATTCTTGTTCTTGCAGATCAATATTAGAGAAAGTTTATTTCTTTCGTTGTTATTATCTCCTATTCACCTCTGTAATATATATACATGGAGGTAATTATCATATATCTTTCCACCAAATTTAAAGATCAAATAGATACACTCTATCTCTATCTCTATCTAATTCTTTTCTTTTTTTTTTTTTTCTTTTTGCAATCATATCATGTGTAACAGGATATATAATTGTGTAATATTTAAAGATAATTATTATATGATCTATTCTAATATATGCAATAAAATATAGATAAAAGATAAATTTACTTTAATCTAATGTAATATTGTGTAAATTTAATTGATATGCTTCGTCAAATCAAATCTTAATAAAACGAAATGATCAATATTTTATTTATTCAAAAATTGTAAATCACATGGAATTGATGAAGAAATAATGAAATAGGGCAATTAAGTGATTTGATATACCATGTTGCACTACTCACTTAACAATAGTTACTACAAGAGAATCACTCCATTCTCGCTCTCACTCTCACTCACGAATGATAAATTGATTTTGGTTCTCTAAAGCTAGAAGCATCAAGGAAGCGGCAGAGATATCAGCATCATTTGTCCGAGACTTTGCATCCCCTACCATATGAAAAATTCCAGCTTCAGTTGGTATCTGCACAGCACGGACAAACCTTTTCTTATGAGCTGGGCCAAGATCGGTGTCAAACCTGCGAGTGATTGTAGAGAAGAGAAGTTAAGAAGAAAATGAATGGTATTGATTGAATGCATAATTTAAAATTCACATGTGCGTACTTGTACTTGGGACTAGGCCATCTTTTTTTCTGGCAAAGCTCCTGAAGTTTTTTTTTGGCATTCTTAACAAGTAGGGTACCATCCTCGTTGGTGTCGATGCTTAGGTCCATAGTGATGGGAGACGACTTGATATTAAGCGAGAGCGAAGGAACAGAAGATTCAAATCCAAGTTTGTTTAAGGCAGCCTTTGAAGCTTCGAGCCTTGCAACATAAATTGATTTGTTTAAGGCAGCCTTTGAAGCTTTCAAGTTAAGTCTCCATGCCTCCACTGTTTTATAGCAACGTGCATTTTTTTATGTGTTTATTTAAATTATTTCTATTAAGCAAATCTTATATGCCTATATTTTTTTTTTAAAGTACTTATTATAGAAATACTTATTTTTATTTTAAATAAACTGGATCTAAAAGGGTTTTTTCTTTAAACATTAAAAAAATACTTATTTTAGAAGAGTTTTAAAAAATAATTTTAAATAACTGACTTTAAAAGTGTATTTCTAAAAGCGCTTTTCTAAAAACCTTTTTTTTAGAGCCTGTTTTTTTAATTTAAACAACTAGCTCTAAAAGATTTTTTTTTTTAAATACTTATGCTTAAAAACACATAAATTTTTTTATTTTTTATTTTTATTAATTGTGTAGCTATAGTTAATACTACTATCCTAATAGTAGTGACAACATGAAATAGTAATATGTATATATAGGATTTTCAACCATAGAGAAAGAAAAAAGCAAATATTCGAAAGTCCTTATTACATTACATATATAGTATTTGATAAACGGTGGTGAGAATGAGAATCAGAAACCATGAATCTTGATCTGGTCCTTCCTAACAAGGGAAGCATGGATGAGGAAGTGAGAAACGTTCTTGCGCTGATCACCTTGGAGTTGGATAATCTTGCCAAGGTCCTTGTCATGCACAACATTTCCATTGCAGCAAAACTCTTTCTTGAGGTCTTTGAGGATCTTCTCATAGCTGAACTCTTTCTTCAGCCCTTGCACTGTTGTCAGACTCTTCTTCCCATTCCTCTGTTGTATGCGGATATGCACATACTCTTTCGCCCCTGGTGCATCTCCTAATTCTTTTGCAGCTGAGCCAAATGGGTCCAAAGTACTGCTCCTTGCAGCAGATATCTGATAATTAATACCCACTACTTCAACCATATATATATATATATATATATATATATATATATATATATATTCTACAAGTACGCTACCACCTGCAACAAATAAAACAATATTCAAATATCTTTCTTGTGTAAATAATAGCTAGAGACATTAAACTTGGAAAAGGAGAGACGAATACCTGTGCTGGCTTTGAGAAAGGATGAGGACTTATAAACTAAGCAAGAGCGAATTGAGAATAATAGGTAGTGCTGCTGGGGTATATATAGTAGCGGATGTGACTCAATAATAAACCAATTTAATAGCAGTAAAAGTAATTTTGTAAATATAAGTTGGGTGGATGGAGTATCGTATTCTCTGTGGGACTGATATCTGGTTGTAATTCAAGGCATAGAAACGCAACATAATTTGTGTGGTAGAGAACAAATTAAGGAAAGAAGAATCTAAGACTCAAATTGCTTTGGAGATTCTGTTCTTTTTTTGGTCTTATATATGCTTGTTTGAGTGTTACAGATATACAATAATTCTTTAAATTTCTATCACTTCTCAATTTGCATTATTTTGTAATATTTGTCTGTAGAAGATCAAAAGAAAGGTCGGGACAAAAAGTATTTGTTTCCAAAAGATAAAGAAAATTATTCCAGTCCAATTAATCATATTGCAAAGGAAATTATTGATCAGTATGATATTTCTCGATTTTTTTTTAATGTGTGAACAGACTTCCCCTTGCTTCCAAGTTCTAACTTCTCTCCAATGCGTTAGATAGGTTTATTTATACCTTTCTGCTTTTAAATTCACCGTAAATATATAATTAAATTAGAAGTTTTCTTACATAAAGAATTTAATATCATCATCTAAGGTTGATTTGTATAAAGATAGATCATAGGCTATTTTGATAGTCATTAAAGTATAAATTCAAAACACCACTGTCGTTATAAAAAGAAAAAACGACATCAAACATTACATGCAGGAGAAAATCATCTAAGAACGAATACAACTAATTTAAATCACATTTATGATCCCATCTTGTTCAGAAACAAAATCCTCTGATGATATTTCCAAGTACATCGCTTCTCGTCATCATAATAAAAAAATCCTACTGCCTTTGACAAACCAAAGAGGCTTCCATTGATTCTTTAAACATATTGAATCCCCCAATAATCTTGTATCTTCATTCCTCACAGAAGCTTTAGATCTTTTTTCATGTACAAACAGAGCATTAACAAGGTTCGTTTCAATGACTAGGTGAAGAATACCAAGATAAAGAGGAAAATGAACAGCGCCAGCAAACCCAATATCATCATGATCTGGCCCTTCGCACTAGCCTTCTTCATGACCATTGCCACTTTTTTCTGATATCATAAACAATAAGACAACACTTCAACTTTCACATTCAACATTCAAAACTTTCCTCCGTATATTATTACTAATTAATGACAGCAATCGGCCAGATAGATGATCATACACATTTTAATGCAATAATGGAAACTCAGAAGCAGAAACTCACTTGGACAAAATCTAGGCGATTAGATGTACTGTCCATCTCATTACCCAGTTCATCAATAATCTTTTCCTGAAACATCAAGGCTTTGACAATTTTAGAATGACAAATTTCCCACAAACAAAATCAGCATGAGAACACAGCTACTATTGAAGACACTCAAAGGAAACATAAGCACACTAGTGTTGCCTAGTTTCATACTTTTGAAACAAAACAATAAGAATAAAAGGGCAACCCAGTTCATAATGCTCCCACCTAGTGAGTTTTGTGGAGGATAGAAATACGCAGCCTTAACCCCGCAAGGGGAGAGGCTGTTTCCGGGATTTCAACCAGTAACATCCAACTCACAAGACAGCAACAAGGCTCTCCCACTAAGCAAAATCGTAAGATCACAGGCCAAAAAACTTATCAAATGTCAAATTTACCTGTGCAAGGAGCTCTTCATGTATAGTAAGTCCAACCCCACCTATTCTTTGTACACTTAAACTAAGCTCATCCAATTCCTCATCTTGCCTCCTATCAGCAACAATAGATAAAATATAAGTCAAAATAAAATAGAGGAGCCCACTTATATCTCAGAAAGCATAGGGGAAGAGTGGACAATATAATTCAATCAACTTACGAGGTCAAACTAATAATCAAAAATATATTTTCTGCCTTGTATGCACAAAAGTGACGGTCAATGAGTTTAATATCATGAAGATGTGCACAAAGTCAATTAAAAGCAGGACAAAAGACATATTTAATTCAATGCCCATATAAAGAGAGAGGGAGAGAAAAAAAAGGGGAGGAAAGAAGTACTTCATAAGAAGCATCTGCCTGTCCGATTCTGACTCTATAAAATCATCATTATCCTGGGCAGCATATTGGTTAGATGTAGTTTGATGAGAACTAGGAAGCCTCATTAATTCTCTGTGCATCCCATTTAGACTAGCAATGTTTGAGCCCTTTCCAGCTTCCACTGCTTTCTTTGCTGCTCTCACCTAATAATGTACCACACTCATTCATGAGCACCATACAGATAAGAGAGAGAGAGAGACAGACAGACAGACAGACAGAGAAGGGAATCTATATGTGCTAGCAATAAAAAAATATTAAATGAACAACTATACAATAGGTTGAGAAAAAATTTGACTGTATTCTCCTAACTTTACTCAAGTTCAGCATGTTATAGATACCTGGGTGCGAGCATCACTGGTCCACTTCCTCCGGTTTTCAATCTCCACATCATCAATGCCATACCAAGAAGGATCTCTAGAGGCTACAGAAATTGCTTTGTCCAATTCATCCACCTTTCTATCAAAAAAAATATTTCAGCAGTTTGTATAGGTTGTATTGCAGAAAGAAAAACCATAGCCTAAGATGTGTGACAAAGGGAGGCTAGACTAAGGATGTGCTAGTAAAGTTAGAAGTAACTTTCTATCTGTTTTCCACTCTCTGACTAACAACAAACAAAGAGTGAAAATCAAAACATTTCAAGCTCACTCCGTTTTTACTCCCCTTATTCACCTTTCCTGGCATGCCCAAAGGGAAGGGGCAAAATCAAGTTTAAAAATCAAGAGGGGAAGAAGGGAGACAGTATTGATGATCTTGCTCTCCCTTTGGGTGCCTAGAGAATAAAATGGGGAGGGAATGGAATGATGAATAAAAATACATAAATATAATACATTCCACTATTTATTAATGAGCTCTTATATTAACTAATTAACATTAAAATTTAACAATGATATTTAGCTGAAATTTACAAAGATTTTGCATCCTCATAATGATCACAGAGTGAATGATTCTTCTGCTTTTATGATAAATAAAAAAAAAAAAAACCATGTATTATACATAAATTGCAGCATCCGTCAGAATCATTTTGGTCATTTAAGTGCAAATCACTCATTTTCCTCTTCCTACCAAAAAAAATCCCCAAGGAAATACCTTTCCCTACCTCTGACCTAGATTGTCCTATAATCCAAACATATCTCTAACGTGTACCTAATAATACACAAATCCTATTTCATACAAATGATGGTAGTACCATGTTGGAAGAATGAACAAACTCATTTAATACAAAAATTTATAAGCCAACCAACTTGTCAGTGGTTCAAAAAATACAATTGGTATACCTGCCATTCAATGCTTTCACAACTAGAAAGAACTTCCTTTGATAGATTGAATAGCTCGCCAGCATCAGTAGTGTTTTCCCATTGGTGAAAAGTAGATTGGAGCTTATCAATCTAACCAGAAAATGAAAATTAATCAGCGAATAAATTACATATCAACCCCAAAACAAAAAATCATAAAGGCACTAACAAATCCTAACACCTCATCCCTTTCAGTATTTTTTCCACCAATCACAGATACCCACAGTTACAGATCGCAATTGGGTTCTCTTCAAAATCCAAAATTTGCATTCGAAATGGCATACTCAGTTCAATTACATATGATATTAGAAGCAAAAATATCCCAGTTAATAATTTTAGCTCAGCAATCAGATTTGAGAAGGTGAATCACGTAAAGTCACGGATCCACTAATACGAGTAACAGAGAAATCATGCAGAAATTCTAAGTGCATCGCATGTTCTATGAAAAAAGATAAATGTAAGTTATAGTTCCCAAATTGGGGAAAGAGAAAATACTTACAGAATCTTGAATCTCCGCCTTGACAACGTAGAATGGATCTTGAGCCGAAGGCATCGATCGTGTCTTGCTGTTTCGAAATGCTTCACACTAAGCACAGCGAATTGGGGAACACTAACAGTGACACACTCTGCTTCCTCAATTCACTTTCATTTCTCAACTTCATTTGTTTTGTTGCCAACAATATATATATGTTCGAAATAAATAATTAATTGGATTTTATTTAAAGATAAATGAGAAATTTTGACTAACAGAACATCTTATGATAATTTGATAATACACTAAAATATTTCATTTATGATCTAGGGTTTTTAGATATTACGCTTATTTAAAAAAAATTAAAATATTATTTTTTGTTTTTTCTTATTTTTCAAATTTTTAAGATAACTATTGTGTTTTTCTTTTTCTTTTTCTTAATTTTTAAGATATTACTTTTTTTTAATTAAAATATTTTTTTTGTTTTTTATTATTTTTAAAATTTTTAATTTTTTAAAAAAATTTCAAGACATTATTTTCTTTTTTTTTTAAATTTTTAACACAGTCTTTTTGTTATTTTTTAATATTTTAAAAAAAATACTTTTTTATACATTATTCTTGTTTTTTTTACTTTTATTTTTCATGTTTTTTTTAAAAAATTTTGAAGATATTATACTTGTTTTTTAATATTTTTAAATTTTTATTTTTTTTCAATCTTTCAATACATTACTTTTTTTCATATTTTTATATTTTTTAACTTTAAAGAAAAAAGACATTTCTCTTTTCTTTTTTTTCTAATTTTTCACTATATTATTTTTTTCATATTTTTTTTTAGATATTACTCTTATTTTTTCATACTTTTAAATTTTTTATTTTTTAAAAAAATTTTAAGACATTTATTTATATATATATATATATATTAAAAAATAATTTTAAAAGTTTTTAAGATATTATTGTTGTTTTTCTTTTCTTTTTTTTAATTTTCAAAATATTTTTGTTGTTTTTTAATATATTTTAAACTTTTAAATAAAAATTGGTTCAAATACTAATAAAAAAAATTTAAAATAAAAGTTACTTATTTTTAATGAAAAAAATTAGAAATAAGAAATTTTATAATAAATTATCCAAAATTACTTATGTGGAATTTATTTTCATGTTCTCTCTTCGAATTTCAATAAGGTCAAATTTTAAAATAATTAGTATTTTTTTATAAAAAAATATTAATAATTAGTTTGTTAATTTTTATTAAAAGAAATTATCAAACCCAAAAATTTTTCATCTGATTATATTTTAACTTAAGTTAAAAAAATATATAAATATTAATAAGTAATTTTTTATTTATTTTTATTTTTAATTTAAAAATAATTTATAAATTAAAAATATATAAATATTAATAAGTAATTTTTTATTTATTTTTATTTTTAATTTAAAAATAATTTATAAATTAAAAATAAAGTGGTGCTAAGAATATCCTCAGTCTCTTACTCACTGAGTTTCATTAGAGACTTAACTCTCTCTTTTATGTGCTGCCAAGTGCCAACAGCAGTGTCGATGGTCTCCACCATTTTGCCCCTCCCTCCAAACAAAATCATCCTGTCGTGTCACGTGTGTGGCGGATCAGTCAAGGCTCCCATCGATCATCCAACATAAGGCCCAGGCCCAGCTTAAGCACGGCTAGTCGGCTAAGCAGAGATGTTCATGAGTGAAAGGTATTTCATTGTAAATCATGACATGGACTTCCGAGATGTAACCTGTCACCTAATTTTATCTTAAAAGATTCATATTTATGTATGTATGGATATATTTTTGGTCAGTAAATTAAAAAAATATATGAATTGTATTAATATTAATAGATAAATTTTAAATATTTATAATTAAGTCTTTATTTAATTTTTTTATTATTTTATTTTACATCCATCATATAATTTTATAAATTAAATATTTTATAATTTTTTTTATATTCTCAAAAAATTATATTTCTTACCCTTGTTTTATTTCCTCATAAAAAAAATTCATATTTTTTTCTTTTTATCCCATACCCTTTTTCTCTTACTTTTTTTCTCTCACATTTTTTTTTTTCTCTTTGTTTCATTTGTCTTAAATTCTCATTTTCATCATGATTTTTCATCTTTATTTCCTCGTAACTTTTAATTTTATTTCAATTTTTTTTTCTTTTTTTCCACTTTTATATTACATTTATGCTATAATAATTACTTTTTTATTTATATTATATCATTAAAATTTTAACAAAATAATATTTAATTTTTAAAAAATATTTTTAAAAATAACATGTTAAATATTATATAAAAATATGTTATTATTATATTATTTAAATGATAAGTTTATATAATTATTAATTATTTTATTTGATTCGAATAAGATTATCTTTTCCTGAAAGATACTTATAATCTCTTTTATTAAAAAAATTAATTTAATTTAATTAATAATATTATTAATGAAGTAATTAGGTTAAAACAATTTTATAGTGAAAATATAGATTCAATAAATTATTTATAATTACATATATTTATTAAAAGAGGTGTTGTAATTCTATTTGTTAACATGATAAATATACAAAAAGGTGAATGCATGGGAGAGCTGTTCTAATTGTGAGAAACTACAAGTATATAAATATATAGATTATTAGATCGTATTTATATGATTAATAATGACATTATATATAATCAGTAGAATAATTCTAACACTGTTAATCAATAAAAAAAATATTGTTAATATATATATAACTTTTAAGATATTTAATTATTGTAAAAATAAATAAATAAACTTATTTTATGCATATTAATATTAATCATTCTCATTTAAGAAAAAAGTCATCCTCATAAAATAAAATAGTATAGTACACTTAAAATTCATTAATTTTAGTTTCTATTGGATAAAAAAAAAAAAAAAAAACAAGTTAAAATGAATTGTTTGAGAGCATATAAGAATGCACGTGGTTTGGCCTACACTATTTCTATCCATCGTTATATAACGAGTGGTGAATGAACGTGGGATTTGTCTTCAGCACTCGTTATATGACAGGTACCTTGTCAGCTGCGTAAACAACATATTTTTGGTAGTGAACACTCGATTGCCATGGCATTTATATATTCTTGACTCTTGAGTGTAATATACGCATTTCTTCACGATCGTACGTATATATATATACAAAACAGAAACATATATAACAAACCTTGAGATCAAATAAGTGACATAATTAACAATATAGTATATGATGATTGCATGTAGAATTGTACACTAAGTGTGAAGAATTTCCACAGCGCAGTGGTTTCACTTTACATATATAGAGCCGCCACCGGCCTCAATACTGTGCATGGCTTTATATATAGCAAGACAAGGACAAGGAAGATTCTGCTCCATGGTGGAAATCTTAACATATAAGATTCCCACTAAATCCTTGGGAGTAGTTAATTGGACTAAGACAGTGCTGAAAATGATATGCTTTTCCCAGCTGACAAAATTTCTATCTGTTATGTAATATATATACTATACGTTGAATTTGAATGAATGGTGGGCATGTGGGCCACGTTTTTCTTGTTCTTCAACACCAGATACTTCCACGAACCATTTCCATTGCTTTCAATTTTCACTGCTTTTTTCAGATAAAATTTAAAACTCTTTCACAAACCAAATTAATGCATACATATCACACATTTCCGTGTGCTACTTTTCTTTCTCCCTATAGGATTTTCACCTTTTTTCTTTTATACGTATCTACTAGCTAGTATTAATGTTATGCTACCAGCTTCCATTTACTATAAGAATTGTTTTCTTTACATGAGTTTTATATTAAATTGTATTTAATTATAACAATACACGGCTAAAGATACTACTAGCATAATACTGTACAGTATATATAACCTTCTTAATTATCACAATAATCACAAGAATGAATGTATGATCCTTGCCTCTTGACGATGTGCCCTTAGAATGAGAAAAAGACAAAAAAAAAAAAAAAAAGGAATAATTAAGAAGACAAGAATGGTTCATGTAAGTTTTATAACTACACAAATTCCTAACATTTGTATTTTGTGTTGTGTTGTTGAAAAGTTTGACTACGGTTTTCTTGACAATAGCTAGTCTTTATCTGTTAGCCGCCCATTATTCAAAAGGAAATGGCTGTAGCAAGCATCTTTTCAAGCATCATATTCTTCATATGTACTACGTGTTAGTAAATGTTAATGTTGTTTACGTGCAAACTAGGTGAAGAATGAGGATCTACAAATTTATTGAATGACTCGATCGACCACAATTTACTCAGAGTTAATTCTAAATGCTCCATTAATAAATAGCCAATAAATGTAATAATCAAATTCACGCAACGCACGTTGGACTAGGTGCCAACTTTACTTACGTAAACCAAGATCATACTAATGTCAATATGGAGGAAAAACTCAATCCTGAGTCGTGCCCATGTATTGAAAGGGTAAATATTCATTACCCTCGTGCGATAGCAGTTTTTATGAAATCAATTAAAAAAATTTCCACACTTTAATATTAATATACAGTTAATTATCAAGTTTTTTTTTTATACATATATAATTATCAAGTTGATTGAACAGAATGCATAAAAAATTGTGAACCTCCTAACAAAAAATTGTATAAAAAGAGAAAAATATAAATAGAGAGTATCATAAAAATATTAATAACCTTACAATTTTCATGTTTTCTCGTATTATTAGTTTAATATGCATCTTTTTTTTTCTTAGATCTTATTGAATTAAAAATATTTTATTTTAATATATTATATATATTTATAGTTAAGTTCTCAAAATTTATGAATTTGCTTAAAAATTAAATTATTATAGATTCATTAATTTATGTGTATTGTAATATTATGTATTGATTTTTTTCTTTCAAAATCTTTATACATGAATTAATTTACTATAAATAATAATGAAAATAATAAGATTTTTCATTTTCATGTATGATATTTTTAAGAATTAATCTTTATGATAATAATTTTATAAAAATATTTATTAATATAAAAATTCATTAATCAACATGGTAAATTATATTTAATGAATGTATATGTAATATTCAATTGTATTATTGAAGTTAATCATGCATTGTGTTTAACAAATATAGCATCTAATATTATTATCAATTAAGTTTAATTATATAATATGCTTATAAATTTAATTTATTATAAATAATACAAAAATTAAACATTTTTCGTATATTTTTTAGATATTAATTTATTTCAATTTCTTTTTACAACAAGAAAAAAATTAATATATTTTTCAGATATGAATTTTTAATAAGGTAAAATTGTAAAAAGGATTGAATATATTTATTATTATGAATATTCATTCATTTGAAAAAAAATATATAATTAATGAATGCGATATTGAATTTTATAGTATTATTTTTGTTAATTATGTATTACAATTAATATTATAACATTTAATATGAATATGTAATTAATTTTATAATAAAATATGTCTATAAATATCATTGGGTCTAGTTGAATTAGTTAAATAGTGTGCATGAGTTGCTCTGAATCTCTTGATGCCTAAGTTTAAATTTATGAAAAAAATGCTTACAATTTAATTTCTTCTAAATAATATTAATAAAAAAAATTAGCATGTCATTGGTTCGAGTTCAATTGGGTTTATCTTAGATTTTAATTTCTTTAGGATAGAGTCTTAGATTTAAACTTTGTGGCTGTGGAGGTAAAAAACACAGTTTATTGGAAAAAGATTCTACATACTCTGATACTCGTAAAAATTCCAAGAGATTCCCGTATACTCAATTTCCAAGAAATTGAATATATGAGAAATTAAGTATATTGGAAAAAGATACTATATACTCGTAAAAATATAGATAGATGCATTAGAGACGAAAAAATAAAGAAAAAGATTGTGGACTCACCGGGAAAATAAGAAGAAAGAAAAGGAAAAATGTAATCTAATAATAAATGAGAGATAAAGAAAAATAAAAAGGTATTAATTAAAATATTTACAGTTTTGCACGGTTAGAAATATCGAGAAAAATAAAAGGTGTTAAATAAAGTTACTGGAGTGACAATCAACGTTGTAAAAAGTTAATCCTATGAGGTCCCAGAGTTAAATACGTGGACACCCATGATTTAGTGGACAACACTGTCTCATTCTTTCCCCTTCAGAAGTTGCTGCTGCTCTTCACTTTCTCTCGGTCTGTGTGCTTCTTCTTCTCCCTCCCTATACTATACTATAATCTCTGCAAATTACAACATATTCAGGTAAGCCAAAAATTATGGATTTGGACTCACCATCATATATAGTCAAATTCAAGTTCTTATGGTATCAGAATTCATGCTCACTCCACTGCAATTTCAACTCTATTTTCCTTTGCATATTCCAGGAAAAACCACTTTAGAATCAACATAAAGTTTGGTTCTTTCAAGCTTCTCATTCCAGGACAGCAAAAAAAGTTGGTTCTTATTTTTCCTCAATAGAATACCAAGTATCTTAATTACTGTATCAAACATAATCACCTCCTGTGATTTCTTTATTTCTACACTTTTGCTTCCTAATTTCTCCCCTCCACATCCAATTTTTCTTCCTGTTTTTTGCTTAAATTATTGAAAATTATAGTTCAATCATTTGAGCTAAGTTTCTTCAGATTTGTGTTATGTGAACTATGCAGGAAGTGAGTGATTGATAATGGAAGATAAATACAATCTAGGTAGGCAGCATAGTGGGATATGGAAGTCCTTGAGAGATGGAGACTTTGATGAAGAAGAAGTTTGGGATGTTCTGAAGAGCAGAAGTGATTATGGTTCTTCTGGGGTTCGCAAGTTCAATGAAAAGGATCAATCTTCCTCTGTTCCTGTTCCTGCTAGGTCTAGTGCAGCCAGAATGATCCCAAGATCTAGCAATAGCAGTAACAATAGCAGTGCTAGTTCCTCCAATGAAGCCAAGGTGGTTCTTCAGCAATCAGCACCTGTCAACATTCCTGACTGGTCAAAGATTTATATGAGTAAACCCCCCAAGAATAGAACTTCAAGATTTGATGATGATTATGATGCTGAAGATGATGATGGCGATGGTTTTGCCAACTATGGTGGGGATAGTGATGAGGATGAAGATGAAAATGATGAGAGTGATTCCAAGCTTCCTCCACATGAGTTTATTGCTAGAAGGCTTGCAAGGAGTCAGATATCCTCATTTTCTGTTCTAGAAGGTGCTGGGAGAACCCTCAAAGGTAGGGATCTTAGCAAAGTGAGGAATGCTGTACTCTCAAAAACCGGTTTCCTTGAATCACTATAAAGGGGTCTGTCTCTTCAGTAGTGATGTAGTACTAGTGTGTTTAGATTAGCTTCTTGGTGAAAAATAATCAATTAATTTTTCATGGTGAAGGTAAAGCAACAAATAGGTTGCTTCTACTTTTTCATTGTATCACCATGATTTTATGGAGTAGAATTGATTCTTATGTGTTATCCAAACATACTATTGGTAGTTCTTTTACATTTGGGATGTATAGTGGGTTTGTTTGTAGTTAGTGGTTGGTTCTTTAGGAATGGAGATTGTGTTCATATGCTTGGGGTATAAAAGAATTGTTTAGCCATTTAGCATGAAAACAATGAATCAATTATTGGTTGTGGCAATCATAACTGATTTCAATCTCCTTCTGTTATATCAAGTTGATGGGGTCGGGTGTGTGGTTTTGAGCATCCATGCAAACTTAATGGTGGATGTGAATCATAATTGTAAAGCCATAAAGCATTTTGAAGGATAAAAGTGTTTTTCGATTCTTCACTGAGCGAGAGTTTTTATTTTCTTTTTCCCCTTGTTTTCCCTGTGCACAAGTCCAACTCTTCCATATTTGGCCTACTTTCCTCGTCCTGTATTACTCTTTAATGAATAAAGATTCTGTGAGGTTTATCCATCCACCTTGGGATGATGAGAGAGATAAAAAGAGATGGTTGAGAAAATAAGAAATGTGATGAGTGAAAAAAAAAAATATAAAAAAAAAGAAGGTGGAGAAGGAATTGTAAGAAAACAGAAGTGTATAAAAATTACTGCTCTCATCATCATTGATGTCCTGAATGATTTTTTTTCTCTGTTTTTAATGCTATTGTATCAAGTGAATCAAAGTCCATAGAAATAAATATTGAATATAATATTACTTATATAACTTTAACAAGTATGTAAAATATGCATCGATTCTATATACAATTTTCTCAGTCTAAAAAGACCAAAAGTTTTACAATTTCACTTTAAAAATTTAAATGAATTACTCGTTTGTCGAAAGCTAAATGAGTGGAGAATTTGTAATAAATGTGATGTGGTATAAACTCTGTCAGCCTCAAATAATTGTTTGTTAGTCCAGTTTAGAAGTGACAAGCATTTATAAATCTTTAAAATAACGTGACCTTTATTACCAGAACTCTGAAAGAAGGGTCTAAATTATTCAATCATGTTGTGGAGTGGGAAATTGACAGAGACATTCACCAACTTCGTGTCATCTAATAATTATAGACTAGATCAATGCATAGTATCTAATGACGTGTGACAATGTGAGAAGGGAAAGGGAAACAGAAACACCCAGTATGTAGTAGTCCTATCAATTTTCAGTTCTGTTCTGTTCTCCATATGATTAATATTTAATACAATTAGCTACGTATAGACTATGCTTTTTGTAGCTTGTTTCAATTTTAATCGAGTTTTATCTTTTTCCCAATCATTTTCATTACCATTTTTTTAAACCTTTATTGTCTGTTTCGAATTTCGAATTTTAACACCTTGCTTCCATGCCAAAGACTTTTTTTTTTTTAAATCAGAAGTTCATTAAGTAAGAATAAAGTTAGATATTATGCACAATTAGCGTTATAGAATCGTGTTATAGCACAGTCAACCTATCAAGTTGGCCTAAATATAAACTACAGGCCATTGGCCATTATAGGAGGAACAAAATAAATCAAATGCTAGCAACAGGCTGTTTTCAACCTATTTTTGAATAAATTTGAACAATTTTTAGTGACACCCAATATATGAAATTAATTAAATATAAAAAAAATGTAACTAATTAACATATTCTTAATTATTGTAAAACATTATTGTGTCCTTTGAACCAAATGCAACCACTTGAGATGTGAGTTTTTGTATTAAAATTAAAAGGGGAAAAAAAAGTTCAAACTGTTTCATATAACTCAGGCTTTTATAATTGTTTTATTTATCACAAACATTATATTGATTTTTCAATAATAAAATTTTCAAAGACTACATCGTTTTAATGATTGCAATGATTAATAATGGTAGGATTAAGTGTATTGTTCTGATTGATGAATTTGTTTTTTTGATTTCCAAATCTACCAGCACCACAAAATAAGGGACATTATACAATCTACCTTATTAATATTTGACACCTGATATAAGATAACATTGCATTTGTGTCTCAGACCAAACTAGTCAGGTTTAGGTACAAAGTAATGAACTAATGATAACAGATAACATGGTGGTTCTAGAGAATTATGACATACTTTTCCCATGAAATGTCTAATTTGATCTTAAATGTGACCTTTGCTTCCCAAGTAACCTCCCAATTCCTTCTTGGGTGGTCGTTGATCTTCTAAGTTCACATGATATAACTTCTCTTAACTATTAACATTGACCTTATTCTCGTTTGTTTATTATGGTCCAATGGTCCTACTTAACAAACTCCTTGCCTTGAAGAACACTCGATCTGTCAAACCCATCAAGCACCTCTCCTTCGATCGGGACCTACGCCATTAATGAATTTGGGTCTCTAAAAATTAATGACTAGTAATAAAAATACTTAACCGTAAGTATCCCTCCCTTTCTTTGACTACTAAAGGACAAAATCTCCTAACTCTTCTAGAGTTATAGTGCAACAATCCACTTTCCCTACCCTTAATCCTTATTCCTCCATCAGAATTCAGAACCTAGCCACTACTAAGGAATTTGGAAAGGTGCAAAGAGAACTTAGGAATTGAAAGAGTATAGTAGGCACTAGGCACTGCATAATAGGGAAATCCCTTTGAAAGAAAACCTTGATTAGAGTTTCCTCTTCTGCCGAATCCCTTCACTTCAAAGCATGATGAAATTGACCATGTTGTCTTGAATTAATGCGTGCCTCCTACGAAGGTAGTCAACTCTGCTTTAATCTTAACACAATAAACTTTACTATAAAATTGTAATAGGAACTAACGAACTCTAAAATCAATGACTAATTGGTCAGAACTCACACCAATTGCATAACTGTCACGTACTATAGTTAGACACCCTATCTATCTCTACACTCTAGGATTACTTTTAGTAATTAACTGTGAGTTTTTAAAGTTGGATGCCACTTTCTAGGTAGCTAGGGATTGGTACTTTCATCGATCCCCACTTTCTCATGCTAAAGTTGAATGCCATTATAATTCCCTACATACGCAGCAAGCACTTCAGTTTCAAATAAGATAGGGTTGACATTATAAATAAGTGTATTCTATAAAATCCTCGCTCATTAGTTTGAATACTTGCATGGATGAATTAATGTCTTGTTAGGTAGAAATCAGATAAATAAAGTGAACAAAAATAAAATAGGTGGAAAATCAAGTATAAATGATATTTGGTTGAAAAGATAAGGAGATTGATCAAATAAGTGAAAAAATAATATAAAGGTTATGTTAGTCTAGTTTTTTTATCGAACAAATAAAATAATTTATATCTCTTTCTTTCCTCTTAATTTCTACTCTAGACTACCAAACAGAGGTTAGGCTTCTTCCTCAATTTTTGACAATGCCATCCCATAAAAGGCATAATCGCCCAACCAAACCACTTGCTTAAACGCAAAAAGCAGATTTAAATTTTGAACTTTTTGAAAAGTAATTGGACACAGTAATATAGAAAGTAAAAAAAAATAGTACATGCTGATATTTTAGTCTAGATTTATATTGAAAATGTTTTTTTAATCTATCTAAAAAAAATGTTAATCAACTATTAGAATTATTATTAGAGATTTAACTTAATTGATTAAGTAAAATAAGTGAATATTATAAATTCTTATAATATCATATTCGATTTCTACAAATTAAAAAAAAAACTATTAGAATAAATAGAGAAACCACCTAACACAAATTTTTTAACAAGAGAATCACCAAACACATCAAATAACTAACTAACTTGGATTTGGATGGACCAAAAAACTCCCATAAACAACAAACGGGCATTTCCTGTATATAGGAGCAAAATGAGAGATTACAAATTAATAAATTCAATGGATCAAATAGAAAGTTAAATGTATAGATATTGGTCAATACTTTTGAATACATGAACATAAATATTTATCTAAAAGGACAAGTAGCAAGAGATTATTATCTCATACCTAAGTACCTAACCTAGCTACTCCGTTGACATCTCTAACCCGATTTTTTTTTTTTTTTTTTTGAAATCTCTAACTCGATTGATGTTCATAAAAATGATATTTAAGATAATCTTTGTAAAATAATATATACTTTTACTATAGAAAATTTATTTAATAAAAAAATATTATAATGAAGATACATAATTGCTTTTATAATATTATATTATTTAATATATATTTCACACATTTAAATTATGTATAATATAAATTTCACTGATATATTAAAGAATCCGATCGAGTGTCTTAATGATCGATGATATTAAAGTATGGGGTTATAGATTCAAATTTTACTTTAGATATTTTTATGAAATTCTAGATCCAAATTTTATTTTTCACGTCAGTACCATGTAAATGGAAAAGTTGAATTAAACCTAACAAAATCCATTAGCAATTATCATGCATATACGTCATTGAACACTATCAACTAGAAAAATGTTTAAAATGCATTTTCTATTACATTTTCTTGAATACATATTATTTTATTTATTAAAAAAATACAAAATTTTGTAAATTTTTCGTCTTATTAAATATTTTTCTCTTCCAATTATATAATTTTTAATAAATTTTGATTAATAAAAGAAATGTAATTAAAAAATATGTTAAAAAATGTGATACTAAGTTACTAATTAAGACTCTTCTGACAATTATTAGTGGAAAAAGCCAAGGCTACAATATTACATCAAAATTTGAGTCGACTGGTATAAAAAATCAGATAAGGTTTTTTTATTTTTATTTTTAAAGGTAGATATTTATATTGTCTTTATGAGTAGGAAAGGATCGCAGTCGTCACCGATCGAACATTTGCAATTAATGCATACGTCTGGTTGAAGTTAAGTTTGGATAATTGTTTCTTACCTTTACGCTTATAAGAAATAATTAAAACACGCAGTTAATTATCGATTTTTATTTATTTAATTAACTAAAATACAGTAGTACTTAATGTATAAGGTTGGATTTTCAACTGCTTGAATCTCAAATAAATTTGACATTATATATATAAAAAAAAAAAAAAAGACTTGTATACCATTAGATTTGAAAGGCATGATCGTGAAATTATTCTTGACGAAGTGACTGCGCAGTTGATGCATGATTTTCCTTAGAAATTAGTAATAAAAGTGGAAATTAGATGAAGATCTGAGTCCTTGAAAAATTGCAATTGGTTGAGTGCAAGGTGTTTCTCCACTTCCACATGTTTATCATTGAATGTCCCAGTTTCACTTTGTAGCATTCCCC